>CAKJTW010000028.1:29688717-30324964 GCA_917880005.1 Nanger dama
TTAATACAAATGCATTGTGCACCTCCATTGTGCCGATATGGGAGATTAATAAGATAAAGGGGGTGGAATTGTAGATTCATCTACTTGCTGTCTTTGTGTTTCTCCTTGTGACTTTACACAGGTAGGGGTGAAGGACTGAATTATAAAATGAGTATTTCTTATTGGGCCTCCAATATTCTGAGTGACTTTTACATTCCTTATCTTATTTGATTTTATGTCAACACTATGCCATAATGTTATCTCCATGTACAGAGGTATTAGCCTAAGCTTAAGTTTTGTAATATAACTTGCCTCGGTTACAGAATAGCTGGGCTTATGACCAAGGTCTCTTTGGCTCTAAGTCCCTTTCTTGGGCCATCTGAACCTTTCCAGGAGAGATTTTTTTTAAGG
Organism: Nanger dama; assembly: GCA_917880005.1. Classification (NCBI taxonomy): domain Eukaryota; kingdom Metazoa; phylum Chordata; class Mammalia; order Artiodactyla; family Bovidae; genus Nanger; species Nanger dama. Next base: position 29,689,108 of record CAKJTW010000028.1, read on the forward strand.
GAGGTTCTTACTAATAGGCATCTGTAGTGAATTCTTATGTCAAAAGAAAAATTGTCACCTTTGAAATGTGAAGAGTTAAATTACTTAGTAATCAAGATTTTGATAAATTCATCATTCACATTTAACTGAAAAATCTAAATATTGTATAAACAGTTACTTAAGTTACCATAATTCCACAATTTAAAAAATTTTAAAGAATTCACTGAAAAACTAAATCAGTAGTTTACATCTATTTGACTGATGTATAGGTTACTTATTGAAAGAGAATGTCTAAATACAATGTTACACTATCAGTTACATAATCCAATCTTTCTTATATAGGGATTTTCCTATAGAAAGGTAACATTTGGAAACTAGCAAGCTGTTATTATTTTACCCAAATTGGTGTTTCTAGTTTGTACAAGTTAAAAGTGGAAGAGTTGAAAGCAAAGCAGTGGAAATCAAGCTTGAATTTTTTTACATATAAATCAGATTTTCCTGGCGTTTATCCCATTCACTCAAGATTATGCTTTCCTGAACTGGTAGTGGTGTCATGAACTAGAACAGTCCATCACTATCAAATATAGGAGCTCCCTATACAATGTGTAGATTTCAATTTAGATTTAGTTGGTTCCAGTAAATTATTTCTCTGTCATAAGTGGCCTTCCACCTATTAGGATCATCTCGTCAGTTCTGTTTGCATTTAGATGAAACCCATTAGAATGGGTCGAATAGAGACTAATGTTCGCATCTGCCAGTTTTGTGGCTTTTCTTTTGGCAGCACAAAAGCCAACTAGCATCACTACTGTATGAGAAGGATGTGTGCACTGCATGGAAAAGAAATAGGAGGGAGAACTTGGCCAGAGAGGGTTGGATGGAAGGCAGCCCAAGATTTTCTAGTGACTGGAAGTCAGCGGCATAGACACATTTAGAATTTGCATGTGGCGCCCCTAAGACCCTTGTGATGTTAATATGAGCAGCTTTATTTTATCATGATGAAATAACATTTTGTAAGAAGTCTATACAGTGGAAGAGGTAAACAGATGGTCAGTTTTGTTTAGTAGAGGATTAAAAACATGAATAAAGTAGGCAAGCAGTAAGGAGAAAGGTGTAGGAAAGGGGCTTAGTATTTATTACAATTCATGGTTCTGGAAAGAATAGGCTTTGGAGCTAGCTGTGAGTTCATATGGCAGCCACATTTAGCTGTGTGGCCTTAAAGTAAATTTCTTTGGGCCTCGGTCTCCACATTGGTCAAATGGGGCTATTAATCCTTTTCTTTACGCATGTGTGCTCAGTTGTGTCCAACTCTTTCCAACCCCATGACTGTAACCCACCAGGTTCCTCTGTCCATGGGATTTCCCAGGCAAGAATACTGGAAGGGGTTGCCATTTCCTTCTCCAGGGGAATCTTCCCAACCCAGGGATCTAACCCATGTCACCTATGTTGGCAGGCAGATTCTTTAAAACTGAGCCACATGGGAAGCCCTTTACTTGAATACATATTGTTAAGAGTAGACATACTGTAAATGCATTTTGCCAGGTTCCTGGCATAAAGGGAGCCCTTACGAGGGCTTCCAGCTTCCCTTACAGTGTGGGCTCCCAAATGTAATCAAGTGACTGTAGCCAAGAAGGGGGCAGAGGAACTGAGAAAAAAAAAAAAGGAATGTTCTGAAGAAGGTTTACACCCAGGAAATATTCAAATTCTTTGATGAATGAAATTTTACTCATAGATTTGCATCCTCAAACAACCATTTGCGTCCTTCAGTTCAACCCTTTGCAAACTTTTCTGTACTCTCAGGAATTTACATCTGCCATTCTGAGAAAGTCTCTCAAAGATTTTTATGTTAAATATATTTCTCAATCATTAATACTGCTACTAATTAGTTTTTCTCAGTAGTTAAATGATAGCCTGGGAAGACATTAAAGAATGCATAAGAACCATATGTACAGATAAGAGATATCAGATCATTCTTTTAACAAATGAACTTGATCTTACAGATTAGGATATGAATATTGAAATATTTATAGAGGAAAAGTACTTCTTTGAGCAGGTGAAACAGTCTTCCCTGGAGGGTTTATGCACTATAGTTACTGAGAAGGAACAAAATGTTACCTGCGCAGTATGTCTGTGAGAGACATATTCTATATTTCATCATCCCTCTAGGGAGCATGGCCATTAAAGACCTGTTTCTACAGTCGCAGGATGGCTGGGGACTGAAGGAAGAGGGAATAATCCGGCCAGTGAAGAGTTGTCACCTTTTGCACCTGGTTTCAGGACCCATAGTGGCCTGCGGACTGCCTTCCTTGCCAGCGCATCCTCTTCTCCCCGCTTTCTTCGACCGCCACTGGGGAGGGCCTCTACCATTTTCAGTCAGATTTTCAATCACGTACTCCACCCTGGACCTAATTGGCTCAGTTCAGTATCTGACACCTAGGATTGTCAGTGTGTTTAAACAGTTTCATTCACCTCTAAGCCAAATAGAAAAAAAAACCCGCCGACCTGAAACCTGGCATTCTTGTCGTAGGCTCTATGTGATGCTTGTCTATTTAGCTGTGGCGGGTCTTTGTCACAGCCTGTGGGGTCTCTAGTTGTGGCGTGTGGGGCATGTGGGATCTAGTTCCCTGGCCAGGGATTGAACCGGCACTGGGAGCTTGGAGTCTTAGCAACTGAACCACCAGGGAAATCCCATGTGATTTTCCACTTTTCAAAGAGGACAGTATAGTGAGATACTCAATAGCAAAGTTACCCTTTCTTTCATTTATTGAGCTATAATTCACTGGGGAATTACAGTGGGCTGGGCACTCTATCCAGTGCTGTGAGTATCGTGTTGAATCCTTATGCATGGATGGTATTATCCTCATTCTCTGTGTTAAGGGAATTAATACTCTGGAAGTTTCCAGCAAGCCCAGGGTCACACAATTAGCAAGTGTACAGCTAGAGTTCAAACCCAGATCAGCTTGATAGCCAGCCCTGTGCTGACTCCCTGATTCCTCACCTCTTATTCCCACCCACTGAGAACACGATTTTCCCATAATATTGGGCTCCATGAAATCATTCTTTCCTGGACCATGGAAGGCCCTGCTGGGATTTCTGCCCCTAAAATTCCTAATAAGAGACTTCTCATAATTGATCCCCCTCCTCCAATAAAAGAAAAGTATACAATGTGGCGTGGAGGGTAGGAAGGTGATAATACTGAATGTCATAAATCAATTTACTTAACCTCAAGCCACTTTCACTTTACACATTTAACTTGAAATACATCCTATCTTTAACAAGATCCTAATCGTATTAATGGTAAAGTAAAGAAATGTGAATATAATTAACTTCCAAATGTTGAAAGTTTCCAAATTTTCCAGGATAAGTGGTGAAATAATTTTGTGTTGACTAATTTCTTGAGTTTTGAAATCATTGCATTCCTGTGTTCTTGCCCATGCCCTCCATCTCATACTTAACAGTTTTTATGAGAAAACTGTGGAAGAAGGTGATTTTATAATAAACAGCTCACTCAGGGCCTCAAAACAGACAAATTTTTCAGAACCTAGGTTAAAAATTAAAATATGATTTGTAGTATGGTAAGAAATTAACACTGCCATCAAAAGTGTACTTCAGCTGATGACATAGACTTTAAAATAGTAGAATCTGAGTCGCCATCAGCTTTCCCTGATTCTTTTGTCATCATTAGGATAGAAGAGATCTTAGGCTTCATGAAGTGATACTCCTTTTTTCCCTTGGTAATAAGAGCAAGGAGTAAAAATCTTTAATTTGGGAAAGGGAGTTGTTAAAAACTGGAGTCGCCAAAACTTTTATTATTTAGAATAGATGATTTTGGGTTCTACTAGGCAACCTCAGTGTGAATCAACAGGAAATTCACCAGCAGAAGTTAGAGTCCATTTACAGTAAAATAATTGGTAGATGCCAAAGGCTTTATCTCTGCTAATATTTACATGAACCCTCTAAATTAGGTGGCTTTATTCTCATTTTGCAGATCAGGAGAATGTGGCTCAGACATTGAATTTATCAGTTGTTGTTACTTAGTAGCTAAAATTCTATCCTACTCTTTTGCGACCCCATGGACTGTAACCCTCCAAGCTCCTCTGTCCATGGAATTTTCCAGACAAGAATACTGGAGTGGGTTGCCATTCTCCTTCTCCAGGGGGATCTTCCTGACCCAGGTATTGAACCTGTGTCTCCTGCATTGGCAGGTGGATTCTTTACCATCTGAGCCATCAGGCAAGCCCAAATTTATTAGTAACAGAGCAAAAGGAGGACAGAAGTTGAGCCCATGGTTGTCCAGACTCCATAGCTTTTTCCCACCCATACTTCACTGTTCTGCTTACAGATTATTCATGGATCATGTAATTTTCTTGCATTTGGGGAAATCTTTTACTTCCATTTTTCATTATTTTATTTTCTAATCAGTTTCTAAATCATGTTTTATGCCTCCACATCACCAATGCTATCATTCATTAATTTTATGTGATAAATGCCAGATAAGAAGTGCTTTTTAAATAACGATGCATGGTTTAAGCCTGTGTTATTACCTTGAAATATTACATGGGGACTGTAAGTACTATTGCAAAGCACAGCAATTTTGAATGGGGTACAAAAGATCATAATTGACATTGGCACCACGGATTTACAATAGTCCAGGGAAAAAACAACATTTGTCCGAGCCCTAACCTTGAGTACTGCATTTGATTTTCTATTAGTAAATCCTCAAAATGTCCAGTCTCATAATTCCCAGGTACATTGCTGCTACCTGACTGCTTCAGGGTAAAGGAGAAAGGACATGCTAGAAGGTTTTTGAGGTCACTGTACCCTATACTGCCCACTGCTCCCACCCACTCTTGTAGAGACCTGCTGTCCCCTAATTCAGTAACATCATGCAATATATTTACTTAGCTCTGTCAACACTCAAAATACACTTGCCTGCCCTTAAGTACCAGGAAGATAACCGTATTGATGTTTAAAAATGCTGAAAGCAATGAATTTCTTTCCTTTGAAGAACGGCCATTACTAACGATCCCTGCTCTACTATTCCTCTTCAGCAGGCATTGTTCTTTACCATCTAAAAATAAACGGATTCATTATGCATGTTTATTCCATCCACATTTGTTCCAAATGGAATTAATGTATTAATACTGGTAATTCAAGCATGTGAAATCTACCATTCACTTGTCTTCATTAGTGTAGGATTAGTGATCCTGATCATCCTCCTCATTTCCAGTCTGTGATTCGTTTCAAAGGTTCGGGTTACCCCCCGTCTCAGCAGAAACTGGATCCTTGAAGGTGACCATGAATACATTGAAAGTCTGTGTTTTCCCTGGTGACTGTGTTTTCCCTGCCTAAGGTGAGCCTCAGTAGCGCTTTCCCACAGACATTCGGCGTGGTCAAGACACCTGGGCTTTCTCTTGCTCCAACTGTGTGTGAGTCCAGATTCCCCTCTTTTTCCCCCTGAGCGTTCCATGGGAGAGCCTGACTAGCCTTCATTTGATTTTACATAAAAAACGTTTTAGTGGATTTTCTATGAACTAAGGTTAAAATCATCATGTAGCCCTCCATTTGGCATCTGATACCACGGTTTTTTTGTTTTCTGGTGGATTAGTCGGGATTTTGTTGGCAGTGTCGGGGGAAGGTGTCCTTAGGTGCATTTGGCATTCTCGGCTTTGACCTGCTTTCCTAGAGCTCCATTTCAGTTTTAGCGGAACCTAAATTATTAATACGGTCTGTGCTGTGTCTGCCCATAATGCTAAATCCTACTTCTCTTTTTTTTATAAAGTGCTGTTGGGAATCTCTGAAATCATAGATAAAATGATTTTGAACTTCTGTGGAAAGCTCAAATGGCTCTAGTCATGAGCTCTGGAGTCATATAGGGTTGGATTTGAGTCTCACCACTGTCTTGAAAATCTGCGCTCTCTTCCATAATAACACCTATTGCAGAGAGGGCTTATGAAGACAAGACTAAATTGATTATGAATGATCTGGCTCAGAGAAGTGATCCAGTGAATGTTAATTTCTCCTACTTCCCTACTTCTTTCCTCTTCCCTGGTTTGCTTGGAGGAAATGAGAATCTTGGTCTATGCTGAGTGTCCTTAAGTGAGAGTGTTAGTTAAAATGGGGAATGCAAGCTTGGTGAAGTTAATGATAAAGCAGAGGGTAAAAAATGAAGAGCATATGTGAATGTAGAGAAAAATAGGTATTTCTATAAAATGTAATTGTAACTTTTAACATTTATATCTCTTACATATATTCTCTCTACATGTGTATGTTTCATGTTGAAGTTGCTCAGTCATGAATGACTCTTTGCAAACCCATGGGCTGTATAATCCATGGAATTCTCCAAGCCAGAATACTGGAGTGGGTAGCCATTCCCTTTTCCAGGGGATCTTCTCAACCCAGGGATCAAACCTAGGTCTCCTGCATTGCAGGCGAATTCTTCACCAGCCACCAGGGAAGCCCATTTGTTTCATACGCGTGCACACGTGTGTGTGTGTGTGTGTGTGTGTGTAGACAGATAGACTCCACAGAGATGGTTTAAACCCGGAGCCATATTTCGTTCATTTCCATTAGGAAGAAATGTGGCTTGTGGTGAGAGCATTGACGCTGGTCTGGAAGCCGATGTAGGGAGCAGGACACTGGGGGCTTCTGGAGGTGCAGGGCTTTTCCAGGGCACTGCACCCCCGATGCGGGCACATTTGTCCTGCGTGCTGGGCTTTCCAGCCCTTTTCCCTGGGTTGGCCTTCATAGGTTTACTTTTGCCTTCCCAGTAAAGGTCTCACCCTGGCTCCCAGAGTGAAATCCACTTGGAGGAAACCTGTCAGTGCAAGTTCCGTTTTAGTGACTCTCCTCTAAGTGCCTAAAGACCATCTCTGATACTCGTTTCCCAGGGTCAGTGAATGAAACGTAGGCAAGCCACAGACAGACAGGGTGTCTTGCTGAAAATTACCGTATTCAATATAGTCTTCAATCGCACAAGACTTTTTAGAAGGCCTTTGGTAGTATTTAATAACTGTTGTGCCACTTTTCGTTCCTCCTGAGTGGCTTGTCATTTCCTAGGACGTCCTGTGAGTCCTCTTACTTCTTTGTTCTCACCATGTAAATCACTGCTGTCCATCATAGACGCAGCATTCCGCACAGAGTGGCCAACGGCACCCTGAGAGTGTTACTGTGATTCACTGTGACCTTTTGAAATGTCTTCCCAATATATTTCTACGCATTTCTACTTTCCTGTCTTTCTTCTCTTTCTTTCGTTCTCTTCCCTCTTTTCCTTCCTCCTACCAGAATTAATGAAAATGAGATAATACTGGTATCTCCTATTTTGTGGCCTCATTTTTTCCTCACTGAAAAATACAATACGAACATGTGTTCATATCATACATATGGCTCAGTAAGGCTTTCAGTGGATCTGTGTAACATTTTACTTAATGGACGTGCCAAATTGTATTCAACTAATCCCTTATTTTATATGTTGAGTTCATTTCAATTTTTTTTATTATGAAAAATGACACAAAGGACAGTAGAGCTTCAGCTTTTTCTGAAACCACAGTGTTCTTGTTTTCGGCTCTGATTATTTCTGCTGGTTCCTCCATTCAAGGTCCTCCGTTCTCAGGCCAGAGCCAGCATCTGCAATGTCGTTTTCCACAAATCCTCTAGTTGAGCCTAGTTCTAGTCAGAATGACTCTACCTTTCCCCTTTCCCAGAGAATACCCCTCCTTTCCCATCGCAGGTCTTAGTGTTGCTCAGCCTATATCTCCTTCCGCCTTCCCCTTCCAACTTTAAGGGCTCAGCTTCAACCCTCCCTTCTTCCTGGGACACAGGTTAACCAACTGGAAGTCATTTCTTTGGTCTTAATGATTACAGTTTTTGGGAAACTTAAGATAACTCTCCATGGAATTCAGTTCAGTTCAGTCATTAAGTCATGTCCGACTCTTTGCGACCCCATGAATCGCAGCACACCAGGCTTCCCTGTCCATCCCCAACTCCTGGAGTTCACTCAGACTCACGTCCATCGAGTCCGTGATGCCATCCAGCCATCTCTCATCCTCTGTCAGTCCCCTTCTCCTCCTGCCCCCAATCCCACCCAGCATCAGAGTCTTTTCCAATGAGTCAACTCTTCGCATCAGGTGCCCAAAGGACTGGAGTTTCAGCTTTAGCATCATTCCTTCCAAAGAAATCCCAGGGTTGATCTCCTTCAAAATGGACTGGTTGGATCTCCTTGCAGTCCAAGGGACTCTCAAGAGTCTTCTCCAACACCACAGTTCAAAAGCATCAATTCTTCAGCGCTCAGCCTTCTTTACCGTCCAACTCTCACATCCATACATGACCACAGGAAAAACCATAGCCTTGACTAGACGGACCTTAGTCGGCAAAGTAGTGTCTCTGCTTTTGAATATGCTATCTAGGTTGGTCATAACTTTTCTTCCAAGGAGTAAGCGTCTTCTAATTTCATGGCTGCAGTCACCATCTGCAGGGATTTTGGAGCCCCCAAAATAAAGTCTGACACTGTTTCCACTGTTTCCCCATCTATTTCCCATGAAGTGATGGGACTGGATGCCATGATCTTCTTTTTCTGAATGTTGAGCTTTAAGCCAACTTTTTCACTCTCTTTCACTTTCATCAAGAGGCTTTTTAGCTCCTCTTCACTTTCTGCCATAAGGGTGGTGTCATCTGCGTATCTGAGGTTTTTGGTATTTCTCCCGGCAATCTTGATTCCAGCTTGTGCTTTTTCCAGCCCAGCATTTCTCATGATGTACTCTGCATATAAGTTAAATAAGCAGGGTGACAGTATATAGCCTTGACATACTCCTTTTCCTATTTGGAACCAGTCTGTTGTTTCATGTCCAGTTCTAACTGTTGCTTCCTGACCTGCATACAGATTTCTCAAGAGGCAGGTTAGGTGGTCTGGTATTTCCATCTCTTTCAGAATTTTCCACAGTTTATTGTGATCCACACAGTCAAAGGCTTTGGCATAGTCAATAAAGCAGAAATAGATGTTTTTCTGGAACTCCTCTTGCTTTTTCCATGATCCAGCAGATGTTGGCAATTTGATCTCTGGTTCCTCTACCTTTTCTAAAACCAGCTTGAACATCAGGAGATTCACGGTTAATGTATTGCTGAAGCCTGGCTTGGAGAATTTTGAGCATTACTTTACTAGCATGTGAGATGAGTGCAGTTGTGTGATAGTTTGAGCATTCCTTGGCATTGCCTTTCTTTGGGATTGGAATGAAAACTGACCTTTCCAGTCCTGTGGCCACTGCTGAGTTTTCCAAATTTGCTGGCATATTGAGTGCAGCACTTTCACAGCATCATCTTTCAGGATTTGAAATAGCTCCATTGGAATTCCATCACCTCCACTAGCTTTGTTCGTAGTGATGCTTTCTAAGGCATTAGTCTTTTTGTATATGAATACTTCTAGGTGAAAAAAGTTACAAGTTTTTTCCTTTGTTAGTGCTTTTTAAAGTTTCTTTTTCCCTTGAGATATCTTCAGAGTGCCTCACATATGGCTCTCCAGATAAGGGATGAAATCCCAAGTCTCCATTTTTCTAATTTTTCTGGGTGCACCTTGGAACGTGCAGGATCTTAGTTCCCGACCAGGGATTGAACCCACACCTCCTGCATTGGAAGTCTGGAGTCTTAACCGCTGGAGCTCCAGGCAAGTGCCAGAATGTTACAAGTCTTGATTTCGAGTCTTGGCAAGGCCCCTAAGTTTGTGACATCAGCTGCTATTTCCTTGCATTTTATATTGAGGACTCTGGCACGGTGGTATGGAGAGACCTACCCAGCTCCAGAAGCTCTCTCATGCTCTTACTGACTGCAAATTCTTGGCTCCAGATTATCACTGACTGATCATGCATCCTTCCCAGGCCACCTTGGCCCTGTCCTGTTGCGTGAGTAAATGGCAGTGACTACAGAGCCCTCCATCCAGGGCTCTGTGCGCTTCCTCCAGCTTCAGTTGAGAGTGTTTAGGCCCATGGCTTTCAGCTAGAGTGAGAAGAGGCTGTGTCGCCTTCACCTGGAGCCAGTGTGACCAGCCACACTATCCACTATCACACTATCCACTATCCAGCACGTAGGACTTTCAGTGCTAAAATGTGGACGGCCCTACTCCTCTACCCAAGGGCATGTTAGAATTGATAGAACATGGCCAGAAGTGGAGCCAGGGACAAATGACTGAGTAAGGGGAGATCTCTGAAGTCTTCTCATTCCTGAGTCCTTTGAGGATCTTGCCTTCCATCTGTGATATCTTCCTAACATCACTCTTTCTCTTCCAGGAATCCAGTTCCCCTCTAAATTTCTGGTGTCATCCGTGGTCATTATTTCTTCCTAAGTTTTCTGCCGGATGGTTTTTGCACAGTGGACCCTTCTAAATGCTATGCCATAGCAAGTAGAAGAAAATACATAAAATTTATCCTGGGCAACAACTTCTGCTTTCTTTATATAGAGTTTTATCTAGGTCCACATTGCTTGTGCTTGGAATTTTTCTCTCTGTTCTTTAACTCTCTGGATCGTTTGTTTGACTCACCTTTTTAAAAAAAATTAATTTATTATTGAAGGATAATTGCTTTACAGCATCTTACTATTTTCTGTCAAACCTCAACATGAATCAGCCATATTGTTTTGAGTATTCCCAAGTCTAACTTGCCAAAGCTCTCTCTTCCTTCCCCCAATCTGAGCCTATGAATGAATACCTTAACCTTCCACCAGTCTCACCCCTGGAGAGGCCCTGGCTTGGTTGCCACTTTCCACCATGTAGTGGGGCATTGAACACAAGCAGACATAAAGACCTTTATGTGCATGCCAAGTCCCTTCAGTTGTGTCCGACTTGTTGCGACCCCATGAACTCTAGCCCACCAGGCTCCCTTTGTGTGTGGGATTCTCCATGCAGGAATACTAGAGTAGATTGCCATGCCATCCTTCAGGGGATCTTCCTGGCCCAGGGATCAAGCTCCTCCCCATCTTTTGCATCTCCTGCATTGGCAAGGGGTTCTTAACCACTAGCACCACCTGGCAAGCCCATTAAGACCTTTGTGCTAAGTTACTTCAGTCATGTCCAACTCTTTGCAATCATATGGACTTTAGCCCACCAGGCTCCTCTGCCCTTTACTACCTTGCAATTTAATTCTGATTTAGAGTCTCACTTCCTAGTTAGAAAGAATCCACCATTGCTTTTGGGGGAAATGTTTAGATGGGCCACGATAGATCTGCACGGAATCTACATCTGTCAGAATCCACCTGCAGTGTGTGGAGACCTGAGACATGGGATCGGGAAGGTTCCCCTGGAGAAGGGATAGGCTACCCACTCCGGTATTCTTGGGCTTCCCTTGTGGTTCAGCTGGTAAAGAATCTGCCTGCAATGCAGGAGACCTGGTTTCAGGCCCTGGGTTGGGAAAATCCCCTGGAGAAGGGAAAGGCTGCCCACTCCAGTATTCTGGCCTGGAGAATTCCATGGACTGTATAGTCCAGAATTCCATGGACTGTGTAGTCCATGGTGTTACAAAGAGTCAGACATGACTGAGTGACTCACTTTCATACATCTACATAACTAAAATGCTACATGTGCAAGAGAATCACATTTTATTCTAATTTACCTGGTTAAGATAACAAACATGATTGTTTACAACAGTTTGAAATACTGGGTTAAAAAATTCATTTATCATTCCTCCATTTTCATACCAATCATTCAAATCATAGATAATGGACTAATAACAACTTTCGTAGGCTACAGATTAAAATATATGATTCAATCACTTCATTAGAATGAATAGATGATTAATTTTATTTCATTTAAATGAAAAGAGCTACTGTAGCAATCTGAATTTGAGCCTATAGGACTTATGTAAAGGACAGATACATGGGTTTTGAAGGGCAGAGTTGTGTGGAAAATTCCCACAGAGTCTAGAGTCGTGGAATGTTATAGGTGAAAGGAACCTTGAGGTCACTGAGCTGCCCTCTGCAGAGCCTGCTTCTCCTTGACAACAGCTCTGTGAATTGCTTGCCAGTCTTGGTGTGTGAATTTCCTTTGACTCTAAGTGTCCTACCTCTAAACATAGCCCACGCCGTTTCTGGAAGTTCTAAATGTTAGAATATACTCTTATTTTGAGACTAAATCTAGTTCCCAGTTATGTCCACCCATATGCCAGCTCTTTATATAGAAGATGAAAGTGATGTGCTGGTACTGCTTCTTCTCTCCAAGATAAACGTTCTTTGTTCCTTTAGCCAGTCCTCTTAAGACAGTTGCAAGACCCCTTAACTCCTGCCTGCAGTGCAGAAGACCTGGGTTCGATCCTTGCATTGGGAAGATCCCCTGGAGGAAGAAATAGCAACCCACTCCAGTATTCTTGCCTGGAAAATCCCATGGACAAAGGAGCCTGATGGGCTATAGTCCATGGGATATCAAAGAGTCAGACACAACTAAGAGACTAACACAGCAACACAAGCATCATATGGGACCCTGAGTTGACAGAATAGTTTGCTTGTGGATCATCCAGATCATAATAGGCTGATACAGCATAGCCTCAGCTGTCGCCACTAATTTGAAAAAGGGGCCACGGTCACAGTCATTATAGGGAGAAGACAGTTGAGAGCTTGTTCCATCCCTTTTCATGGGAACTTTGTTTCTATTTTGCATGTAGATTTTATCCTTCCTTTTTAACTGTCAGTTTGGCCTTCTGGTTGGCATTGCAATGCAGTATATACATTTGACGTATTTGTGAGTACATTGGAATATTTATAAACAGACTTTAAAATAGATTTATAAAGATGCAAAAGCTTTGTCCCTTCTAATACTTTATCTTCTGTGTCTTCCATTGAAGTTATTTCCCATTATTTAATCACTTAGAAATTAATTACTAAGTATGATGGATAATTAATTACCAACCATAAGTCCAACATCATTCTTTCTCTTTTTCTATTTGACTTTGCCCTTCCATTTTGTTTTTTTCTTATCTTCTTTATCATTATAAAGTATTGACTAGAATTCACTAAAGCAATGGAAATATTTCAATATCAGTTGGGTCCCAGAGGGGAACTGATTATGTAATGTGGTAAACTTTATCAAAGGTCAATTTTTCATATATTTCAGATTAACCAATTTAATAGTTAAACAGTTGACTTCTCAGAAACTAACTTTTATGGACTGACTCTTTAAAAACCAAGGCATGTGGAATTATTCTGACAGAAAAATTAGGCAATATTAAGGGCACAAAAGGAACAAAATTCTTAAATAACTTACTATAGTGCATTGAATGTGAAATATACATGTTGTTTTGATTCAGAAACATTTCAGTTCAACAAATATGTATATGTCTTGTGACTACAGAGAGAAATAAGACATGCTTCCAGATCTTTGGTAACTGGTAGTTCCATAAGGGAGATAAATTTAAAAGAATTAAAATAGCCTCATAGATGATAGAGAAAACGTATGAAGTGAAATAGAGGTTTGTATGAAGGGGCAGGTCTGCCAGGACACAGGGCAAAGTGATGTGGCCCTTGAAACTGCCCACAAAGCCTGAGCATTGTGGGCACATGGCGTAGAGAACTCTCAGAAGCAGAATGGATCAAGCATGTTGGCTAAATTGGGGTGGAAGAGGAAGGAGGGAGCCAAGAAGGATGGGTCAGAGATGACGAGTGGGAGAGCTCAGCTACACCTTGTATTCAGAAAGGAAGGCAGGGTTGTTCAGGGGTTAGGACTGTGCACTTCCACGTGGAGAGTCCAGGGTTGGTTCCTCGTCAGGGAACTAAGATCCCACAGGCCACGTGGGAATACGGTGGGCTATGGTGGGCTTGGCTTACATTTATATGCGAGGTGTCCCCTCCCTTTCGCCTGCTTTCCCTTGTTCCTGTCAACTCAGTATTTTTGCAAAGTGAAAGGAAATGTTATTTTACGTTTTTTTTTTTTTTTAAACTTGGGTTTTAGTATTAACTCAGAATTGCCAAAGTTCTGTACCTGGGCCACCCGAGAGCACAGAAACTCACTCAGCTGATAAATTTAAAAACCTGGAGAGTAATTACGGAATTATTTTGAGAAATATTGAGGTCATTGCTTATGGACTAGGCTGTCATTCATTGGACATGATGAATTTAGAAATGCTAGAGAAAAGGCTTCCTAACTTTAGACTGCAACAGCCTTCATGGTAAGAACTGTGATGCTGTATTCATGTTTGCCCATATACTCTAAGTATTTGTTATATTCACAGTAAACCCTCTCTAACAGTGACACTCTTTAATGAATTTTTCCATTTTGCAAGCAGTGTTTTTGTAGAGATTTTTAAAAAGAAGTAGAAAAATGGAAGAAAATCACTCACAATAAACTACATGATCAATCTCTTTCACAAAACATCTTTAAATGCTTCGTTTTCAGAAGTTCTAAGAAATGGGAAAGAAAATATCTTGGCAAACAATTTAACAGGGGAACAGTTTTTTTTCCCCTAACAAATATGTTTATTAACAAAAATGGGCTTGATTACACTTGAAATATAAGTGCTCTGAAAGTTTGCCTAACTCATTCTGGTAACATGCACTAGAATTAACTTTTCTGAAATGTGCCTCTTTTATTGAAAGAATAGTTCAGTTTGAAGCTGCATTTTAAAGACTTCTGCAAAGTATTCAATGCATTCAGCTGACCTTTTATAAACTACTTCTGGGAAATGTACGTAATGTTTTAGTGGAAAATGTTGCTTAAATATTAAAGTGCTAATACCCATAGGGAATGTCATCAGCCCAAAATTCATGAGATTAATTTTTTCTAGTTCTTGTACGTTTGTATTTGTGTATCTGTATTTTTAAGTTCATTAGCTTGACAGCTGCATATCAGTATTTGCAGTTACTAGTTCTAGCAGAAATGAGCAGACATCTAATCTTTTAGCTTAGATGAGAGTCAACATAGACAAAATGAGAGAAAACAGTCCGCAGTTTGCTTTTTTAAAGATAAAATGGAGATCTGCCACTCAGTGCAATAGATAGTTATGTTAAACAGGAAATTCCCTTGGACAGAAAGTTGCAAAGACATGATGGCCCTTGACAATTTAAAGGAGTCTTTTTATATTAGGATAATTGTGTCTTGATGTATCTGTCTTTGGGGTTCACTATCCAGTTATTATAAAGTGAGAAACACACATGGTTTATGAAAAGAGGCCTTCTTAGACTCAGCATTTTGTGCTCTAGACTACAGCTGGGACATTTACTTGAGATATGACTGGGAAGTCCCAAGGTCCCTCATGTAGTTATGGGGAATGTGGCAGGAATGCCTAGCCCAGAATTTTAGCTTGAATTTGCAATTTAATGTAGTGCTTTTAATTGCATTCTCAGTGATATTTACTTTCATCTCATAACAACAAATGTCATGAAATGTCTTAGAAAAATATGGCACCCAAGCTCAGATATGTGAAACCAGGAATCCCTCAGCTTTTATGTGAACCTACAGCAAAAGACATCCTTTTTCCTTGCAATTAAATGTCTGGAAATTTTTGAAAGGAACTCTGTACTTTGAATCTTACTGTTTTTATGTTTCCAGGAGAATTTTTACATTGAATTATAATTCACTGGAGTCAAATGCAGTGATACTAAGTACATATTTATTCAGTTCTGGCAAATGCATTATTGTTTAACCCATTCAACCCAATAAGTGTCTCGTCTCATCACCCATGGAAGTTCGCTGTGCCATCTCTCAGTCAGCATCCCTCATCCACTTGAAGTGGTCATTGTTAAGATTTCCTGCACCATTAGTAATCAAAGATCAAAGACAAATGTTTAAAATTATGTTTTCTTTTTAAGGAATATTCCCCCTTAAAGAATCATTGAGAAGTCCATGCACTGACCAAGAATAAGGATATAAGACTTGCCACATAGAATTTCAATGAATTGTTTCTAAAACGCATGCAAGCATCCTAAGGGTTTAGGTGTTACTGAAAGAGGACAGATCCACTTCCATCCTGTCAAAAAGATTTCCAGTCATTTTATTTCTCATTGCACTTTTTAATTTGGCTCTGTTTTAATTTCTACTTGCGATAAAAATCGCCGGCAATGGTTTGTGTGGTGTGTGCTTCCTTGTGTGGGGTGGGATGAATGACCACTTAGTGAAAACTGAGTAAGAATAATCAATAAATGTCATGGATGAAGCCAAAAGCTCAGTTAACCCCCATCACCTTCAAATGTAGAGAAGTAGCGTTTGCCTTGATCACCAGCCTCTGTGGGGTAAGAGGAGGATAAGTAAAATATCCTTCACATCTATTTCTTCTCCGTGAATGTGTACCATTGCTTCAAAGGTAAGGCTTTATCATTTGGTTCTCATAGTAACCAGACAAAGAGTACTTCTCTTCTCTCCCTTGGGGGTGGAGATTTCAAGTGAGGGAAGAGGAAGTGAGTGTGTGTGTGTGTGTGTGTGTGTGTGTGTGTGTGTGTGTGTGTGTGTGTGTGTGTGTGTGTGTGTGTGTGTGTGTGTGTGTGTGTATGTAGCATTCCACATTGCCCCTAGAGATTTTCTTTTCCCTCCTTTTAGCTTATGTGCTTTTCTTTGATAAATAAATTTCAGAGGCAGTGTTAGAATAGACTGAACAACGCAGAGAGAGAAAAGATTCCAGGATGGAAGGCTACTTTGATTTCAATACTGCAGCACATGATATAAAATGAAATTGCATTGCCAATGTAATTTATCCTCTTCATTAAAATAGACAAGCATTAGACAAGCCATAAAATTTCCATCTGCATCTCCAGCAAGCTCCCACCATCAGAAACAGCCCCTTCTCTCTAAAACACCCAGGACTAAAACATTGTAATGTTAGAGACCAACAGAATTATAGTATTAAATTTGTGGAAGCCACGGATCCTGTCATCTGTTCTTTTGATTACTGCATCTGTTTCAAAGGATGTTACTGAGGACACGGGAGCTGGATCACAAAGAATCTGCAGTGCAGCAGAGGGCAATGAATGGGCTCCCAGCTTCATCACCTCAGCAGCCTAATCACCTTGAGAAGGAAAACAAAAGGCATTTTTACACAGTGTGCTGACGATTAGTCTAGAAGTGAAGCATGCTCGGTTGTTTAAGTACAGTTTTCACCGTTGCCTGAAGGACAAAGGCTTTTAATAACGGGAACTTGCCATTCTACAGCTTGGAAAGTAAAAACCTCCTTCGTAGGCTAAAGGGGAAAGATGCTATTATTCTTGCAAATTTCAAAGCCTAACACTCGCTTGACATTTCAGGCCTAGAAAGCAGAGTCCTAAAAGGTGGTTCAGAAGGTAATTGTACATTTTCATCATCTTTTTGGCAAATTGCTCCCCAACTTGGAGAATATTGTTTCAATTTTTTATAAAGGCAGTCTGATGAAAAATTTAAGCATACTCTTTTAGGAGTGAGCCTCTGTCAGGTGTCACGCCTAGCTCCACTTTGGTAGGAACGGTTATGTAAGGCGCTCTGTGCCATCTCTCTAAATAATGGACATTTCTCATGAATCCAGCGCTCTCAGGCCAGCTCATCTCTCCCTGAAGACTTCATGTTGATGGCCTTTCTGCCTTGGTTACCAAATATATAATAGAACATTTTAATATTACTCTGCTGAGATAGCATTGGTAGGGTATGGGTATCCTTATCCCAGAGAGTAAAATACGGTGTAAGTGGTACAATTGTGTAAATTTAGTTAAGAATAAAAAGGATGTCAGTGTAGTTTGCCCACTGGATGAAGTGATAGCGTGCTACAGCGCTTTGAGAAGGACTCCTAAGGATTCTGAGCAGAGAAGGTGTGAAAAATCAAAGTTTTAGATTTTGGATTCTCAAACATGTATTGACTTGTTATTGACAAAGGAATTTCACCTACATTATCACACTTGATCCTTGTAACTCTGTGGAAAGGATATTCTCATTTTCAAGAAGTTGTTTTACTTGCTCAAGGTCGGTTATCTACCAGGTTACTTGGAATCCTGAGTGCTTTTCTCCCTTCCTCCCTCTTTCCTTCCTTCCTCCTTTCAACATTGAAAGTGTAGAATGTTCTCTTCTGAATACAGGTGGCCTGGGCCAGAGCAGCTAGCCTCTTAGGTTCCAGTGTTTCTCTCAAGAACAGTTTGGGCCTTGAAACACAGGAGTGGTATTTGAGCCCAAATTTAAGATATAAAGTGTGCGCGCGTGTGTGTGTGTGTGTGTGTGTGTGTTTATCTCCTGCGTGCATGCATGCACATTCCCTTCAGTTTTGTCTGACTCTTTGTGACTCCATGGACTGTAGCCCTCCAGGCTCCTCTGTCCGTGGAATTCTCCAGGCAAGAATACTGGAGTAGCTATTCCCTTCTCCAGGGGATCTTCCCGATCCAGAGATCAAACCCGCATCTCCTGCATTTGCAGATGGACTCTTTACCTGCTGAGCCCCCTGGGAAGCCCCTGTATCTCCTATGCGGATCCAAAACTTGAGATTCAAGGAAGTTTCATGCTTGGCAATAAAGCATACCATCACCATCAGATTGTTTTCTATAGCAGTTAAATGAGTTTACACTTCGGCCATGTGTTGACCTCACTACATCCTCTCCAGCATTGAGAGTTAATTTCCTTCTTTTCTTTGCCGGTTTCATAGTTGGGCAATGTTCATGTCAGTATTATTTCAGCTTATAATACTTCATTATTAGTGCAAGTGACTAGTTCCATAGGTTTGCCAGCCATTTGCATTTCTAATTTATAGGTTGCTTGCTCACATAACTCACATGTCTCCTGCCGTAATTCTTTTTCACTTTTTATGTTATTCCCTGTCTTTCCATACTGAAGTAACTAGGAAGGCCAGTTCATGAGGTTCTGAGATTATGTAGCATACCATAAACATGTAGAGATTGAGTTGGTACCACATAAAACACTGAAGCTAAAGTCTACTTCTGTTTCTTTTACTTTTTAAGGATTTTGTTGATGTGGTTGTGGACCACTTTTAAAGTCTTGATTGAGTCTGTTACGACACTGTTTCTGTTTGCGTAGGTTTTGGTTTTCTGGCCGAGAGCCATGTGGGATCTTAGCTTCCCCACCAGGGACTGAACACCCCCACCTCCACCCTCTGCATTAGAAAGTGAACTCTTAGCCACTAGACCGCCAGGGGAGGTCCCCTACGGTCTATTTTTAAATGGCCGATTCCCTGATCAAGGAACTAGAAACACAGAAACTCAGAGGGTGCGAATTGTTAATATTTCAGGTAGATAAATAAGACCAGTTTAGCACTGCAGTACAGCCTGCTGTGGATAGCATTTCCCAGAATTTAAGCCAAGTGAACAAACACAGCTAGTTTGTTGTTTCCATACAATGTTTTTGCATTAGGAAATTGAGACACTATCTCTTAAGTTTGCATTCAGAGTTTAGGCAGCTAGTCCTTTTCTCTCTGGCACAAACAACCGGAAAATTTAATACCTACTCTCTGCCTCTGCCAGAGCAGTAGCTTGAGGTGTGTGACAATTTCAGGCATGTAACCACAGGGAAAGCAGTGAAGAAAGCTCCAATGCTGTCTAGATAGTATTCCAGGGGCCTGGAGGAGATGGGGAAACTGTTTCCTCTCTTTGCAAGGTCAATAGCACTAAGGCTGAAAGGGAGGCAGAACAGTTGGTTTTCACTGAGAATTTTCAAGCACAGGGATTGGATACTTGTAGTCCTAAAAGTAATTATTTTGCCATTGGCAGCAGAGGAACAACTGAGGTTTGATATATCTTTTTATTTGTTTAATTGTCAATTATTTATTAGACTATACTTGCTTCACAATGTTGTGTTAGTTTGTGCTGTAGAGCAAAGTGAATGACTTATATGTGTACATGCATGTCCGCCCTCTCGGGCCTTCCTCTCACCTGCCCATCACACCCCTCTCGGTCATCACAGAGCCCCGAGCTGGGCTCCCTGTCTCTGCAGCAGCTTCCCGCTAGCTGTCTGTTTCACTCGTGGCGGTGTGTATACGCCACTGCTGCTCTACTCGTCCTCTGCCCCCTTCCCCCTCACGTCCACATGTCCTTTCTCTATGTCTGCATCTCTATTCCTGCCCTGAAAATCGATTCCTCTGTTCTGTACCATTTTTCTAGACTTCATACATATGCCGTTAATATATGATATTTGTTTTTCTCTTTCTGACTTGGCCTCACTCTTTACAACAGACTCTATCCATCTACATACCTTACAAATTTTAAGTACATATGAGGTTGCTCCCATGATTGTCGTAATTATTAGTATTATATTGTTATCAATTACTGTTATCAATGTTACTACTGGTCACACCATTATAATTGATCATGGTGATTAGGAGTCAGCTCTGCAGTCAGATTTCCAGATTCTCTCTGTGTTACTCTTGTCTCCATTGCTTTAACTAAATGTGTGGACCTGAGTTTGTTCATTAACCACACACACACAGTCTGTTTGCTCATCTAGAAAATGAAGATAGCAGTAAGCTCTGTCTTGAAGTGATGGTTGGGAAAGTTTTTCTGAAACGGTCAGTATAATCACCTCCTGATGATTTCTTATCATCCCATTAAGAACATACTTCAGTTTAAATCATGGTTAAGAATTTCAGATAAGTTTCTCATTATTAGCCAACAGGTGAGGTGAGGTGAAGTCACTCAGTCGTGTCTGACTCTTTGCGACCCCTTGGACTGTAGCCCACCAGGCTCCTCCGTCCATGGGATTCTCCAGGCAAGAATACTGGAGTGGGTTGCCATTTCCTTCTCCAGGGGATCTTCCCGACCCAGGGATCGAACCCAGGTCTCCCGCATTGGAGGCAGACGCTTTAACCTCTGAGCCACCAGGGAAGAATATTTCTTAAACATTAGGCAACCCAGAGAGAAATGCTCCCGACAAGTGAGAAATTCTTGTAACCTTGTTCAGTATCATGTAATTCAGTCTTCCCTTCTCAGAGCAGATCGCTCTTTGTTGTTTTAGAGACTTTGAAAAGTGTTCAGTGAAAATGATGATAGATCTTATCTGTCAGGCTTTGACTAATAAAATCGAGAATGGAATTGGAGAGTGATCTTCAAAATGTGTTTATCTTACATAAGTTACTTCCTAAGAATGTGCCCGCTGCTGGTTTTCATTTCATTAATGCCGTTTTGAAACTTATGTGTACCTTATATTGAATGTTACGTCTGTGACTTGAAAAAGCTAAGTCCTTTATAAAGAACATGTTGTTCACATAGGCCATTTTCCTCTTCTCTCTTTACCTTCTATTTCCACCCCCCTTTTTCCAACAAATATTTTAATGCCTGTTTGTCAGGGTCTGTGCAAGATGCCAGGAAACAGTGGTAAGTCACTGCCTTACTGTCTGATTGTAGTCTTTTTCCACACCTAGAAATTTATTACACATCTTCTGTTTCACACTTAAATGTTTAATGAGTTTTGGTTATTTTTCAGAGAAAGAGCCACAGAATAGCACTTGTTAGGATATTGTCTTTCATCGTTTGGGAATATTGGAACTGTCTCCATGTTTAGGTTTTATTGTTTTGTTATTTTCATCAAAGTACATGGTTCCTCCTGTTTATGATGGTATAAATTGCCTATAGCACGTGTGAGTACCATATTTCCCCATTACCTTGGGAAACAGTTTACTAGGACATATATGATTTGTTATGACAACAGTCTGCATATTCATTGTGTTACTTTTCTGACAATTATCTGCATTTTTATCATTAGCTCTATCTTCTTCTGAGATACCTCTTTACATCATATCTGGATCCCTTGAGCAGCCTTGAATAATCTTACATTTTGACTAAGATACATGATGGTCTAACGCCTGTTGTTTGCTTTTCTCTTAAAATTAAAAAACAATCACTTTCTTCCTTTTGACTTCTGTGGGCTGGTAGCACATGGCTGTTAGTTTTTTAAAATAAAACTGACCTTATATTTTCCTTTAAACATTTACTGTTTCTCCCAGAAGAAGACAGAGTATAGAGAGGCTATTATACACATATATTCCTTTTGCTTGGTTGCAGTGCCTTTTTCACCCTTTTTAAAATCAGAGTATAGTTGCTTTTCAATGTTGAATTAGTTTCTGCTGTACAACAGAGTGAATCAGGTGTATGTATACATGTATCCTCTCCCTCTTGGGCCTTCCCCTCACCCTGCCGTTCCACCCCTCTTGGTCACCAAGCTGAGCTCCCTGTGCTACACAGCAGCTTCCCGCTAGCTGTCTATCCCACACAAGGGCGTCTATGTACGTCAGTCCTAACCTCTCAGTTCATCTCATGCTCCCCTTCTCGCGCTGTGTCCACATGTCCCTTCTCTACATCTGCCTGTCTATTCCTGTCCTATTGACAGGTTCCTCTGTACCATTTTTCTAGGTTCCACGTATACGCATTAAAATATGATACTTGTTTTTGTCTGTCTGACTTACTTTGCTCTGTATGACAGACTCTAGGTCCATCCACAGCTCTACAGATGACGCAGTTTCATTCCTTGTGGCCGAGTGGTATTCCATTGTATATACATCTCACATCTTCTTTATCCATTCATCTATCAATGAACATTTAGGTTGCTTCCATGCCTTGGCTGTGGTAGAGAGTGTTGCAGTGAACACTGGGATATATGTGTCTTTTTGAATTATGGTTTATCTCAGTAGTGGGATTCCTGGGTAATATGTTGGTCCCATTTTTAGCTTTTTAAGGAACCTCCATACTGTTGTCCATATCACTTTTTAGAAATTAATTTATTTTATTGAAGTATAAAATGCTTCACTTTTGATTCCTCCTATAACTCATGTTAGGGTTTGTTGTTTTGTTTTTGGTACTTTTTTTTTTTTTAATTACAATACTGTATTTGTTTTGCCATACATTGACATGAATCAGACACAGGTGAACACAATCTCCCAATGCCGAAGCCCCCTCCCACCTCCCACCCCACATCATCTACCTGAATCATCCTATGTACCATCCCCATGCATCCTGCATCCTGCATTGAACATAGACTGGCTCTTCGTTTCTTACAAGATAGTATACATGTTTCAATGCCATTCTCCCAAACCATCCCACCCTTTCCCTCTCCCTCAGAGTCCAAAAGTCCGTTCTATACCTCTGTCTCTTTTGTTGTCTCACATACAGGGTCATCATTACCATCTTCTAAATTCCATATATATGTGTCAGTATACTGTATTGGTGTTTTTCTTTCTGGCTAACATTATCCTCAATGTTTTTGGTACTTTTGAAGTTGGTTCATCTTAAGGAAACCACAGTGCTTCAAATTCATTATCAATAGCATCAACATATTTTCTAATAAAAAACATTTGCAGATCCTTTCAGTCCTCCAAACTTTAAAGATATGTTGCCCTGTATTCCTGGTCATACCTCCTGAGCTTGAAAGGACTATGAGTTGTGAGCCTAAGACAGTTGTTGCAATGCATGTTCTGAACCCTGCAGCCTTCTTCCCTATGTTGCTGTATCTTGGCCCTTACTTTCCAGTAATGTTCTCACCACCCTCTTGGCTGGAGGAGTGGTGTATTAGTTAGGAATACCCTCAGCTATAAATACTGGTAGCTCTGGCTACCAGTAATATAAATAAAGAGAGGTTTCCTTTTCCCACAGATCAAGCAATCTGAGGGTGGACAACTGCTGGTGTATGTAGTTCAGAGGTTTAATGATACTGGCCTTCGCTCCTTACTTGCCTAGCTCCTTCCATCAAATCTGCATTGAGAGACAAAAGAAGTGAGGGACAGGGCTAGCTGCTTCAGTACCTTTATTAAAAAAAAAAAAATTCCTTTCCAGAAACCCCTAAGCACATTTGTCTCACTGTCTAAAACTACCTCTTCCAGAAACCTCTAGCTCCAAGGGAGGCTGGAAAAGGGAGTAGCTATTCTTTATACTCTGGAGGTAGCAAAACAAGAACAAGAGAACCAGTAAAGTACCAGAGAACAGGTATACCACCATCCGAGTTAACCCAACTGATTCATCCTTCCAAGATCAGCTGTAATGTGATATGCTTTGTGTGGACTCTTCCCTGAATTGCTCAAGCAGAAGTTTTCCCTGTCCTACTGGTCCTGCAGTTGTCATCAGCTCAGCAGAGCCTGCTCCCTGAACAAGGGCCACGAGACCACTCACAGTGCCCAGTGAGGCCTGCTGGAAGAATGAATGAACCTGTAGGCATATGGCTTCCCTGGACGTTGCCGGAAGCCAGCTGCTGGAGGTAAATGGAGAATGCTGAATGAGGAAATCTCCCTTCCACCTGCTGTGCCATCCTGGTCCGTGGGCATTCCCTTGATGAAATGCAAAACCACAACCCTGACCACTGGTGTTCATTAAGATACTGTGAGGAGCTTTTGCCAAAGCACTCTTGGCTCACATGTGATAGAAATATTCTTGTTGGGAACAATAGACTCCTTGCTTTCCAAAATGTTTGTACACATTTAAATAGTGATGGTCATTTGGTCTCTTGATACAGATTTTAGCTCAGCATGGCAATCAATACAGTTCTGAAATGATAAAGTATACAAAATAATCTATTCATACAAAATATTCTTGATTGTACCTGAATAAGCGCGGGCTGCCATCTGTGGGGTTCCATAGAATCGGACATGACTGAAGCGACTTAGCAGTAGCAGCAGCAGCAGAATTTATCTTAAGATAATTAAACTAGTGTGCAAAGATAATGTGTGCAGAGTTTGGGGGATTTTTATAGCAGTGTTTTATAATAAAATTGGGAAACATTGCAAGTCATCACTAGGATTTGGGTTAAGTAGATAATGAAACACTATGGAAGGATTAAAAGTGATCATGGAGGTTATCCTAATAGCATAGAAATGTTCCTGGGTATGTCATGTAGGCTGTGCAGATCTAAGGCATAATTCCTTCTGAGTTTACAAAGCTGGGATTATGCATTTTCTTCAAAATGGTAGACAATGACTATCTCTGGGATGTGATTTTTTTCGCTTTGTTTTTCTACATTGCTTAATTTTTAAAACAATGTGTGTGTTGCAGTCAGAAAATAGGGTTTTTATTCATAATTTTCACAAAAATATAATTTAATGGAAAAGTAGTTTGAGGTACCATACATGAAACTTCTACTGACTAGAACCAAACTAACAATACACTCAAATTAACAGACCTTTTTCTCTTTATGTTTGCAAGAGTGGGAAACCAGAACAAAATGATCTATAAATAGGAAACTGTTATAAGTAATAGTTTTCAGAATATGTCTTGGAATATATTTCCTCCAATATCTTATTCTCTTACGATGAGTAATATCCATTTGACCTCCTGCATGTTCCTTCCCTACTGAATAAAATAGATAAAACTGTATGAAACACAAGTGGACTAACGCTTTTATGAAATATTTTCAACATCAAGGGCTAAACAAAAAAGTATTTTCTGAAGTTTTTGATTGAACAGAAATTAAATTCACAATTCCATTCCCTGAACATTCCAATTACTAAAGCATTCACCAGAAATGGTTTAAAAATTCCTCTTTGGAATTCCAGTATGTCCAGTTACTATTACTAAAGACCACAAATATAAATGAAAACTTCCTAGAGTAGATCACTTATATTCTATCTTGCTTTTTCTGTGTTGCATAATTAGGTGTGGCAAAACTCTGATGGACTCAAATGCAAAATGTGTTAGAGAAGATGAGGGTATGCATCAGCCCTGTGGAATACTGAATAGCTTCTTTATGTAGTCAAGTACGAAGAGAAGAGCACAGAAGACAGATTTCAAAAAAGAAAAATGATCTATTGTCTTGATTCTAGAACTCTATCTGATATCATTCATCTTGCTGATATAAGCCTGCATCCAAATATAGTTTTCAGGCTAAAGATTAAAAAGATTTAAAGTTGTATTACTTAATAAAATAGATCTGTCTGGACTTGTATTTTTAATTAGTAATTTAAACAGGTTTAGTATTTTTTTATTTTCATCCATCTTTCTTAGAAAGAACCTCTTAGAAAGAATCTTTCCTTGTAAATGTCAACTTAATTTTCTTTTATGAATAGATCATAGGTAGAAACCAAGAAGAAATAATTCTGAGTTTCCATTTTAGGTAAGTGTTTAGGTAATTGTTTACAGTGTTAGATTCAAAAACTAAAAGTGATCTGTCATCCAAAATATCTTTTGCCGTCAATAAATCCAGTTACCTAACTCCTTACCTAACTCCTGTCACTAAAAAGGAAATGAGAGTATTTAGGTAGTACCCTTCATTTGTTCTCATGTGGTGAAAATTATTTCATCTCTACTTTATTAAAACAAAATGAAACAAATACCACACTTCAAGTTTTTTGACTTTTTAACTGAGTGGTCTTGTTCAGTTGGCTCCCTGGAATAAAATATGTTTTACTGATAAAAACTAACAAAATTAAAATTTATGAAATTAAATCTGCACCAGATTCCTTAAAGTCTTGGTCAAAGCAGGTGAATACAGAAAGCCCAAAGGTGTAGTTGGGGCTTCCCTGGTGGCTCTGTTGGTAAAGAATCCGCCTGTAGTGCAGGAGACCTGGCTTCGATCCCTGGGTTAGGAAGATCCCCTGAAGAAGGGCACACGCCCTGCCATGTGCGCACGCGTGCGCCACACACACACACACACACGGACACACACAGTACTAAACACGTTGAGATGTAAACCTGTGGTTAAGAACTATATCAGAACTGTTGCTTGGACTCTGGAAAAAGGATATATTTTAAACTTTTTTCAGAGTCAGTTCTCTTTTTTTTCTATTATAGTTCAGAGGTATGGAGAGAATTAATGATATCAAACACTAGAAATCGTAGAAATTACTAGTAGTGCTTTGCTTAATCGTTTAAATTGGGTCACATTAGATTTCTTGGCATTATTGTCAAGAATTTTCAAATTTCAGGTAACAGGATTCAAATTGGCATGTAATTTAGATTAGCTTTGTTTGAAAAGGAATCTTCAAAAGGCCGGTTGGTAAGAACTTTGACTGAATCACTTTAAGAAACGCATAATCGACACTAACAAAATAAAGCTGGGAATTAAGAGCCCACGACGGGGTTTCCCTGGCTGCACGGCGACTAGGGCTCCCTGCTTCCGCTGCAAGGGGCACAGATTCAGTCCTGGTCAGGGCGCTAAGATCCTACATTACATATGGTATGATTAAAAAAACAAAGTACATTTGCTAAATGTTTCAAACTGACTAATACATGATAGGGTACTTTAATAAAAAGTCATAGTTCATTTGCTTAATTATGATTTGAAGAGATGCTGTTAGGTCTTCATCATGTTAAAGCTTGGTATTTATCTGCAGAGAGAAATTGTTCTAAGGCCACTGTTCTGACCAGCTCTTTCAGTCAAGGTAATACATAGGCTCCAGCTACAGGAGAGTGCCACTGAGGCTAGTATGTCACCGAGTGTCAACCCAATTGTGAAAGTGAGGCTAACAGGTGCTTATAAAAGAGTACATAGTCAGAACGGTTTATCAATGGTATTACTCCTCATTACCATTTGTGGAGACACAGCCAGTAGTCAAACATCAGATATTCCCTGAGCACTTCCTTGTGGCAGACACCTTTCTAAGTACCAGGGGTATAACAGTGACTGAGATAGCCTGAGGTCATCCAAGGATAGAGCTGGGATCTAGTGAAAGAAGGTATTTATCATGTTAATAAGCAGACAAACAGGCCAGTAAGACAATTGCAGATCCAAATACACATCAAAAAGAATTAAATTGATATAGCCACTATGGAAGATGGTATGGAGATTCCTTAAAAAACTAGGAATAAAACCACCATATGACCCAGGAATCCCACTCCTAGGCATATACCCTGGAGAAAACCAGGGTTGAAAAAGACCCATGTATCCCATTGTTCACTGCAGCACTATTTACAAGAGCTAGAACATGGAAGCAACTTAGATGTCCATCGACAGATGAATGGATAAAGAAGTTGTGGTACCCATACACAACTGAACATTACTCAGTCATAAATGAATGTATTTGGAGTCAGTTCTAATGAGGTGGATGAACCTAGAACCTATTACACAGAGTGAAGTGAGTCAGAAAGAGAAAGATAAATATCGTATTCTAATGCATATATACAGAATCTAGAGAAATGGTTCTGAAGAATTTATTTATAGGGCAGCAATGGAGAAACAGACATGGAGAATAGACTTATGGATATGGGAGAGGGGAGGAGAGGGTGAAATGTATGGAGAGCGTAACATGGAAACTTACATTACCATATGTAAAATAGATAGCCAATGGGAATTTGCCATATGGCTCAGGAAACTCAAACAGGGGTTCTGTATCAACCTAGAGGGGTGGGAGGTGGAGGGAGCTGGGAGGGAGCTTCAAAAGGGAGAGGATATATGTATACCTAAGGCTGATTCATGCCGAGGTTTGACAGAAGACAACAAAATTCTGTAAAGCAATTATCTTTCAATAAAAAAATTTTTTTAAAGGCACGTTTAACCTAGGTAGTGACTAGGAGAGTGGCTTTATTTAAGATGGTCAGAGGAGGCCACTCAGAGGAAACATCATTTGAGTTCTGATCTGCTTTATTAAAAGGAAAAAGTTCCTCTCCAAGAAGAGTTTATTAAATACAAGGAACAGTAGGTACAAAGGCCCTGGAGATGGGTCATACCTGGATGGCCTAAGCTCCAAAAGATGGCCAAAGTTCCAAGAGTAAAGTGTACAAAAGAAGAGTGGTAGAGAGTCTGGTTGGATTGAATCTGGATGTGCCTGCTCTGTAGCCAACTGAGGCTCCATCAGCAAGACAGTCAGCTCTGTACATGTGGATGACAGTCAGTGGTCCAAACCTGACACGGGGCAGTCATCTGTGAATATGTTGAGTGATTCTAAAAGAATGGAACTCGGTGAGGGAGTGACAGAACGCAGGGTGACAGAGCACAGAGCTTGGGGGCATCTCGGTATTTAGAAGAGGAGAAACCAAATAAAAGACTGAGAATACCAGCCAGGGCGGTAGGAAGAACACCAGATAAGCCTGACGGGTTGTCTAGGGGGAAAGGAATTGATGGAGGAGGGTGTGGCCAACCATGCTGGATGCGCTATAGTGTTACACAGAAAATCGGTACCGGGTTCTGTAAGATGTCGACTACTGGCGATCTCACTAAGGCAGTCAAAGAGAAACGAAAACATGGAAGGGCCTTGTATTGAAGCATTTTATGGTGGAGATGAGAGAAGTGAGGTAGCAAGTGGAGGAGAAGTGGGGCTATGGGAGGGGTTTTTTTCATGTGCTTTTTAAGCACGGGAAGGATGAGAAAAACATCTCATTGATGGGAAGAAGAGTGTAGACATGAAGAAGCTGGCATTGCAGAAGAGAGAGCAAATGATGACAGGAGCTAAAGCGAGTCAAGAGGAGCCGTGGATGATGTGAGGGAACCAGTGTCCACATGGAAGAGGGGAACCTCAGGAAAAACTAGAGACACTTCTGCTGTTGCAGAGTGAAGAGAAGCAACCTAGAGCAGACTCAGGGAGAATGATAGGAATCCCGGTCAGAAGAAGATGCCGTACTCATCCTACTGTGTCTGTTTTCTCCCCTAAAGTATGAGGCAGCAGGAAGTACAGGGTGAAGGAGGCTTTGGAGAATGAAGAGAGAAGACAGAAGTGAAATTATTTTGTATTTTGATGGGAAATGATGTGCTAGGGAAGTTTTATAAGACCATCTGGCACTATGGAGTATCCATTCACGATTTATGGCAAGAAATGTAAAATCATTCCGGTGTGTGAGGTCAGATGGTTTTCTCTGGGACCGTTCAGTTGGTCAGCTCCAGGTGCAGCTGGATTTGCCTAAACATGTGCTGGGAGGCTCCAGGAGGGTGTGGTTGAAACACCTAAGGCGTATTATATAAAGGAAACAGTTGACTAGTCTTGCTAGGATGTAAAATAAAAGCTAATAAGGAAGAAATTGAACAGAACAATGGGGTATTGGATAGAGAAAAGGGGAAGGGGCCATAGAGTCCTACAGCCAAGCGGCACAGGGTGGTGGCTGAAAGGCTAACGGTGTGTACTTTGGAGGTGATGCACTCACAGGTCATGAGGGATAGTTTGTGGCCATGTGAGTGTACGGCTGAAATGACTGGAGCAGAGGAGGGCAAGGACTTGGAAGGCTTTGGGGATATCGGCTGTGTGAAGGTTGAAGCTGCTAAGAAATATGCATGGATACAAGGAAGACTGATAGGTGATGGTCTGATGTCTCTGAGGAGCTGGGTTTTGAAGGAGGAGAGAGGAGAAATGGTTTGAGAGTTGCAAAGGAGAGCCATTAGGATATACACTCCCACTCCAGGCCCTGAATTGTGGGAGGTATGGAAGTAAAACAGACATGTCTAAGGAGGCCAGCCCATCTCTGCTAGGATAGCAGGGCAATGAGAAGATGCAGTGAGTGTCTGAGACACTTGGACTTCTGATAGTGACCAAGGGGATTATGGATAATAGATGGGGTGGGGACTGTACCTAGAAATCTCGCAGAGGAAGGGTATCATCCAGTAGAGTTTAAAGCATTAGACTGGGGCCAACACAGCTCATTCATCCTCACGCCACCAGCTAGAAGAAGGTGGACAGGGACTTCCTCAGGGGACTTCTCTGTTAAGCACCTTCCTGAGCTGGGGGCACCCAAGAGAGGAACCAGGATGTTCATTTCCCTCAGGCCAGTAAATGCCATGCCTGCATCTACCGGAGATAAACATGCATCCAGAGGAAATCTCTGGGTATATCATCTTTCCAGTGCTAGTGAGAGTACCACGGACTCTAAGTAAGACTGCAGCCAGTAGATAAATACATGCTAGGAGGCATGAGTGCTCAACTCCCACATAACTTCAGAGGTTTATAAATTATGTGTATATAATTTATACACAGGATGTATTTTGTTGTAGAGTTGTGACCCTGGAGGGTATCAGATTCTCAGGGGAGTCTGTGAAGACTTTTTACACACAAGGTGGATAAACCAGAATTCTAGAGAGGCTCCAGTGCTCACCATCCTGTGTTGTTTTTCAGTTGCTAGGTTGTGTCTGACTCTTCTCAACCCCATGACCTGCAGCACACTAGGCTTCCCTGTCCTTTGCCATCTCCTGGAGTTTGCTCAAATTCATGCTCATTGAGTCTGTGATGTCTTTCAACCATCTCATCCTCTGTCATCCTTTTCTCTTCCAACCTTCAATCTTTCTCAGCAACAGGGTCTTTTCCAATGGATCGGCTCTTCGTATCAGGTGGCCAAAATATTGGAATTTCAGCATCAGTCCTTTCAGTGAATATTCAGGGTTGATTTCCTCTAGGACTGATGGATTTGATCTCTCTGCTGTCCAAGGGACTCTCAAGAGGCTTCTCCAGCACCAGTTTAGAAGCATCAGTTCTTTGGTGCTCAGCCATCTATTTATGGTCCAACTCTCCCATCTGTACATGACTACTGGGAAAAACCATAATTTTGACTAGATGGACCTTTGTCAGCCAAGTAATATCTCTGCTTTATAATATGCTGTTTTAAGTTTGTCGTAGCTTTTCTTCTAAAAAGAAAGAATCTTTTAATTTCATGGCTGCAGTCACCACCCCCAGTGATTTTGGAGCCCAAGAAAACAAAATCTGTCACCTTTTCCATTTTAGGAAACACTGTTTCCATTTTTCTACCATCCTTTAGACCCTTTTATTGGAAAAGTACATTGTACTCACTGCTCCTTCCCTGAGCTTCCACTACAGCAGTCAAGTGCGTGTTTGATTCTTCCTTGTGATCTTTTTATGTGTGTATTGCAGTGACTGGAGTATAAGATCTTTGAAGGCAGGGATATGCCTGAAATCATCATTGTCTGCACATTACATGGCCTGACAAGTTCTTGAAAGCGTGCCGTTTCTGTTCCTCCCTTGTCTTTTCTGTGAGGGCAGGAAAGGCGTGAAAAGACAGGAAGGAGAAACAAAGGAAGGTGAGGACCCTTACTGGTCAGATTTTCCATCCTTGTCTGAAACATAGAGGTTTGTTTAAAGTGATCGATGGCAAGATAGTATGGACTATGTTTAGGCACATGAAGAAAAGGACCCAGGAGACAGATATTGGAAAAGGATCTTAAAAGACAGCTCTCATCTGTGAGCCAAGAGAGACTGTGCTATGACTATGGAGGTGAAAAGGCACGTGAAGATTTTTGTGTGAACACATGGAAGATGGAGCCCACAGGGAGTTGTTCATCCAGCTTTTTTCTTTTTTTCTCAATTAGAGATGTGTTTTCTGAACTATCTTTGGCCTCAGATGCTTCACAGGGAACAAATACAGTAAAATAATAGGCAGAGACCCTGCCCTGCACCTAGGCTCCATTTGACAAAGTCTTCCTCTCTGAGGATGCGAACAGTGATAAACCAACGAAGTACTGGTTAAGTCATGAAAGGCCCCCGAGAAAACAAGCTGGCCCAGACAGTGGCAGAAAAGCCAAACCTGAATTAAAAATTTCAATCATTGACTTTCACCCCTTCAGTGTCTTTGAGTGGAAAGCAGAGGCATTGACTTCTTGATAAGTCTTGTTTTCAGTTAAACTTTTTGGAGAGGATGATTGTTTTTTGTTTATTTTTAAATAACTCCTGAAAATCACAGTTCTTAGAACATTCCAAAAAATACAGATTATGAGAAGGACAAAAGAAAACAGGAATAGTCTTAACTCCCAGGATTAACTCATTAACAGTGTAAATCAACTTGAAATGTGTTCCTAGATTAAGCCACAAAATATAAGCTCTTATGGTTCTAGGATTAATTATGAAGATTATTTGATTCAGGGCTATTTCTTTTATTTATGTTTATTTTTTTACTTGATGTATAGTTGATTTGCAATGTTGTGTTAGTTTAGGTATACAGCAAAATGATTCAGTTATACATATATTTATATATTTTTCAAATTCTTTTCTATTATGGGTTATTATAAGATACTGAAAATAGTTCCCCTTGGTATACAGGTCTTTATTATTTATTTTATAATAGCAGTCTGCGTCTGTTAACCCCAAATTCCTAATTTATCCCTCCTAGATCTATTTCTTTCACATAAGTATTTAACATGGAATTCTCTCTTTATGAAACATAAAGCCATCAATACCTAAAAATTGATATAAAAGAAATAGTATCTTTAATTTTTAAATCCAATAGCATAAAAGTTTGTATTACCATAAAAGTTTCCACTTTTTATACAACCACATTTTAGAGGAGAACTTCCTTAAATAGGATAAAAGCAAAGAATTAACAGTAACGATTTCTATCACAGTCCTTTCCTTCAATCAGTATCTAAGCAAAGCCAAGAAAAACTGGGGCAAGGAGCTATTTTTATGTTTTATGTTCTTTATTTCTGGGATTTGCAGGAGACACGATGGTGGAGAGTTAGTTTCCTGACTGCTGTTCTTAACTCTAGTTTATTTGGAAAGTGTTATTTTAAGCTAACATTGGTTCTAGTTATTTTTTCCTTAAGGATTTACCAAACAGTGTCAAATTCAATTTTCTATTGTGTTTGAGTATAATGTCTGCTCTTTTATGATAATGAAAGTAGTTCACTCCTGAGAAGAGTTTTTCAAGAAAGTGAAGATGTATGCATCTCTTTTTTAAAGAAATCTATAATTCCAGGAGAATCATTTAGTTATCTGAAAGACTTAAAGTGCTCTCCCTTAAAAAAATTCTCAAATCTTCTCTGACTTTTATTCTAACAAATATGTCATCTGTTTTGTGGGGTGGGGTAGAGAATGGCTTAAATCCTAATGCTTTGTTCTTACAGTCATTGAACAATTCACAATTCACAAAGTCCTCAGTGATCAAGTCTAGCGTGTTGTAGATGGTGGGATGGAACTGAAAACTGGGCTGTTCATTAGATTTCGATAGATGGTATACAATGCTCTGCAGGGGACAGCACTGTCCCCATGACATCATGGACTGCACGTGGGCACGGAGACACCCCAGCCAAGCACAGCCACTTCGTGCCCGGTCACGGGCTCCACTGATGATAACCGCACGTGGTCTCCTGGCCCTGCCTGCTGGCATCTACTGTTAATAGGCTGGGATCTCCCTGGAAAATCCTAAGGGACCATAAGTAGAAAAGTGAAGCGGGAGAAAGGATAGGTTCTGAGACACTGTTTATTTGAGAATCCGTTTCCATTCTGAAGTCTACTCTTGTGATCTTTGTATTCTTGGAAGGTTGTTGAAATGTTCCCAATCTCTTCTCCCAAGTCAAGCAGGGGCCTGTGCAGGGAATGGAATGAAGGATGAAGCCTGTCTTATTCTGCCTGGGCCACCCAGCCTGGGGACAGTGGACCAAAGGTCTCAGTCACACATAGCATATTCAAAACAGAAAACTCCCTCCCACAAAAGTAGTCTCAGTTTATATTAATCAGTCAACAGTTAATGATGAAATGAAGATTGTGTGGCCAGAAATCCTATAGACTGCAAATAATCTCAGCATCTAGAGATATGTTGAGCAAGGATCATCAAGGAAATTTTTACAAAGAAGTTTATACTGAAATCAATAGATTTTTAATTAGGTGACGTTTGAATCTTGGCTTATTACTATGCATGCTATAATAGTTATGGAGAACTTGTATAGACTAAAGGAACTTAAAGATTTAAGATTGTCTTTATTTTTTCTTTCCCTTATTCATATTCTTTTTCTCTCTCTCTCTCTTCATCCCTTTGTCCGTCTCTTCCTTCCTCCCTCTACCAAGAGAATCCAGTTTGATTTACTAAAGCCAGATAGAAGCCTCATTCAGCTACACTGTGCGTGTAAACCTACATCCATACAGTATTTACCGTGCCTGGGTCTTAGAAACGTTAGTGGAATACAAAAATAAATGGTTCAGACACTTTTATTTTCTCCTTGCTGATCACCCACACGCTCTTCTTTTGGAAAGAGGAGGAAGGAGGGAGAAATAAATGTTGAAAGCTTTTAAGGGGCAGTCCAAAGGTGCTAAGCTCATTTCATAAGAACATCACAGGAAGAAGGGTTTCTCTCCTATGATCTCAGGGCCTTCATCGTATCAATTAATGTCTGGCACTACAGTTTTCTGGGATCTACTCACCCAGCTGTTCATCAGCTTGAACTTTTAAGTCATGAAGTTACTGTGACATGAGACTATCTGCATTTTTTAGATGTGGACACTTCTGCCAGCTCACAGGCATCTGTGTTTGTGTAGGGGCATGAACGAAGTCCAAAGGCAAGGGCTTTATTATCAGAAGCTGGAGGAATTTTTACTCCTCTGTGTTTTGATTTGCTGCTTATTTTAATTCATAATTCAAATGGACAGGAGAAATAGGCTGCCACTGAACACCTGTCTTTTAAAGTGGGATTATTTTTCTTTCATTTTAAATGCATTTCTGGGTGTTTTCAGTGCACTAGCAGCTCAGCTTTTTGTTTTGTAATCCTTGTTAGAAAGCAATTTTAAAGTAATAAGGATCCTTTCCATTCGGATGCTTGCTAAGCTGTTCAGTGGATCCCTGCAGGCCTGAGCAGCTGTCGCTTGTCCATCTCTGACTGCCCTCACCACCCTCTGTGACTCACCTTGATCTTTCAGGAGCCTGAACTGTAGGGAGCTGCCTCCTTTCTGAAGCTCTGTCTTTGAACCTCACTCCAAGGCAGTAAGATTCAAAACAAAAATTAACATCATGACACACCGTGTGTAGTTTTACATATTTTAGTAAGAGAACCTGCACCAGATGAGGGGTCTTTTATTTCCTCTCTTCAAACAGGGAGCTTCCCAAATGCTCCTGCCCTTGGATGGAGCAATCTCTGTTAGCACTGAAGTGAATAATTCTATATTTGGCAGTTATATGTCAGAGTGAGTCTCATACATGCAGCAGATGCACATTCTGGGTGACTGCCATTATTGAGCATCTGGGGAGTTACTTACTGGTTGTTGGCAGATTTGGGGGTGGGGGATGGTGAAGGAAGGGGAACAGAGGAGTTCCCCCTCACTGTTTTATCTTCTGAGCAATTGTCCCCAAAGAAAACCCTCCTGAGTCTGAATCCCTAACTGAATCTTTTTCTACTGAAATGTCTGTGGTCTGGTTAACTGTGGGAAGCTTCTGGAATGGAGGTTTTCCACTGATTTAAGAGAAGTAAACCTGGCCTCTCTTTCACTGTTTACATTTTAATTGTTTCAAAACACAAAGCTTTTGAGGAGGTTAAGTTGCTGCCCTGAGTGGCATCGTTTGCTTTTGTGAAAGTCGACTTATGGAACTGTCTGTGTGAAACCAATAAAAGAGCTTGTCATTGGAGCTAAGTTATTCTCTGTGGAAGGCAGCTGAGTCAGTGTCCCAGGGAGCAAGGAAGGGCACCGGGGACGTGAAGGGGGACAGCAGCAGCAGCATCTGTATTTACTCCCAACTGGCGAGTGAAGGGCTGATGGAACCATCGAGATCCCAAGGAACCCAGTTCAGGTTTTCAAGCACAGACATCCAGGGGGCTCTTCATGATCACTGACCTACAGTTCTCACTGTGATGTTTCTCCTTTTCCTGTTGCTCCAGCTTTCTCTCTTTGATCTCAATAACAGTTCCATTTGTAACTTTCCACAGCTGCTTTTCCTTTAGAGATTTGAGCTGGGGGTTAAGAGACTCTCTGGATGAGAGTCCTAAAGTCTGTTTCCTGCAGAAGCAGGACTGAGAAGATTGCCTGAGCAACCAAAAGGGCCCCCTTTATCCACTGGGAGACAAACCCATAATAGCTTCTACAAATTACTTGGTATCTTCCTGTCTCCTCTCAATTGTAACCTCCCAAGAGTTAGAGCGTTTCCATGTTGCTTGCTCATGGGAGAGTGAAGATCTTTTCATCCTCTTAAGTTCTTTTTATCACATTCATTTAAACCTAGAGCTTTTTTTTTTTTTTTTTTGCTTCTGTTCCTTATGCTGCTCCCTCCCTTTTTTATGTCTCCTCCCTCATACCCATTCAGTCTCTTCTGAAAGCCAGGACCTTTAGCTACCATCTGAACTCTAATTAGGACTTCCCTGGTGGCTCAGACGGTAAAGCGTCTATCTACAATGCGGGAGACCTGGGTTCGATCCCTGGGTCGGGAAGATTCCCTGGAGAAGGAAATGGCAACCCACTCCAGTACTCTTGCCTGGAAAATCCCATGGATGGAGGAGCTTGGGGCAGGCCACTGTCCATGGGGTAGCAAAGAGTCGGGCACGACTGAGCGACTTCACTTTCCATAATTAATTAGCCTACACTTAATGGATGTTTACTGTGTACCTTACTATGCATATTATAGATATTTGTACACATTGTCTTATCTCCTTCAGTTCAGTTCACGTCAGTTGCTCAGTCGTGTCCGACTCTTTGCTACCCCATGAATCACAGCACGCCAGGCCTCCCTGTCCATCACCAACTCCTGGAGTTCACTCAGACTCACTTCCATCGAGTCCGTGATGCCATCCAGCCATCTCATCCTCTGTTGCCCCCTTCTCCTTCTGCCTCCAGTCCCTCCCAGCATCAGAGTCTTTTCCAGTGAGTCAACTCTTCTCATGAGGTGGCCAAAGTACTGGAGTTTCAGCTTTAGCATCATTCCTTCCAAAGAAATCCCAGGGTTGATCTCCTTCAGAATGGACTGGTTGGATCTCCTTGCAGTCCAAGGGACTCCCAAGAGTCTTCTCCAACACCACAGTTCAAAAGCATCAATTCTTCAGCACTCAGCCTTCTTTACCATCCAACTCTCACATCCATACATGACCACAGGAAAAACCATAGCCTTGACTAGACGGACCTTAGTCGGCAAAGTAATGTCTCTGCTTTTGAATATGCCATCTAGGTTGGTCATAACTTTTCTTCAAAGGAGTAAGCATCTTTTAATTTCATGGCTGCAGTCACCATCTGCAGTGATTTTGGAGCCCCCAAAAATAAAGTCTGACACTATTTCCACTGTTTCCCCATCTATTTCCCATGAAGTGATGGGACCAGATGCCATGATCTTTGTTTTCTGAATGTTGAGCTTTAAGCCAACTTTTTCACTCTCCACTTTCACTTTCATCAAGAGGCTTTTAGTTCCTCTTCACTTTCAGCCATAGGGTGGTGTCATCTGCATATCTGAGGTTATTGATATTTCTCCTGGAAATCTTGATTCCAGCTTGTGCTTCTTCCAGTCCAGTGTTTCTCATGATGTACTCTGCATATAAGTTAAATAAGCAGGGTGACAACATACAGCCTTCACGTACTCCTTTTCCTTTGTGGAACCAGTCTGTTGTTCCATGTCCAGTTCTAACTGTTGCTTCCTGACCTGCATACAGGTTTCTCAAGAGGCAGGTTAGGTGGTCTGGTATTCCCATCTCCTTCAGAATTTTTCACAGTTTATTGTGATCCACACAGTCAAAGGCTTTGGCATAGTCAATAAAGCAGAAAGAGATGTTTTTCTGGAACTCTCTTGCTTTTTCCATGATCCAGTGGATGTTGGCAATTTGATCTCTGGTTTCTAAAACCAGCTTGAACATCAGGAGATTCACGGTTCACGTATTGCTGAAGCCTGGCTTGGAGAATTTTGAGCATTACTTTACTAGCATGTGAGATGAGTGCAATTGTGCGGTAGTTTGAGCATTCCTTGACATTACCTTTCTTTGGGATTGGACTGAAAACTGGCCTTTTCCAGTCCTGTGGCCACTGCTGAGTTTTCCAAATTTGCTGACATATTGAATGCAGCACTTTCACAACATCATCTTTCAGGATTTGAAACAGCTCCACTGGAATTCCATCACTTCTGCTAGCTTTGTTCGTAGTGATGCTTTCTAAGGCCCACTTGACTTCACATTCCAGGATGTCTGGCTCTAGATGAGTGATCACACCATCGTGATTATCTGGGTCGTGAAGATCTTTTTGTAAAGTTCTTCTGTGTATTCTTGCCACCTCTTCTTAATATCTTCTGCTTCTGTTAGGTGCCTACCATTTCTGTCCTTTATCAAGCCCATCTTTGCATGAAATACCTTACTATGCATATTATAGATATTTGTACACATTGTCTTATCTCCTTACTAGATTGTAAATTCCTTAAAGACAAGTCATTATTTGTCTTTGATGCTTCCTAGAATAGTGCCTTATACATAGTACGTAGTGCATAGTGAATAAATGTGGCCAGCACTATGGTTTTCAATTGATTTGAAAAAAATGTAAATGATGGATATATTAGTTATTAGGCTGTAGTCCCTGCACATCGCATGTGATTTCATTTGTTTCTAGAAAAATGCTTACTGACTGGTTAGAGTTCTGCTTCCACCCCTCCATTCTCCTGCTGTTTTCTTACCTTACCATGTGTTCCTCTAAGTCGCAGCTTACCTTTGGGAGATGTGATGTCCACAAAACCAATGCTCATAACCTTCTTATCTCTCTATGAGTATTTGTATCAATTAGAAGGGAGAGCAGAGAGGGTGAAAATCTCTACTTTTACCCTTATTCCAGCTCCTGTTCCAGTGATTTCTACTCTTTTTATATTTTCTCCTCTTTTTCTTTGTATTTAGAAGTGAATAGGATTCATATGGGCTTTTAGCAGATAAGATGAGTTATTTGTCAATCCAAGGAACCCGAGTCATTTTGAGGCCATTTATATGTGAAGTGCTGATTTATGTCTGAAGAAGGATTAAGATGTTCAAATATTTTGAAGGGTTTTTTGGTGTTTTAAAAATGGGGGTGGATTTTACATTCACTGAAGATTTCATGGATTAATTTATTGGGGAATTATCTTCCTTAGCATCAAACAGTTATCCCCAACTAATCTTTGTTTACTATTTTCATGAGAACTGAAAGACATTTCCTTCAGTTTTGAATTGCCTGCCAAAGCTATAACACATGAGGCCTTTGTACTTCTTTCTCCAATAGCCTATGAAATCCAGCATTCAAATGTCTGCAGAGACATCTTGCAGAAAAAGATCTTTTTCTGATTTCTCTGGTTGAATTCATGAGATCACAAGTTAAAAGGTTGAAGTTCAAGTAGCAAATAAAAGGCCAAGTTGTAACACCAAACAGTTTGCACCAAAAATCTTCTGCGTTTCTCTATTTAAAGCAACCACACTAAGCTGTGTTGGTGTTTTCCTTTTCTGTGTTTCTCTCATGAGCCTGTACTGTCACCACTGACTCAATTCCTGGAGCAAGGCTTCCTCAGAAACCAGTGCATGCCTGGGAGACCAAAATGGCAGTAGAGGGCTGTAGATACATGTGGGAGATGTGCACAGTGCGTCGTCATTCCTTCTGTCTTTAGATGTTGTAGTCTAAGCTCTCTTAGAAGGTAATGGATATGTTCTTCTTCACTCACCATACAATTATTGAGAACCTGTCATGTGCATGCTTTGCTGTACCGGCCATCGTGGAACTATGTAGTTTGTATGAAACAGCTGTAAATTGATTTCTTGTATGGCTTATGAAATCACATTTTCTTTTAGAGGAACTCCTTCTATAAAATAGAAGTATAGTATCCCATGAATGATAAAACTACTCCTGCTGCTGCTGCTGCTACTACTATGACCACCTACCAAGTCTAGGGGTTTTCCATTCTGTCATCAGTTCAGTTCAGTTCAGTCGCTCAGTCGTATCCGACTCTTTGCGACCACATGAACTGCAGCACGCCAGGCCTCCCTGTCCATCACCTACTCCAGGAATTCACTCAGACTCACGTCCATCGAGTCAGTGATGCCATCCAGCCATCTCATCCTCTGTCGTCCCCTTCTCCTGCCCCCAATCCCTCCCAGCTCAGAGTCTTTTCCAGTGAGTCAACTCTTTGCATAGGGTGGCCAAACATATGGAACACACTTAAAAGTAATTGATGTCCTTAGGTGCATTCTGTCATATATCTTTGAATTTTTAGCCCTCTGAAATGGGTTTTTAATCTCTTTAACAGCTGTGAATCCTGAGGCTCCCAGAGGTCAAATTAGTTGTTCTGGGTTCCATGCTTAACGTGTTTCAGAGCTGAAGTTCAAACATAAGCCAGCTTTACCCCTAAGCCTGTGTCCTCAGTCACTACCTCCAACCTTTTCTGGAGGTTTTCAAATACCAGATATCCTGAAACAGCCATAAAGTTCCATGTAGCTCTGGGGTTTTCTTTCACACAACAGGTAAGACAGGTGCATGAATAATTAAAACCCAAGGACCCAGGTTTCTCTACCACTTGGACTCAGAATGGGTTAGCTAGGGTGACAGAGACTTAATGCTCAGCCAGAGTTTGCTTGGGAAATAGCAGCAAGCAAGATGCAGGAGTCCCCCTTTTGCCCTTCAAAGAATTTATCTTGCTCTGTCACTAATGAGGCTAGAAAGAATATGTAGGAAAGAAAGGCATTTCCTGGCTGACACCTCCAGTGCAAGGGCAGCAAGCAGAGCAGAATATGGTGGTGGTGAGGGA
The DNA here is from genome assembly GCA_917880005.1 of Nanger dama. NCBI lineage: Eukaryota > Metazoa > Chordata > Mammalia > Artiodactyla > Bovidae > Nanger > Nanger dama. The sequence goes on from CAKJTW010000028.1 coordinate 29,730,268, forward strand.
ACAGAGCTTACAAGTTCAAGATCACACTTGAAACCACAGAGCCTTTTCCACTTAAGCTGTATTTCACAATGGCCACACAATATTAAGTGTTTCAGGTGGTGATTCTCCAAGCTTGTTCCCCAGGCCAGCAAAATCAACATCAGCTGGGAACTGGAGGAAAATACAGATTCTCAGGCTCTGCCGAACACCCACTGAATCAGAAATTCAAGGGTTGAGTCCCAGCAGTCTGTATGTTTACAAGGAAATCTGGTATACTGTGAATGTGACAACCACTGGTTTAGAGTATACTTTTTTCTCATTACAAATAGTCTAGGGAAGCAAGCGAAAGTGACTGGTTTATAATATCAACTCACCTATCAGGAACCTAACTTGATTCATTTATTCATTCACCATGTTTGTTGAGAATTTCGACAGATTATCAGTATTTTTAAATTGAAGTATAGTTGATTTACAGTATTGTGCCGTCTTTGCTGTACAGCAGAGTGACTCAGTTATACACATATGTACATTTTTAAAACATTCTTTTCCATCATAGTTTTTCACAGGTTATTGAGCATAGCTCCCTGTGCTCTACAGTAAAGCCTTGTTGTTGATCCATTCTGTATATAACGGTTTGCCTCTGCTAACCCCCAAACTCCCACTCCACCCTCTTCCTCCTCCCACCTCCCCCTTGGCAACCACATGTCTCTTCTCTGTGCCTGTGAGTCTGTTTCTGTTCTGTAGATAAGTTTGTTTGTGCCATATTTTAGATTCCACATATAAATGACATCATATGATATTTGTCTTTCTCTTTCCGACTGACTTCACTTAGTACAGTAATCTCTAGTTGCATCCATGCTGCAGCAAAAGGCACTATTTTCTTTTTATGGATGAGTAGGATTCTGTCATTTATAAGTACCGTGTCTTCTTTATCCATTCATCTGTCAATGGACATTTTGGTTGTTTCCATGTTTTGGCTATTGTGAACAGTGTTGCTATGAACATGGGGGGTGGGGTGTGTGTGTGTCTTTTTGAATTGGTTTTCTCCTGGTATATTCCCAGGAATGAGATTGCTGGATCATATGGTAGTTCTGTTTTTCGCTTTCTGAGGAATCTCCTTACTGTTTTCCGTAGTGGTTGCACCAACTTACATTCCCAACAGCAGTGTAGGAGGCTTTGGTTTTCTCCACACTCTCTAGCATTTGTTACTTGTGGGCTTTTCAATGATGTCCATTCTAGTATGACCACAATGAGGTGGTACCTCATTGTAGTTTTGATTTGCATTTCTCTAGTAATTAGTGATGCTGAGCATCTTTTCATGGGCCTACTGGCCATCTGTATGTCTTCTTTGGAGAAATGTCTATTAAGTTGGCAGATATCAGTTTATTTCATCCTTATATTAATCCTGTGGGATGTTCTTTATTCCCATTCCAGTTGAGGAAACAGGTTTAGAGGTGACTTGTCCTACAGTGCACAGCCATCTTCATTTTGCACCAAGTTTTTGGACATGAGCTCTGAGAGTTAGGCAAGACATTGCATCCCAAGGACCTCATCATCAAGCAGGGAAATAGATACACAACAAAATTTTAAAAAACTCTACAATCTCTGTATGCTTTCATGATACTTTCAGCATCCAAGAGAGTTAACCAAGTAAAGGTTTCTTTTAAAATATCCATGTGGAGAATCCCATGACAATCCAGTGGTTAGGACTGTGCTTTGACTGCTGAGGTTGAGGGTTCAATCACTGGTGAGGTAACTAAGATCCTGCAACCATGCCCACCCCAAAAAAGGAGAAAGAAAGAAATATCTATATACCCTCCTCTCAAAAGAGGCATGACAAAGAGATTAAACATGCAATCTTTTTGTCTATAGTTCATAATCATGGAACAGTGTGTGACTAGTGTTTTTAAATCCTGATGTTTTAAACACCTGTGAGTGTGCACAGTCAGTCATTCAATAAACACTATGTGTTTACTGCATTAGGTACTGGGTAGAAACTTTGAAAAAAAAAGAATAATATTTGATCTCAAGTCACTTAAAAGACTCTTTGTATGAATCATTAGAAAACAATAAAAGAGAGACTATCAAGACCTAAGTGATATGATGCAATAGTGGTTGCATAAAGAGTGAGATCAGGGATGGTCATTCAACTCAGCAGTGTTTTTCACTGGTGAATAATTCTATATAATCAGTACATTGGAGTTTGTTGCTCTGGGCCTGGGGCAAAGAGGCATGAGGCGAAGCTTATATTGGGGGGTGGGGGGGGGGGGGCGGTGTGAGGGAGAAAGGGAGAGAGAATGTGCGTTTATTTGGATGTACAAATCTGCATATGTATAATTTCAGTTTGGAGTTGTGCACATGTATAGTCTCAACAAGTTACTAATTGTTCATTGAATAGACCTATGTATTTATACTTTCTTCAACGTACAATCATATCTCTTCTTCAGCACTGGATGTTTATTATCAATTCTCTGAATCTCTACCAACTTAATAGGCAAAATACTATTTTAGTTTGTCTAATTTTAAAGATTTATACATTTGAGTGTTTTTTCATATTTTATCTTTAACAGCTTGTGCCTATTATCTTTCATTAGATTGTTTCCTTATTTGTAAGGATTCTTTATTCTTACAAAAGAAGTATTTTTCTTTATATGGATGAGAGCCCTTTGTTGTATAAGTTGCATATATTTCTTCCTGTTTTTACTTTTTTTACCCATAATTTTTGTGTGTGTGCCATAAAGAAGAGTTGCATATTTATGTACACTAATGTATAAATTTTATTCTCTGACTTTTGAGCTTTGTTTCCTACTCAGAATTCCTTGCTGCAAAACCATTAAAATACCCATGTTTTCAACTAGTTGTTTTATGGTTTTTATTTTCTATACACTTTCTAAAGAAATCTAAATTTTATGTAATGTAAAGAGTGAGGAAGAGCCCTAACTTCATTCTTTTTCTTCTAATGGCCAGCACAGTACTCTAGACCCAATCATTACACATAACCCACTGACTACAACTGCAACCTACTATTGTCTATTAGGGACTTCCCTGGTGGCTCGAGTGATTTAACTGTTTTTGAACCAGTTTTCAGACTTCCTGGCATCTTCCCCAGTTTAACCTATACTCCTAGTTATAAGAGCATTCATATAACTCCTAGTTATGTGAATTACTAGTAATAAAGGACCACATTTGCTTCTTATGGATACTGCCTCCAGTACACTTTACAGAAAAGTGGAGAGATATAAACATTATTAAAGAGTACTTCCATCAAGGATATAATATAATAATAAGGTTTGCAATTTTTAATGATTATTCTCCAAGAATGTGAGACCTATAAAGTTATGGAGCAATACCTAGAGAAGAATAGATTCTCAATAAATTGAATGCATGAATCGGTAATTTGATATTGTCATATTATCTTCTTTTCACTTTTCAAAAGATTACCGTAGTTCATCTAGATAAAGAAGCAATAGATCTAAATGGATATGGTTCAGCAGTTCTGGATTTGGTACAATGTGTCAAAAGCCATAAAACTTTTCAGTCTTTAACCCAGTAAAACTCACTTCTAGGAATCTCTTCAAAGGAAAAAAATCAAAAAAGAAAGGGAATGTTATATGTATAAAAGTCTCATTATAATACTGTTTATATTAGGAAAATCTTGATAGCAGGGAACCAAAATGGAAAATAAGATAAATTGTTGAAAATAATAATTAAAAGCATAAATCGGGGTATAGTATATCAAATTAACAGTTCAAAGAAACAGAGGAAAACAGTAGGATGGGAAAGCCTAGAGATCTCTTCAAGAAAATTAGAGATACCAAGGGAAGATTTCATGGAAACATTCTCACAATAAAGAACAGAAATGGTCTGGACCTAACAGAAGCAGAAGATACTAAGAAGAGGTGGCAACAATACACAGAAGAACTATACAAAAAAGATGTTAATGACCCAGATAATCACGATGGCATCATCACTTACCTAGAGCCAGACATCCTGGAGTGCCAAGTCAAGTGGGCCTTAGGAAGCATCAAAATGAACAAAGATGGTGGTGGTGATGGAATTCCAGCAGGGCTATATTAAATCCTAAGAGATAATGCCATTAAAGTGCTCCACTCAATATGCCAGCAAATTTGGAAAACTCAGGAGTGGCCACAGGACTGGAAAAGGTCAGTTTTCATTCCAATCCCAATAAAAGGCAATGCCAAAGAATTTTCAGACTACCACATAATTGCACTCATTTCACATGCTAGCAAAGAAATGCACAAAATTCTCCAAGTTAGCCTTCAGCAGTATATGAACCAAGAATTCCCAGGTGTTCAAGCTGGATTAGAAAAGGCAGACGAACCAGAGATCAAATTGCCAACATCTGTTGATTCATCAAAAAGCAAAAGAATTCCAGAAAAACATCCACTTCTGCTTTATTAACGTTGCTAAAACCTTTGACTGTAAGGATCTCAACAAACTGTGGATGATTCTTAAAAGACATAAGAATACCAGAACACCTTACCTATCTTCTGAAAAACCTGTGTGTAGGTCAAGAAAAACATTAAGAACCAGACATGGAACAACAGACTGGTTTCAAATTGGGAAAGGAGTACATCAAGGCTGTATATTGTCACCCTGCTTATTTAACTGGTATACTGAGTACATCATGCAAAATACCAGGCTGGATGAAAACCAGCTGGAATCAGAATTGCTGGGAGAAATATCAATAACCTCAGATAGGCATATGACACCACATTTGTGGCAGAAAGTGAAGAGGAACTAAAGAGCCTCTTGATGAAGGTGAAAGAGGAAAGTAAAAGAGCTGTCTTAAAACTCAACTTTCAAAAAACGAAGATCATTGCATCTGGTCCCATCACTTTATGGCAAATTGATGGGGAAACAATGATAGCCTTTATTTTCTTGGGCTCCAAAATCACTGCAGATGGTGACTGAAGCCAGGAAAATATGCTTGCTCCTAGGAAGAAAAGCTATGACCAAACTAGATAGTATATTAAAAAGCAGAGACACTACTCTGCTGACAAACCATTTTGACAAAAGCATTATGAAAGCTATGTTTTTTCCATAGTCATATATAGATATGAGAGTCAGACTATAAGAAATCTGAGTGCTGAACAATTGATGCTTTTGAACTGTAGTAGTGGAGAGTCCCTTGGACTGCAAGGAGATACAGCCAGTCCATCCTAAAGGAAATCAGTCCTGAATATTCACTGGAAGGACTGATGCTGAAGCTGAAACTCCAGTACTTTGGCCATGTCATGCGAAGAACTTAATCATCGGAAAAGACCCTGATGCTGGGAAAGATTGAAGACAAGAGGAGAAGGGAATGACAGAAGATGAGATGGTTGGATGGCATCACTGACCCCATGGACATGAGTTTGAGCAAGCTCTGGGAGTTGGTGATGGACAGGGAAGCCTGGTATGCTGCATTGCATGGGGTCACAAAGAGTCAGACATGACTGAGTGACTGAATTTACTAATAACTGACTAACCAGAGAAACCCCTAGTAAAATATTAATCTTGGTCAAATATTGTAGCTATGTATTTATGATCTAAAACTTGAGAAATGTTCTGTGACAATCCAGAAGGGAGAGATGGGATGGAAGTTTGGAGGGAGGCTCGAGAGAGAGGAGACATATGTATATGGCTGACCCATGTTGATGTAGGGCAGAAATCAACACAATATTGTAATTATCCTTCAAGTAAAAGTGAATTAAGGGAAAAACTGAAGAGAGATTTTAAGTTCTGTATTTTGTACCTATTAATAGCAAATGTGAAAGTTATAAGCTATTTTGGGGATTGGGTGGGTTGATGATGTTTTTAAGAGGCGCATTCTTTGTAATGGACTGTATCCTTGTGAGTACCGTGGGGATACACACCACTTCTGTCTGTCTCCTGTGTGTCTTTGTAGTACTCGTCAAACTGTACCTGTTGAGCCGTTATCTCTGTTCCTCGCATCTTCCATCACATCTCGATTCTCACAGAGCATCTTGGGCAGCAGAACAAGCTGCCTCAATAGCTATATTCCAGTTTTAGTCTTCGGGTTTCTGCTCCCACCAGAGAACCTTTCTGGATGACGTTTGTCTTGGCTTCCAAGGGGAATGATGAAGCTGTGGACGTGATCTCAGACACCTGAAATCAGTTCGCAGATTGCTGTCAATGCTGTCTGTGCATCTGTACAAATAGGCAGCTGTTGGATTTGGGGTGCTGACAGCAGATAATTTAAGTGGCAAATGCAGTGAAGGACAGGCAGTGTCTGCTCTCATGGAGTTGGTTTATAACTAAGTGGTTATTGGGCTGTGCCTCTACTTCTGCCCCTTCACATGTTCAACCAGGAGCAATCACTCCCAACATGGGCTCAGGTCCATGGATTATCAGGACAGTATTTTCCCTAGAACAGTGATTATCAGTGTGGTCCTGAAACAGCAGCAGCAGCATCACCTGGGGACTTGTTAGAAATGCACATTCTCAGGCTGCTCATCAGACACACTGAGTCAGGAACTCTGGGATGGGCTCAGCAGAGTGTTTCAACAAGCCCTCCAGCTAATCACAGTTAACAGCTGTGACTGTTAAAAGAGCAGAAACTTAATTCCCAAGTACATTCTACCATCATCTTTTTACTTACATCTGTGTAATTCATAAAATCTCACAACTTCAGAGGAAGGTACCCCCGAGATCTGCTTCCACTCTGAATCCTCAAGGGAGCCATTTTTCATTATTTCTATTTTTAGATGTGTTAGTAATGTTTCCCTTGCTCTAAAATATATTCTTTATGTAGCATCCGTAAGAAGTATGTATTGCTATCTTTGAGAAATAAAGATTTAGGTTACTTATATGCCCTTCCCTTTTCCTTGCTTCCTCTGAATTTTTAAACAGTTCAGGTCAGTTGCTCAGTCATGTCTGACTCTTTATGGCCCCATGGACTGCAGCGCGCCAGGCCTCCCTGTCCATCACCAGCTCCCAGAGCTTGCTGAAACTCATGTCCATCAAGCTGATGATGCCATCCAACCATCTCATCTTCTGTCATCCCCTTCTCCTCCTGCCTGCAATCTTCCCCAGCATCAGGGTCTTTTCAAATGAGCCAGTTCTTCGGGTCAGGTGGCCAAAGTATTGGAGCTTCAGCTTTAGCATTAGACCCTCCAATGAAAAGTCAAGACTGATTTCCTTTAGGATTGACTGGTGGGATCTCCTTGCAGTCCAAGGGACTCTCAAGAATCTTCTCCAGCACCGCAGTTCAAAGCATCAATTCTTCAATTTTTTATCATGCACATTTAAAAAAAAAAATTGGTTCGTCCAGAGATGACCTTGATTATTTTCAATGATGTACTTTATTTCTTGTCTTCACTGTTGTACTTAGTACTGTGTAAAGTGAAGAAACTGGCATTCACCAGCCCACGTCCTCCTTTCTTCTTTCCTCATTCAGACTATTTTATTCTGTCAATGTTCCTATTTTACTGTGATAAATTATTTGATAATTAGTTTATACATTGCTGCTGAAAATTGGAAATAGTGTCTGCAGTAGAATGATTATGTCAATATTTCTGGCTGCAGAATGAACGCCTTTGACTTAATGCCTCACCCCCAGGTGTGTGCCCCCCTGTGCTTATGTGCGTCCTCAGTTTGGTGCCTAGCCTTCCATCCATGGCAATGTGTCCCAAAGAGTTTTCTGTAGTTCTGTCGGTATGAAGCAAAAACATGGCAAAGCAAGTTTGGGGAACACTTGAGTAAACTTAAACCCAAATACTATAAGACTTTTCAGAACCTTTCATTTCCTTTTTGTTTTGTAAAAGGACTTTGGTTTTATTTTTTTAACTTTTTATTTTATATTGAAGTATAGCTGATTAAAAATGTTGTGATAGTTTCAGGTACACAGCAAAACAACTCATCCATAGATACACATGTATCCACTCAACCCCAACTCCCCTGCCATCCAGGCTGCCACATAACATTGAGCACAGTTCCATGTGCAACACAGTAGGTCCTTGTTGGTTATCTATTTTAAATATAGAAGTGTGTTTAGAACACCCTAACTATTCCTTCCCCTCCACCCGGTAACCATAAGTTTGTTCTCTCAGTCTGTGAATCTTTTTCTGTTTCATTTGTATCATTTCTTTTCAGATTCTGCATGTAAGAGATATCATACACTGTTTCTCTTTCTCTGTCTGACTTACCTCACTCAGTATAACAGTCTTGGTACCATCCATATTGCTGTAAAAGGCATTATTTCATTCTTTTTTAATGACTGAGTAATATTCCATTATATAAATATACTCCATCTTCCTTGTCAATTCCTCTGTTGATGGACATTTAAGTTGCTTCCATCTCTTGGCTATTGTGAATAATTCTTCAATAAACATTGAGGTGCATGTTTTTCTCCAGACCTATGCCCAGGAAAGGGATTGCAGGCAAGACTCTTTCATTTCTAAAGAAAATTATGATTCTTTAAAAGACAGATTCAGTTCAGTCACTCAGTTGTATCCAACTCTTTGTGACCCCATGAACTGCAGCACGCCAGGCCTCCCTGTCCATCAAACTCATGTCCATTGAGTCAGTGATGGTATCCGACCATCTCATCCTCTGTCGTCCCCTTTTCCTCCTGCCTTCAATCTTTCCCAGCATCAGAGTCTTTTCAAATGAGTCAGCTCTTCACATCATGTGGCCAAAATATTGGAGTTTATTGGTATGTAGCGTTTCTCAAGTGGGACCCCTGTCTGATGGGCATCTCTAGGAATTAGTCTGATGTACAACTCAGTGTGGAAAGAAATGCCCTCTGATATTTATCAGTCCTCTGATCAGAAGGCCTCTTTTCTGCCTAAATTCTGCATCCTGCCTTTTGTGTCAGTGCTCAGACTTAGTGAACCATTGTTCACTGAGATCCTAGCTCTAACTTATTGGGCCCAAGAAAGCACTTTTCCCCTCAGCTACCGTAATAACTTCTAAGAGCCACATGTGTATGATCTGTGATGTAGTCAAGTACTGCCAGCACCATCTGGTATTTGTCCAAATGCTTTTCCACTAATTTTCTTTTACCATCACATGACTATGATTTGCATGCTTCCTAACTGCTTCCCAGCGGTACTAGTGATAAAGAACCCACCTGCCAACATAGGGGACATGAGACACAGGTTTGATCCCTGGGTTAGGAATATCCCCTGTATGCAGGCATGGCAACCCACTCCAGTATTCTTGGCCTGGAAAATTCCATGGACAGAAGAGCCTTGTGGGCTACAGTCCATGGGGTTGCAAAGAGTTGGACATGACTGAGCACACATCCATGTAATGATCTAAATTATTGGATTCTCTTGTTTTCTTTCAACTTCTCCTAGGGAGAGTGACCTTAACCAGCTTCTCGGAAGATAATTTCTTTCTGAAAAGCAGAGCCATTTAGTAATTGATGACTCATTTAATAATGAGAAAACCCCTGAAGTACATTTTCAGTTCTTAAGATTTCAGTATCTGAATTCTTATCTACTTAAATAAAGAGTTCCTTTATTTTGGAAAACTCTGTTTTGGAATATGACCAAGTAGGAGAAGATTTCATTTCAGTCTGATTCATGCTTTACTCATGCTTTATTCAAGAATAAATTAGACCATTCTTGAAGACACAGGCCTTGTCATATGGCAACATATTGCAGAATCTAGGCAAGCACAATAAGTGGACACAGAGTAGATTTTAATAAAAATATTAGTCAGTTTTGCCTGAATGAAAGCTACCTTCCTTTGCTCCTACAGATTTAGGGATTTTGTTTATTTGTTTGTTTGCTCCCCTTCCTCATGAATGTATGATTTGTCAGAAGGAAACAGGTTTATATTTATCTTTAGGGGAAGTACCCCCAACTGAGCCTCCCTTGAGACACTTGGTTTTGTCAACCTGACCATTGTATCCCCAAATCTGACATTTTCAAAAGAAACCCAGGCCTCACTTGGATTAACCCAATCATGGGATACTTAAGACCAACCTAGATATTTGTAACCTAAAATTGGCACTTCCTGTTTCCTTTGACTAAATCGAGTATTTTGCATAACCATTCATTCAAAAGCCAATCAGTGCCTCCTCTGTTTAAAGCACCATATTCCAAGCACAGCGCAAAACGCAAAGATGACCAAGACATTATCCTAACCCTCAAATGCCCACTCTTTAATCGGGAACATTGGACATACAATTAAGTACATAAAATGCAAACCAGAGGCATGTATGCAGTCATACCACAAGCAGTATTTTTGGAGATGGGGAGTTCTCTGAATACACATAATAATCACGCATAGGTTATTTTCCTGGAATCTCTGATGTTATCCAATCTTATCAATTAATGATGCATCCTAACTAGTAGATGCTGGGAGAAATATGAAGAAACATAAAACCTGGTTTGTGCCCTTGAAACACTTGTTCAGGAGACAAGCTGTGAGTGTAAAAATGTAGGCAGTGATAGAAGAGGTAACCAATGTGAAACAGGAGACATATGAGCTGTCATAAAGCAGATCCTGATTTATCACAGATACATAGATTTGCATTTCAAAAACCCTGGTTCCTGGCTTCCATTGGTCTTTTATACTTTCTCAAGAGATCAGGATGTCCCAGGTGCTTAATAATAAAAGTGATAACTGTGCAGAACTGAGCAGACCATGTCAAGGTTGGAGAAAAGGAAAGGTCAGAACTCTTAGGAGCCGAGTTACCGACTAAGGGAGTAGTTAGGTGTTGAGGGGTTTTGAGCTGAAGCAGGAAAGACGAAGAGGCAGACAGAATAGACTAACGATTTAGAGTTTTTGTTCTAAGTATTTTTAGGTGTGAGTCCCAGGTCTACTGCTTTGCTTGTTTTAAAATGTATAGCATCACTGAGAGGATAAATAACATGGTACAAGAAGCGCACAGAATAAGGTTTTCAGAGGCTAACTGCTGTCAGTGCTGGCTGTTTAGTGCTGCTCCCGTTTTTATTATGCTGCAGTCTCCTTCCCGCAGAGAAGGCGATGGCACCCCACTCCAGTCCTCTTGCCTGGAAAATCCCATGGACGGAGGAGCCTGGGGGGCTGCAGTCCATGGGGTCACTAGGAGTTGGGCATGACTGAGCGACTTCACTTTCACTTTTCACTTTTATGCGTTGGAGGAGGAAATGGCAACCCACTCCAGTGTTCTTGCCTGCAGAATCCCAAGGACCGGGGAGCCTGATGGGCTGCCGTCTATGGGGTCGCACAGAGTCAGACACAACTGAAGCGACTTAGCAGCAGCAGCAGTCTCCTTCCTGATTTGTAAAAAGGATAATAATGTCATTGAGAGTGAAGTAAGTCAGAAAAAGAAAAACAACTTTCCTGTATTAATGAGTATATATGTAGAAAAATTGTACCGATGAACTTATTAGCAAAGCAGAAATAGACACACAGACATAGAGAACAAATGTATGGACACCAAGGAGGGTGGGGGAGGAATGCACTGGGAGCTTGGGATTGATAGATGTACACTGCTAAGTTGCTTCAGTCGTGTCTGACTCTGTGCGACCCCATAGACGGCAGCCCACCAGGCTCCGCCGTCCCTGGGATTCTCCAAGCAAGATCACTGGAGTGGGTTGCCATTTCCTTCTCCAATGCATGAAAGTGAAAAGTGAAAGTGAAGTCACTGAGTTGCATCCAACTCTCAGCGACCCCATGGACTGCAGCCTACCAGGCTCCTCCGTCCATGGGATTTTCCAGGCAAGAGTACTGGAGTGGGGTGCCATTGCCTTCTCCGATATGTACACTATTATGTATAAAATAGACAACTAATGAGAACCCACTGTATAGCACAGGGAACTCTACTTAAAGCTCTGTGGTGACCTAACTGAGAAGGAAATCAAAAACAGAGGGGGATATATATGTACATATGTATATGTACATATAGCTGATGACACCACCCTTATGGCAGAAAGTGAAGAGGAACTAAAAAGCCTCTTGATGAAAGTGAAAGAGGAGAGTGAAAAAGTTGGCTTAAAGCTCAACATTCAGAAAACTAAGATCATGACATCTGGTCCCATCACTTCATGGGAAATAGATGGGGAAACAGTGGAAACAGTGTCAGACTTTACTTTTTGGGGCTCCAAAATCACTGCAGATGGTGACTGCAGTCATGAAATTAGAAGATGCTTACTCCTTGGAAGAAAAATTATGACCAACCTAGATTGTATATTCAAAAGCAGAGACATTACTTTGCCAACTAAGGTCCGTCTAGTCAAGGCTATGGTTTTTCCTGTGGTCATGTATGGATGTGAGAGTTGGACTGTGAAGAAGGCTGAGCGCCGAAGAATTGATGCTTTTGAACTGTGGTGTTGGAGAAGACTCTTGAGAGTCCCTTGGACTGCAAGGAGATCCAACCAGTCCATTCTGAAGGAGATCAGTCCTCGGTGTTCTTTGGAAGGAATGATGCTAAAGCTGAAACTCCAGTCCTTTGGCCACCTCATGCAAAGAGTTGACTCATTGGAAAAGACTCTGATGCTGGGAGGGATTGGGGGCAGGAGGAGAAGGGGACGACAGAGGATGAGATGGCTGGATGGCATCATGGACTCGATGGACGTGAGTCTGAGTGAACTCCAAGAGATGGTGATGAACAGGGAGGCCTGGCGTGCTGCAATTCATGGGGTCACAAAGAGTTGGACACGACTGAGCGACTGAACTGAACTGAACTGATAGCTGATTCATTTTATTGTTTAGCAGAAAATAATGCAAGATTATAAAGCAACAGTACTCCAATAATTTTTTTAAAAAAATGTAACTTCACGTAGAATGTTTCAGTAAGAATTAGAGATAAACATGCAGGATGCTTTGTCAAGGCTGCAGCTTACTGTCATCTGACGTATGCTTTGCACATCTTCAGAGGAAATCAGTCCCTTCATTGTCATCCTCAGTATGTGTGGTGATGAGTACATTTTCTTTCGGGAGGAGCAGATCTTTACAATATTTGCATGAAGTGATCGTATTTGTTAGCACTGAGTGCACAGTCAACGCCAGCTATCACTGATGCTGCTCCTACTGAGACCACCTCTAGAACCCTAATGTTTTCCCTCTGCTTCTGTTCATGTTCCTTGCTTCCAAAAGCCTCAGCTCTGCCCTAGAAGGAGAAAGGTGTCTGGACAAGTCAGAAGAGCTACTCTGGTTTTATTTGTTTAGTATTTGCAAAACTGTAGGGTAAATATTATATTTTGCATTTTATAACAGAAGAAAATCTCTTTCCTGAAAGGCCCATGTGGCCCTTAGTGATAGAAAGATAAAGCTGGAATATAAACACAAGTCTGTCTGCTTTTCCTCCCATTAATGCATGCTGTTAATATCCAGATGAAATGCCCATCCTTGGGAAAATTGGCTCGAAGATCATGTGAGAGGATTATGGTCAAATAACTATGTAAATGTGAAATGGCGACATGTTTATTATCCAAGTGTGGCTGCCCAGGAATTCCCATTAACACAGGCAGGTAGAGGTCATAAGCTATAGCCTTTCTTTTCCTGAGAGAAATCGTGGGATGTGAAGAAAGCTCACTGATGTTTTATCTCTTTGCTAATGTTTTCATGTTATTCCACAGCCCAGAAATATTCTTGGCCTGTGAGTAGATTACATTTTCATAGCAATGCGGAGGATTTAACTCCCACAGATGTTAATGGAAGCCATATAGCTATGCAGCACTTTCAAAATGTACCACTTAATGTCTCAGCCTTTTAATCATGCTAGAAGATTTTTTTTTCTAGCAAATAAACACAAATCTATTTTTGTCCTAACAAAGAAAAGAAACAAGCGCACATTCTGTCGCACTCTGCTCTTGGAGTATATTCTGATTCTTTCTTTGGAAATTCACCAAACATCTGTGAAGCTTTCCCCTAGACTTGATGGCTTCCAGACTTAAACATGACTCCCATTTATTTGGAGACAAACAACCAAACAAAATCTTCAGATTTTTCTACATTCAACCTATGGGGAAATTTTTTTTCTAGGAAGTGGTAGAGAATAAGCCTCTCTCATGGATTTATTTAGAAAAGCAATGTGAAGTGCTTAACCAAAGGATAGAGATCATTCAGCCTTATAACTCACCCTAGTAGACAATGAAAATCAGAGTGGCAGTAGACCCCACATGGGCAGAAAACACACCATGGTATTCCCATTGCTTGGCATGTGGTGATGTATTACAGATGTGCCTAGATACCATTGGCATTACACAACAATAATACAAAAAGGTGTTCAGTTTGAGACATGAGTTTGCTTATTGCCTGTTTTTATAGGCAGTTCTCCAAAGTGTGGTCCCTGGACTAGCAGCATCAGCAGCATTTGGGAACTTGTCAGAAATGCAAGTTCTTAAGCCCTAATCCAAATTTACTGAACCCAAAACCTCTGAGACAGGGTCCCACATATCTGTGTTTTAAACCTTCTGGGTGATTCTGGTGCATGTGGACATGTGAGAACCACTGGTCTAAATACTGGCTTAAGCACTGAATTAGCCTGAGTTCTGTTTGAGTGCCTCCTAGGTGGGTGGAGGTTTATTCTCGCGTATCTCTGTTCTTCACACTGGTTAACCACACTGGATTGTACTTGGTCACTCAGAGCTCTGTTTCATGCTCTAGCGAACCTCAGTGTGTGGAGAAATAGAACCTAAGACTTGAAGAAGTCAGGAGTTGAGAGAGAAGCAAGAACCAGGTACACAGTTGAAAGAAGTCAGGCATCAACCTTCTTGCTCATAGTTCATGGCAGCAGTTCGAGCATTTTTGAACTATGGGACTGAGGTTACAGAACAGAGCAAGGTAAAATATCATTGTTCAGTGGCTAAGTCGTGTCCAACTGTTTGTGACCCAATGGACTGTAGCATCCAGGCCTCCCTGTCCCTCACCTTCTCCCAGAGTTCACCCAAATTCATGTCCATTGAAGCGGAAATATCATGTCATATGGAAAGTCAAATATAAAAGCAGCTAGTAAGTTAAATTTAAGCCTACTTTATTGACAGTTACGTGCAATCTGCTTTTAGCTACCACACCACTCCAGGTATTTCTGCTGTGGCCCTAGCCATGATGCATGGAAATTACTAGTTAACCTTCCCTAACTCTCTGAAGGCAGGGAACACCATGCTTCATTCCTTTTGGTATCCTTTAGTATGTGTCTCTGGAGAAGGCAATGGCACCCCACTCCAGTACTCTTGCCTGGCAAATTCCATGGATGGAGGAGCCTGGAAGGCTGCAGTCCATGGGGTCGCTAGGAGTCGGACATGACTGAGCGACTTCACTTTCACTTTTCACTTTCATGCATTGGAGAAGGACATGGAAACCCGCTCCAGTGTTCTTGCCTGGAGAATCCCAGGGACAGAGGAGCCTGGTGGGCTGCCGTCTATGGGGTCACACAGAGTCGGACACGACTGAAGCGACTTAGCTGCAGCAGCAGCAGTATGTGTCTCATACATATTAGGTGCTCAGTGGAGATCTGTTGAATTGAAGCAAGCACTTCTGGTTTGGGGAGAGCCGCTCACTTGCCAAGTATGATGTCACTGAGCGTGCAAGGGAAACAGACAAAGAGTACAAACAAGGGAACAGCTTAAGAGATTGTAGGGTCCAAGGGGAAGCAGGGAGCTGAATAAGGAGACTATTCCAGTGGGAGTCTGATAAGAGAAAATTTGTGATTGGAAGTGGGAGTCTGCGATTGCAAAAGGGAAGGAGATGGTGGGAAAATGTGATGTTTGGAGAAAAACAGAAAGGATTGGATATGAAGAGGGGAGCTCGAATTGTGGTGTTGGACAAGAATAGGGCGTTCAGACAACAAAATGAAGCAAGGTGGGGGCGGCAGAGAAAAGACGGGATGGAAGATATGCAAATGCCATGAGCAGTAGGAGAGATCAAAGGCATGGGGGGGGGGTAGGAATGAGAATGTTATTTGATCAGCTAGACTTAAAGATTTGGAAGTTCATTGTTGCTTTATGGATTTATCATCAAAAGAAAGCCCAACTCACACAATTAAGCTGCCTGTGCCCCCACAAATGCCTGGCTATCTTCCCTGAAAGCCCCCGCTAGATATTTTGGTCCTTGGCAACACAGATTTTCCTCTGCAACTGGTTTTAAAGGCTTTCTCTGGATGAGAAGCCACTGAGGAGCAACCCCTTTCTTCAGTCTTGTTCTTCTGTCCCTGAAAACCAAGAGGGAGGGCCAGGGGACTCCAGGGTCAGCACTTCCGTCAGGAGCCATCACTCATCTATCTACCTGACTGCCTCTGATTAGACTGCTGATGGATGCCAAAGTGGTCCAAGGAAGGATTCAGGACTGGGTACTTTTCTCACTGAATACATGTCTTGTGCTGTAGGGATGCTCTCAGCCAGTTCCAGGGCTTCAGTAGGTCGTGCACTGTGGGGTCAAAAGTATCAGCTTGATATCAGTAGATATTAAGCTGCTGCTGCTGCTAAGTCGCTTCAGTCATGTCCGACTCTGTGCGACCCCATAGAAGGCAGCCCACCAGGCTCCTCTGTCCCTGGGATTCTCCAGGCAAGAATACTGGAGTGGGTTGCCATTTCCTTCTCCAATGCATGAAAGTGAAAAGTGAAAGTAAAGTCATTCAGTCGTGCCTGACTCTTAGAGACCTCATAGACTGCAGCCTACCAGGCTCCTCCGTCCATGGGATTTTCCAGGCAAGAGTATGGAGTGGGGTGCCATTGCCTTCCCCAGATATTAAGCTACTCATTTACAGTTGTCTTCCCAGGTGGCACTAGTGGTAAAGAACCCGCCTGCCAATGCAGGAGGTATAAAAGACACGGGTTTGATCCCTAAGTCAGGAAGATCCTCTGGAAAAGGGAGTGGCAACCCATTCCAGTATTCTTGCCTGGAGAATCCCATGGACAGAGGAGCCTGACAGGCTACAGTCCATGGGGTCACAAAGAGCTGGACACGGCTGAAGCAACTTAACATGCAAGCACAGCACATGTTCTATTTTGTTTTTGATAATTTGCTGTTAGTTTTTTCCTTCAAATGCTTGTTAGTTTTAGAAAATGTAGGTAAGCCAAAAAAAAAAAAAAAGGATTCCTCCAGATCCTACCAAATCAGAAATAACTGTCATATCTTGGCATGGTGCTTTCTGGTAGGTAGATGTGTTTGCATCCTAGCAACAGTAAGCACATTCCTTTAGGACAATGCATTGGTGGGAAAGTATGTTGGTATGTTGGTCCTGTAGTTCATACGTTCCACTGTGAGCTATCAACACTGTAATTTATTGAATGGAGGGATATAGTATAGGAAAGTGAGAGCCCAGGTTGCCATGTGTTCCCTCTCACTCATGCATTTTAAACTTTGCTCCTTCTCAAATTCTTTCATGTACCCCTGCAAATATGCTCAGACCTCTTCCAATCTAAATTAAGCCTGAGTTACCACCCAGAAGCAGCTGTGCAACTTTGGTCAAGTGCCTCAACCTCTCTGTGCTTTGTTTGCCTCATCTATAAATTAAGGATAATAACAGGACCTACCACATAGACTTTATGTAAGGATTAAATGACTTAAAAGTCACACGTTATTTCGAATACTACTGAAGAAATAATGATCATGATTATGTGGATGGTGATTCTCGCATACCTGCTGGTTCCATGTCAGGCTAGGTTTTGAATCAAGACTGTAGGGTTCATTAAAATTCTGATCACTCCGTATTTGCTCAAAATTCTAAGTTCCAAGAACTGCTTCATTGCCTGCATTTATATAGCCTTGACTCTTCACCTTTATTTGCTGTCCTACAGCTATTTGTGAAGGCTAGAATTTAGGTGCAACAACTTTCTTTATTCTTTCTGCTAAAGAGCAGGAATGGATCAGGTCTGACTTTTCTCATTCGCAGGCAACAGAATTTCACAGATTAATTACCTGAAAGAGATCAGCATTAATGCTAAGTGCTACCAAAAAAAAATTTCGCTCCTCTATGCAGGAATCATTTGCTCTAATACATACATATAATATAGATATATGTATTGTGTACATATATATATAATGCATGTATGTTTTGTGTGTACATATATATATATACATGCCTCTGAGAAAATATCATTCCTCAAGAAAACAAAAGCTTTTTTTTTTTTAAGGTGCCTAGAAATGGAAGTAAAGAAGATAAATTTGTCTTTAAGACTCTTATTTGTAGCCCTTACTTCCCCCAATTCCCACAACCTCATGCTTGTTCCTGGCTTCCCAGGGACTCCTAGGGCCAATTTGGGAAACATCCTGTACACTGGAGTGCACTGCTTTTCTTTTACAGCCATCAGACAGACAGACACACAGATACACACATGCAACGTGAAATGCTTTCCTAAAGTCCCATTTTCTCAAAGTGGCGTAAGTTTTCATAAAGGATCAGCCCCCAGGACCTTATCTTTAATCAAAATCCAAGTACCTCCTGGAAAGTGACATTAAAAGTGGGAATTTAACCTCTGAGTATCTGATGAGGGCAATAGACCTCGCCTTCCACCCCAGATCTCATGAATACTTCATAGGCACACACTCTAGGGAGTTCATGAATTTCCTGACACTGGCTCATAGAATCCAAGTTAATAAATAAAACCCCAAGCTTAGATGATGATTTCTATACCCATAAAATCCTAACAAGGAAATAGTTTTCAGTACTTTCACATTTAAAAATCCTAAAGATTATTTAATGTGGTCAAACAAAACAGCCCTGTTCATTGTGTTTAGTTTTGGTAAAAATCTTTCTTAGGTAGCAAAGTACAAGATAATTGACACCCAATATACCAGGACTGCAAACATTGTGTATGAGCTGTGACTTCTGATAGAAATTTACCTAATTGTTGTCACCTGGGTATTTTTTTTTTAACCTTTTGTAAAAGTATTAATCTCCTCTCTTGAAATTCTAGTAAGCACATAGCTAGGAAATGAAACAAAATATAGCTAAAATGTATAATCCACATAATTAGTAGATTATTGATAGAAAAAAAGAATATATAATTAGAAATTAAGTAGTATCCAAGATTCAGAATAACAGAATATATGTATCTTGTTTCATCTTTTATGGAGAAAATAAAATGAAAATTGCTTAAAATATACTATGGAGATTTGGGGGACTGCCAGTGTATATCCATGTGACCCATTTTAGACTTCTTTATCAGAATTAAAAGATTAAGAGCCTTTATAAAATCTGCAGTTAAATAGGCACACTTTAAACAGACCTTGCCAAATACGTCTAAAATCTACTCAAGTTGTAACACTGGAACAGCGTGGTTTATTCTTATTTCTCTTTATCCTTTCAGTGGATCCATCCTCTTTGTGTTGTAATCACTTTTCACAGCTCAGTGATTTCTCTGATACTGTCTTAAAGCATTGTTATTCAAAGGGTCAAAATAAAACAGCATCCCAGAAACCCCAGAGGCATCGCATAGCCGACAGTCTCAAACTCATGGTTGCAGAAGGCAGTTATCAAGACAGAACGATGCTTTAGTTTAATACAGTTTAGAATTCTGAATTGGGTGCCTTTATTTATATATTTGGTTTTTGCCTCTTCTGAGTGTCTGCCTGTGTTCCTTTTGTTTTTCCTTTCAGCTGCTCTTGCCAAGCAAATGTGGCAATACTGACAGTTGCCACTTTGAGCAGCCTTGCCATTCCTTCTGTTCCCCCTCCATGTGTCCCTCTAGCTGGGCCAACAATGAGGTGACTACAAGGAGGTGCAACTGGCAGAGATTAGTAAATATCATTCTAACGTTAAAAAATAATACACGCTTATATGTATTAGAGAGATGCTTATATCAGAGCCCTGGAACCAGCATCTGCCGACACAGCCTTGCAAAATTCATACATGCATTTGGTGAATTTTTACTTGATTTAAGATTAACTTCTAAAGGACAAGCACTGGGCGTCATTTACTCTCCACATTGTATTAAAACATTTTGCATATAATTAAGCTGCATATGTCTTCAGCAGGAAATCTCTAGTCATTCTGGATAAAGCCCTGAGTTGCTTCATTATACTTTCCTCAATTTAGGAACAGAACATTAAGGAAACATGCCCATTTGCATGCACTTCAAATGGCAGAGATAGAGTGTCTTAATTAGTTTTAATCCTGAGGAGAATAGTAACTAGATGATGTGCATTTATGCTGAGCTTAGCACAATAGAAAATGGGCTTAGACTGCAACAAAAGAACTTATGTTACCCCCATGGATCAATTTGCTGGTCCTGTGAGTTGTTCAAATGAGTTATTAAGAGACTAGATCTGCATCAATTTTTAAAAAGATTTACTTATTTATTTTTTAAAAGATTTATTTATTTTTGACTGCACTGGGTCATCATTGCTGCCCGTGGGACTTCTCTTAAGTGCTGTTAGTGGGGCTCCTCTTGGTTGAGGTGCGCGGGCTTATTGCAGCGGCTTCTCTTCTTGGGGAGCACAGGCGCTAGGCTTGGACTTCAGCAGCTGCATTGCAGGGACTCAGAAGTCGTGCCCTGAGGGCTCTTGAGCATGGCTCAGTTGCTGTGGCACAGGGGCTTAGTTGTTCCAAGGCATTTGGGATCTTGCAAGACCAGGGATCGAACTCGTGTCCCCTGCATGGGCAGGCTGATTCTTAACCACTGCACCACCAGGGAAGCCTTAGATCTGCAGTTTATTTAAATAAAGTTTTTAAAAGGTAGTGACCCTATTGGGAGAGACTAGCCAATTTCTTTCTTTTTTTAATTTACTATCTTTTAAATAGTTCCTCTGCAGAAATGAGCTGCATTTAATATTCATATCTAGAGGCAGTCGGTCACTTCTGTTTTAACTGTTTGCTACTTGTGATAAAACAGTATTTTAATTTAGATTGTGAACTGTTATTTTTTATTTCCTGGAAGAATAAATTTAGTGTGTTTATTAGCTTATGCTAACTCAAGGACTAGTTAATGTGCTTATCAAAAAGAATGACCTATGTGGGTCCATAGTGGAAGAGAAATGAGTAGAAAACAGATTCTGAATCACCAGCAAGACTGAATACACGGGCCATCTTTTTTTTTTATGAGGCTGGCTTAACAGCATGGAAATTTCAGGGTTTCCCTCTACTTGGATGCCATCTTAACTTTTACAAAATATGTAGAAATAATCATTCTCATTTTTGTAAATATTGATTTAATGCTTGCAAAGTATTCCATCACAAAGATATAATCTTCTCATCAACCGCTACTCTGTTATTAGACATTGCTTCCAGTTGTTTCTTATTGTAAATACCAATATTGAAATGAACATTTCCTGGCAAATCCTTGTCTAGACGTAATATTATATCTTTTGGAAATAACATTTTTAACTCCATCTTTGTCTCAAGATCTAAAATTCACACCCACCTTAAGATTAATTTCAAACCTATGTAAGTCTATAGAAAAGATATGTTATGTTAAACATGTTGTTACTGATAGTGGGGGCCAGCTGCTTGCTGTCTGAAAGCCAAGACTGGAGGGGCAAGATTGGTGGAAATTCTATTTTATTTCTGGTGCCAGCAATCAGGGGGAAGGGCAGACTCGTGTCCAAAGGCCAAGTCCTCACTGACAATCAGTGGGAAAGAGCTTTTAAATAGGGAATTTCAGGAGGGCTACATGCAGAAACAGCACATCCAACTCTGACAGTCATGTTGAAATTAGTCATATGGTGGTCTGATTGGTATTATCCTGATTGTTTTGAGTATAGTTAATCTTCAGTTCCAGGCTTAGTTTGTTCCCAAATCCTTGAGGCCTGTTCTTGGAATTGTGGCAGCAACCCACTCCAGTACTCTTGCCTGGAAAATCCCACGGACAGAGGAGCGTGGTAGGCTACAGTCCATGGGGTTGCAAAGAGTCGGACACGACTGAGCGACATCACTTAGCTTATGTCATGGCTATAGTCTGGTCATCGTTTAGTTAACTTCTTCCACTTAGTGGGGGTTTCCAGTCCCTACAAGACAGCTCACAACATATGGCATAGAATATTATCTGTAGCCCTTGAAGAGAAACTAAAGCACCTTGACTTTGTTTAATGACTAAACTATAAACTATTATTATTTTGTCCTGTTCGGGTGCTTTTCTTTGTTGGATACTTTATTTCTCTGATTAAACTTATTATTTGGCTACAGTTTTTCCATAGACAGAAGACAACTGCTCATTGCAGCAGTCCTGCTCCACTGCAATGTCATTGAGACTTTTATTTCTTTTTGTATTGGCTTACATGGTTTTATCAGTTGCTCTCTCTCATAAGTATCACCATCTACATAGACTTCCGTTTCTTACCTTGGAGACATCTACTTTAAATGAATCAAAGCTAAATTTGAATAGACAAAGCAATGTTGAAGATGACTGCACACCTTTTAGAAAGGATTCTTTTTAAAGCAGAGATTCACTAAAAAGAGTTCATTGTATCAGTACCAATCCAAATGTGTTTAAAATATAACTGAATTCCCTAGATTTTAGGGCAGACACAACTTTCTGAAAATAAACCATTTGGACTCTAAAACAGTGAGGATTTAAAACTCTAAATCCTTGAGAGCTGGTCGTGGAAAACTGATAGTTTTTAAATCCAGTTAATTGATTCTGATGATCAGCCAGGTTGGAGAGCTATAGAACTGAGGGTGTCTTGTAGCATTCATCCTGTGATGCCTTTGAGATTTAGAAAGACATCAAACAAAAAGGAAGGAGGCACAGAAGAGCCAGGAGACTCAACGAGTCAAGGCATCACAGCCTGTAAGCTCACTCTCCTTTACTTCTAAGAAATCCCACAGCACTCTGCCGTGTTCTCATCCCTGTTCTTTCGGAAAAGGCAATGGCATCCCACTCCAGTACTCTTGCCTGGAAAATCCCATGGATGGAGGGGCCTGGCAGGCTGCAATCCATGGGGCAAGGCACTGAGGGACTCTGGAGCCAGAAGATTGTATAATTCTTATGGACTGTCTTGCTTCACTATAAGGAGAAAAAAAGATTGGTAGAATGTGGGAGTCAGTAACCCTCCCAAAAAGTTTTTATATAAGGCAGCATTTACCATCCTACTGTTCTAAATTTATACACTAATATGTATTGTCTCTATCTGCTTATAAAGAAAAAATAGAGAGCTTGCTATCTTACCAAAGAGAAAATTATTTGCCCTCTCCCTATCTCAAAAGAGAAAAGACGATCTCCTGGAGTTTTTTTTTTTTTTTTTTACTCAACTTACTGTGAAGTACTGACTGTAAGCAGCCCTGGGCACATACTGAAGGATGGATATAGCAGTGAGAGTAGTCATGACATCTTATGCTCCATCAGTCCCACAATTAAATCAATTGATCTTGCTCCTCACTTTCTCCGTCCTCATTCCATGAATATTTGTATGGAAGCTCCACACTCAGATAAAAAGAAATATATCCAGTCCCTGCCATGAGGAAGTTTTATTCAATCAATATTTTTTATTGACATATAGTTGATTTCCAACATTGTGTTAATTTCTGCTGTATAGCAAAGTAATTCAGTTATGCATATATATATATATATCACACACACACACACACACACACATTTTTTTTTTAATATTCTTTCCCATTATGGTTTATCAGAGGATATTGAATATAGTTCCCTGTGCTATATATATAGAGTCAGACCTTGCTATTTATCCATCCTACGTGTAAAAGTTTACATTCACTAACCCCAATGAAGCTTACTTTTTAATAAGGGAGAGTAGATAAGCAAGCCATCCAGCCTCAGCAGAACAGTCATGGGGAAGGAAGTGGTTCTGTGATCCTCAGAACTTGGGTGGTACAGGTAGGATACCGCTCCTGAGAGCCCTGTCTGTGATTGAAATGAGAAGATGGATGTGATATTAGAAACCAGAGAGGGAAAATGTTTTCTCACATCCAAATACTTTGGGGAGTGGAAGCAAGGATGAATACCCACATCAGGATAGAGAAAGATCTGGAAACAGAAGTAGGTAGGTGTAGGGTACAGACTCCTGGTGGAAACTTTTCAAGAGAATAATCAGAGCTTTACCCTGGAACTTGAGTGAAATGACAATATGGAAGCTTTTACAATGTAGCAAATGGACACCAGCTATGGCTGGTGCAGCATATGGGTTGCAGCAGCCCAGGGTATGAACATGAGTTATTTGTTAAACAGCAAAAATATCCACCTCAGCTGAGAGGCACTGGGAGGCTTCTCTTCTCTGTGTTCCCTGAATAGTTACGGGGCATCTACTGTACGCTCTTTTAAGAAAAGCACAAGGTATCTTATTGGAAGTTATTGGAGCTCTCTGCTGGGAGGGGATTGGAGGACCTGCCTTAGAAAACAGAGCATCAAGAGAAGTTGATTATGCATGCTATATGTCAGAAGTGGGGGAAGTGAAAATTCGCTCTTCAGAGTTATTCCAAACCATCTTACCCATGTTTATGGTCTGCTGAAGTAGGAAAGAAAGCCATGGAATCCTGGCAATTAAGTGCTCCATCCAGAAAATGACATGTCATTTCCATCCACAACCCATTGGCCAAAATTAGTCATTTGTCTCCTTCCAACTGCAAAGAGAGGATATCCTCCCACAAGCAGAGAGAGAGAGGAAAGCCAGATGGAGAGGAACATCCATTGTCTCTGTGATGGGCAGGAGGCGAGGCCCAAGAAGTGGGAATGCCTGAAATTCTGTCTTGAGTGGTCTTGTCTGGGTGCCTCTGTTGGGATGGACGAAGACAACCCACACTGCAGACTCTGTCATTGTCTGTTAGAGTCACATATCAGGCAGGAAATGTCTGATTGGCCTAACTGGGTTCTGGCTCTTCCCATCTTTCCTGGGTAACTGGGCACATGATGGAGAGTGACAGTGGGTAAAAGTTAAATTCAAAGGGACTCGGGTTGCAGGAGCCCAGGGTATGAACATGAGGTATTTGTTAAACAGCAAAAATATCCACCTCAACTGAGAGGCACTGGGAGGCTTCTCTGTGTTCACTGAATAGTTATGGACCGTCTACTGTACGCTCTTTTAAGAACCATGGATAGAGTAGTGAGCACAGTAGACAAAATCTTCCCTCTTACTCAGCTGCTGACGGTTTTAATGGTCAGATCATTGTGGCTGATGGATTGATAGCGTGTGAAGAGAATATTCTAGAATTGTAAGGACAGGAAAGATGATATGGTCTAGGCAGCCAACGTAAGAGCTCTCAAAAAAGAAATGGTTTTGGAAACCTTAAGAGTCTTTGTGTTCCTCATTCTGGAAGATTCCAAACTCATGTTGACCAGCTGTTGATTTCAAATGTTAAGAATGTTGATATTATATTTACATATATTTATAATAATATATAGCTATAATATTTATCGCATGTGAGATGGGGAGACAGAACAACCTTTGCTTCGGTTCCTCACAGCTCCAAAGTTCATTGAATTAGAGAGGGCCCAGTAAACTAAAGTTGTCCTTGGGAAGCACAGACCTGGCATGAGAGAACTTCAGCAGCATTATCACCAGGAAGGAAACGCTTCATCTTCGCAACAGAGGACGCTGTAGGGTACCTTTAGTAGAACCCAACACTGGGGAGCTAGATGACCACACTTAGGAGGCCTGACCACCACATCTGCTCACTTATCACCTGTATTTGGTTGTCTGTGCTAGCCCAGATTTGTCCGTCCTTTTTCCTAAGACCCTGCTCCTGACATAAACACTAGATCTTTCTGTGCTTACCCACTATGGTTCATCACTCCAGTATTTCTCTCTTCCTGTTACATTTTTACAGTTGTTTTTAAATTGGAGTATTTACAATATTGTGTTTCTGCTTATAACAGTGAATCAGCTATATGTATAACATATATCCCTTTCCTCTTGGACCTCCCTCCCCTACAACGCCCTCATCTAGACCATCACAGACCACTGAGTTGAGCTCTCTGTGCTATATAGATCTTTTTTAAAAAATTATTTAATTGGAGGCTATACAAATCTATAGACAATAAATGCTGGAGAAGGTGTGGAGAAAAAGGAACCCTCTTGTACTATTGGTGGGGATGTAAGTTGATACAGCCACTATGGAACACAGTATGAAGTTTACTTAAAAACTAAAAATAGTTACCATGTGACCCAGCGATTCCACTACTAGGCATATACCCTAAGAAAACCATAATTCAAAAAGACTCATGCACCCCAGTGTTCATTGCAGCACTGTTTACAACAGTCAGGACATGGAAGCAACCTAGATATCCACTGACAGAGGAACGTATAAAGATGTGGGGTGTGTGTGTGTGTGTGTGTGTGTGTGTGTCTGTGTGTCTGTGTGTATGAAGTGAAGTGAAAGTCGCTCAGTTGTGTCCCCATGGACTGTAGCCTGCCAGGCCCCTCTGTCCATGGAATTACCCAGGCCAGAATACTGAAATGGGTAGCCATTTTCCTCTATCTGCCGCTCACTCATTCTCTTGGCTGGTCCTTCCTCGTCTCTCCAACTTCTAATTGTTGGCAGACCCCCAATTTCAGCCTTTCAGTGACTGTCCTTTTCCATTTTCTCTTCTTCTCTGATCACTTCATCCACTTTAATGGCTTTAAAAACCCGCCAGTATGTTGATAACTTCGAAATTTCTATTTCCACTCATTCATCTCTCTCACAGTCCAGGCCTCTATATCCAACAGCCTACTCACAAGCTCCGTTTGCACATTGGGACAGACAGTGTTACTGCCCCATCCATATTCTCTCAGAAACAACAGTTTCCATGAATTTGGGCCAAATTCCCAAATACAAACACCAGACTGTCTGCTGGAACCCACACAGCCTTGTATGGTGCTGGGTTAACTCTCTCTAGGAGTATCCTCTGACCAGTGGCTAGTGGGAGTTGGTGGATAGATAAATGACCCAATTCCCTCACCCTTTGGGGCCCCTATGCCCTTAAAGAAGGTGAGTTCTGATTTATGTTCTGTTTCCCAGAGAGACTGAGCCCCATTCCATCCTAAGGGAGATCAGTCCTGGGTGTTCATTGGAAGGACTGATGTTGAAGCTGAAACTCTAATCCTTTGGCCACCTCATGCGAAGAGCTGACTCATTAGAAAAGACCCTGATGATAGGAAAGATTGAGAGCAGGAGGAGAAGAGGACAACAGAGGATGAGATGGTTGGATAAGCATCAATGACTCGATGGACATGGGTTTGGGTGGACTCCAGGAGTTGGTGATGGACAGGGAGGCCGGTGTGCTATAGTTCATGGGGTCGCAAAGAGTCGGACATGACTGAGCAACTGAATTGAACTGAAGAGAGACTGAGCCCCATTTACCCATGGTGCCAAGTAGCTTGGTAAGATACTCTGTATGGAGTCTTTCCTATACCTGTCTCATCCCTCCAGTCCTCCTGAGTGTTTCCTGGGATTCTCTCCCAGAGAAACTGCTTGTACTCAGATGCTTGTCTCAGGGCCTGCTTGTGCAGAAACCCGTACTTAGACAGATGGCAAATGAGCATCCCAGCTCTTAACACGAAACTAACCCTTCACTCGAAACCTGCCCTTCCAAGGTCTTGCCTGTGTCTGTGAATGAGTAATTCTTCCAGTTACTGGTCAAATACCTCTCACACTTCATACCTGATTAGCAGGTTCCACCTTCAAAATTCCAACACTTGCTTTTCTGCATAGAATTTCATGCTCTGGCTTAGTGTAAATATTCAGCATTCAAAGGTTGTCTCCAGGCAATTAAATGTAATTCCATGAAGAAAAAATATTCATGTATTTTATTTGTTATTGTATTTTAGTGGCCAGAGGAGAGTCTGGAATGCAATAAACCCTCAAATATTTGCTGAATGTGTTGCATGGATGTGGGAAAAAATTGATTAATGAGGATTAATGCTTTGGGGATGAAAGAGTAAAAGATACTACTTAGAATGCCTAAAGATGTTAAATGCAGCTTTTCCCCAAACAAACTACTCTGTTTGTTACTGAAATGTTGTTCAGTTAGAAAAAAATCCTCTGAGGATTACCCTATAGGGTCTGTCCACAGTGAGATGGTATATTATGAAGATGATGAGATCAAATGACTAATGAATCCTTTTTTATAACGGATTATAATCCTTTTTATAAGCCTGCTTCCTCCTACCTCTACCCCCAATAGTTTAAATGTTCAGCATTTTAAGAAGACCTATTCATGTAGGTATTTTGAGAAAAAACTTGCATTGGCTAGAATCACTTTGAATAAGTAAATTACTCCTGTGATCAGTAAATGAACTGGCATCATGACCCTTCTGATGAACAAAAGGCAATGTTGCCTAGAGGATAAGGCCCTGGGCTCTGAAGTTGGCTTGCTGATTTCAGCCCCAGCTTTGTGGGTCACTAGTGACGTGCACATGGGCAAGGTTGTGAGACCTCTTCAGCCTCAGTGTCTGCCCTTGCAAAATGGGACTAATAATAATGCCTTGTTAGTGAAACTGTTGTGAAGATTAAGTGAGCTAATACATGCAGTATTCAGAGCAAAGTATCTGGTACAGAGTAAGCCCTGAATAAATGTAAAACACCCTTCTCTGGTTGGTTTCTATATTTATCTGTCATATGTCCCAGACAACACTGTAAATTCTAAGACATAAGCTGAGCTTTCTCATAGCATCATTATTCTGTTTGTATAATGCTTTCCACAATTTTAAATACTTTGTACATTTCATGTTCAAAATAGCACCTCTGTAATCAGAAACGTATGTGTAATTATCTTGATTTTTACCGAAGAGTCACCAAGTTTCCCCATAGTGGTATCTTCATCAAGACTGGGGACATGGCGAAGCAGCTTTCTGGAGAATTTTGTCACCCTGTATTAGCCAGTAGAGATTTGGAATCACCGCCACAGGAAGCCAATCGAATGGGGAGAGAAAAGGAGAGGGGTTGTGTCCCTCAGGTTAAGTCCACCCTGCTGAGTGGTGTTTCACAGTTGTGGGAAATAAGCAATAATAAGCCTTTGCTTTGCGTGCTCATGGCGCCCTCCAGCACGGATAATAAAGGCCACCTGGACAAGTTTGGCCACATCCTGCCTATTTCCTTCAGATCTGGGTCACCACTGACACTCGCCACTGTACACATAGCAGCCTTCAGAGGAGTTGGTACTTTGAATACAAGCCTAGAAAGGGCTGGAGTAGGAGCCTCTGTTCTTTATCCAGACATGTGTTTCTCTGCATAAATATACTCAAAGTGGGGAAAATGTGCAGCAGGGTCGGAATAAAGTCATGCAGGTGGTTCCAGGCCCCTCTGAAGAGACGATTGTAGGTGGCAGCGGGGCCATTGCCACAAAGGCAGGTATAGGGCCTGGCTCCTTGGTGACCCCAGATAAGAAAGTGGCCACAAGCAGGGAGGACGCCAGCTGAGGCATGCAGGGAAAGAAAGCCTTCCTTAGGGAGGTGTAATAGGTGTGAGGAGAAAGCCTTGAAGGCCAAGGGAAAATGACGCCCATTTCCTCCAGAAATTCCTCTGGAGCAACAGTTTGAGGCATACCAATCTAGGGTTGTGGGGAAATCTGAAGTAAATGAGGAGAATTCAGAAGAGTATTTAGGTTGTGAATAATCATCAGCCAACTGAATGAATAGGCATAGTTGATGGATGAAATATGATTAGAACTCTCAAGCTACTCAATATACTGTATGTATATTTTTATATATATATACACATATATACACACACACACAAGCTATAGTTAGAACTCCAAGCTATTCAATATACTATATATGTATATTATAGATATAAGTAGATACATATCTATTATGTATATATAAATATGTATATTTAGCAAGCTGGAGGCTTACCCAAAATATATCTAAAATATGTTAAATGCATATTAATGTATAGAATAGAAGACATGCTTCATTATAGTAAATTCTACAGTGCCATCCAGTTGTTTTTCCCCAGTCTGGCATTTTTGTGTTGTGTTGTTTTCCATCCCAGTGATGGGAGGCCATGTTAACATGCAGATATTAGACATTAAAAGACCTGGTTCTAGTATATTCTAGTCTACCCAGGTTCTGTCCAGCCACCTGATTTGGAGAAAGGTTATTTAACTGAACATTGGTTTCCTGGTCTTTTGAAGGTGAATTATAGTGCCTGGACAGAGTACCTGGTATCTTAGGTATTAGCGATGGTCAAATAAAATAATACAGGTAATACAACCTTGGAAACCATATACATCCTTTTGCAAATGTGTAACTGCAAATGCATAACCATCTTTGTTTAGTGATTTTTAAAGTCTGATAATATTTTGGAGGAGGCAATTATCATTTGTATTAAGAATACCAGTTCACCGCTCGCTACTCCTCAGTGAGTGAGTGAGAGAGAGTGGGAGCCTTGATTAACCAAAGCTCTGGGAGGCTGCTTTGCTGATGAGTGAAGTGTTCTTCTGAACTTGGTGCCATTAAATGGCTTTGTACTCTGGATCACACTGATCTTCAATGCCACAGGCACTTGGGGTAATTGTCAGTGTTTCTTAGGCTGAGGAAAGTTCTCTTCCATAAATTATCATAGTGTTTTGTAATTTTCTGAACCAGATATTTAAGAGATAGTGTTTTGAAAGGGAGTAGGGCAGAAAGGGAGCAACATTCTCTTTTTCCTGGCATTCTGGACTGTGGTTCTCAGTTTTTCAATTTCACCCTCTCCAATGCCCATATGCACAAACACAAAAGGAGAATTTGCATTGTTTTACAGTTTCCTCACCAAAGCTCATGAAGTTGGGACTCCCTAGTCTGGTATATTACCAGAGAGTTTCTCTGCAACTGTATATTCTCTTTATATTGTGGTAAAGCATGTGCAGCAATTCAGAGCTGTGTTGGCTCAGGGTTTTAAGAGAAAGATGATCCAATTATCTGTTGTCATTGATTTGAGAGTCTGATCTTAGAAAGTCACATTTTATGGTGTGAAGAGTATAGTGCAATGTAAATTGTAAAGAAAGATACTTTGTAAAAATATTTATAAAGTTGAATGTTTAGTAGATAATTCTGATAGTAGGATTTAAAAATGAAAAATAGGTTCAGATCTTCCAAGATAAATTATTTGTATAAACTTCATGTGGTAAAAAGCTTTGGTATTGGTTTTAGTACCTCATGACTGGCAGAATTCTTTCTTGAGTTGATATTTAGAACCATAACAATAGCTCATTATATAACTGATGATGTTATTTCAGGTAACCTTTCTGACCTTAGTTGACTCATTTATCAGATAAGGATGAATAATACCCACTTTATAGAGATGCTGTATTAAGTCAAACTTCATTTAATCAATGAACAGTTTTTTGTGTAGACAAATTAAAATGTAAGTTATATAATATGGTAGAAGGTGAAAGGTGCTATGGAAAAAGGAAACAGGCTAAGAAGGATGGGAAATGCTGACATGGGAGTGGTTAAAGAAAGTCTGGGCAGGACTTTATGCCAAGCATTTAGTACATATGAAGGTTTTGAGAAAGGTTGGCAAGCACATGTATGTATAAAATGTGCCCTTGTTATGTGCAAGTCCATATAATATGTGGAGATGGATGAATGGATAAGCTACCTCTACATATAGATATATATGAGACAGCACTGTGTGTAGGTTTGGGTTTTTTTAATATTTGGCTTTGATTCTGTTTTTATATAGAATTTTTGTTGATATATTTCATATACAACATTATATTAGTTTCATGTATACAATATGATTTGATATTTCTATATATTGCAAAAGGAGCCACATAATCGGTTTCAGTTCATTCCAGTTGCTTAGTCGTGTCCGACTCTTTGTGACCCCATGAACCGCAGCACGCCAGGCCTCACTGACCATCACCAGCTCTCGGAGTCTGCCCAAACCCATGTCCATTGAGTTGGTGATGCCATCCAACCATCTTATCCTCTGTTGTCCCCTTCTCTTGCCCTCAATCTTTCCCAGCATCAGGGTCTTTTCAAATGAGTCAGCTCTTCACATCAGGTGGCCAAAGTATTGGAGTTTCAGCTTCAACATCAGTCCTTCCAATGAACACCCAGGACTGATTTCCTTTAGGATGGACTGGTTGGATCTCCTTGCAGTCCAAGGGACTCTCAGTTTTCTCCAATACCACAGTTCAAAAGCATCAATTTTTTGGCGCTCAGCTTTCTTCACAGTCCAACTCTCACATCCATACATGACCACTGGAAAAACCATAGCCTTGACTAGACAGACCTTTGCTGACAAAGTAATGTCTCTGCTTTTTAATATGGTGTTTAGGTTGGTCATAACTTCCTTCTAAGGAGTAAGTGTCTTTTAATTTCATGGCTGCAGTCGCCATCTGCAGTGATTTTAGAGCCCCCAAAAATAAAGTCAGCCACTGTTTCCACTGTTTCCCCATCTATTTGCCATGAAGTGATGGGACCAGATGCCATGATCTTAGTTTTCAGAATGTTGAGCTTTAAGCCAACTTTTTCACTCTTCTCTTTCACTTTCATCAAGAGGCTCTTTAGTGCTTCTTCACTTTTTGCCATAGGGTGGTGTCATCTGCATATCTGAGGTGGTTGATATTTCTCCCAGCAATCTTGATTCCAGCTTGTGCTTCCTCCACCCCACTGTTTCTCATAATGTACTCTGCATATAAGTTAAATAAGCAGGATAATCGGTTTAGTTAACATCCATATATAGTTGTGAAACTTGTTTTCTCTTGGGATGAGGACTTTCCAGATCTACCCTCTCAGCTGCTTTCAAGTGTACAGTAGAGTATTACTAACTATAGTCGCCATGCTGTACATCACATCCTCAGGATTTATTTCTTTTATAACTAGAAGTCTGTGTCTTTTAACTCCACCCATTTTGCCTACCCACACCCCCAGCTTCTGGTAACCACCAGTCTCTTCTTATCTGTGAGCTTGGGGTTTGTTTGTTTTAGATTCCACATAAAAGTGAGATCATGGTACCATAATGTTTTTAATAGGGCAATTTTTGAAACATTTCCTCTTCCTCCTCATACACATTAATAAGGTAGTTACAACTAGTGTTTTTGAATGCCTCAGTTCAGTTCAGTCGCTCAGTCGTGTCTGACTCTTTGTGACCCCATGAATTGCAGCATGCCAGGCCTCCCTGTCCATCCTACTGAACATATTAAATAACCTCTTTGTGTATGTTACATATATCTGCATATATTAACTCACTTATTCCTTGTAGTAGCCCTATAAAGTAAAAGTATTATTATCTTCTATTTAAAAAGAAGAAAACTGAAGCATAAAAGGCAGAGTAATTTGCTCAAGATTAAGAGCAAGGAAGGGGCTGAGCGCATTTGCAGCCCAGCTCGTCGGCCCTCAAACTCACACACTGAACCGTAACATTCACTGCCACTCTGTGCAGGCATCCAGTTTGCTAAGGAATCAAGTTCACCTAGGTTTTCTTGGCCTGTTTCTTACCTTGACAGTTAATAGTTTTCACAGGGCCAAGTATTAGGCTGCCTCAGAACCCACCATGAAGGCATCTTGGAAGAATCCACAGGGTGAGAAGCATCTCCTCATGGCTCACCAACCTCGGGGAATTCTCTAGTCTTGCCTGACTGTCATGGAAACTGTGGCATAGGAACCTTGGTTTCAGCAGTCTTTTGATGCTCAGGGATCCCTGGGTCTCTGGAATCCCTATGTGCTGTGCTGACTTGAGCACATTAGAGAATCAAAATCTTTTCTTTAACATTTCCATCAGAAATGGAATTAGCCCTTGTTCAACATATAGTTAGACTTCATACACTTCTGAAATACAACACTGGACAATTCTGAATTATCTTTTAGCTCACTGTATCCTTTGGTAGAAGCATGTTGGAAAACCTAAAATAAATTTTTAACATGCTAGTTAGGGTGAGAATGGTGATAAACAGGGCCAGCTTACTCTTCACTCAATAAAACCACCAGGGATTACTGGGATTAGAAGGGGGGGGGAAACAACACTTTTATTTTTATTTTAGAATTTTTAAAAAATATAAATTTATTTTAATTGGAGGTTAATTACAATATTGTATTGGTTTTGCCATACATTGACATGGATCCACCACAGGTATACACATGTTCCCCATCCTGAACCCCTTCCCTTCGTAGAAGAAGCTGAAGCAAGTGAAACTAAATCTTCAAATTAAATTGTACCAAACATTCTTTCCACAGTTACAGGTGGATAAATTAGACAACTGCCTAGGTCATTTCCATTTTAAATATCAGTATTTTTACAAATGAATCACTTCTAGCCGTGATTTTGACAGAGATGACAGTGATTCTGAAAGGTGTTTTTACTTTTGATCAATACTAGTTTGAATTATTGCAATTTTTATGGACTCCAACTGGGGCTCAGTGCCAGAATTCTTGGGCTCTTGGATGCGTCCCTGAATTTACTGGGTCAAGCAAGCAATCTGCTTGTATATTTCATTTGCATATTGTAGTGAAATTTTATAGAATTTAAAACACAGTAATAAAATGAACTTATCTACAAAACAGAAATAGAGTGACAGACATCTATATCTCCATCTACATCTTTTTGACATGGCCCTCAGACCTGGAACACAGGTGTTTTCTTTCAGATCTGTCCTTTTTCATATATTTCTAATTTTAAATTATTTACCCACATTAAAAAAAAAAAGAGAGTTTTACTGAAAAACACGGAGATTTACAGCCTTTCTGGAAATTTCAGAAGACAGACCTAACAGGCTGAACCAGGTGGGCCCTGCCCCATTCAAGTGCAGCTGGGCCTTCTGTCAGCACACGCTGCACTCCTGCATAAAATGTTATTCATCCAAGGAAAGTGAGGCTCATGTGTTCAGTCCTGATTGTGCTTTTACAATTTCATATTCATAGGGCTGTTCACAGAAATATACTTATTCCTTTTCCGGTGAGTCATGTATTACTCATAAGACATATACTCCCAAGACTGTGTCCTCATTTACATTTCTTGCCTGACCCAGACCTGGCCCTATTTACATAACACAATTGAAAATTTTTTATTTGAACAGTTAATTTGGTTAACTCCTGATGAGGTTAGTGCTCTTCAAATTCTCTCCAATATAACACAGTAATAAAGAGATATTTCACAATTCACTTATAGAATGAGTAACAGTGTATGCTTTTGGTATTATGCTAATTAATAGGCAGATGAATGCACAGTGCTTATTGCAGGGTCTGAAATATATCATAACTGTTAGATTGATATCACTACATTTAAAATGTAATAGCATTACATTTTTCTGTCTATGTTGATCACATTAACTGTATCATCTGATGAAAGCTATATAATTTTATTTTTACTGTAGTTATATACTATATATATTTATATTTGCAATGTATATTTATATTTCAGAGAAGGCAATGGTACCCCACTCCAGTACTCTTGCCTGGAAAATCCCATGGATTTATATTTATACTATAAATATATATATATATTTAATATGTGTATATTATATATATTTATATATACACACGTATATATAATGTAAATATATATACATATATATATTAAATGTATATATATATGAAAGTGAAAGTGTTAGTGGTTCAGTTGTGTCCAACTCTTTGTGACTCCATGGACTGTAGCCTGTCAGGCTCCTCTGTCCATGGAATTGTCCAGGCAAGAATACTGGAGTGGGTTGCCATTCCCTTCTCCAGAGGATGTTCCCAACCCAGGGATCAAACCTGGGTCTCCTGTATTGCAGGCAGATTCTTTACCATATATACACAGACATACACACACATATATATTTTTTGGATTCTTTTCCATTATGAAAGTGAAAGTTACTCAGTAGTGTCCGACTTTTTGCGACCCCATGGACTATACAGATCTTGGAATTCTCCAGGCCAGAATACTGGAGTGGGTAGCCGTTCTCTTCTCCAGGGGATCTTCCCAACCCAGGGATTGAACCCAGGTCTCCTGCATTGCAGGCAGATTCTTTACCAGCTGAGCCACATTTTCATCATAGGTTATTAGTTCTCTATGCTGTACAGTAGGTTGTTGTTGGTTATCTATTTTCACATGTAGTAGTGTGTATCTGTCAGTCCCAAATTCCAAATGTATCCCTTTTCCTAATTTCCATATGGTAACTGTAAATTTGTTTTCTGTGAGTCTATTTCAGTCTTGTAAATAAGTTCATTTATATCATTTTTTTAGATTCCATACATAAGTGATACTGTATGATATTTGTCTTTGATTTATTTCACTCAGTATAATAATCTCTAGGTCCATCCTTGTTTTTGCAAATGGTATTATTTCAGTATTTTTATGGCTGAATAATATTCCATTATATATATACCACATCTTCTTTATCCATTCTTCTGTGAATGAATATTTAGGTTGATTTTATATCTTGGTTATTGCAAATAGTGCTGCTGTGAGCATTGGGGTGCTTAGATCTTTTCAGATTATGGTTTTCTCTGGATATATGTCCGTGATTGGGATTGCTGGATCATATGGTAACTCTATTTTTAGTTTTTTAAGGGAGCTCTGTATTCTCCATAGAGGCTATATGAATTTACATTTCTACCAATAGTGTAGGACGGTTCTCTTTTCTCCTCACCCTCTCCAGGATTTATTTGTAGACTTTTTGATGATAGCCATTCTGACTGGTGTGAGGTGATACCTCATTGTTCTGATTTACATTTCTCTAATAGTTAGTGATGTTGAGCATTGTTTCATGTGCTTGATTGCTATCTGTATGCCTTCTTTGGAGAATTATCTATTTAGGTCTTCTGCCCATTTTTTGATTGGGTTATTTGTTTGACGTTGAGTTGTATGAGCTGTTTGTATATTTTGGAAGTTTATTCTTTGTCTCATAAGATGCAAATATTTTCTCCCATTCTGTAGGTAGTCTTTTTGTTTTGTTTATGGTTTCCTTTGCTGCACAGAAGTTTTTAAGTTTAATTAACACCCATTTGTTTATTTTTGTTTTTGTTTGCAAAGGTATATGCTTACCTCTTTTGTCATAAATTGGCCGTTAGTGCATGTATTAATTTTGGGGCTTTCTACCCTGTTGATCCATGTGATCCATCTATTTTTGTGCCAGTTCCACACTGTTTTCAGAAAGTAAGTAAATATCAAAACATCTATGGTCAATAATTTTTGGGTAACAAAAGATGAATTAACAAATCTCTAGCCAAAATGTATCAAAAATATTGATTCGTTCAATTCAAGAACATGGCATATCTTTAATCATTTCTTTAATCACCGTATTATGTAGTTTCTGGAATATAGGTATTTTTGCTTCCTCAAGTAGCTATATTCCTAGGCATTTGATTCTTTTTGCTGAGATGACAAATGGGATTGTTTTCTTAATTTCTTGCTGATGTTTCATTTTAGTATATAGAAATACTACAGATTCTGTGTATTGATTGTGTATCCTGCAACTTTACCAGATTCATTGATGAGGTTTACTAATTTTCTGGTGATGTCTTTAGGATTTTCTGTGTATAGTATCATGTCACCTGCAAACAGTGACAGTTTTACTTTTCCTTTCCAATTTGAGTTCCTTTTGTTTTTCTTCTTTGATTACTGTGGCTAAGACATCCAAAACTATGTTGAATAAAAGTGGTAAGAGTGGACATCCTTGTCTTGTCCCTAATCTTAGAGGAGACTTTCAGCTTTTCACCATTGAGTGTGATGTTAGCCATGATTTGTCATAAATGCCTTTTACTGTGTTAAGGTAGGTCCCTTCTTTGCCTGTTTTCTGAAAGATTTTTATATTAATAATAAGTGGATATTGATTTTTATCAGAAGCCTTTTTCTGTATCTATTGATATGATCATATGCTTTTTATTCTTCATTTTACTAATATAGTGTATCACACTGACAGATTTACAGATGTTAAAAAAATTCGTCCATCCCTGGGATAAATTCCACTTGATTATGGTGTATGATCCTTTTACTATATTGTTGGATTCTGTTGTCTAGCATTTTGTTAAAGAATTTTTGCATCTGTGTTCGTCAGTGATATCATTTGATGCAAACTATGTAATTTAAAAATTTTGACTTTTTAACTTGATTCTCTCAAAGTAGCCTTCTAATCAAAATATTCACTGAAGTATTCAAGCACTCAAACATTATTTACTGACTATTAGGCACTGTTTTAGATATGAAGAATACTGTATTAACCATTAGACAGTCTCTTGCCTTGGAGAAACTTACACTGAAGCAGGGAGATAGCCAATAAAGTTTTATTTATAAATATATATTCATATAGAGACAAGAGCAGTAAGAAAAGTAAAATAGAGTCAGGAGCTAGAGTAATGAGTGGAGAGGACTGGAGATGCAATCTTTTAGCTAAAATGTTTGCATAGACATCTCTGACAAGGTAACATCTGAGATGCTGTGATCAAAATAAGTGATTTGCTTCTTATAGTGTCATATGCTGAACTATTTATCCTTTGGTTCATTTGAAACTTCTTATAGAACCATTTCTGTAAATGTGAAACATGTCATGATAGCTGAGTTTAATGATCATGATTTGAAACCAGAGGGAGGGATATTTTATGAAGGTGCTGAGCTGCAGGGAGAGAGCTAAGGTCAAAGAAAGACCAACTGAAGATTCAAGAAAATCAAGTGATTGATGGTTAAAGAAGTTCAGGAGGAAAAGAATGGCCCCAGAGGACAGGTGGAGAGATAAGCATTGGACAGCAGAAGAAAACTTATATATCCCAGCTTACCCTTTCCTGCAGGAAAGATAACTAATGATAGAGTCAAGTCAGCACTTTTCCCTTCTCTCTGCAAAGGACATTATCCTCCTGAGTCAAGTGAAACTCATTTTTTCGATGTTGACTCTGTTTTAGGGTATTATATTCATACGGTTGTTAAAAGAAATGTGCTTATTTCCTTTCCCATGACTCATATATTACTCAAAAGTCACTGGCTTCCTGTAACTTTGGAACCCCAAAATCTCTGGCGGATATTTCTCCAATGTGTGTTGAGTCTAACAAAACCGCAGCTCCTGTCTTCCTCCCAGCACTGTGGTGAACGCCATTTCCAAACTGGGCATGCTCAGTTCAGGACTCAGGTATGGTGCTAAATGAAAGGTGAAAAGGGGAATGGGATGCTTTCCCTGGAGATCAGCTGCTACCAAATCGGATGTTCCCAACAGTAGCTCCGCCATGTGTGTTCTGTACCTTGGGGAAGATCCAGCTGCCTTTAGTTGGGCCTTGTTGATGGCTCTCAACCCCTGAGCTGCATAATCCACTGTCTACCAAGGCCAGGCCAAAGCACTGGAGCAAACTGCAGAGCCAACCACAGCTAAAGGTCACAGTTTTGGCTCAGCTACGATTAGTCTTTGCCAAATGGAAGTGAAGGCCTGGTTTTTTCAAAGCATCTGATTTATTAAGAAGAGACAGATATCTGTCTTTTTTATGAGAACTGTCTTTAATTTTGAATGTTGACAATAAATTAGATTTTTTTAAATATTAAGGATTAAAATCCTCAATGAGGATTTTAATGAAGGAAAATGTGGAACCCACTAACAAGCCATCCAGTGACTTTGGACAAGTCATTTATCCTATAAGGGTTTCTTATGGGGAAAATTGGATCCCATTAGGAGTCTTCTTCTATGTCTAAGATTAAGTGTTTGCCATTTGAAGACCACAACTGAATAGCTGCAGCATGACAAGGTCAGGAGGTAATGGGGGCTGTGCCTACCTTGCCTGTACAGGCTCCCTTTATTGCAGGAACAGAGCATCCAACACTCCTGCCTCTCTGGACCATTAGTAATATAGGGAGTAGATAGATGCTTCCAACAGACATGGAGGCCTTGCTCTGTGCCAAGCTCCATGCCAGGCACCATCCTTTATATGGATAAAGAGATTTATTCTTTCCAATGCTGGGCTCAGAATAAGGGTTCAGTAACTGCTACCATCCACCTTGAGGCTGTCTCCATGGAGTATACTTTTAGAACTCACTCTGCTCAACCTTTCCCCTCAGCCTAGCATCTGCTTATCTTCCTTTAGCTGTTGTAATTGCCCTCAAGAGACAACTCACGCCCATCCTTTTTCATTCCAGCCCACAGCCTCTGAACTCTGGTTATTCTCCTTCTTTTACAAGTATTTATTGAGCATCTACTATATTCCTGGTCTTGTTCTATCAGTGAACAAGACAAACAGAGCCCTGCTTTCATAAACTAAAATTCTTTGGGGGTTGGGTGGAAAGGAAGGAATAAATTTTGAACTAATGAAAAGTTTATCAAATAGTGCTAGATAGAAAATAATGGTGTCAAGGTAATTCTCTTAAGCCAACTTTTTCTTAAAGATTTACTTATTATTTACGGCTGTGCAGAGTCCTTGTTGCAGTACACGGGCTTTCCCTAGTTGCTGTGAGCAGGGGCTACTCTCCCATTGCTATGTGCAGGCTTCTCATTGCAGTGGCTTCTTCTGTTGCAGAGCCTGGACTCAAGGGTGCACAGGCCCAGTAGTTGCACCACACAATCTTAGCTGCCCCAAGGCATGCGGAATCTTAGTTTCTGGACCAGGGATCGAACCCACGTCCCTTGCATTGGCAGGTCGATTCATAACCACTAGCCCACTAGAGAAGTCCCAGGCCTCCTTTAAATTAAGTGGCCAGAGAAGACTCATCTGAGGAAATGCTGTTTATTCTTTGACCTCATTCATAAGAAGGCACCAGCCCTGGAAGAACGAGGGGAAGGGGGCATTCTAGGCACATGCATGCATGCTAAGTCGCTTCAGTTGTGTCCAGCTCTTTGCAACCCTATAGACTGTAGCCCGCCAGCCTCCTCTGTCCGTGGGACTATACAGACAAGAATACTGGAGTGGATTGCAATGCCCTCCTCCAGGGGATCTTCCTGACCCAAGGATCAAACCTGTATCTCTTATGCCTCCTGCATTAACAGGCAGATTCTTTACCACTAGCGCCTGCCGGGAAGCCCAGAAAAGAGTAAATGTAAAGGCCCTGGGGCAGGAATAACATTAGTGTTTGGAACATTGTTAAAGAAGCCTGTGTGGCCTTAGCGTAAATTCAGGGTGGGGGACAGGGTGTAGAGGTAATAAGCGATATCAGGGAATTTGTTTAGGTATCAGACAGTTTAGTCGCTCAGTCGTCTCCGACTCTTTGCGACCCCATGAATCGCAGCACGCCAGGCCTCCCTGTCCATCACCAACTCCCAGAGTTCACTCAAACTCATGTCCATCGAGTCGATGATGCCATCCAGCCATCTCATCCTCTGTCGTCTCCTTCTCCTCCTGCCCCCTAATCCCTCCTAGCATCAGGGTCTTTTCCAATGAGTCAACTCTTTGCATGAGGTGGCCAAAGTATTGGAGTTTCAGCTTTAGCATCAAGTACCCAGTTGCTTAGCTAATATTTAGTTAATGGACTAAGTGTGAAGACTTTATCCTTCAGTGTGGCAAAGTAGAACTACGGTTCGTTGCAGTTAGATTAAGAAATATTCAGTATGGGGTGCATCTCATAGGAAGTTTGAAGGGGGACACCCTTGTCCAGCAGCAGTTTCAGCTATACCCAAAAAAGACACATGAGCCTCCTTTCCTTCTGGTTTATCCATGTGCTGTTTTGACTACATGTTGCTTTGGAGCCAGTAGCCAACAGACCTCCATCTGGTTTAGAAGATGAAGGGGGGAACTTTCCACAAGTCTTTGTCATTGAATAACCACCACCACCACAAGATGGCCTTTCCCCACCAAGTCTGGCACTCTGATGAAAGGAGGAGGTCTTTTGCTTTCTCTGATAACTGGCTGCTGCTTCCCAGCCCCTGTTCATGCCCTGCTGCCTGAGAGAGATTAAAGATGGTTGGAATGTGGGCTGGAGTCATTAAGTGTTCTCACCCTTTAGAACACAGCACATGACGGACACCAGTCCTTTCTGCCCAGCAGCGGGCCAACATGTGACTTGCTCCACTTGACCTTTTCAGTTCCAGACTTGAGGAAAAGGACCTTGCACATGGAATGATGTGTGAAGATATTTAGTACTGAGTTCTCCCCCTTGTTGAATTTCTGGGAAAAACGTGCTTTCAGTAAAAAGGAAATCGCTTTCACAATTCTATCATTTCTACACATTTTAGACATTGGGAGTTGCTTGTGTTAGAATCTGGGGCTCATTTGGATAGAAGTCAGAATGTGGGTCCATTTCAGGAGGGCATCAGGACTACTGAGTCCAGACTTGCTTCATAATATGTCACAATGATTTATTAAATTCTTTGGCTCTTGCACTTTGTTGATGAATGCATTTTTACTTCCTCCTATTAAACCACTCTTTATTATTTTCCTTAATGTATCCAAATCATACATAGCTTTTTTCCTAAGGAATAATTTTATGGGTTAATAGTGTTTTCTGTTTACAAAACAGAACTGGTTTTCTTCAAAGAATTATCCGCATTTAACATGTCTCACATAGTATGCATGTGTGTGTATTTATAGCAAAAGCAGTGTCTGGCAAAAGGATCTTAATTTCTTCGTTTCTGGATAGGAATTTGTCAGCCATAAGTCAGAATGAGAGCTTTGCAATTAGAGTTGAAGAACCCTTAGAAGATTCCTGGAAACCTAGGTCACTGTGTGTGTGTGTGTGTGTGTGTGTGTGCGCGCGCACACACTTTAACTCGATGCCATAAGATTTTTTAAAGAAACTGAGTGCACTGATTTCAGATGATAAAATGTGATTTTGAAAACTAAGCTGGATTGTGGCTTGGATGATTTTGTGAACCTAAGTCCAATTTCTCTCTTTCTTACCTTTGGTTTCTTCCTTTTTATGGTTTAAATAAGCAGTCCCCAACCTTTTGGCACTAGGGATGGGTTTCATGGAAGACAGTTTTTCCATGGAGGGTGGAGTGGGGCATAGTCCAGGCACTGACGTGAGTGAAGCGCTAACTAATGGTGAGCCAGTGGGGAGCTGCAGGTGAAGCTTGCTTATTGCTCACCTCCTGCTCTGCACACCTGTCCATGGCCTGGGGGTTGGGGATCCCTGGTTTAAATAAAGAATTTTTAAAGGGTTGGTCTATTTTGGCAAGTGTTTTTCCTTTACGAACAAGTGTTAAACAGAGAATTTTATTCGAGCCTTATAGTTCATCTTCAGAAAACTGTATAGGCATCACATTTTCTGGACACCCTCATAGAGTAATGTGTCCGTGTTGAGAATGTACAACTGTAAGTTGATCATCTTTAAAGGTGTTCTTAGACTGGTTAGAGCCCCAGAGCATATTTTCAAAATCTCAAGCCCTGAACATGCACAACAGCTGAAACATGATTTCATCTGCAGGATATTTACATTCATTGGATCCCCTTAGAGCTGAGAGGAGGGATCATTTCATAATGAGTTCTGAATTTTGCATGTTCTTATTTATATATTCAAGAGCCTATTAAATAATTAATAGATATCTTGCCATTCTCTTTCTTCAGGCTACACTGAATATGGCTTTGGTAGTCCGGAAATAGCTGGGCTCTCTTCATGCAATTTGGGCTCATAAAGACCAGTGTTTTTCCTCGTTAATGGAGAGTACCTTTTACCTTTTATTAATCTGTTAGAGTTGAAGTGTGAAGGTACTGAGAATGTCTATATATGAAGTGCTGAAGATGACATAGGCTGTCGTCATTCAGTCCCTATTCGTGCCTGACTCTTTGTGACCCCATGAACTGCAGCAGGCCAGGATTCCCTGTCCTTTACTATTTCTGACTTTGTTCTTGTTGTCCTCTTCTCCTCCTGCCCTCAATCT
This sequence comes from Nanger dama, assembly GCA_917880005.1. NCBI lineage: Eukaryota > Metazoa > Chordata > Mammalia > Artiodactyla > Bovidae > Nanger > Nanger dama. Next base: position 29,773,716 of record CAKJTW010000028.1, read on the forward strand.
TTCCCAGCATCAGGGTCTTTTCCAGTGAGTTGGCTTTTTGCATCAGGTGGCCAAAGTATTGGAGCTTCAGCATCAGACCTTCTAAAATGTGTTCCACTGGAGAAGGGAATGGCAAACCACTTCAGCATTCTTGCCTTGAGAACCCGCTGAACAATATGAAAAGGCAAAAAGATAGGATGTAGGTCACCACGTGCCATTTGTTCTCTTGTATCTTTGCTAAGGGACTTCCTTCTTTATTCTACTGGCCTCATTTGCATACAGAGGCATTTGCAAAAGAGAAGAGAGACTCTCTGAGTTCATTTCATTTCTTCTGGAATACAAGATTTTGAGGGAGTGTGGTAGTGGGGACTGGAGAGTAGGGAAATGTGTGGATGGAGGTTGGAAGCTATGAGAGTGAAAGAACAGAGGAAAAAGTCCCTTTTTTCCTTTTCCCAGAGGAAAAAGTCTCCCAGACATTCAGTGCAAAAGATATCTGTCTCTACTTTCGTTGGGGATAAATCAAAGCTTCTGAGTTTTGATGAATTGGTGGTTCTCACCTTAGAATTGGTTGTTTTAATAAAAGTAGTGGGGGCTTAGGACTCTGGGAATGCAGAGGAGGGAGAGGGGGGTGTTTTCCCTGAACACTGGGCTTCTCCTCACCACCCTCTCCACATGGTCCCCACAGGAACCATCCCAAACTCAGTCTCCTTCCAAAGTCAAAGGGGCTCCTGTCCCTTCTGAATCTCTACACTTTTCTTTTATCCTTTTTCTTGTCTGTTTCTCTGCTGATAAAGGAGGGTAGAATGTGTCCTGATGAAGATATGGAAAATACTGAATATGGCCAACCCAGATTACTCTGCCCTTTAAAAGCTGTCTTGTAGATTAGATCATTTGCCCTCCTAGAAGCTCAATGAGCTGCTTTTTCCATGTGTTCCTGTGAATAATGCTCGTGTCATGGTCTCAACTGGAAAGAAAGAGGAAAACAAGAAGAGAGAGCACACTTTGTTACTACAAGTTTTCAAGAGTCATATTAGTGATGTCAATCCTGACATTATTTTGTTTTCCTTTCAAAACACATTTTATGTTTTCGTTGAAGATGAAACAGACAGTTTCACTGGATCTAGGTTCTAATGCTCAATATTATGCACAGAGAGGGGATAGAAAGTATATTAATACCTTAAATTATTTAATGAAAATATAGTGATATTTTCTGTCCCATAATGCTAAAAGGTGAATGCATTCTATGGGGGTTTTGTGAGATTCCTGCCATTTTTCAGTCTCAAAGATCAGATAACACTACAGGTACCCAGGGTACTCCACTGCCTTTCAAAAATATGTCATAAGAATACAACTTCCAACCCCCTGGCTGTAGATTAGGGGTTGGTGAACTTTATCTGAAAGAGGGCAGAAAGTATGTGTTTTATTATTATTATTATTTTTTTTTGGCCATACCACCTCCCACATGTTCCAATAGAACTTTATTTGTGAACACTGAAATGTGAGTTGCATATTATTTTCACTTGCCACAAAATATTATTATTCTTTTTATTTGCATCCACAATTTAAAAGGTAAAAGCCAGTTTTAGTTCATGGGCAGCACAAAACCAGGTAGTGGGTCAGTTTGGGCCCTCAGGTCATAGTTTGGAGACCCCCTGACCTAAGCACTGATGACATCCCATGAGAAACCTACCTTCACAATTAAAAGTTGGAATGTGGAAAACCCGTTTTAGGGTGGACAAAATAGGGAAGTGGCATTTCTCCAAGGATTTGTCTTGGACCTGCTGGGTCTTAAGAGGATTTGTGAAGAGAAGAGATTTCAGGAATGATTTCAGCACGGTCACAAAGAACTCTCTTCCTCTTAGGAATGGTTACTGACACTGGGGGCTAGCCCAAGAATCCATGCGCATGCTACCAGCCTCTCCTTGGTTCCTTTCTGCCTCCTCCACCCTCCTGAAATGTCCGTTGGGCCTGTAGGGAAGAGCCCCTCACTGGGAGTCTGGTGACAGGAATAGAGAGACAGTGCAGAGTACTCCCAGCCCTCAGGCAGGGCCAGAGAAGTCACTGGAGACCCTCACACAGGATGAGTTGCCGAAAGCAAAGCACAGCAAGCAACTTCGTAGCACCCCTGCCCTCCTCTCGGCCCAAACTGTATCCTCTGCTCACAGAGGGTGCTCACAGAAAATTTCCGCAGCCAGTCCTAGCTGGATGACTCACGACTCAGAGTGTCTTGACATGAGTGGACACTGGATCCTTGGTTCCCAGGGGGAGACTAGATTGGTATAAAAGGCTGCAACCTCCAGGATGCTCAGTACTTTAAAGATCCATGCAGAAAAACATCACCAGACTTTCCTTTAAGCCAGGGACTCTTCCTGACACATGCTGATGCAAGTTTCTGTTCCTTCATCCGAGCTCCAAATGAAGAATACCTGAAGGATGCTGGCACCATCATTCCTTGTGAGCATCAGTCCTCAAGAGCAGTATTCAGTTCAATTCAGTCACTCAGTCGTGTCTGACTCTTTGCGACCCCATGAATCGCAGCACGCCAGGCCTCCCTGTCCATCACCATCTCCCGGAGTTCACTCAGACTCACGTCCATCAGTCCGTGATGCCATCCAGCCATCTCATCCTCTGTCGTCCCCTTCTCCTCCTGCCCCCAATCCCTCCCAGCATCACAGTCTTTCCCAATGAGTCAGCTCTTCGCATGAGGTGGCCAGAGTACTGGAGTTTCAGCTTTAGCAGTATTGGTGCCCCTTAAAAAAAAATCACAAGCTGAATCTCATTTTGTACTTTACAGTATCACTCGGTAAAAACCCGACATCTTGGTGCTTGTTGAAGGAATCCATTATGAATTCTAGGTACAGCAATAGTATCGATTCATAGTATACCATCATGGAACCACTTGGCCTTCCATTTCTTCATCTTTCAAATGATGAGGTTTGAGTACATGAACTCCAGGCTTACATGAGGGACTCTATCTTTTGTGAGAGAAATATTTTTGACTATTGGTTCTCCTATAGGTAGCACACAATTGTTTTCCAAAATGAGATAGAAAGTGTGAACATCATATCCCATTTTGGAGCATTTATTTTTTTTTCCACCAGCCTCCCATTTCAGGCTACAATAGCCTCTCATGTCAGCCTGTGCTCACCGTTCGGGTAAGTTCTATCTCTGCTTCTCTTTGCAGCTGTGGTATCTATGAGATGAGCAATCATCACGGGGGAAAGAAAATGTCCTGGCTAGGGGGTAGGTTGAAAGAGACAATTATGGGAATTATTACTCTTCTTATTTGGGGGTAATTATGGGAAACAGTGGAAATAGTGTCACACTTTATTTTTTGGGCTCCCAAATCACTGCAGATGGTGATTACAGCCATGAAATTAAAAGACACTTACTCCTTGGAAGGAAAGTTATGACCAAGCTAGACAGCATATTCAAAAGCAGAGATATTACTTTGCCAACAAAGGTCCATCTAATCAAGGCTATGGTTTTTCCAGTAGTCATGTATGGATGTGAGAGTTGGACTTTGAAGAAGGCTGAGCGCCAAAGAATTGATGCTTTTGAACTGTGGTGTTGGAGAAGACTCTTGAGAGTTCCTTGGACTGCAAGGAGATCCAACCAGTCCATTCTAAAGGAGATCAGTCCTGGGTGTCCTTTGGAAAGACTGATGCTAAAAGCTGAAACTCCAGTACTTTGGCCACCTCATGCAAAGAGTTGACTGAGTGGAAAAGACTCTGATGCTGGGAGGGATTGAGGGCAGGAGGAGAAGGGGACGACTGAGGATGAGATGGCTGGATGGCATCACCGACTCGACAGACATGAGTTTGAGTGAACTCCGGGAGTTGGTGATGGACAGGGAGGCCTGGCATGCTGTGATTCATGGGGTCGCAAAGAGTTGGACACGACTGAGCGACTGAACTCAACTGATGGAGTGTTCTTCCCTGAAGTACTCCATGGAAAGGTTGAATCAGTTGGGATTATTTATCCTAGGGAATGAGAAGATCAGAGAGGTGGGGGATATCTCAATAATAGTTTTGAGTATTGGAGGACGATAATGAACTGTTCTGTCTTCTCACTGAAGACAGGAGATTAAGAAATTGGTGGGAGGGATCTCAGATGTGAGGAAGAATGCTGGTGGTGCTTTGATGCTCATGTGGAGCCTGATATCTTGTTCTCTGATTTCTATTGGGGACACAAGGGATGACTTATAGCATCCAATGAATAGACCCACAGCCCTGCACTCCTAGGCCCCCAGCTTTCTGGTAAACCAGGTGTGCTAACACAGACATCAAGGTGTGATCTTGAAGAGAACAAGAAACACAACCAATGTCATTGGAAGAAAGTTTGAGGCTCCAGAGGCAAGAGCTGAGTTTGGGGAAGCAGCCCAGAATTTGATAGAAGAATTTGTCCTCATTCTCCCAGTAGCTGGCCTGGGGGTGGTGATGCCTCCCGGGCATCAGCTGACAGGACCTTTCCCCTTCCCAACCCCCTCATGGCTGCAGCAGGAGAATCTGACCTGTGATGTCCCAGGGGTGACTCTGGCTCTCCTGTGTGTCAGTCCAGAAATAGGCCCGGCAGGGATTTTCTGGTGTTCACTGGGAAAGCACCATTACTAGCAGCTATCAGAGGCTCACCTCCAACAGCGTCACTGTATAAATGATTAAATGCAGAAAGTAGGGAAAAGACGAAGGTGTGCAGCTGGCAGATGACCCTGGGCATTTCAGAGCCATGCCTGACCTCCCCAGGGGTCACCCCCCATCTTGGGTGTCATTTGCCTTCCTGTGGTGCCACACTCCCTTGGGAATCACTAACCCTGTAGTCAGAAGCACAGGCTTTATTTTGTTGTTATTATTATTAATTTTTATTAAGAGTATAGTTGCTTTACAATGTTGTGTTAGTTTCTGCTCTATAGCAAAGTGAAACAGCTATATGTATACATATGTCCTCTCCTTTTTCCATTTCCTTCAATTTTGGTCACTGCAGAGCATTGAGTAGAGTCCCCTGTGCTGTACAGCAGGCTCTCATGAGTTGTGTATTTTGTACATGATATCAATCGTGTATATATATATATACATCAATCCCAATCTCCCAGTTCCTCCCACCCTACCTCCCTTTCCCTCTTGATATCCATATGTTTATTCTCTACCTCTGTGTCTCTTCTTCAGCTTTGCCAATAAGATCGTATGTATCGTTTTTCTAGATTCAACATATACTTGTTAATATACAATACTTGTCTTTATCTTGCTGATTAACTTTACTCTGTCTCTAGGCCGAGACTTTAGAACAGAGGCCCAATAGCAAATGCCTCTGGATAGTAGCCCCCTAAAGTCCAGGAGTGAAGCAGACCATAGTCAGACCATCGGGATGCTAAGAGCAGAGGCGAGAAGCCATCACTCCATACCGGAGTCGTGGTCCAGCAGAATGGTGGGCCCCAACTTGCCAGATCCTCACATTATTTATTGTTTTGAACAGGAACTATAGGTTTTGATATATCTCTCAATTTTTCAGTGTTTCCAACTGAAAATATATCTAAAGCAGATTGAGGGCCAAGAAAACCTGTATTTGTTGGCTGGCAGTGTATAACCTTCCCTTAAGAATCCTATAGAATCAGATGCAAAATCTGGCTACTTCCTAACTGATGTCCTTGGCAAGTTACTTAACCTATATAAACACTAGTGTCTTGCTCACAATTGTAAAGAGAAAGTGCTTCACAGTGAAGTGACATGTAAGAAATTAATATAGTGCCTTGCATGCAGCACCCTTAATAACTATTAAATGATGATGATGACTATGATTATATTATTAAACCATATGAAATTGCTGGTATGTACATGGAAGCGACCTACAAAATGGAAATTTCATGTGATTATGAGTATAATACAGAATTAGTTATACTATACTAATAATTATATTATTAACATAAAATCCTATGCTATACACATGGTTAATATTTTACCAGTATTATTAGTATCAGGCTTACGCACCCCCTCCTTAAACACATATTTATCATCCCCCCTTTTACTCTTTTTCCACAGTACTTTTCTGCTGATTGTATTCAGTGGCTTCTTTACTATGTGTATGGCTTAGAGTCCGTCTGCCCTGTTCCTGCTGGAATATAAGCCTTGTTAAGGGAGAGATTTTTTTCTAATTTGCTTATTGTCTTTCCTTGCTCAAACCACACCAGCTCCTAGAGGAGTGGCTGACCAGTAGTAGGCTCTCTGTAAGTAGGCAGAGAGTGAATAGACATACACATTGGCCTTCTCAAAACTGAATTCAGTTCACCACGCATGCTTTCCTTTGACAGATCTGAGGGACCTATTGATTAGAACTATTCTAAACAAAACATAAATGCAGGTTCTTAGGATGATGGATTTTTTTAGGGCTTTGACTCTTGAGCTCAAGGGTAAGACTAGTAAAAAGTAACCTAAGTACTGTATGCCCCAAATCTGAAAAACTGAACTCAACTATTTAAAAAACATTAAATTGAAAAACATTGATCTGAAGCATTCAAGGAGTATTTTTTTTTCTGATTGTACTCATGAGCTTCTTACAGTGCTGTATTTTTTAAAAGGTCATCAATTATATTTGTCCTTGGACAGAAGGATATTAAGTTTGTAAGATAACTCTCCTTGGTAGTACAGTAAAGAAATTAGAAGCTGAAAAAGCTCAGTAGTAGAGGGTGAGTCTGACTGGATCCCAGAGGAGGAGAAAATGGTGGTATTGTCTTTAGAAGGAATGTCAGAGTAGCCTGCATGCAGAGGAAAGTGCTGATAAGCAGAATGACAAAAGCTGGTTTCATGAGAGATTCCCAGCAGCCAGGGTACACTCCCAGCTGATTGCCCTGCTATTTTCGGTATCCCCATATCATGACTAAATACACACAGCTTGACTGGAAGCCACAGATATGGTAAGTCCGAGGGGAATGCTGGGAGGTACTATGCTGTTCGTAAGGACCAAGGCATCGGCCATCCTTGCCTCCACCCACCCCTTGTTTCAATACTTAGGGACATTCTGACCAGTCTGGACCTCCTTACTAGGAGTCAGGGGAAACCTTTACATTCCCCAAGGCGGATATTTTTAGACGCAATGCTGTGTCCAGAGTGTTAACTAATTGAGTTATCAGGTTTCATTCTTGGCCACAGAGAATGGCAGTGGAAGAGGGAGACAGCTTCCCAGAACAAGTAAGCATCTACGTTTTGGAATGAAATGCATTTTCCTTACAGAAAGTGCCGTCTTGGGTCTGATTAGTTGTGCCTTTTACAAAATGTTTGTTGGCAGGTAAGAAGGAAGCCTGCTTCTCCGCACCGTGGATTGCCTGAGTTCCACGTGTTGGGGGCAGTGGGTGTCCTTTCTTTCTGTTTTGCTGGGATCTGGATTCTAGGTACGTTTCGCCTCAGATGTAACTTGGAATGTGCTCATCTCAGGCCTGTCTTAGGAGGTTGCTTATTCACATGGAGAAAGACAGTGGGCAGTTTTGGGTGCAGGAAGGGCCCAGTGGACCCAAGAATGTAAGAAAGTTTGAATTGTCACACTTTTCTCAAGAGAAATCTGAGAACTTTAAGCTCAGCCTTTTTTGCTGTATTAATTGCTATCAATTTTACAGTTGAGAAAAAAACAGTCTAGAGTTAAAATTTGTTTTTGAAACTCATGTAAATAGAGGGTGAAGGATGTAGTTTGGAGGTTGGAGTGTAATGTTATTTTTGTTTTCATAGAATTGCACATAGATATAAATAAGGCATCTCATTTAATTTTAAAGGATTAGCATAGTAAGTCTTTTCCCCTTAAGGGATAACTATGGGAAAGAGATATTTCATAAAAGTTTGATGTATTTGATTGTGAAGGTTTCATAAAATACTATTTAGATTATAGCAGAGTTCAGGATTTCATGTGATCTCTTACTTCTATCTGCCTTTTCAGTTTTTGTCAGTTTATCTAACTATGAGGACACTGTGAATAGAAGGGAGAAGTGTTTGCTATTATTTCAATATATTAAATCCTGGAACGTAAGATGAGCCTTTCATATGAAATGGTCATAGTGACTAGAAGAAGACATCAGGAAAATAGACATTTGTCCTGAATCCATTCTCTGGTGGAAAGACATGCTAATGGTTTTGAGAAAAGAGCTGTCATTTCTTAGTGCTGCAGAAAGCAATTCGGAGAACTCTCTCACAACTTGGAACCTTAGTTTAAATGGGTTCAGTTTTACTATTGGTATTCTTAAGGATAGGTTAATCTTTTAGCAAAGAATATTCTTTTATGATCTTTATGGAATATTGCTGTATTCAACAGTAGACATCTATGAGATTTTAATCTGAGTGAGAATTTTCAAACATGTGCCTTAAGAGAAAGGACTTTTAGATTAAACATTGAGATTCAGAATAAAGATATAAATGTTTTTCACGAATTCCTGGCATCAGTTGTAATTTTCTAGTAATATAAGCATATTGACAGGTGTCCCACCTAAAAAATCATGTTATGTCACTCTAAAAATAATCACCCATCAAAAATTATGAGCTATATTGAAGGCTGACTTTTAGATATGCATTCTGTTTGATTAGTTGTAGAGCTAAAAATTTTAGATATAATGACATTTGCTGATTACCTAGTGAGACTTGACTTTGAGAAATATTAATTGCTAGGAAGTTTTGAGCTAAGCGCAAATATGGCAGATATTAAAGCATGTAAAAACTTTGGCCTTTTATGAAGTAATAATTTAAAAAGGAAAGATCTGAGATCTGAAAGGAAAAATGAATAAAAGCAGACCATCTTGTTTCTGCCTTGTGTCAGAATATATCAACTGAATGGTGAAAGCATTTGATCTCAGCCCATATGTGCAGCGTTTTCTGTTTTGGTGGGCATGCTGTTTGAAAAAGCATGTAGTAAAACGACAGACTGAATTTGAAATTATCCTGCCCTAAGCAGTGACTCTGGAAGGGTACTGACCCGATACAGATCACACAGAAGTCGCGTCACAATGGAGTAGCATGTACTCTTGCTGGACTGGGCTTGGTTGGACAATGAATAAGGATTCTTCATCTCCTGGTTTCAACTCTGGCTTGAAGACTGAACAGTTCATCTGCATGAGCTGAACTATGGATAAAATCCTTGCAGAGAGGGTATTGTAGATAATTACATTTTCCCAAATGATCATTAATACCTCTTGCTCCTTCTGTTTGGCTTGGGGTTTCTATAGTGTTGTTTAGAGGTTTTTCTATAGGATTGCTTAGTTGTGTTATGGAAGAAACTTCCAGTGATTTTACAGCTTCTTATTGTGAAAGATTTGCAGCACAAACCTTTTAAAAATATAAACATATATATATCTTTGCCAATGTTAGAAATTCTCATGGGTTGCTAATAATCAAGCCTTTATGGAACTAATTTTACCATTAAGCCTTGATGAAAAATTAAGTCTTAAAGTTGAACTTTTAAATAATGCTCATGCCAAAAAAAAATCTAGACTCTAATAATATTGAGCAAAGCTCAAATTTAATATAATTTTAATGTACAATTTAGAGGCAGTTATAATAAGATCTTTCAATAGCTGTGAATTACTTTTAAATCCTATAAAGGTATTTTATGATAATACCAGATAGAAATTCTTGTTACTACTTTCTATCTTCCAACTCAGATGTGTTTGATTTTGTAGATATGGTTTAATAATCCATTAATAAATACATGTTTATCTGTTAGACTCCCTAATTTTATTGTTGATGATTTTCACTCTAAGAAGTTGGGAGCAAGTAGAAAATTTTATATAATCTAGCTTAAAACAGAAATCACAAAACCGATCAGTTTACTGCTGAGACCATCTATATACAAGATTTTATGAAAAAAAACAGAACTAACTCTTTTGCCAACTCTTTAGTTTCTTGTATTGAAGTGAAAACTTTGTTATATAATTAGTATGATATTTACTTATCAGCTAAATTTATTTTTGTGTGTGTGACAATATACAGATACTACCTCTTCTCAGTTATAAATCTGTGCAATAACCAAGTTTAATCAATATTAATTTGAACAAAAGAGAATTTAAAATCTGTCATCTTTTTTGAATAGTCATTCTCTTTATAATGTTAAGGCCTTTTCAATTACGAAACAAAATATATTTGCCAATTCTTTTGTCCTAATGCAAATATTTATTTGTTATATTTTCTTTTTATTATAGCCCCAGAGTATATTGCAAAAGTTAGTAATCAATCAAAATTAAACTATACTTTTTAATTAGACTATTGATAAATATATTATTAGATTATATAACAAATTTCAGGCACATATCTACAGTTAACTAATTAATCATTTTTAAGCATTAAAGTCTATAAAGAATAATTTTTAAATTTTAGTAGTCTCTTTTTTATTATATAAAATGAAGATGTGGATGTATGTAGATGTTCAAGATAGACACTTATTTCCAGAGAATACTGAGACGTTAAAGCTGTTTTTTCTTTGGAAAAGTGGCAAGTGAATGTTGTTTCCATTTAAAGAGTAGAAAAAGTCAATAATGTTAAATAATGTTTTGTAAAAATCTGGGTGTGCTTCAATTTTCTTTAGTCTTGAATTCTTGATTATATTATGTTCTAACTCAGCATCATTCTGATATATTACTGATTTGCATGTTTCTGTAATTCAGTGATTATTCTGTTATATTTTTAAAACACATATTAATAAGATAAATTATATTTTGAATAACATTAACTTTTTAAACAGACTGTCTTACTCATCTTTGAGCCCCAGAGTTTGGCACATGTTAAGCACTCAATAAGTAAATTGTTAGAATTTTTAAATAATTCTTCATTTCTGAAGAGTGTAGCTTCTCATCAAAAGAATGTTGAATTAAGTTGAAAGTAAACATGGTATTATTTATAGAGCTGAAAAGGAGCCAGAAATTTTTCATAAATGAGACTTAAAATAATGTTTGGCCTTCTAGCCACCATTTAGTCTTATAATAAACAGCAATTATTTTTCAATATTTGATTGAACAGGAAAATGTACTAGCTAGCTTTCTGTCTTAGTGAACAAAGTGAGAGTTATTTCCAGTCCAGAAGTTTCCCAGGATTGGCCTCTAGAGCTGCGTTTATACAAGGACAAGATTCTATAAGGAATTTTCCCACCGTCGTTCTGATACGGTGGGACCACTTGCAGTAGACTGTGTTGTTTCTCGTGTATCATTTCTGGCTAGTCATGGCTCTTGCTTATACTCTCCTGTTCAGAGAAAGTAGTCCCCCATACCATGAAGTAAGCCTTTGACAACTTGCCTGAAGAGCAGGCGTTCTCAAAGTGTGGTCCAGGACTCCCTGGGTGTCCCTGTACCCTTCCAGAAGAGTGTCTATGACATCCCTCCTTCTCTAACTACATTATCTGTTTGAGGTCAGATTTCCAAAACAACATATGTCCAAAGATTGAATGCCAAAGCAGATATAAGAGTCAAGTCTTTTCCTGTCAGACATTAAAGAGAATTGCAAAACTATAAACCAGTGTCAGTCTTCTCACCTTTTACAATTTTTACTTTTTGGAAAATTTATTTCTTTTTCATGAGGTATGTATTTTATGTTACCATGTAATAAGTGTGTTATTGTTATTTTAAATCAATAAGTGTTTAATACTCAGTTTTATCTCCTAATATGGTCAGTAGTAAACATTATAACCCTGCGAATCAAAAAGCTCTTTGGGGCTCCTCAGTAATGTTTAAGAGTGGAAAGGAACCCTGAGACGAGTTTGAGAAGCACTGCTGTAGGCAGAATGCGCTGTGCATGTTCTCTGGCCTGTTTGCGTGCTTAGTTGCTGAAAGCACTGGTTGAATCAGGTCAGCTTATGAGTTCAGATCCTGTGCGAACATTTACGTTCATTTGACTCTTCTGGTCATAGCTCTAGCCAACCAAGCAAAAAAACTCAACTTTGAAAAATTTTGAAAGGGTGATAATGAATAGCATTAATTAAGGGCTGTCTGTGTGCCAGGCCATTTCTAACTGCTTTATGTGTTATCTCCCTTCTTCCCTCATAGCTCAGTCAGTAAAGAATCTGCCTGCAATGCAGGAGACCTGGGTAAGATTACTGGATTGGGAAGATCCCCTGGAGAAGGAAATGGCAACCCACTCCAATATTCTTGTCTGGAGAATCTCATGGAAAGAGGAGCCTTGGCAGGCTCGTCTGTGGGGTTGCAAGAGTCAGACATAACTTAGCAACTAAACTACTGTTACTACCAAGCTTATCAGCAAGCCCTACAAGTTCAATTTTACTACTGTTCTCATTTTATAGATGAGGAAACGGAGCTACAGTATGTTTTATTATCTTTTCCAGTGTCACACAGTTTGTAAGCTGTAGAGCCAGATGCTGAACTGAGGCATTTTGGCTCCAGAGTCTGAATTCTGCAATCATCAAAATATATTGACTAGCTGATTGTTGTTCATTTGCTCCGACATGTCGAACTCTTTGCAACCCCATGGGCTACAGCATGCCACACTTTCCTGTCCTTCACTATCTCCTAGAGTTTGTTCAGGCTCATGTCCATTGAGTTAGTGATGCTATCCAACCATCTCATCCTCTGTCATCCACTTCTCTTGCCCTCAGTCTTTCTCAGCACCAGGATCTTTTTCAATGAGCTGGCTCTTTGCATCAGGTGGCCAAAGTATTGGAGCTTCAGCTTCTGCATTAGTCCTTCCAATAAATATTCAGGATTAATTTCCTTTAGGATTGACTGATTTGATCTTCTTGCTGTCAGTGGGACTTTCAAGAGTCTTCTCCAGCATCACAGTTCAAAAGCACTTGCTGATAGGATGGGATAAATTAGGTTAGATCTTCCTCCAAACCCTTAAAAAACATATATGACGTGCTAACCCTGACTGAGTACCTTTATCTTTTGCATGAAGAGAAGCTCCTTAAACATGAGCCATCCTTCCCAGGATCCGTGTAGTATGTCTTTGCTGATAGATTATAGTATAACAGGATATTTCACAGTCTCCCACCGTGTTGTGACTGCTGATGACTACATGTTTCATTGAGTAACTTAACTTTAGAATAAAGTCTATTCTTAAATGTTTTACTTTATGTAGTGAAAAAAAAATCCTTCTTTATCTTTACCATGAGTTTTCACTGTACTTTGAAAAGATCTTTGGCACATCCAGGCACTACCTGCTTTCTCTCTTTGTCCCCACCCCCACTCCCACTTTTTAAATAATATTTTAAAGTTATTTATTTTTGGCTGTGCTGGGTCTTTGTTGCTCTGCAGGCTTTTCTCTAGTTGTGGTGAGCTGAGGTTGCTCTCTAGTTACAATATGCGGGCTTCCCATTGTGGTGGCTTTTCTTGTTGCAGAGCATGATCTCTAGGACACACGGGCTGAATAGTTGCAGCTCCCGGGGGTCTAGCGCACAGGTTCAATGGATGTGGTGCAGGGACTTATTTTCTCCAGAGCATGTGGGATCTTCCCAGATGAGGGACTGAACCCACGTCTTCTTCAGTGGCCGACGGATTCTTTACAACTAAGCAACCCTCTTGCACTAAGTGTGAAGATTTAATTATTGGGTTAGCATGATCCTTCAGGGTTTTTTTAACATCTTAAGGAAACACCCAGACAAAGTTTTTGGTCAAGCCAATACAGTGTTGTTCTGGAAAAATGTTAATGTCGCTTGAAGAATATTTAAGAATCCTAAATTTATCTATCTATCTATATTTGACTTCACTAGTGATTTGAGCTTATTTTTAAAAGCTATACCAGCTGGCACACAGCATTTTAGGATGATAAATTCAAGAACCCTTCCTCTCACTAGCTAACATCTCCCTCTGATATAGTCAGCCTTACCCTTCAATTCCTCTGGGTTTTTAACCCCAAGCCTCTAATTATCTGACCAGGAAGCGAAGTCCAGTATATTGTGATTACCTTGTTGATCCAGACCATATATAGTACATTTATGCACCAGAAGAAAATAGTTATGTTTGCAACATCAAGTCTATCCACACTAAAAAACGAACTATTTATTTCCTGATCTCATTAAAAAAGAAAGAAAAACATTGGGAAAATGTTCATTTCCACAGTAAACACTTTCTCTTTTCTCCTTATACCTAGACCAATTTTAGCTTACCACTGTTTCCAGTTGCTATATTTAAAATGTGAATAGTTCCCTGAATTAAATATTTTAGGACTCATACCAATACCTCCTACATAATAAGGATCCTTAAGCATGACATCCTTGTTCTGATTCATAACATACCAGATTAATGGAAAAAACCCCAAACATTTGACATATTTTATATCATCCACCACACATGATGCCAGAAATAACTGCTCTGAATTGCTTAAGTGATAAGTAGTGGTATCTTAGTATTACAAGGTAAGGTTTCTAAGGGACTCTGCAGTCTGTTGTCATCAATGTTGTTCAGCCGAGAGATGCAACAACCTGGTATTTGTTTGGTAAACAAAGGTGCTTTATAGAGTCCCAAATGTTGACTGCACAATATTTTGACCATTGGGCCTTAGCAGCTTCATTTGATGTCTAACGAGACAAAGTCGTCTGTTGTTTTTAGTCCTCTTCATCTGTGAGACGTGGGGTCACACTGTTGAGACGTGTTATTGTGCCCGACAGCATCCTGTGGGATGGCTGTGTAAGGAGAGAGAGTTGGGAGGCTGGACCACAGTTGACCTTGGCGATCCCATTCATCTTAGGAGTCTGACAGGAAAGTCTTCAACCAATTCTTTTTATTAGTGCATACCATAAAATTGTGGGTGAATTCCTTCTTGTTCTTGGACTATGAAGTAGTGGGAAGAACATTAAATCCAGGAATCTCAAATGCTCTTTTCAGCAATTTTCTAACTAGTTAAGCAAATCATGCTCATCTTTGCTTCAGTTTCCTCTTTATACAGTAGAAAAGATTAGGTGATCTCTGCTGCTGCTGCTAAGTCACTTCAGTCGTGTCTGTGCGACCCCCATAGACGGCAGCCCACCAGGCTCCCCCGTCCCTGGGATTCTCCAGGCGAGAACACTGGAGTGGGTTGCCATTTCCTTCTCCAATGCATGAAAGTGAAAAGTGAAAGTGAAGTCACTGAGTCGTGTCCACCTCTCAGCGACCCCATGGACTGCAGCCTCCCAGGCTCCTCCATCCATGGAATTTTCCAGGCAAGAGTACTGGAGTGGGGTGCCATTGCCTTCTCCGAGGTGATCTCTACCTACCTCAAAAAATAAAGTGTGTGCAAAAAAATACCTTACTTTTGTTAATACAAAGCACAGCTGTTTGTTAAGGCTAAGATTTAATCATCTGTGTAGTAAATCTTGGCTTAACAGTGTAGTAGTTCCGAGCTATGTGTCCTGAGATTTAGTACCTACTGCTGAGGTCAGTCGGGGCACATACGTAAGTGATACTCATGCTGTAACACAATTGTAAATGAAGGCAATATGAGATACGTGTCAGCTGATCTTTCCCAGGTAGGGGAGCCTGCTCCTTTAAGACAGCCATTTCCCAAAGTGAACAGTGAAGTATGGATTATGCATCAGGTAGTTTATAGGCAGCTGTCACTCATGGGAGAGCCAAAACAGATTTCTTAAAAGACAAGTTCACGTGGGAAATAATTGAGACAGATGAACTAGATGAAGCATAGCAAGAGAGACAGGGATGACTGACAATGAGAAATTTTAAGACTCCAAATGGCTGTATATTTTGTTGTTGTTCAGCGCTCGCCTTCCACCTAACAAGTGGAAAAAGGCATTCAGTCATGCGTTTCGGAAAGCCTGCCACCTACAAAATGGACACATTGCAAATTAACAGGAACTGCTCTTTTATGCAATCTTCCATTGCATTCTTATTGTATCTCAATGGGGAAAATAATTCCCTAAAGTGAAGATGATTAAAATTCCCAAAAGACTAAGTCTTCCTTGCTGTAATATTCCATCATTGTGGATGAAGATAGGGAAAAAACAAAACAAAACAGAAAATTCTCCAGGGCTGTTCCATATTCTGAATTGTTGAGCACCAAGAGCGCTGAGAATAGACTTTTTTTTCCAAACAACGTGTTACCATTTCTCTAGTGCTTCTTTGTCCCAAGATATCCTAAAACATGCCCAAACACAGCAGGGATATCAAACAAGCCTGGTAAGGAATGTACCTGCAAAACCATCTTTGCAGGAATGATTTCTCCATCTGTAGCTATTTTCCTGCTTACTTACTTGGATCTTTATCATTTCAGAAAACCAGAGATAAATATTTTATGAATCTTAAAATAACATATCCATCTTGTATACCTTCACTCTGATGTAAATCAAGACTCACTTGCCCTATCTGAAATGTCCTTGGGTGGAATGAGGCGTTCATTTGGTTTGCATTTAAAGCTTTAAACACATTTTGGGTAAAGAGTTAGACCTTGTTCCACATCTTGTATAAGGTACTCTGGCTACAATAGAACTTTCATGAACATGTTCCCATCTTTTGCTCACTGGGGAAATAAGCCATTTATTTACCATGAGCTGTAAGGGTATATATACCCTTACTCTTGGATATATACCAAGAGCTGTAGTCCCATCATATAGTGTCAGGGAGTTTTCAGGGGAGGTGGAAACTTCCCTGTCATTTAGTCAAATCATTCTGTTCTATCAATACTTAACATTATTTATGGGTTCTACTTAGCACATAGTAGAGTTAAGATATAATCTGTGTCTACAGTATACTAAGAGAAATTGCAGCCTCTATTGTGTAAGGAAAAAATTTTTAATGAGAGTTTTAAGTGAAAGTGACTTGAAATTCTGCCCCTGGCTAGTACAAATAAAGGCAAAAGATTACTATGTTGACCTTATATTATTTAGACATTCAAAACTCTCCCTCCCTGATACAAATGGTTGTATATCCCTTGGGAGGCAGGTGAAACTGGCCCTTTAAGTCCTACTTTGTATTCCAGAAAATTTCAAACAAAAGCAAACAAATCTTGTTCAGCAGCTAAACAGAATTAACCTTACATTGAGAAAGACTGGACATGCCCACTTGCCCATCACCACTAACTAACGTGTTTTTTTGTTTGTTTGTTTGTTTCCTCTATGAGAAGCATCTTCTCTATATTTATTTTTATTTCTAATCAGTCTCCTGGAGAATTTTTAGGACTCTAAACGATGCGCGAAAAAATATATCTCACCCAGATAAAGGAGCCAGGATTCTGTATCTTCTTTTCGATATAAGTTACATCATAATAGACTTGATGAGAGTAGTTTTATCAGCATGGCAATGTAAATCTCAAAAAAAAAAGGGAGAAGCTAAACCACTGCCTTTATAAAAGCAAAAGGCTGCCAGCCCTGTATTTCTTTTTTAAACTGGTTCTCATTCCCCTCTAAGTCAAGATAAGGCTAGGAATGTTGTTTTGCCTTTCAGTTTCCGAGCGGCTACTATGTGCAGAAGCCCTGGCAGGTTTGAAATGTACAACAGCAGGGGCCTCCCTGGCAGAAGTCCCAAGGAAAAGATGCTAACCATGCCTAACATGTGTTAGGGGACAGTGACCTCATTTTCAGGGATGAACTGAGGTTACTTCCAAGCAAAATCCTTACAAACAAAGGCAGCCTTGTAGTGATCGGAAGGAATCTGTGGAGGCAGCCTCTTATACTTGGGGTGGTTTTGCTGGTGGTGATTACAAGTGTAGACAGCCTTTAGGAGCATTTCCCATACTGGTTAAGCCCCCAGCCCCTTGTATTCCTCCTCCTCCCTCTTTATGGGTGAAAAATGCTGGCTTATTTCCAATAACTAGGGAGCAAATAAAAGAGAATGGAGTCTTAATAACCACAGGTCTTCCCTAAATAAAAGGTTTCAGGTTTTTTCAAACATTTGCCATGCAAAAGACACACACATAGAACTTCCCTTTATTTAAGATCTCTATACCCCGCTATAAACACACACCTAAAAGGGATCTGTTAGGTGACATAAATACCTCATGCCATGTTCGGAGAGGGAAAAAAAATAAACAAAAATGAAACATGTATATTTTCTTGTAAGAAACGAAGCGCCAATCTATGTTCAATGTAGGATGCAGGATGCATGGGGCTGATGCACAGGATGATTCAAGTAGAGGATGTGGGGTGGGAGGTGGGAGGGGGCTTCGGCATTGGGAGATTGTGTTCACCTATGGCTGATTCATGTCAATGTATGGCAAAACAAATACAGTATTGTAATTAAAAAAATAAATAAATTTAATAATAATAATAATAAAAAAACTTCCTCCCCGGGTCTGAGGTTTTTATCGACAGGAGGCGATTGTTGCATGAATGTCATAGTTGTTTTAAGTTCTGCAGTCAGTCACATTCTTTTGAAGTGGTCAAAAATTAGATCACTGTGTGAAATATCTATAAAATATCAGCACATAATATCTTACTCTAAAAGCTGATGAAAACTTTGAATACGGGTCCTGTCTGAATGGTCATCACCCAGGGTGTAAGCAGTGCTTCTGCTCTAGTCTAGTGAGGAAAAAAAAGAGATTATCTTTTATCGCTGGCTCCCATCTCATGTGATTGGAAGCACCATGTCTGATCTCAGTGTTTTAAGCTTAGAGGAGTGTGACTGTCAAGTCACTTGACTTATTTCCGTTGAAAATTGTTTCACTCCAGATGAACACACTGGGTTTGGACTTGGAGAAGTTATACAAAGCAACTCCATGTATATTTCAAAACTGTAATTGGCAATGAAATCACTACTAGAGGAGCAGTGCCGTAGAGGATTTGGGGGTCTTGATAAGCAGGTCCCCATACTGTCTCAGTCTCCTTCCTGATTGAGAATAATTTATAAACCTGTATTACTTTATCCATCAAAAATTGCTGTTCATGCTACCAATTGCTGCTTCATTTCATCCTGTGAAAGTTTGCTTTAAAAGGAGGGGGGCAGGCTGAGAAGAGTGAGAGAAAGAGGAGAGGCAAATATGAAAACTAAAATACACAAATTTAGCATTGAGAAGTTAATCTTCTCTTGCATGAAATTAAGTCAGTCAACAGACCTTCAAAAATACACTTCTGAGCACTCCTTTCTTTTCCATTCTACTTGCTATTTTCCCTTCAAATCTCCGTTTATCAATAGTGAAGGTCACTCAGTTGTGTCCAACTCTTTGTGACCCCATGGGCTACACAGTCCATGAAATTCTCCAGGCCAGAATACTGGAGTGGTAGCTTTTCCCTTCTCCAAGAGACCTTCCCAACCCAGGGATTAAGCCCAGGTCTCCTGCATTGCAGGTAGGTTCTTTACCAGCTGAGCCACAAGGGAAGCCCATTTATCAATAGAACCATGTTTATACTACAACCTAATTCAGTGGTGCTCACCTAAAACATACCTAATTCATGAGCGGTCACCTCTGTTTTTGTATTAGAATCACTTGAGTTGTGTTTATCAAAAGTCCCATCTCAGACCAGTTGAATCTCAGGATGGGACCTGAGTGGTTTGATTGTTTCCCCTGGAGATCCTTGAAGCATGGTAATTGACAACAATTGACCTACAGATCTTTTGTCTCTGTTTTCTCCCACACTTTAATCCACCATCAGATAAGTTGTGCTAAAATATAGATTTAATGATTCCTTTTCATTCTTCAAAATGCTTCATTGTCTCCTGGTATCTTTAGGGTGAAGTTAAATCAGATTTATCTGCCATTCCAAACCTTCTGTGACACTCTCCTTGAATGTTCTCCCCAGGGGACTTTTCTTTTCCATAGAGACTGTCTTTTAACCATTCTTCCAACCTTTCGTTTCTGAATCTCTGGCCACTTCCTTCTTGTCCCCACTGACCAAGTCCTCTGTTGAACTCTTAGCTCCTTCTCTTAGCTCTTTTCCCAGCTCTATCCAGGATGCAGAAATGGCTTTTCTCAATGAGCTTCTATGGACATTCTCATCTGCCACAGGTTCTTGTGCTGTGAATTCTCGTTCTGTGTGCTACCTGCAGGTCACTAAAAGCCATAACTGCATCTCAGTGACTGCTGGACATTGATACCTTTATTGACTCTGACTTCTTAAATCCTGGTAATGGAATAAACAATGTAACATCCACTTTGAAGATGTGTTTTAATAGTTAGAAAACATTGATGACGTCAAGACCCAGACTTGTAGATTTCATTGCCAGCACCACTTCACAGTGAGGTAAAGAATGTGGAGTTAAGAAACAGATTGATTTACTTTCTGGACATGTCACATAGATACACTGGTACTGCCATTCACATTTAGATTGCTGCTAAGTCGCTTCAGTCATGTCTGACTCTGTGAAACCCCAGAGACAACAGCCCACCAGGCTCCCCCATCCCTGGGATTCTCCAGGCAAGAACACTGGAGTGGGCTGCCATTTCCTTCTCCAGTGACATTTAGATTAGTGCATCCAATATGAGAAGTTTGGAAATTTGGTGATCTTCCTGGGCCATATTTTCTAACGTTTGACCAGAAACCAGGCAGTGTGGTCTGTTGGATCTGGTCACCTAAATAAGAGATTATTACTTTTGGAGATTTTTATTGGAAAGAGTTTTATTAGAGGTGTCTTAGAATCTTCTCAAGAAGTAGAAGGAATGGTCAATAGAAAGCCTTTTATTTTTTATATTAAAAATCTATTTTTAAGAGGCAAATGTCGTTTTAAAATATTTTTAATTAGAATATAGTTGATTTGCAATGTTGTGTTACTTTCAGGTATATAGCAAAGTGAATCAGTTATACATATATCCATTCTTTTTAGATTCTTTTCCCATATAGGTTATTACAGAATATTGAGTAGAGTTCCCTGTGTGCAATGCAGCAGGTCCTTATTAGTTATCTGTTTTATATATAGTAGTATGTAAATATCAACCCCAACCTCCCAATTTCTCTCTCCTCCCAATTTCACCTTTAGTAACCATAAAGTAAGTTCAGTTAACCATAAGTTTGTTTAGAATGTCTTTTTATATAGAAGAATTTACATTGGTAGTTCTTGGGTTAATTTTTTTAAGTGGTTAGCAGCCAGGAATCCTAAAATTATTCATATTTGTTGAACACTTTATTTTTACCTTAAGGCACATGAACGTACATCCATTTGCCAAATGGGAGTTGTGAAGGTGAGGACTTTTCTCGGAGCACAGATCCCCTTCTAGAGTTCATGTTGTCCTCCCATGACACCTGCTCTTTTCCTGTGAGTCTCAGATTCAGTATCTTTAAAGGAAAGCTAGAAACTGAAGTAATCTGGGAAGTAATCTGACTATAAATTTTTTTCCAATTTTTATTTTCATCACTTCTAGTCATCGTGTCCGTATCTGACTCACCAGCAACACTTTTAGGAACATCAGGTCTTTCCAAAGCATTTAATTTCATTTTCATAAAAATACTCTTTCTCTATATACTATTTCCCAGCTTAAATAATACCTAATTAAGTTACATAATTATAACATCCAGAACAACCAGCATGAACATGTTAGAGGAAAAAACACAGCTGACTACTTCACAGTAGGAACAAGTGAATGTGGGAAAGATCTCCCATGTTTGGGCATCGGTCCTGTTGGCCAATAGGAATGGTGATGAACAAGGGAAGTTGCTTAAAAGAACAATTTCTAGCATGTGATCATGGCATCTGGTCCCATCACTTCATGGGAAATAGATGGAGAAACAGTGGAAACAGTGTCAGACTTTATTTTTGGGGGCACCAAAATCACTGCAGATGGTGATTGCAGCCATGAAATTAAAAGACGCTTACTCCTTGGAAGAAAAGTTATGACCAACCTAGATAGTATATTCAAAAGCAGAGACATTACTTTGCTGACTAAGGTCCGTCTAGTCAAGGCTATGGTTTTTCCTGTGGTCATGTATGGATGTAAGAGGTGGACTGTGAAGAAAGCTGAGCACAGAAGAATTGATGCTTTTGAACTGTGATGTTGGAGAAGACTCCTGAGAGTCCCTTGGACTGCAAGGAGATCCAACCAGTCCATTCTGAAGGAGATCAACCCTGGGATTTCTTTGGAAGGAATGATGCTGAAGCTGAAACTCCAGTACTTTGGCCGCCTCATGCGAAGAGTTGACTCATTGGAAAAGACTCTGATGCTGGGAAGGATTGGGGGCAGGAGGAGAAGGGAACGACCAAGGATGAGATGGCTGGATGGCATCATGGACTTGATGGATGTGAGCCTGAGTGAACTCCGGGAGATGGTGATGGACAGGGAGGCCCGGTGTGCTGCGATTCATGGGGTCGCAAAGAGTTGGACATGACTGAGTGACTGAACTGAACTGAACTGAACTGACATCACACAGACCTGAATTTGAATTCTCATTCTAATGTAATTTGGCTATGGTACTTATGCAGCTTCTTGAGTTCCCTTCTTCTCTTTGAAAACACAAAAATATCAAATGTCGAGGATCATGAAATGAATTCATCTATGAACAGTACCTAGCCGAGTGCCTATCTGCCTCTCTTATGACTCCAAAAAAATGTTGCTGCTGTTTCTTTCCCTCTTGACTTAGTGAATCTAAGTTTTTTTTCCCACTTTGATATCACTCTGGAACATTTAACTAAGGAAAGCATTAGATACTAGTGTGTTAAGACCAGAGCTCTAAAACCAGGTAGATGTAAGTTCTAATCCTGGCTCTGCCAGTTTCTAGAAGAATGCCCTGTGGAAAAGCTGCCTAACTTGACTAATTTTTTTTACTTTTCTTTCTTGTTTTATCATTATATTTTTAATAACCTGATTTTTCTAGTCTATAAAATGGATGATAATGACACAGACCTCACAGACCCCTGAGAATATGTGGCAATCAATGAACATACCTTTCATATTATAAATGCCCAGTAATTATTACTTATGTTACCATATTATTAGATACAGGACACTTAGATGCCTTGTGATTCATTAGGCACCACAAAATGCCAACTTGATCTGCATATTCTTTTTTTAGTGCATTTTATTGAAGTATAATTGATTTACAATATTGGTTTCTGGTATACAGCAAAGTGATTCAGATATATTACTTTTGATGTTCCTTTCTATTAGGGTTTATCACAGGATTCTGAATATAGTTCCGTGTGCTGTATAATAGGATCTCATTGTTTATCTGTCCTTATATGATAGCTTGCATCTGCTAATCCAAACCCCCACTCCTTCCCGACTCCTGCCCCGCTCCATTGGTGATCCCAGCAGGCATATTACACATCAGGCTATGTGCAAAGTGAGTGAAGAAACCAAAGTAAACTCAGATCCACTCCTTCATCTTCTCTTGAATTTTTGACGAGCTTCTAATTCTGTCAGTAGACTGATGAAATGAAGAGCGAGCAAGAGGCTAGAGAGGATACGAAACAGACTCTTTTTTTGTTCCCAATTAAGTTGGTGTGAGTGTTTGTTTCTCAAGGAAAATTAGGGCACCGGACTCTCAAGGAATGAATATGTCTTTATTTAGCATCTTCTGACAGTCTATCATGTAGAACTCGGCTCTGAGCAGGACATAGACCTAAGAGAGGGCGAGTAGAGTCCATCTTGAGGAGACAGCTGGCATCTAAGCTGAGCAGACCAAGTGCTTTAGGAGTCTGGAGAGAAAAGGAGTCAGGTCTGATGTTTATCAGGTAAAATAGCAAAGATGCAGTGACATTTGAGTGGGACCTAGGATATAGTTAGTGTATATCTTGTTAGGGAATGGAAAGCGAGGGGTGATGGAGAGTGTGGCTGCCAGGCATGATGTTGTAGGTGAAGTCACAGTACTGGGAAATTATGGGGCCAATTGAGAAATAATACGCCTCTGAGGGATGGTAAGCTGTCTGGATTACTTTCAAGATCAGTATTTGTATTTTAATTCAAGCTGGAAGTTTTTGGCACAAGGACCTTAGAGACTGCCATAGGAATTGATTGAATATTATGGTTTAAAAGCAGAGATATTTTTTATAAATGAGGCACATCATCTAACATTAGTATATAAAAGTAACAGATAAAAGTGGACCTATTTTGGCTGACACTGAAAATAGATGTATGGAACTCTGCTTATTACTCAACCATACTCTTTGTTTTCCTTTTTAAAAAATTTTTGGAGTATAGTTTATTTACATACAATGTTATATCAGTTTTAGCTATACAGAAAAGTGATTGTTACATTAATATATGCCCATGTATTCATTCTTTTTCAGAATCTTTTTCAGATTCTTCACCCATATAGGTTATCATATATGGGTATCATGTAGAGTTCCCTTTGCTATACAGTAGGTCCTTGTTGATTTTCTGTGTTATATGTAGCAATGTATATAGGTTAATCCTAAAATCCTAATGTATTCCTCCTCCTCTCCTATCCCCTTTAGTAACCATGCTTGTTTTTGAAATCTGTGTCTGTTTCTGTTTTGTAAACAAGTTCATTTGTAAAAGTTAGAGTCCACATATGAGTGATATACAGTATTTGTCTTTCTCTGTCTGACTTATTACACGTAGAGTGATCATCTCTAGGTCCATCCATGTTGATGCAAATGGTGTATCTTCTTTATCTGTTCATCCGTCGATGGACATTTAGGTTGCTTCCACGTCCTGGATATTGTAATAGTGCTGCAACAAACACTTCTGAAGTGCATGTATTTTTTTGAAGTATGATTTTTCTCCAGATATATGCCATGGAGTGGGATTCCTGAATGATACGGTCATTCTGTACATAGAATTCTTGAACCCTAGGGTTCCACAGAGCCATGGGTTTTGAGGAAACAGCCTGGGCTTATTATAAAGTAGTTATGGTTTCAGTTCTGCTTCTGTTAACCCAGACCCAAAAGAATTCTCAAAGATAAATTTCTGAGGACTGTGAGCTCACAATCAATAATCACAAACTGCAGAAAGTGTAAAGTGGTACCAATCACTTTGAAAAACAATTTGTCATTAATTAGCAAAGTTGAATAAGCACATAAGCAATGACCCAGCCTTTATGATCCTAGATGTGTATAGCCTGGGGCTTCCCAGGTGGCGCTAATGGTGAAGAACCCACCTGTCAATGCAGGAGATCCCTGGGTCAGAAAGAGTCCCCGGAGGAGGGCATGACAACCCACTCCACTGTTCTTGCCTGGAGAATCCCATGAACTAGGAACCTAGCAGGCTACAGTCCATAGCGTCACACAGAATTGGACACGACTGAAGCGACTTATCATGCATGCACACACATACCTTAAGATCTTGCCTGCATGTACCAGGAGTAGGGTTAAACGAGAATGACTAAACTAGAAGAGAGGATGCCTTTGGAGAGCTAGTCAAGGAAAAGCCCCTTGCAAATCTGCAAAGCTGCCGGTAACTTTCATTCTTCAGCTGACTGGGTATGTGGATATTTCTTTCATATTTTTCTTTCGCTTTTTTGCCCTTGGCCGTGCTGCATAGCATGCAGGATCTTAGTTCCTTGACCAGGGATAGAACCCATGCCCCCACAGTGGAAGCATGGAGTCTTAACCACAGGACCACCAGCAAAGTCCCTGATGAGTACTTTTAAAAGGAAAAGAGGAACTATAAAAGTTCTCAGAGACAAAATATTTGATAGGATTCAAGTGTGAAACTTTCTGGGAGAGAGTTTCAGGGAAATAATGGAGAAGAAAAAGTAATAAAAAATTCACACCTCTCATCACAAGAAAAAATTATAACTATGTATGATGATAGATGTTATCTTACTATGGTGATCATTTCTCAATATATATATCAAGTCATTGTATACCTGAAACTAATACAATGTTACATGTCAAATATTACCTCAATTAAAATAAGAAGGACTGACACCAAAGTTGCATGCCTGAGTGGTTAGGATAATCTTGATATCTTAAAACTGAATTAAGGAGATCAAGGAAGTTTATTATTCACATCTCTGCCATGAGTACCTAGTCGCAGTGACAGATACGTTACATATTCTTGGTAAATGCTTGTTGTGCTGTTGTGGTGCAGAAATTGTGAGACATAGAAAGGGCAATGTTTGGGTTAGATGCAGATAGGCACAATCAATGAGTATTACGTGTAAAAAGAGTGGTAGGAATTGTGATAGTGATGAAGAGCACAGGAAGAAAGAAATGTGAGATCCAAAACGGAAAAGCCCATTTTTCAGTGATGGGTGGAAACAGTGAGGAACAAAAAGACTTAAACAAAGAAATGAGAGAGGTCAAAAGGAAGATGCTGAAGAAAGAGAAGGTGATCGGTGCTGTCCAATAGTTCAATATGAAGAGAGAATTATAATTCAGTAATGGAATTGGAAGGTCATTGGTGATTTTGTACAGAGAGATTTTATTGATTAGCAAGAGAATCCATATTGCCAAGGACTCAAAGATGAATTAGTATTAATTATATGGAAGTAGTCAGACTAACCTAAGCCAATCTGTCAAAATGTTTGATGTTCACCAAATAATTATAAAATAGTAATCATTTATTGTTTCCTATGCACTCAGCCTGTTAATTACTGTACATGAACTAATTTCATTCTAATAGTTCAGTTCAGTCGCTCAGTCATGTCCAACTCTTTGCAACCCCATGAATCGCAGCACGCCAGGCCTCCCTGTTCATCACCAACTCTCGGAGTTCACTCAGACTCACATCCATCGAGTCAATGATGCCATCCAGCCATCTCATCATCAGTCATCCCCGTCTTCTCCTGCCCTCGATCCCTCCCAGCATCAGAGTTTTTTCCAGTGAGTCAACTCTTTGCATCAGGTGGCCAAAGTACTGGAGTTTCAGCTTTAGCATCATTCCTTCCAAAGAAATCCCAGGGTTGATCTCCTTCAGAATGGACTGGTTGGATCTCCTTGCAGTCCAAGAGACTCTCAAGAGTCTTCTCGAACACCACTGTTCAGAAGCATCAATTCTTCGGCGCTCAGCCTTCTCCACAGTTTTATCCCCATTTGACAGCTGAGAAAACTGAGGCATACATGTTTAAAATCTTGCTACAGGTAACACTGGTAGTAACTAGAGTTGTTGGGATCCAGACCAATTAACTAGTCTACTGCACTGAGAAACAGACATCCCTTGCAAAGAGTGCTAGGTACAAAAGTGGAAGAAAAGATTGTTTTTGTTTGTGTGGGGTTTTTTTGGAGAGGAAGCAGTTTACCTGAGTATATTGGTACACAGAAAACAGGACACCAGGAGAAAAAAGAACCTGAAGCTTACAGGAAGGATCATCTTCCCCTTCACATGGTTCCCAGATAAGTAGGAAGGTGAAGTAAAGGAAAAAGAAGAGAGAATTGGTAGATGAGGTAGTAATAAATGTCAGAGGTCGCGCCCTAAGGTCTAGTGGCAGTGGAGCAGAACTCGGATAATTCTCACTGCATCGGCAGTCTGCATGTCTTCTGGTGAGCCACTCTCAGACTGATCTTGAGCCTTAAAATAAACTCAGTGAAGGAACTGGGCTTGAAAGGGGACATAACTGAAAGTACCTACATAGTTCATCTGATGAATTGATGAATGGACAGACTGATAGATGGACAGTTGTTTGATGGAAAATGAATGAAATAATGAGCTAATAAGTTACTGCTATACTATTTCATGGAAATATTATATGGAGTAAGTTAATATAAGTGCTTATACAATTGGGGTTTCCCTGGAGGCTCAGAGGGTAAAGAATCTGCCTATAATGCAAGAGACCTGGGTTCAGTCTCTGGGTGGGGAAGATCCCCTGGAGGAGGGCGTGGCTCCCCACTCCAGTATTCTTGCCTGGAGAATCCCATGGACAGAGGAGCCTGGTGGGCTACAGTCAATGGGGTCACAAAGAGGTGGGGACACACCCCCCCCACACACTTATACAATTAATACATATTATATTAAGTGTGACTAATGATATAATTCAGTGCCAATAGTATAATTAAGTTAATCTAAGTGCTTGTAATAGTGTCTAGCACATTGTTATGAAGTATTAGTTATTACTGAGATTAGTACTTGGAAAATTTTTTTTAAGCACTGCTTTCTGATGAATAATATTCAGTACAGGTGAAAATTCTGAGTAAGTTTAATTCCTAACAATGCTTGTCTGTCCTTGAAGCAATTTCCCTGAAAAACATACACAGTTCATATTTCTTTCTTATCTAGTAAAATTTTATGTAGACATGAAACAGTGGCAAAAGATACATTTTCCACATTCCTCCTTCAGATTTTCATCATCTTGGAAGGGTGAGCGAGGAGAAAAAATGCTGACCAACTTGCTCATACTTATTTTGTACCAACTAACTCTGTAGATGATGGCCTCCTCACTATGACTATCCATGTGACAGCGCTCAGCCTCTCATGGGACCTAATCTCCTTCCAGAGTAATTTGTCTACAGTTGGTTTTAAAGAAACATTGTTTGGATAGAATGTTCTAGATTAAAAACAGGTCATAGCCTGTGTTAGGAGAAGGCGATGGCACTCCACTCCAGTGCTCATGCCTGGAAAACCCCATGGATGGAGGAGCCTGGAAGGCTGCAGTCCATGGGGTCGCTAGGAGTTGGACACAACTCAGTGACTTCACTTTCACTTTTTACTTTCATGCCTTGGAGAAGGAAATGGCAACCCACTCCAGTGTTCTTGCCTGGAGAATCCCAGGGACGGGGGGAGCCTGATGGGCTGCCGTCTATGGGGTCGCACAGAGTCGGACACGACTGAAGCGACTTAGCAGCAGCAGCAGCAGCAGCCTGTGTTAAGAGTAACTCCTAGTTACTTGATGGAATGACAGCTAAGAGATGTAACACCTTGTTACTGAGCCTAATATGAAATATTATATGTATTTTAAGAGTAAGGAAATAACCAATATAGAGATATTGTAGGCAGTCCTGGGAAAAGAAAAAGTGAAGACTCCAGCCTTCACCCTGCCAGTGAAGCAGCGTGATTTGGGAATGCGTAAGAAGGAGATGAAGGCAAGGGGGTCTTAACTGGTACCACAGCTGTTTTGTTTCCCACCATACAGCTGGATTTTGGCAGGACTAGAACAAAGTCCATATGCAACTAATACCTGTGGAAGAAAGGCATTGCTGTGTGGCTTGCAGGTGGCCGAGACTAGAGGAAGAACTTCTCATTTCTTGTCTGTGCGCCGTAATTGCATTTCCTAAGTTGTCATGTTTCTTGAGGGCAGTCTTTACTTCCCTCTTCTTGCTCGCTCTTTGTATTTTCCTCTCTTTCTCTTCCTAGACTTTTTCATTGAAGTACAGGCAGAGGCTGGTTATTATTACGGTGTGTTGGACATGTCTGCATATAACAGAGCTGGGAGAAGTGAAAAAAAAGAAATTAAATAATTTCTTTTTCTCTTCCCTTCTCTTTTTCCTGAAGTTCTCAGGTGATAAATTAGCCACCTCAGAGAATTATTTGATAGCAGAGTAAAATAGAGAATTCTTTATACTTAGAGCAGATGTTCTTAGACATGAATCTGTGAGCCAACTTTGTGATCCTGAGCCTGAAATAATGTGCAAATTGTGTTAGCATATGCATTTTTATGCACTGCATGTTTATATTGCATGCATGAAAATTTATATTTATATTGCAAGTATGCAGATTTGTGTATGCATATTAAATGGCTGTATGAAAATGTGTGTATGCAGATCTGATGTACATAAGCATACTTGATCTATATATGTATATATGTATGATTATTGAAGGAAAGCAACTGATTCATAACTTTTGTTAATCTCAAAATAATCTGAACACCAAATAGGTAGGCAACCACTGAATTAGAAGATTTTGTTTATACTGTGTATTTTGTTTTGCTTTAAATTTTCTAGTGGGAAAATTCTGAGAAAATGTGAGAGAAAAATGGACAGTATAAAGAGTTGCCAAACCTTTTTAGATTTAGAATCAATTTAGGGGCTTTCCTTGAATTCTGACATCTTTTTTTTTTTTTTTTTTTTGACTTCTATAACTGCTGTTTTTGTGTATTCAAAGTCAGGCTTTGGGGTGCCTATTTAATTCACTGTTGTTATCTCTGGCCATTGAAATAATCCAGGCAGGCTGATGTCATTTGTTCCCAGGACAGCATCAGAGCCCTTCTGGGCAAATTCGCTAATAAGTCAGTGAGCAAGCACAAAGAAGATGATGTTTTATGGTACAGGGACCCATCCTTGCATAGCTAATTTGTTTCTAACTGAACTTACAAACCAAACAAAACTAACATTCTCCAAGTACCAAATTGCTTTAAAGACTGAACTTTGTGTTTCATTACATTCCTGGAAACTTTATTTGCCCTTTGTCTGATTTGAACCAAATCTGTTGTTTTACTCTTACTTAACTCTCTGCCCTGATTAAATTATCTGCGTGCTTGACTCAAACCTCAATTTTACTTTAGCAATACCTTCATGTGTTCCCAGACACCAAATTTATGGCTTAGCTTATGCTCTCTGCTGTTCAGCTTTGTATCATAGCAAATTCTCAACATAAATAGCTCTTGTGTTGTCTTTGTTGTTGTTAATAAAGCCTCCTGTGTTATTCCAGGAAATATTTTAATTAAACAGTTTGTGCTTAGTTGCTCAGTCATGTCCATCTCTTTGCAACCCCATGGACTGCCCCTCCAGGCTTCTCTGACCATGGGAATTCTCCAGGCAAGAATACTGGCGTGGGTTGCCATGCCATCATCAATGAATCAGTTAATTCCATACAGTTTACTTATTTGTTGATTCATCCATTCACGAATCATTTATAGGCACGTGCTATGTGCCAGGGATGCTTCCAGTTGTAGGGGAAACGGAAGGATGAATGTTACACTTATAGTCACTGCCTTGTGCTAGGTCAAGGCATACGGTAATGCCAAATAGGAAAGCCTTTTGAAACACACAATCTTCAAAGAAATTGATTTACTATTTTTTTAAGAGCAGTGGTTCTCAACCGGAGAGGTTTTAGCCTTCACCCTGGGAAATTTGGCTTCATGAAGATGTTTTTGGTTGTCTCAAATAGGAGATTCCACTGGTGCCTGATTGGTAGATGCTGGGAATGCTGGTGAACATGGACACTGGACAGGATTGTTCCTTACATAAAAAAATTATCTGGATCAAAATGTCAGTACTGCTGAGATTAAGAAACCCTAATTTAAAAGAAGCAGGACTCTTTCAGAGAGGCATACTAATGTGCATGGAAATGGGGGAGACCCTAGAGGCACTGCCGTTTCATTTAGGTCTTGAGCAAGTCTGCGCTTAACTGAACTGAGCCACACCAAAATTGGAGATTCTTCTGAGGATCAGAATTCTCTTCATCTCAAGTACATTTCCAGGGTCAAATTAGTGTTTCTCAAGGATTGGCATCTTAGTGACTTTCCATTTGTCTACCCCTTAATACAGCTCTGCCTATTATTAAAGAGCTTACAATTTAGGGAAGACGAAGGACTGGTACAACAAAAACTATGATAAATACCAAGAGGGCTCAATGAAATGAGTGCCTTGGGAGCACTGAGCAATTAAGCTCTGCCTGGAGGTCTGGGAAGCCTTTACAGATGAGGTGGCAAGTGAATGGGAGTTTGAAGGAGGTAGTGGCCAAATGCCTGAAGGAAGACACTTGGCTCTTTTAAGCCATATCCTGCATGACTGCATTTATAACCAGTGGTGTTTTTCGGCAGCCCTTTCAAGAAAATCTCATTCTGTATTACTTTACATGAAAAAAGATTCCTTTACAAACTGTGCAGACTCAACTTGGCAGTCTTTCTAATCACCTTTTCTCCTATTAAAAAATTCCAGTAACAGATGATTTCAGCGGTGTAATTGTAGGTATTAGAGTTTAGCAATTGTTTAGAGTTGGAAGCTTCCAATGAATGAATTATAGACTTGCGTTTTGATGTTCAAAAAAGGTGGACATATTTCTTTATTTGTACAGGCTAATGCTTCTAATAAAGTTGTCCATAGGTTGTGGACTTAGCTTTAAAATATATGGAAAATATGCTTCACAAACTGTAGACACTTATAAATGAATGCTTTTCAAATACTGTCAATGTTCCAAAACATGGCTATGACCTGCAGGAAAATTGCAGAGAACATCATTAACCACAAATTCCTGTTAAACTAGTATAATAGCATTAAATGTACTTATGAAACTATTAATTGGAAAATTGGCCATAGTTATATACAAAAGAATGGGGTAATGTTAAACCTCTTTTTTTTAAAGTATATGAGTTTCAGATATAGTATTGTAGTTCAACATCTGTATAATTAAATTTATGATTAAAGAGAGCAGTGAGGTTTATTGTAATGTAACTACCAGAAAGTTTCAGGATTTTTCTTAACTCTCATGAAATTGTACATACCTACACATCCTGGGAAATATTCTCTTTCAGTTTGGAATCACTTATGGCATCACAGAAGGGGTAATTTTATACACTTGAAACTAACTTTTGAAGAATTCGTTCTTTTCCTGGTGACTTTGTGAAGACCTTATGTTAGTGTTTTCATGTCAGAAATAAAATAGTTCAGTTGAAAAAAATCTCAGTTTTACTTTCTTTTTAAATAGTTTGAACAATCATCTGGTAGTTAGAAACAGGCAAATTTGTTACCTTTTTTTAACCAAAGGTTTTTTTTTTTTTCTTTTATTCAGTCTGATGCCAATGCAAGTTACTTAAGAGCAGCTCGAGCTGGACACTTGGAAAAGGCCCTTGACTACATAAAAAATGGAGTTGACATCAACATTTGCAACCAGGTTAGTTGTGGTGATTGTTGTTATTTAAGTTTTCAGTTAAAAATTTTAAAATCCAGACTTTAAAGTCTTTAAATCCTCGATTACCAAGTTATTACCAAGACTTTCTCTTTTTGCCAGTGTTTTCTATTAAATGTCACCAGCTTGAACGATCAAGTTAATCTTTGCTTTGTTAGAGGAGCATTCAGAAATGGAGATCTGTGTCCTTTAACAATTAATTCCTAAAATACAGTACATGATGACATCAGAACAACCCGCCCAGTTGCCACAAGTACTTTTATTCCTAATTCAGGCTCCTGCATTACACACATGCAAATGGTTGTTGGTAGGGTGTTCTCTTCAGAGTTCTTAGTAGACTGTTTACTGCTGTATTTTCAACCTGCTGAGTAAAGCTTTCCCTTCACTTAATCAGAATGGGTTGAACGCTCTCCATCTTGCTTCCAAAGAGGGCCACGTAGAAGTTGTTTCTGAGCTGCTGCAGAGAGAAGCCAACGTGGACGCAGCGACAAAGGTCAGTGTGACACAGTTCATGCTTTTGTATCAGTTGCCCAGTTCAGTGAGAATTCAGCCCTCCGTAAAAATCCAGGCATGCTTCTCATGAAATACTCATCAACATTGCTCTCCTGGGGAACTTACAGAGGGATTTAATATTTTGTAAAATGTTGAAAGCAGAGAGAAAGATCGGTGAACTGATGGGTCTTGTTTCTCATTTCACAGAAAGGAAACACAGCATTGCATATAGCATCTTTGGCAGGCCAAGCAGAGGTGGTGAAAGTCTTGGTTACAAATGGAGCCAATGTCAACGCCCAATCCCAGGTAAACCTATATCTCAGATGCCAAGAAATGCTGTGATCATGATTCACAAATAATGTTCTGGGTCAGGTGCTTGTTTATTCTTGTGTATTCTAAGAAAATAGTATTTAAGAGCTGTACCATCATCAAGGAAAAACCCAGGACAGTGGGCTGGGCCAGTGCAGCAAGGGCTGTGAAGAAGTGCCCTTTGCCCTTAAAAGCAGCAAAAATTCATTCACCAAGCCACTTAGGTGGCCACTTAGGTCCTGTCCTTTTGTTCGTATTTTCCAGTAACTTTTTTGAAATGAATGCACAGGCAGACCTTGGAGATATGTGGGTTCAATTCCTGGCCACCCTAATAAAGCATTGTTACAATTAAAAAAAGTCTGCAAACAGTAAATGTTGGAGAGCATGTATAGGAAAGGGAACACTCATACATTGTTGATGGGAATGTAAATTTGTGCACTACTATGGAGAACAGTATGGAGGTTCCTTAAAAAACTAGAAGTAGAATAACCATATATATGATCCAGCAAGCCCACTCCGGAGTAATATACCCAAAGAACACCATAATTCAAAAAGATACATGTACCCTCGTGTTCATTCCAGCACTGTTTTCAATAGCCAAGACATGAAAGCAACTTAAATGTCCATCCACAGAGGAAAGGATAAATAAGATGTGGTGTCCACACATACGTACATACCATGGAATACCACTCAGTCAAAACTAATGAAATAATGCCATTTGCAGCAACATGGACAGAACTAGAGATTATCATAGTAAGTGAGGTAAGTCAGAGAAAGACAAATACTATATATCACTTATATGTGAAATCTTAAAAAAAAATGATACAAATTAACTTACAAAACAGAAACAGACTCAGACTTTAAAACAAACTTATGAAAACCAACAGAAAAAGGTGGGGAGAGTTCCCAGGTGCCTCAGCTGGTAAAGAATCCGCCTGCCAATGCAAAAGACTTGGGTTCTATCCCTGGGTTGGAAAGATCCCCTGGAGTAGGAAATGGCAATCCATTCTAGTATTCTTGCCTAGAGAATTTCATGGACAGAGGAGCCTGGCAGGTCGCCATCAATGGGGTTGCAAAAGTTGGACATGACTGAGCAACTGAGCATGCAGGAGAAAGCACTTCTATATATAAAATAGATAAACAAGGACCTACTGTGTAGCACAGGGAACTCTAGTCAATGTTGTATAATAATCTATATAGCAAACAAATCTGAAAAAGTATGACCATATATATATGCATAGCCGAATCATTTTGCTATACACCTGAAACTAACACAACATTGTAAATCAACTAAGCTTCAATGTAAAATATAAATTTAAAAGAGTTATATTCATTGAATGGGCTTCCCAGGTGGCACTATTGGTAAAGAACCTGCTCGCCAATGCATGAGACCTAAGAGACACAGGTTTTATCCCTCGGTCAGGAAAATCTCCTGAAAGAGGGCATGACATCCCACTCCAGTATTCTTGCCTGGAGAATCTCATGGATAAAGGAGCCTGGCAGGTTATAGTCCATAGGATTACAAAGAGTCGGACATGACTGAACCAACTTAGCACACCCACATAAATATTCATTGAATAGGTAAATTATTCCAGAATATTTAGTTTCATATATATCCTCATTTGCAATCCTCTACATGTGAAAGGAAGAGGTTTTTCAAAGTCAGCCATCTGTAGACTGGTATGTATGGCTGATAGTGATAAACACAAGTGATTGGAGAATCTCTGTAATGTAGAGACTTATTCTACTTTATGATGTTAGCTAAAGTCCGGTATGGTCAATTCCTATTTACTAACCGAAGCATCGCTGTTGCTCCCTGAAACAGATTAGGGGGGAAAAGCAGAAGAAAGTTTAAAATCCCCAAACATTAAAATTTCCAGATTGTTTGTAGTAGATATGCACCCATCATTCTTTCAAAAGATTCTCCTACAAGCTCTCAGAGTCCTGCATGGAGCTCTAACAAAAATACTAATAGATTATCATTTGGTGGACTTTGAGTCCAAAAATTAAGTTCACTTTATTGGTCTAAAAATACAGGTCTTCATTATCCAAATTATTCATTGTGTGAGTCTCCCAGAGATGTGAGCTTGTGTAGGAGAGCATACATCATCATAACACATAAATATCCACTAAGGACCTGACTATTTTTTATTTTATTTTATTGAAGTATAGTCAATTTGCCATGTTGTGTTCATTTCTACTGTACAACAGCGTGACTCAGTTATACATTTATATATATATTCTTTTTCATATTCTTTTCT
This sequence comes from Nanger dama, assembly GCA_917880005.1. NCBI lineage: Eukaryota > Metazoa > Chordata > Mammalia > Artiodactyla > Bovidae > Nanger > Nanger dama. The sequence continues at coordinate 29,809,258 of CAKJTW010000028.1, forward strand.
ATTATGGTTTATCACAGGATATTGAATATAGTTCCCTGTGTTACACAGTAGTCTCTTATTTATCCATTCTCTATATAATAATTCTCTGCTAATCGCAGACTCCCAATCCTTCCCCCTCACTTGGCAATGGCAAGTCTGTTCTGTGTCTGTGAGTCTGTTTCTGTTTCATATTCTGTTTCATTTCTATCATATTTTAGGTTCCACATATAAATGATATCACAGGTGCTTGTCTTTCTCTTTCTGACTTACTTCGTTTAGTATGATAATCTCTAAGGACCTGACCATTTTAAGAACTGACCTCTACTCAAACATTCCTTCCAGCTGAAGGCTGACATCTATCCTGGTTCATCAATATCTATACCCCAGGGTGTTAGGTTGAACAAACTGACTATAGAACAAAGCTGCAAGTTTTCCAAAAGATGTAGGATATCATGAAGTCAGGAAAAATGATGCTAGAGGACTGCTGGACCCACAGCCAAGTTGTGAGGTCGTGGCTTTCTGGCAGGAGTCGACCAGACTGTATGAAGAATCAGGATGATTTCCTGATGGATGTTTCCAACTTGAATGACTTGAGAATCAAAATGTCAAATGAAGGAAAAAATTAGTCTGAAAACAAAATGTGAAGGCTGTTGACCCGTCATATAGTTTTGTTGGAAATGAAAATCATACTTTCTCCCCCAGAATCATAGTTGGTTTAATCTTCATTCATTCTGTGAACTCATACGCGATGCAGTTATAATCTACATTTTGTTAAATCATATAAATTCGCTTTTACAATTTCTGGTTTCCTCTTTCAAGATGAAGTCTCAATCTAACTTTTTTCATTATTCACTGTGGCCTTTTGATCTCCACCTTAAGTGCGCTTGATTTCCTCAGCTTTTTCTGTTATGCTCCGCGTCCAAGTCCCCCGAATAAACTGAGAGAACAAGTCTATCAAGGCAATGCAAAAGCAACAAGGGAGTTTATTTATTGTTAACTCGAGTTAGGGCACCCTGCCGCATCCAATACAGTGGAGTAAGGCAAGGGGGCCCCGAGCCCTGAATTACAGCAGTATTTATAAACTTAGAACAAAGACAGGGAGTAGGCAAGGGCGGATTGGTTACAAGGGTCTCTTGGCATCTACTAATTGGCTAGATTCCCACACGCGCTGGCTTTTTCAAGGGGTTTTTTCCTATTGGTCAAGCTACACCGCCGGTGGGAGTTCCCAGTGCCTCAGCTTTCCTAGAGACAAAACCTCAGACCTAGCCTGCCCCTTAGAGCCTGCTTTGGCTCCAGTTAGGTCCTAACATTTTCCAGTACTGATTATCTTTGAATAACAGGAGCCTCTTGCACTTTATGGGTCCACAGAATTGCAGTGACTTTCCACCTTGTTACTTCAGCCATCCTGATGAAAACTGATGCCATGAAATATCAGTGTTGCAAGAAAGAAACTGAAAGGTTGCTGCTGAGCCATGAAAGAAGCCAGGATTCCTGGCCTCCAGAGGAGAGGAATTCAATCCAGGGCCAGTGACGAGGCTTGACTGCTTAGAGCTTTTGTGTAATAAAGTTTTATGGAAGTATAAAAGAGATGGAGAAAGCTTTTGACATAGGCATCAGAAGGGGGCAGAAAGACCCCCACCCCCACCCGCCCTCCCGTGCTAGCCTTTAGCAGTATGTCATACACCTAGAGGCAAGCTGTTGATTAGAGAAAGGAAATGTCTCAAACCTCAGAGGGGCACCAGGCCCCTCACACACAACACGCATTTTGAGATAACATTGACGCAAAGTGAGTCATCTCAGGCCATAAAACGAATGACGTGAATCTTGAAAAAAGCAGATTTCCAAGTAAATATATAGTTTCATTAACATAGATTAGGAGAACAATGTGTGAGTAAAACGTACTGGTTTGTTGAGGCCTTATGGGTTCTGAGTCTTAAGTGGAACTGACTTGAAGAAAGACGGAGTCTAGGGTAAATACATAGTTCATATTAACATAGCTTAAGAAAAACATTTCCATTAAAAAAAAAAATTACTTGGTTAGCTCAAGGTTTGAGAAAAGTTAAGTTCCGATGGAACCAGCTGTCCTCATGGCAACACAGAATTTTAAAAGAAACCTCCTTTTAATTTTGTATAGAGAAGGGAAAATAGTCAGACACTTGCAGTTTGTTTCCTCCTGCCGCTTGAGAGAGAGAGAGAAAATGCCTGACGCTTGCAGCCTGTTTCCTCCATTTGGAGACCCCTGGCCTTCCTGCTTTACCCTCTCAAAACTGTTTTTCCAACCACATGTTTTCTTGTGTAATTGGTCTAATCCTTAGTTCCCTGTGGTTGGACTTTTGTTCCATGGTTTATGCCACCTGTTCTGATTCCCAATGAGAAAAATCCAGAAAGGAGTGATATAAAGTTGAATATTGACAAATAAGAGAGAAATACAGACCAGCTGACCACAAGAGAAGCATTATGCTTTTCAACCAATTATGTTTAAATGCCTCTATGATCTTTTTTACTCAGGAAGTAGCTAGTGTTAACCTCTGAGGTAGTGGGAAATGCTTTAGTCCATTTTCGTTTTCTTCTTTTTCCCCCAAGGGAGAGACAGTTAGCCTCCTCACCTTGTAAACAATGTACACATTCTTGACTAATGATCAGAGGAGGCATAGTTTTAAACCTTCTCTCCAATGTCTGGGAGAAGCTGTAGTTGAAATAAAATCCTAACCAGATTTGATTTCAATTTATACACATTCTCTTCTGATGATGAAGTGCAGAAGAAGAACACGGGCTGTGAAATGCACTGTTCGTTGCAGCTGTGCTTGGAATACCCAGCCACACACTTGACAGTAAAAACCTGCCCCCCTTCCTCTAGACACCTGCCCTCAGAAACCTTCTGAACTGCATCCTTCTATGGAAGGAGTAAGTAATGAGATCACCACACAGCTGAATGGGGTTTCAAAGATAATTCCTGGTAGCAGCTTTTCAAAAAGAACTTTTATAAAGAACAACAAGAAATAACACCATGAAATGCAATGAAATTCCATTTAGGTGGCAGAATATCAGAGGAATATTAGTGTTCAAGAAAAACAATGTTCCTGTCCACGTGAAACTTTATCCTATATAGACAATAATTAATTGCCAATGAGGAACAGTATCAAAAGAGCCCCTCACCTTCCTTAAATATAAAAATTCTCCTGGAAAATAAAAATAGCATTGGACAGTATCACATTCTGATGAACTGAGACTCTATAAACTAGGAGTTTATAGATATTCTTGTAATAATTCTTATCACTGCCTTGATCTTAGGTCTTAATAAGTAGTTAACTCTTTCTTATATTACTTACTGTTGCAGGAAATAATTGAGGCCTACTCTGAGAAAGAAATGGGGTTAGATAACTAAATTATGATTTTAAAGAACTCTAATTTAAGTCCTTAGTACTTTATATAAAATACAACAATGATCGTTTGCTCTTGAAAAATCCTAAACTGTCATGTCAAATGACATCCCTCATGCTTTTCTCTTTCTCTGTCTTTATTCCATAAGACACCAACCATATTTATAAAAAAGCTGCTGCTGCTGCTGCTAAGTCGCTTCAGTTGTGTCCGACTCTATGTGACCCCATAGACGGCAGCCCACCACGCTCCCCTGTCCCTGGGACTCTATTTTAAATAATATTTTCGCTATTAAAGTATTCTAATGGACAGGTTTTCACAGTGGTTTTAACAAAGGCAAAGCCCTTTAATTAAATCAATGTTTCCTTGGTCTTTCTGTGTTTTTAATGTTTCCTATTGAGGAGGAGGTCAGATCCTAATGAAGCTAGACAATGGATGTGGTCCAAATAGAGCCTTTCTGACCTTAAAACTCATAGCATATCTCTGATATAAACAGCCTTCAGAAAAATTAGTATCATATATGAATCAGTACGAATTTATTACCAAGCCCTTAATATTTTAATTAAAAACAGGACTTTTTGATATACAAAGGCTTAGTTAGAGGAAACTAGCATAGATAAGAAAATTTCAAGGATGAAATTTAAACCCTTGTTTTAGTTCGTTTTATTTCATTTTTATTTTATTTTAGTGGATCTAGGCAGCATGCCTCAGTACTATCTATAAAACTATAAGTCTGAAACTTTACATACTTATGATAACACCACAACACTTATAATAACACTGAAATGCCTTCAGAGCAGAGGAAATTGAAGATATTGGATAAAGTCGGGTATCAAGAAGCATATTCAGTCTTGAGCTGTTCTGCTTTTTGAGAATTCAGTCTATTGTTGCTGCAGAAAAGAAAATGTAAATGGGCCACCCATATGTTCCTTTTGGTCAGCTCTTTGTTTTGGAAATTTCCTAAGTTAGGAAATTAATATAAAACCAGTGATGTACTTTTTTCTCTTAAGAGAAAAATAACATCTTTCCTGAAATCTGACCACTTTCCTAATCCAAGTACCATTTCACGGAAAAGCATTACAGCTCAGGTCGTCCACACTGAATTTGCTGGTACCTTAAGCCTCTTTGCACTAGAGAGTAATGGTAATACCTTTTTCACTCTTTCCAAAGGGTGCTTAGAATTCTCTCTATATAATATAACTAAATGCTGTGTCTGTGTTCTCACAGCTTCTTAATCCTTTCCTGAAAGGTGGTTTTTTATTAATTGGTGTTAATTTCTATTGCTTTAATCCAAATAACTTCAGCAATCTGGAATTCTCTGAGGAACCCATAGAACAGAAGGCTTAAAGAAGCTTTCAGAAAGCTTTGGAAACTAGGTAGTTGGAGTGAGAGAACCTAGTTGGAAGCTAAAGGGTAAGATTGTCCTTTGGTATGTTCCCTACAGGTCATCCGAGGGTGGGGAGGTGAGGTTGGGTAGAGAACAGGACTGAGAGGATTGGAGAGTAGTCGTGGAACAGCGTGCAGAGCCATCCTTTACATGCGCTGACCTTGTGGTTGAAGAAGGGCTGGCCAATTTGCATCAAAGTCCAACCAAGACCAGTCCTACCCAAACCTCAGTGAAAACATAGTTCCTCTAAAGAAAAAGCAGTACTGCCAAATAAAGGGACCAAAATAAACACACACACACGCACACTCAAATGCCCACTATAAAACTGGGATTTCTTTGATTTCCTTTTTCCTCATCAAAAATCATTTTATCAGTATGGTCAGCAGAAGTAAAATGAGACCATTCAATGCCATATATTGTGTGATTCCACTTACATAAAATGCTTACAATAGACAAATCTGTGAAGATGGAAAGCAGATGAGTGGTTGCCAGAGACCATGAGGAAGGGCAAATGAGGTATGGTTACTAATGGTCCCTTCCTGAGGTGATGAATGTTCTGGAATTGGGTGGTGAGGATATTTTTCCAAATTTGCGAACAGATGAAAACAACACTTTGAGAAATTTTACACTTTGAGAAATTTTACACTTTGAGAAAGCGAGTTTATTCATATGTGAATTATAGATCCATAAAAATGTATAAAGTGAAAAAAGGATAAAGCGTGTGACCATTCAGAAAATGGCTTTCAAGCCATAGCTATGCAGTGTCAAGCATTCAAAACAGGAAAGGAAAAGCCACTGTGGAAAGAGAGCCCCATCTTGCTGCAGACTCATGTCTGAACTTCCAGCATTTCACCCTCTGCCATGATGAAGAAGGCAACGGGATGATGTAAAAGTTGTCCTTTTTACGAGTCACTCTGTAGAAACTCCAGGTCTGCAAGAGCAGCATCTCCTAAAGCCCAGTGCCTAGTTTTGGATTCCCTTCACGGGTCAGGAAATGTTTGGTTCTGGCAGGTTTCCTCAAGAACAGTGCAAGTACACTGGGCTAGAAACCGGACGTGTGGCAGGACCAGTGTTTCCTAGGTAATCTTGAACTACAACAGATCTCTGCCCTGGAGTTGAGACACCACTGACATATATTATCTACTTGATATTTATGTGTCAGAAAATAATATCCATTTTGGAATTTTTTCTTAAAAACTTTACTCCTAAAATCTGAATATTTGGTCTGGAAATTTTGGGTGATATGTAAAGATAGATACTCAGTTCATAGAGTGATAGGGAAAATCCATGTTTTCTTTTTTAATATTTAAAATTTTTTTTTCTTTTCGGTTAAGACAGATTTAAATCAACCAAGAGTTGAACAGTCTTTCATTTTGGTCAAATAAGAAAAGGAGAAAAAAGTAACGTAGAATAAAGATTAAAAAAAAAAAAAACTTTGACCAAAAAAAGGTCTAAACTAGCTTTCAGTTTCCCTCATAGGTCTGGAAAGAGTGACAAAGATGAAACCCACCTACCCCCCCACCATACCCCCACCCCCGCACCGTACACACATACACACACACACATTGGGTTGCAGTTATGCATGTTTCATATTTAATATTGATAAAACCTTTCATGATTGAACAAAGTAACAGTGAAATTAATAGTTTTACTAGGTAAATAAAATGCAGTGAAGAAGCTTGAATCTTGTGTCATACTCTACTGCCTCTAATTTTGTGTCTCTAATCTTGAGCTTGGCAAGCTAATAACCTAGCTAATCACAGTTATGTGTAAAATAAGTAGAATAGAGGAACTCTCTGACGAATAAAATGTATTCACCGTGGTAGATTTATGTGGTACCACTTTAATCGGCTTAAGAATCTTTTAAACTTCCTAATTCTGAGGTATAAACCAAAAACATGATGTTAGTAGAGGCTGAACTTTATGTTATTCATATTACTCATCCCGAGATTTGATAAGTAAGGTCATTATATAATAATTGATATTTATAATAATAAACTTAAACCTTTGGAATCACAAAACTTTGAGTATTGTTTTGTAACATTTAATTTAGAATGTATTTCCATTTATTCTTTGAGATTGCATAATATATACAACAAAATTTCCAGGCCAGTTAGTTAAATAGAACCAAATTCTGAAAAATTTGTTCAAAGAGAATTTATTATAGTTTGAAAAATACCTGTTTTGGTATGTCTATCTTGCAGTAAGTTTTTTTGGTAATATTACAGTATTTTACAAATGTAAAATACATTGTTTCAGAGAACAGTTTTACTAAGAAGCTTAAGATATATACACGCATTTATTTCTAAGTTCCTTGGCAGCTGGGCACATTTCAGACAATGATGCTCAATATGTCTTTGCAAAAAATACAAGGAAAGAAACTTACAAAAAGTAGACCACCTAATCGAATTCTACTTTAAAACTGAAGTATACCCTTTTCAAATTGGTGTTCTTTCCTTTGCTCCAAGTCACCTCATCTGTGGTAAGTTTGAAGCTGTATGAAATTAATATACATTCCTTCCAAAGTTGGAACTATTTCAGGTGCTTAATGTTATGTAAAAGTATTACATATTTTGTTTAGGAGAAATAAATATTGCTTGGGATAAAAAACTCATTGGGACAATGACCAAATGTATTTTTCTTCATATCTTCATGGTATCTAGTAAAACTCTTTACTCATGATAGACACTCAGTAAGTGGTTAGTTAAATGGATACACGTTTAACTAAACTGGATGTATTGGTATGAATTAGACTATTAGCTATGAACCACACTCAAACTAGAATTATGAAGCATAATTAACAATTATGCTTCATAATTGTGCTTAAACTATCATGCTCTGGTTTTGTAATATATATAAATATATACATTAAAGTATTATAAAAATTATTATGTGTGAGCATTTCCTGAAACATATATCATCAGTACAGTAGAAAGATAGATTAGCTTTAAAAGCTACAAACATTTAAATTGGTGTTTTGCAGAATGGTTTCACACCATTGTATATGGCAGCCCAGGAAAACCACCTGGAAGTTGTCAAGTTTCTCCTCGACAATGGTGCAAGCCAGAGCCTGGCCACAGAGGTAAGACACTTTGGTTCTTTTTGTGGGTGAGTTCACATGTTTATAGGGATTTTAGAAACCTGAAGTTTTATCATTGAGAATCTGTCCCACTGGTATTTCATTACAGTTGTATATTAATATGTGGGCGCATAAGTTTTTATGAAATACATTAGAAAAGTCCATTGTTAGTCTTTCAAGAATCTTCCATGCCTAGTTACCCTTTCTGCTCTTAAATGCCTGGCTGTATCCTATAATTGAGCTGTTTGTTTACATAATTGCTTGAGAGTACTTTTCTCCTTCTTACAATTTTGCATCAAAGGCAGCCACTGTTTTGAAATATTTTTGTGATAGAACATAAGTTTTAAATCTGTTTTTTCCAAATTTAAGTTAGCATAATTATGATTGGATTTATGCATTTCTAAAATTAACTAATTAGATTTAACTCATACTTCTAAACAAAACTAGTATATATTTTGAAGAGTAGATAAAAGCAGACTTTAAAAAAAATTGCAATCATGAATAGGGGAGTTATTAAAAATAAAGTATTTAAGTCACTGATACTATTTTAGGTAATGTAGTTTATTTTTGAAACTAATCTGGATGGAAGATTGTGATCCCTTGAAGTATATCACTAGAAATCTATTGCTAATAATAAAGGACTACTGCTTGTGTACTCTTTATTTTTAACAAAAGAAAGAATTAGAACAGGTGGTTATCCCTGTCATAAAGCCAAATTCTCTGATTTTCATTCTGAAGTGTTTCCTGAATGGCATAAGAAAGATGTATATCACAGGGATTGCCTATAACCTTGCCTAGCTTTTGAGATCATGCCTTCCAGGAAATCCAGGAAATAAATGAAGAGGCATTTCACACACAGAAATATACAAATGACCACAAATGTATGAAAATACCTCATCCTCTCTTATAATCAAATAAATCTTAACTTATTAATCCGACAGAGAATGAGATCTAGTCTTTAGCGCATGAGATGAAGAAGAAATTCAAGGGGAAGGAAAAATTGCAACTTAACTACTGTATTGGTGATGCTGACAACCAGTTGCAACACTTTTATAGAACACTTAGCATTAACTATCCAAATTAGTATTTATGCACCTTTTTGCTTAGCAATTTCACTTCAAATAGTTTATATGACATCATATATTGGAAGATAATGCCAAAAATAGTTATTATATAAGAAACAGCAACATAATTAGTAGTAACAATTTTTTAAAAACCAGGAAGAACCAAAGGGGAAGCTATTGGATAAATATTGCTTTACTTTGACAGTAAAATGGCATTCTGCCCTATTAACAATGAGGCAAGACTCTATGTACTAATATGGGAAAATGTCCATAGTGTACCATTTCCAATGGTTTATTCTGAGAATTCGGAGAGAGCCTTACTTTTCACTTCCTAGCCTTCAGTTCTCTTGAGGATTTTTATCTTGAGAATGGATTTTTTTTTTTAATAATAATATCCTCAGAGCTTGGTAATAAATAATGAATGGCTGATGGCAGAGTAACCAGCATTTGTATGCACAGAGCGGTGCCTCTCCCCACACTGGGGAGAAGGTAACCTGTGTGAGTCCCTCAAATGTGATATGCGGGTCACATCATGCTTTTCAGGGAGGATGGGTATGGGAGCCAGAGTTGTTGCAGAAGAGAAAACTCCTTTCTGTTTTTGGATGGAAATACTATGTAATATAAATATCCTGATGACAGCAATTCCATAGTACTTTTCGTCTGTGAAGGACAAGTAGTACTCTTTTTAGGCTGTGATGGGCAGATTATTGAGGGTCTCTCCTTTAGAACAAACGTAAGACCAGTTTACCATTAAAAGACTATAGAATTACCTTGTCAGCTAATCATCAGTAACTCACTGGTTCTCTGTTTGTGTTTTTTTAAGTTTTCAAGCCCCGAAAAAGGCACTACAAATGACTAAAAAGGAACATATGAGATCCTTAAACAACTAATTCAGTCTTTTAGCAGGAAGATAGATAGATATAGGTAGATATGTAAGTAGATGGATAGATAGATATTTGATAGATTTTTCTTACTGCTTTATATTACTTTACTTTCAAAGGTTTTTTAGCTTTAAAAAATAAATAAATGAATTAGTGTTCCAACAACAAATCCATGTCTTCATGAGGGATTTGGTGTTATCACCATGTAAACAACAGCTATCTGATTATCTAGAGCTATTTGAAGCTTTGAATTTTTATCTCTTGTATTATTAGTACTAGAGAAATAAAAGAGTAGCAAGAAATAAGATGTTTCATTCACATAATGTTCTAATTACAATTTTGCTTTCTTACTAGCAATAATATTGGTGTCATTTACACAGAAGTCTGTATTTACAGAATGAACAGTAATGAGCAATGAAAGGATTCCTTAGATGAAAAAAAAATTAACAGAATTTTCAACTTATTAGATGATATGATATTGTCAAGTTCCTTCAATACAATTTTTTCCATATGTTCCTTGTATATATGTATGAGGTCTTTGGCATGGTTGTGTTTTTCAAGACTTTTCCTGTATTACTGTGTACTGTGTATCCTGTCTTTCCATGTATATCTTCCTTCTTTGGCTAATCAAGATTTTGAAGCATGAGGTAAATTTATTTGTTCACTTCTGGCGTCTATTATGTGCCAGATACTCCAAACGGCAGTGAGGGTACACGTGGAGCTTCCAGCATATTTCCTTTCAGCTTGTATTTTTCTCTTAAGAATTTTAACTGCATAGAGCAAGCTAAACCGTTTAAACTTGGTTTGGAAACAAAATCTGGAGCTGCTAATTTTAGCTATTAACACCTTAAGACTGGTATCTTTAAAAAAAAAAAAAAAGACTGGTATCTTTGTGTCTTTAATTGGTTTATGCAAGAAGCACATTCTTGTCAGTGCTAATCGTCTTAGCTGCAGTTTATTTTCTGGTACAAAATAGTTTCCTTTATGTTTAGGCCTTATGGACTGAAACATTCCTATGGGTGGAAATGTAACCACTTCATTTTGCTGCAAAACAGAAGTGAACTGTCATTTTTACCCCTTAGATTTTGCTCAGGTTTTAAAAGTGAAGTGCAACGTTAACTCTTAACACACAGCTCTTTCCTTTCACCATTCCATTTTTTAGATGTGTTTTTCTCTTTTGTGAAAGTAATATATTAAGTAAATGAGGAAGTGTGGTAGCCACACGTTCCAGGAAATAAACTCACTCAGAAGGACAATGCAGATAGCGGAGTGCAGTTCATTACACCGGAGGGCCCAAGGCAGAGTCTCCTCTTAGCCAAGGACCCCAACCAGTTTTTGTGAAAACCTTATAAAAGTGTACGTGCCCAAAGCCACCTCTCCAATTCCCTGAAACTAGTCTGAACAAAGGAAGAGAAAGATACAATCAAAGTTAACCCGTGATTCATATGCCTTAAGCCTAGGTAGTTAACAGTGGACAATCATTAATAGGCCTATGGTCATACCCCAGTAAGCATAATAGAATTTATGACTCTATTTGGTTACACAGATAATTAGGGTATTCTTTTAGGCAATGGAGAGTCCAGGTGTGAGCCCAGGGGTTCTTCCATCCGGGGGCCCTGGTTTTCCAGCGGTATGTCGTTTCCATAGATACTGGGCATATAGCTCCAAGTCCTCAGTCCAGCCCCAGATGGAGCCCTGCTTTCAAGATGGAGCCTGATCTGTCTGTTTCCTCCTTCAGGAGTACAATAAAAAAAAAAAAAAAAAGCCACAGTTAGTTGTCCCTATAGATAACATTCTGTTTATCCATCCAGATTTTTTTGTCCATGTTCACAATACGCATGTTTCTCTTAGTGGAAATGAGATCATGTATTTTCATGGTTATTCTGATTCCTTTTCCTGTAACATTAAATTACACTTAAACTTTGTACTTTAAGTGTAACCTGTGGCATTGTTTTGGTGATGTCTAGGTTACATCCAGCCTTTATTATTAATGGTTGCAGAGAATGTCCTTCTGGTTACATTGATGCTTATCCTCTTCCTCACTTGGGTCTTCCTGGAGAAGTTGAACAGACCAAGTGAAACTGCAGCCAGATCTTGAAGCTTGGAGTGTAGATAGAATTTGTGTAGGTAGAGCAAGGAGGAGGACATTTCAGAGTGGGGCAAATAGCCTGGGTTTAGATGCCAGGGTAGAGACAGTAAGGAGAATGGAGATTTATACAAGATTTATATGAGAAGGGCCTAGGCAATACTGTCACTAAGGTGCTTGGGGGCTGATATTTTACAATCCTTGAATATAAATATACTGATTTGCATTCAGCCAGACAAGTGCTAGGAGCACTTATCTGTTTTCCAGCAAGGAAAACAACGGTGAAAGTGATCTTCTAGGAAAACCAATAAGACATGAATATGCAAGTAACTATGTTTTTTCTTTTTCCCTTACAAGCACTCTTCCATTAGAGCAGTCCTTGCTTTGTACTACAAGGAGTAGTATTTGTACTACAAATAATAAGTGTTATTTACTACAGATAAGAAATATCATGATCTGAATAGAATAATAAATAAGTAACCTACTTGCCAATTGTCTAGCAAAAATGACTTTGAAATGTTCTTTTGAGTGTGTGATAATTAAAGTATTGCAGATTTAAAATTTGGGAGCCAGTCTTAGGATATTCAAGGGCTTCCCAGGTGGCTCATTGGAAAGAATCCACCTGCCAAGCAGGAGATGCAGTTTCAATCTCTGGGTCAGGAAGATCCCCTGGAGAAGGAAATAGCAACTCAGTCATTCTTAATTGGGATATCCCATGGACAGAGGAACCTAATGGGCTGTAGTCCTTGGGGTTGCAAAGAATCAGACACAACTTTGCAGCTAAACAGCAATAACAACAACTTAGGATATTCTCCTCTGTGCTTTCTTTTTTATGGTCAGTAATGCTAGATTTTCCAACTGCAGCGAAATCTGCAGCTGTCTTCTCTTTGTCAAGTCCCAGGGTAATACAGTAGGAAGACTAAATGTACAGATATGTGTGTATGTCTGAATTGCTTCTAGTCATGTTTTATATGATCCATTCTTTTATTGGTCAGAGAAGCCAACAGTCTTTCCTGTATACCTTCCTTAAAACAGCAATGAGTATAGTTCATTAATTCACATATAGTAATTGAGTACCAAACATACACTAGGTTACAAGGTATACTGATGAAGCAGACAGGATACACTAGGCAACAAGGTACTGGATAAAATAGTTTGAAAATAATGATGGAAATTTACCTTTAAAATTATTTTCTGTTTTGATGTGTGTATGTATATATATGTATGTATGTATGTATTTTTAATATTTTTCCACATATATGTGGAACTACTTGAATATGTCAGCTTTCATAACTGTGAACAAAAATTGACACTTGATCACCTTCTTATTTCTTAATCAAGAAAATATCCATAGGGGCTGGTCTTGACCCATAATCTATTTGCAGGATGGCTTCACACCATTGGCAGTAGCTTTGCAACAAGGTCATGATCAAGTCGTGTCACTTCTGCTAGAAAATGACACAAAAGGAAAAGTGCGTCTTCCAGCTCTTCACATCGCTGCCCGGAAAGATGACACGAAGCCGCTGCTCTGCTGCTGCAGAACGACAACAACGCGGATGTGGAGTCAAAGGTGAGGCCCCGGGAAGCACACGAGCCACACGGCATCCTCCTCGGTTAGGCACCCAAACGTGAAGAGCGCCTGGGCTCCCTTTGGGCATGCTTTCGCCAAACACTTAACTGCGCTGAAAGGAATAGAATCATGCCCCCAAGTCACCCAACTGAAGGCGCAGCACCCCTACCCTTGGCATCTACAGCTGGGAGGGACCTGCCCCATGTGTGCTAATGGGTGGCCACCTCAACAGAAATCAGTCGAGAGACACCCGATAATGTCCTTCCTTTGAACATGTATTTTTAATGTATTTAGCACTTAAGTTCCAACATCAAGGTGAAAAATTATAAAATGCTGGCCACAGTGGGTGCCAAATAAATTTTTGGTTGATATCTAAGACGGCAGGCGATACACTGAGCATTGATCAGCTGCAGAAGGCGTGCCAGCAGCCAGAGTCCCAGCCAATAACTCCCATTGTCTGGACACACGTTACTTACAAGTGTCTGTGAAGGAAACGTGGCCTCTGGACTAGGCCATCGTGGAGCCCTTCATTCAGTCTAGCTTTCTTTCTGTGCCTTTTGTGCTGCCATTACAGCTTCCGTCTGCATTACTTAGCTGTCATGAGCTTTCTGCCATCCATGATCACCGATAGCAAACTAACCGTTCATTTTTTCCTCCTCTTTGCTTCCAAATGTGTTAACCTAGATGGTGGTGAATAGAACAACAGAGGTATATATATATATATGTATATCCGTGTACATTTGATCTATATCTGCATCATCATTTTCCCATTCCTTAGTGCTGCTGCCTCATTTCTTTCCCTTCTTCTTTGCATTGCCCTCTGTAGGCTAGATACCTGCTTCCTACCCCTACCCTCAAAGTAGCATGTGCCAGAGGAGATAGTAGTTTGATTACCAGGGCTTTCTGCAGCTGAACCTGGTGTTTGAAAGGAGGAAGTATTAGGCATCCTTGAAACTTAAGGGTACTACAATAGAGTCCTGTGACATGAAGCATCTTGACACTTGAGAAACTTCTCAGCTTACCTACAGCTGCAGACAACCCTGTCATTCTACTCATCTAGGATTGAATCTTCAGATTTCTGCATGACACTCGCCCTCAGTGGTGTCAGCAAAATGAAAGTTACCTCGGAAGGGTACCCTGTGACCCACCCTTGACAAGAATCAGTCAGACCGCTAGCATGGCTGAGAAGCTTGCTGACGACTTAGAAATGCATCTAGTTCCTGTAAGGTTGAAATCTTTGGGGACTAAGTAAATTGCTGCATGTTTTAGCATTTTTCAAGGAAGTAAAATGATCTTGGTATGAACAATCCAGAAAAATGGATTATTGAATAGGTATTTGCTAATAAAGAGACCAGCTTGTCAATTTCTTTATGAAATGCATTCACCATGATTCAAGACCAATGGTAACAGCACCTCTTCCGCCCAAATTGCTTTTATCATTAAAATTGGCTTTTACTGTTGGTTAATTTGACTCTATATTGAATATATAATACTAGTGAAATTATGACAGTTTCAATGGACAGTTCTACCATGAATAATTTAACAGTAGTACTCATCGGACTCTCTGTGAGCTATCAAGATATTTCTTCACCCCTATTTTAACTTTTGGACATGTTGGCTTCTGTGTAGTTCTGCTCCCAGATTACAAAAATGGCTCAGTCTCCACCCTTGGTTCCTTCCTGGCTATTCCTCTCCCTGTGAGTCTGGCATCCCTGTGAAATCCTATGAGCAATTGGCACTAATGGAAAGAAACCTAGTACAGAATGGAATGCGGACCTCAGCATATTTTGCTTCCTCGTTTTGATCTGGGCAGGGCTGTGGTATTAACATGTGAGACAAGAGGCCAGCAGGGATCAGCTGACCGTCTGCTGTGTTTTCTTTCTAGAGTGGCTTCACTCCGCTCCACATAGCTGCTCACTATGGAAATATCAACGTAGCCACACTGCTGTTAAACCGAGCAGCTGCCGTGGACTTCACTGCACGGGTAAGAGTGCTGCAATCTGACGTGCCCTTCAAGCATTCGAAATGATTCCTAACGTTACTCCCCCAACACGAGGAGGAGGTCAAGCCAGATGACCTCCAAGGGCCCTCCCAGTCAGTGGAAGCGGTGTTTTTCTACTTTTCCTAGTGCGTTTTCTTGCTTGTAGACAGGTATGCCTATTTTCTAGCAGGAAAAGAAAACCAAGATCGGAAGTGGGGATGCGGCGTGTGATAAATGAGTGACATATAGAAGATGTGATTTGAATAATCACATCTGGAAACGACAAGCTGTCCCTCTAAGCTGAAATTTCTGAGTGTGTATGAAATGGGTCTCATAGCACTGACAGTGCTGTAGAAATCAGGGTCTTGATCTTCCAGATGGGAATGAACTGGATTTGAGGCCCAAATCTCAGAACCCAAATAATAGAGGCCACCTTTTACTCCTATCTTCTATCCCCTATAAACTTTCAGAATGTGTAACAAGATTCGGTAACCCAAATAAGTTCATATACATGGCGAAAGGAATTACAGTATCACATGTACCCCTGGACAGCAACTCAGATATCCAGAGTAATAGGGCTCTGAATGTAGAAACCAGCCTTGGGCTGGGCTTGATCGTCCGCAACAGTATCATCAGAAACAGAAACAAAGCAGGAAGCAGAACATAGAAGTGGTCAGATGTGGGGACTCAGGATTCAGACTCCCTGGCCTCCTGTGTTGGATTTAACTTTTCCTTCTATGTCCATCAGTTTCCTCATTGATAAGATGAAGGTAACGTGGATTGTGAAATTAAAGAACAAATCGTAATAATAATAAGGTACCATCAACACTCCTGCACTGGGTCACTGAGAAATAGGAGAGTGTGGAAAACACTTAGCACAGCGTCTGACGCATCAGCAGCAGCAGCAACACTGTGATTTTGAACATAGGATTTGAAGTATTATTTTTGCTAAAAACCTCACTTGTTAACGGAGAAGTGGCAATAGGCCAGACAGGGAGAACGGTCATAATTCTAGTACTTGCAGGAGCTGTAGCAGCCGTAAAAGTCATGCCATCTTTGAAGCAGATGCCAAGCTGAGCATTTTTATTTCATGAATTCTTATGTCAAGAAAAGTGTCTGTGTCCCTGTTTGACAGAAGGGGAAACCGAGACTTAGAGACAAGAAATAGCTGGTCCAGATGATAGAGCTAGCAAAGGAGAAAAGGCAGAATTTCAGCCCCAAAGCTCTTCACCCCTCCAGTCTTCTGTCTCACTCTGATGATGGTAGGGGTTCATTTTTCTCATCCTTCCTATAATTCTTTAATCCTATAAAAATTAATAAGAGCTAACATTGTACTAACATAAAAGGTATTTCCTCTCCGATTGTCTTCAGCCTGCTAAAAGCTTTTATCAGTTTAAATAACGCAGCTCTTGTCACTCTAGAGCTGTGAGTGTTCTTACTGCATTAATAGCATCCTTGGGTTTCAGCAGACCCAAGGGCTTGGGTGACATTTAGAAGGACAAAGCTAAGCACTTCTTTAAGTCATGTATAAACAAGGCATGCCGATGTGTAAAAACCCCATTTGTAAGATGCATTCTTCTGGTTTCATTTCTCTAACTCACAGAAAACCTCATTAAGTCGCATCTTCTAATTAGGACATTTGGAAAATTCATGTCAGGGTAGTGTTTGAAGTTTGTCTGGGTGCCATTGTTCAGAAATTTCCTGATGCTGCTGAAAATAAGATTGGGACAATGTTTAAACAATTTAAGAGGACAAATTACAGTATTTTCAGCCTCCTTCAAGCAATTCCAAAGCATCCATTTACATTAAAACAATTACTATGGTAATTACAAATGATGCTAATTTATCGATTAAAGATCAGTGGAGACCTCAGACAGTTGTTGTTAACCTTGTCTGAATTACCATATGTGATTTAAGATAGTTGCATTGTGCCTTTGTTTAAAATGTTAAATTTCAGACCTTTTGCTGACATTTACTCCCAGTAATCAGTCCCTCCTAATTAGTGAGGCCTCTGAGCTGAAGGCTGCGGCAGAATTTGATTGTACTTACTAGGATGCCTGGACTGTTGTTCATACTGGAAAGCCCATGCTCCCCTCTGCAGTGGCTGATGGATGGCTTGCTGTAGTAGGTCTGAGCTGGACTGTTCTTCATGAAGAGCTTAATCAGAGGCAAGTGCTAATTGCCTCCACAAACACATCGTGGGTTCCAAATCTCTAGTAATATTACATACTAATCCAGCATCTAGCCTTTTGTGTTACAGAGTCCTCTCCCTTCCCACCTTAAGAGGGGTCTTCCTAGGTCAGAGTTCTCTCAGGGATGTAGCAGAAACAGCAGGTGAAAGTAAAATGCCCTGGAACACAGATGGGATCCGATTTTGCCTGGTCAAAACAATAAAGGATCAGTAAGCCTCAGTTGCTGAGAACTAGCTGCAACTCATAACCATAAAACATGCTCTTCAGGAACCAGGTTGAGCTAGAGGTATTGATTAGAAAGTTAGAGGTCAAGTTAAAAAATAACAGCAGCCACCATTGTCTGAGGGAGGCCGTGATGTCTGCTTCCTGGCTGTGACAGATCACTGAAGAGAGGCAGATACAGTCTTGAGGTTCTTCATGGGCTGAGAGCATGACCTCGAGAATGGATGGCCACCTGCTGGCAAAGAGAAGCGGGGATGGCAGGGGGAGTCGCCCTTCTGGAATCATTTCCTCCTTGCAGTCCACGTACATGTCCAAGGCTGATAGGAGGCAGAGCCAAACATGGTGTGACTCAAGGTAGAACACAGTAGAACGGATTGCTTTCTCTGCTGCTTTGTAGTGCTAGCTAATTCAGGCAGCAAGAAAGCAGATCCTAGCCAGTGGCGCATGTATACTCCTAGTATCAGTGATGGTAACTGCTTTACAGCATGATTACCTGTTACATTAATACCTTTCCTTAGGTTTTTATTATGATGTCAGTGTGGACTTTTGTATTGTAATTCTGCCATATGTATGTAAGATATCCTGTCTAACATCCTAAATATTTCCTTTTGGATTATCCATGGAGACCTGTTTAGCCTCCTGGCTCTGCTGCAGGGAGTAAATAGAGTAAGTGCTGGATACTGCCGTGCAGCGTCAGCACACTTTGCTCTCTGCATTCATGTGCTGAGATGGCCTTGACACCATCTGAATTTATGCGTGACCCTTGCTCTCCTAGCAAATTATCCTGGCTCTCTTGGGAAAGAGAATGTGACTAAGACACACCAGAGCTGCTACTGATTGTCATTCCAGTCAGGAGCATTTATGCACTTTAGTAAGTAAAAGCCAAATCATATTATTGGATGCCTGCAAAATTCCTTTTTATTGATTGAAGAAGATAGATGAATACTTTGCCGGCTAAGAGTTTTTTCATCAAATGTAATGGACCACCTAACTTAATCTTCACTCTTGTCATTGACCTTTCTCTTGTAAATTATTATTTACCTTCCCATTTGGGGAAGATAATTGAATAAAATATCCTTCTATTGGTCCTGGTATGTAATACTTTTTGGTTTTGATCTCTGAAAGGATTAGGGATTTTATGTGTTTGAGTGTTATACCTCATTTGTTTCCAGAAGGATTTCAGGAGCTTTGCAAAGTAAGACATGTAAGAATGAAAAAGGAAAAGTAAATGTTGCCAAGCAGCTGGAAAAGACTAGTGAATACAACTGAAGAATAAATGTAGTCTCTAAGCACTTTGATACATATAGTATTAATAGAAAGGGAAGCATGAGTTATATAGTTTTCACTTTTTGACAAAGGAAATCTTAATTATCTATAGAGTCACTTTGTGTGTAAAATAACTCAAATACAATTTGTGTACCATGTGAATCCTCCTGTTAAGAATAGTGAGTTTGGGGGACTTCCTTGGTGCCCAGTGGTTCAGACTTCTGTGCTTCCGTTGGAGGGGGCATAGGTTCAATCCCTAGTCAGGGAACTAAGATCTGCATGCCACACAGTGCAGCTAAAAAAAGAAAAGAAAACTTAGTGAAGAATGGTGAGTTTTATAGTTGATACTATCTTTAGTAACTACATTTCAAAAAGGTTCAGTTCCTACTATCCTATACAGCCTAAGTCTCCATCTGTGAAGGCGCCCTGTCCAGGGACGCTGAGAGACTGTGGCTCAGGTGCTTAGCTGTGTGATGTTCTAATTGCATGTGATAGATCTTGGCATCTGTGTCACAGTTAACGTGTCCGATTGTACTGCCTTTTTAGATGTTTTGAACAGTTTTAGCAGAAGCTTAGCTACTTTTGGAACTCAGTTAAGTCATAAGAAAGGCTACTTTATCTAAAGTATCTTAAGTTTTGATTAAAATGAGAGCAGTGGTTTTAGACAGTTGAACTACTAATCCCATTGATGGTAACATACAAGTGTCGGATTTTACATTCCACCCAAATAAGAGGTCGACATGAGGTCAGCACGATGTCTATGGATAAACGTTATCAGGAGATTTCTTAAATTCCACCTAGCAAATATTAAAGCGCTTCTGCTATAAGCTAGACCTGGAGATTCAGACTCAATTAACCCACTGTCCTGATGCTATTAAATTGTTGAGGCCCCAGAATGCTCAACCATACAACACAGACTCTCCCCTAATTCTTTAATAAGGTATGTGCATTGTCTGAGCAGTCCTATTCAGGCTGAAGTAGAAGTGTATCCTGAAGTAGGCCTCCCACACCCCGTGCTTTGCCTCCCTGCAGGACTTTGAGCTCCTCAAGGGCAGATTTATGTGTTACTACACGTTTTGGAATTCCTGGTGTGTAACCCAGCACCTAGCACTGGGAAGGACTATTATTGTGGGTGGGCCGAAAAGTTCATTCGAGGTTTCCCGTAACACATTATGGGAAAATCTGAATGAACTTTTGACCAACCCTGTATTTACTGAATTCAAGAATGAATGAAGAAATAACATTCAGGCCTCCTTATCCACGACTCCTGGGCACCCAGTACCTATTTAAACCTGCTTTCTTCAACCCCCAGTCCTCTTCCTGATCTGTCAGAATTTCAGACTGAGCTTCAACCTGGTGTCAGGGTCCCACTTCCCAAACTGATATGAGCTGCATTAAGGGAGATGAGAAAGTCATAGGATTCTAATAGAGAGGTATAAGCAAGTGCGCCAAACCCAGGTATTGACTGTCAGACACTGAGGGGCAAATTGATTTCAAATTGAGCAGCATAGTTGACCTTGGAAGACAAACCTAGGACAAAGGGTTAGTCACCAAGAGCTGCTGCCAAGTTTTGTTCGGTTAAGGGTGTCTGAAGTAGCGCCTCAGTTTATGAGCTATCAAGGCCACTGCCAGACAGAACTAGGAACGGGCATCAGCTACTCAAACATGGAGAAGAGTTGAGCATAGCTCCAACAGGAAGGTGACTTTTTGTCATGTGTTTATAAGGGTCAAGGGCTTCTGGAGACTCTGCTGTGATTTGTGTGGTGCTATCACTGCAAATACATTTAAAAAAATATTTTCCCTGCATTCTACAGTCATATTTTTAAATAGATGTCATTCCTTAACTTGGGTTCAGTCCACACACACACACACACACACACACACACACACACACATTCATTTTTATTGATATGTGTTTTCCAATATAATACAGTGTTTATCTCCTAATATAGACTCAATAGCATTAAAGATACTTTTTTAATGGGTTATATAAACCTCCTTTGGAATGAAAATGAAGATGGGGGAGCACTTAGCAAACAAATGTGGGTTACGGGAAAGTCACCATGTGGCTAATTCATGAAGCATATTCTTGTTGCCATGGTGATATTAACATCTCAGGCAGAACAAAACCAGTAAGGCAAGGGCAGAGTGGTGGGGGAACAGACCTTTTATAGAGGATTGCTCTAAGCACGCCATGCACTCTTATTCCTGCCTGTTCCATTTAATTCCCCAAATGCCACATCCAAGGAGGCTTGCCTATGTAATTTTTAAGGGATATTTTTATCTTAAATCCATTAGTACATTGGAGCTTATTAACATCTTACTGTGTGGTTTGGGATCTATGTTGTTCTTGTTTGAAAAAGAAGTTTCTAAGCTGTAGCAATCTGCGGTGAGGAGAAACGTCCTCAGATGCATGCAGGAGCCCTGGCTGTCATCCTCGCCGTGTCATCAGTCATTGATCTGGTCCAGGGCAAGTCTCTTCATCATGCATCTGTACTTCTCTAGTCACCAGATGAGGGAGAGATCAGTCGACCACACGTCCTTCCCTTCTGCTCAACCACCTTGTCTGACAGTGACGGAGGCCTTTCGCCGTAGAGAGTCAGTGTAGAACAGTGTCAAAGCAAACAGCACGGCAGTCAGTCTGCTGGAGTTCCACACTGGTACTGTGTCTTAGTTCACATACTCCTGGGCAAGTTATTTATGCCTCAACTTTATCACTCATAACATGGGTCCAACTGTAGTATCCCATGCACAGCATCCTTGTGACCGCACAGAATGATCCATATAAATTGCTCAGGCTGCGGGGCCAGTGTCCTAGCCGCATTTGTGGTGGTGGTGATTAATGCTTGCCTCCGCAAGGAGACCCATCATTGTAAGACACGTTCACCTGTCAAGTGGGACACGTGTCAGACAAGTGATGTCGTGGCTGCTCTCTCAAGTGCTTCCAGAGCTAATCAGACATGATGCTTCCCAGAATGCTGGAGGTCCAGCATTCGCACCCATGTTTGTCAGCGTGAGGAAGTCAGCCTTTCTCAAGCTATTAATATGGTATTGTCGGGGACAGTAAGAATACCAATACAAAAAAATCACAGAAATTGGAAAGTACGTATTCCCCTTTGTTTCACTTTTCCTCTTTGAGGATACACCCTGCTCCCTACAGTGCTGCTCTAGAATTGTTGCTCTGAGAACATTTTTAAATGACCCGAATAAATCCTATTTTGAAATTCTGTGAAATAAAGTTCTATTAAGGTAGGAGTTAGCAGAGCTCATTTTATTCATTTGCACTTTAAAAGGGAATTATGCATTAACGGTGGAATTGTCATTTCCTCCAGTGAGTGCAAAGAGCAGCCGAGGGCCACTGCACCACCACCTCCCCCACCCCTGCTGAACATTCGGACCATTGTTCACGCTCCCTGTTGTCAGAAGGTACTCTTGGGTGAACTCAAGTGCAACCTTGCCTTCTCTCGGGCATCATAGTTCTTCCATGAGAATGTCTTGTTCTTCCTCTAGTGGTTTGAAGAATATACAGGAAGGGTGAAGGGTCACTTAGAGGGAAGCATTTAGGACTTTGCAGAACCAAAATGTTGCAAGAGGTGAATTTGGGAACATATGCACAATCATTTGGAGAAGGCGATGGCACCCCACTCCAGTACTCTTGCCTGGAAAATCCCATGGATGGAGGAGTCTGGTGGGCTGCAGTCCATGGGGTCGCAAAGAGTCCGACACGACTGAGTGACTTCACTTTCACTTTTCACTTTCATGCTTTGGAGAAGGAAATGGCAACCCACTCCAGTGTTCTTGCCTGGAGAATCCCAAGGATAGGGGAGCCTGGTGGGCTGCCGTCTATGGGGTCTCACAGCGTCAGACATGACTGAAGTGACTTAGCAGCAGGAGCAGCACAATCATTTAGAGACTCTTTCCCAAATCAAAGTAGTAGGTTGCAAGAAAACAAGTTCAGGTAGGAGATCAGCCTGTCCCTGCATAGTTGAAAAAAATTTTTAAAGCTAAGCTGGGATGGATGTAAAGGGATTAGAGTGAACTTCAAGAATTGGAGACTGAGGCCCATTTGTACGTATGAAATGAAGCTGGAGATGAATGGTGAGTCCAAGCCAGCGGGAGGGGACTCCCTGAAAACCCAGCTGGACTGAAGGCACTGGTCTGGATCTTTAAGGTAGAAGGGAGTAATTGCAGGGTTTGGGGTTGGTTTATTTGTGTTTTAGATAATCAGTATAATACATTTTGTAAGTTTGAGGTATAAAAGGTGTTAATTTGTATATTACAATCCAACTACTGCAGTCGTATTAGCTAATAGCTCTGACATGTCACATAATTATTTCTTTTGGGGGTGAGAACAATCAAGATCTAGTCTCAGCAGCTTTGAAGTTGGTAATTCAGTATTGTTGACTGTGATCACTATGCTGTGCATTAGATCTCCACAACTTATTTATCTACTATTTGCAAGTTCGTACCTATAAACAACATCTCTCCAACTCACCCACCACCTCCAGGCCCTGGTCCCCACCATTCTACTCTTAGTTCTTAAAAGTCATTGCAGGACTTTAAATGGAGATGTGGAATGATGGCTGGCATGGAACAGGAGAGGGCTGGGATGGCTAAGCCCCCTTCAGAGACATCCCTGTGCCAGTAACAGTGTCCCAATCAGAATGCAGTGGAGCCAGTGCTGTTCCTTCAGAGGCAGCGCTGCTGGATTGATCATCTTTCTATAGCCGAGAGATGGCGAGATGGGAATGTCCCCAGATGGGGAAGAAGGGCCTAGCAGTTCGGGCTCACTCTGGGACTCCTCTGCAGAGGGCGTCAAGCTTCCCCTATGGTGCATCCCTCAGAGTGGTTGAACTGGGAGACTCTGAGGGTCTTTTAGCTCTTATTACTGAGAATTGAAATATGAGGTGGAAATAACTTATCCAAAATTCAGCTCAATTTAGGAAATAGCTATCATTTATTACTAGGTACACTAGTAAGTTTCCTAGACATTATTTCATTTATTCCTCACAGTCATCCTGTGAGATGCGGGTATGGGTTTTATCTTACACCAGAGAGAAAGAAGTTAAATAACTTCTATTTCAATTAAATCATACAGCTTCAAGGTGGTGGAGCTTGAGCTAAGAACAGCAAACTAAGTCAGTCAAGTAAAATTAGACAGTACAAACAATCAGGTGAAGTAAACCACATTCAAACTATGCAGTTCATAATATTTCAGCATTGGAGGAAGTGTGTACCAGGCTTTGGATTTAATCCAGGGTCATCCCAGGAAAACCAGAGCTGACAGTAGCCTTTCCTGGATCAGCTGGCTGTTTGTTCTCTGCCTGTGCCAGTTGCAGAATGAATTCAAAATATTTTTAAATACTTTGAAGTTTTTTTTTTTTTCATTTACTAAAAACTCCATCACGTATTTAAGGATGTTTTAATTGAAAGATTGTGAAAGTGTTAGTCTCCCAGTCATGTCTGACTCTTTGTGACCTTATGGACTGTAGCTCACCAGGCTCCTCCATCTGTAGGATTTCCCAGGCAAGAATACTGGAGTGGGTTGCCATTCCCAGCTCCAGGGGATCTTCCCTACCCAGAGATCAAACCCAGATCCCCTGCATTGCAGGCAGATTCTTTACCGTCTGAGACATCAGGAAAGCCCTAATTGAAAGATTAGCAAACTTTAAAACTGACAAATGATCAGATTCATTTTTAAAGATAATGTATTCACATTTCCACTACATTTTATTTATCGTCTCTATCAGTTCTGCATTGTTGAATCCCTAACAATCATGCTTTGAAATAGACTCTTAATGCTTAGAGACTTAATGGCTATATGACAAAAAGGTATCATACATTTCCCTCAGGTCATTCTTCTGATCAACCATATCAACATGGATTGAGGCTGTGCTATAAGTAAAATCTTTATGTAAAGTGTCTAAAATTGAGTCACAGAAATCTCATTAATTCTTTTGCTTATAACAGCTACCTTTATATTTATAAGCCCTTAATATTATAACCTTGAATTTCTATCATATTTACAAAATACTTTTCTACAGTGCATCATTTGAGTCCCACAAGAATAGGTATTTTTACAGATGAGAACTAAAGTCCCAAGAAGTTTCTTGTTCCAGATTCTACTGAGCATAAGACAGAAGAATCAAACATTTGAATCAGAGCTCCTAACTCATTTTTATGCCTCAGTTTGTGAGCATCGGCCCCCAGCTCGGTGCCAGATGGAACCTGAGGCTGGAATGTTGGCCTCTGGGTAGCTGTGGTCTTCATGGTGCCCGGAGGAGCTCCATCTCCTTTGAACAAGTACATTGCACATAGATAAGGCCATCTGCAGTAAACTGGCTTTTTTTTTCTTATCAATGCATCATTCTTTAGGAATTTCAAAAGCATTATTTTCATTTTTTAAGATGTTTGAAACTTCAGCGAGAATCTGATTTATTGGAAGGCCAAATGAGGGCAGGATAGTTGAGAAACTAACAGTGTCATGTTCACTGACATCTCCAAACCCTGCAGAGTGATTTACTTTCTGGAAGGAAAAGAAAAATATTCAACACAGAAATGACTTTAGTTTCAGATTTATCAGACATGACATGAGTGTGGAAAATTTATAACTATAAAGTACCTTCATATATTTGTTTTTAAGAAATTTTACTAGTAGAGTAAAAAGATAGACTGTTTTAAAGATGGACTAGTTATAAAAAAAGAAAAAAGAGACTGTTTTAGTAAAGTTGCAGCATTCATTAGAAATATTTCTGGAAATCTAAAATCATTAACTCATTTTTAGTAATTAAACATTTAAAAATAACTTTCCTCAATGTATAGCAAACACTTTATTATTTGATAATTGAATTTTTCATCCCCACTTTGGATCAATTCCTATATGTCCCTCTAGTCTTAGATACTTACAGCAGGGAAGGGCTTTACGATCAACACAGAGCAGGCTCCTTTTGAATCAGCACTAATAGTGATATGATTAAAGAAACATGAGATCCATGAGTTCTTTAAAATGTTAGAGTTGAGCTAGCCACTCTTCTAGAGACTGAATATTTTTATAGCTTTCATGTGCGTGTGTGTGTGTGTGTGTGTGTATGGTGAAGGGAAGTATGTCATCTATATGTAGGGTGCCAAGCAAGGAGAATGGGCTTCTCTGGTGGCTCAGTGGTAAAGAATCCATCAGCCAATTCAGGAGACACAGGTTCAGTCCCTGGATCAGGAAGATCCTCTGGAGAAGGGAATGGCAACCCACTCCAGTATCCTTGCCTGGGAAATCCCATGAGCAGAGGAGCCTGATGGACTACAGACCATGGGGTCATGAGTCCAACATGACTTAGCGACTAAACAATGAGCAAGGAGGATGGGCAGCTGATGCTCAGAAGACCTGAACTCCTTGATGGCTTTTGGGCAAGGCGTTTTAAATGCAGCATTAAGGGTGAGGGGTGCAAGGTGTGTGATCAACTTGTGGGCATTCTTCTGTTTGGTTGTCGGTGAGGTAGCAGAGTGAGGTTAGAACCTTTTGGTTGCAGATTGTCTGCAGGAAGCATTTTGAGTATAGAGACTATGCTACTTGGATTCAGAGTTAGAGTTGGTGTTTGCTCAAATTGGAAGTATATATATCAAATATATCTGGATATATTTGTCCTGTATGACCTACTAGAAAGAGCCAGCACAGCTTTTGGAATCACAACTCAGCTTCACAACCCAGCTCTGGCATTTTCTATCCATGGGACCTGTAGCTCCTTTCAGCTTCACTAATTGCTGAACTGTGAATATGAGTTAATAGCATCTCTTTCATGGGTTGTCGTGGAGAATAAATGAGGTGATGTATGCCTCATTAGGCCTCCACCAAGTAAGAGCCTAATAATTGGTGGAGTTTGTCTTTTGAGGGTTTTTTTTTGAATGAAACAAACTCC
Organism: Nanger dama; assembly: GCA_917880005.1. Classification (NCBI taxonomy): domain Eukaryota; kingdom Metazoa; phylum Chordata; class Mammalia; order Artiodactyla; family Bovidae; genus Nanger; species Nanger dama. The sequence continues at coordinate 29,836,253 of CAKJTW010000028.1, forward strand.
ATTCTCAAATAAAATGAAGAGTTGCTTGGTCTAAGTCAGTGCCTGTGTGCATACATGCTCAGTCATACCCAACTCTTTGTGACTCATGGACTGTAGACCCTTCTCTGGTCTAAGTCAATAGGTATCACTTTTTTAGCAGAACTTTTTTTTTCCTAAAACATTATTACAGGATCAAAAGGCAGTTTTGATTTCAAAACTATTTCAGTTCTCAGTGGCCAACAATTTTTCATCATTTATGGAATTATGGCTTCTTCCCTCATAGCTCAGTCAATAAAGAATCTGCCTGCAATGCAGGAGACCCAGGTTTGATTCCTGGGTTGGAAAGATCTCTGGAGAAGGAAATGGCAAACCACTCCAGTATTCTTGCCTTGGAGAATCCCATGGATAGAGGAGCCTGGCAGGCTACAGTCTGTGGGGTTGCAAGAGTCAGACAAGACTTAGTGACTAAACTACTACTATAGAATTATGGAAACCCTGAAATGAATACTAAAAACATTTAGAATACATTGAGCATCCATTAGGATGGCTACTATCAAAAATAGGAAGGTAGGGAGGAGAGAAGAAACAGGGAAAGAGACAAAGGAAGAAGAGAAGGAAAGAAGGTTGTTGGCAAGGACATGGAGAAATTGGAACTCTTGTGCTCTGTGGAAAAGTAAGGTGCTATAGCTGGTAGGGAAAAAGTTATAGAGATTCCTCAAAAGGATAGATATAGAGTCATCATATGAATAGCAATTCCACTTCTAAATACTATATATATATATATACACACACACACACATACATACATATATATACACACACACACAAAAGCTTTGGAAGCAGACTCTCAAATATTTGTATACCAGCATTATTCACAATAACCAAACTGTAGAAGCAACCCAAGTGTCCACTGGCAGACAAATGAATAAACCAGATGTTGCATATATGTACATACAATGAAATACTGTTCAGCCTTGGAAAGGCAGGAAATTCTGACATATGATACAGCCTGGATGAACCTTGAGGACCATATGCTAAGTGAAATAAGCCAGTCACAAACAGATGAATATTGTATCCTGCCATGTAGGATATGAGATAACCAGAGTAGTCAAATTTAGAGAGATAGGAAGTAGAATAGTTTGACATGGCCTGGGGAAGACGGGGATAGCGATATGTAATGAGTACAGAGTTTCAGTGTTGCAAGATGAAAAAAGTTCTGGAGGTTGGTTACACAACAGTATGAATGTACTTCACACTACTTCAGTTCAGTGCAGTAGCTCAGTTGTGTCAGCAAAGTAATGTCTCTGCTTTTTAATATGCTGTCTAGGTTTTTCATAGCTTTTCTTCCAAGGAACAAGTGTCTTTTAATTTTATGGCTGCAGTCACCATCTGCAGTGATTTTTGGAGCCCATGAAAATAAAGGTGTCATTGTTTCCACTGTTTCCCATCTGTTTGACATGAAGTGATGGGCAGGATGCCATGATCTTCATTTTTTGAAGGTTGAGTTTTAAGCCACCGTTTTGACTCTCCTCTTTCACTTTCATCAAGAGGCTTTTAGTTCCTCTTCACTTTCTGCCATAAGGGTGGTGTCATCTGCATATCTGAGGTTACCGATATTTCTCTCAGCAATCTGAATTCCAGCTTGTGCTTCATCCAGCCCAGCGTTTCTCATGATGTACTCTGCATAGAAGTTAAATAAGCAGGGTGACAGTATACAGCCTTGACTCCTCTCCTGATTTGGAACCAGTCTGTTGTTCCATGTCTGTTTTTCTGTTGTTTCTTGACCTGCATACAGATCTCTCAGGAGGCAGGTCAGGTGGTCTGGTATTCCCATCTCTTTCAGAATTTTCCACAGTTTATTGTGATCCACACAGTCCAAGGCTTTAGTATAGTTAATGAAGCAAATGTTTTTCTGGAATTAAGAATTTTCCACCCTTAGTAATTTAACACTACTTAGCTGTACATTCGGAGAAGGCAATGGCACCCCACTCCAGTACTCTTGCCTGGAAAATCCCATGGATGGAGGAGCCTGGTAGGCTGCAGTCTATGGGGTTGCTAAGAGTCGGACATAACTGAGCGACTTCACTTTCACTTTTCACTTTCTTGCATTGGAGAAGGAAATGGCAACCCACTCCAGTGTTCTTGCCTGGAGACTCCCGGGACGGGGGAGCCTGGTGGGCTGCCGTCTATGGGGTGACAGAGTCAGACACGACTGAAACGACTTAGCAGCAGCAGCAGCAGCAGCTGCTATACATTTAAAAGTGGTTAAACATAGAAAGTTTATATGTATTTTACTAAAATTTAATTTTTTCATGGAAAGCATATACTGGAGATGTAAAGACAGTTCCGAAACCCAGTCAGCCCTAACATCCAGTGATACAAAGGTAGAAGATGTGATTGTGATTGAGAAGAGAGTCCAAGACCAGTTTCCATCCCAGTTACCTGTCTCTCGGGAAACAGGCAGGGTTGTGTATATGATAGAGGGTGTGGGTGAGAAGGAAGAGGTGTGAAACATTTACTCTCAAAACGCTCTGTATTCCCCCACTACTAAATCATTTGCAGAACTAGAGGGAAACCTGGCAGTATCTTATCTAAATTGATGATGAGCCATCACCTGTTAATCCAAGGGAAAGCCCCTGACAGTATTAATGATACACAGTTTCATATAATCCTTAGGAAAAAATAAATAAATCACTTGAGGTCTTCAAAACAGAAAAGATCCAAACATTCAGAGCCTATTTCACAACAAGCATCCAATATCCAAGCATTTGCTACCACTTTCTGGGAGGGCCCAGCACTGTCTGACATCTACTCTGATGGAGTTTGGTTGCTCTCTCTGGGGCGTGGGGCTAAGGAAATGTCAGTGACATCAATATCTCAGTGTCAGTCTCAGCAAGACCTGTGTGGACTTAATCTTCTTATCCATAAAGCACAGAGACAGACAGTTGATGTAGACTGAGCAAGCAGTTAGGAAATCTAGAGAAGAGAAAAAGACTTGATCCAAAAGGCTATTTCATTTCATTAGAGCTTGATGAAGTAAGAGAAAACTGGATTTTGACTAACAGTGGTGGTCATCTTAATAATGATGATTATAGTATAAGGGGTGTTTCTGAGTGTATTTATACTTGTATTGATAATAGGCCACCTAAAGTTGAGTTTTGTTGCTGTTAGAAAACACCTACTTCTATATTAGACTGTGAAGGCCAGGATCTTTTCTTACCTTATATTCCATTGTTTGAAATTTTCCTGGATATATCCTTAAAATCTCGAATCCTCATCACTGAAAGAATCATTTGTTTGCATGTGTTTTATGGATTTTTTTTTAATTTTTAAAAAAATTGAAGTATAGGTTGATTAACAATGTTGTTAATTTCTTTTGTGCAGCAAAGTGACATACGTTTTTTCATTTTCTTTTCCATTATGGTTTATCATAGGATATTGAATATAATTCCCAGTTCTATACAGTAGGACCTTGTAAGCCCAAATTCTCATTCTATCTCTCCCCTATCTTACCTCCATGTTGCTTTACAGATTTCTTATGGCATGAAAAAGTCAGGCATTCTTATAAAAACAAAAAAGGAGGTATTGATACATATTACAGCATGGATGAAGGCTGAAAACATGCTAAGTAGAAGAAGCCAGACGCAAAAGGCACACATATTGTATGATTCCATTTGTATAAAGTGTTTAAAGTCAGAAAATCCATAGAGACAGAAGGTAGATTAGTGGTTGCCAGCGGGTTGAGGGGACAGAAAAAGTGACTGTTTAATGTATGGAGTTTCTTTCAGTGATTGTTAAAAAACATGATTCAACTGAGTAAATTTGAAGATTTAATTGCCTTTATTCAATAACGATTCATGAATCAGTCAGCGTCCCATCTAACATGTAGAAAAGTGCTCCCAGGACCTGTATAGAAGAAAAGACATTGATAGGCAGAATGGGGTGGGAAAAGGATGTTTCTAGCAGAGTGGATTGTTCCAAGCAAGCTCACCTTCCTTGGGGAGAAGGCTGGTGTCCGTTAGGCAGATTAGCTCCCTAGTGCTGACCAGGTAATTCCAGATTGACTAGTTCAAGGTCACATTCCTGGGAGACATTGAACTACAGTTGGTTAGGTCCTAAGCCTTGGTGGGTCTTAGCACAAGTGTTCTGTTTGGGGAGTGTTTTTCTTTTTCTAACAGAAAGATGAAAATGTTTTAAGTTGATACTATGGCTGTACAACTTTGTGAATACACTAAAAAACCACTGAATCACACACTTTAAAATGGTCAGCTTTATGGTATGTGACTTATATCTCAGTACACCTATTATAAAAATAAAATATCCGAGAAGACTTGCAGTTGTCAGGGAGGAAGAAATTTTCCTCTCTCCTGCTGAGGTTCTTCTGGCTGTACTAAAAATTAAACTGACATGAGACAGATTAACAGGAGGAAATCAAATAAAAGTTTAATAAGACATGTACATGGAAGAGACCAGGAAAACTGAGATACTTGCCAAAATGGATGAAATTCTCACATTTAATATCACCTAAGACAAAAGAGGAAGCTGGGAGTAGGGGTTAGGGACTTCAGCAGGGAGAAAGAATTCATATGGAGATGAAAATTCAAATGTTTGGTAAACAAGTGTTTGGTGGACTAGGCAGAGAAAATAAGATACAGAGTGGACTCTGATCTCTAGGCCCTGCTGAGTTTCCCCATACCACAGTTCAGTTCAGTTCAGTCGCTCAGTTGTGTCTGACTCTTTACAACCCCATGGACTGCAACACGCCAGGCCTCCCTGTCCATCACCAGCTCCGGAGTTTACTCACTCATGTCCACTGAGTCGGCGATGCCATCCAACCATCTCATCCTGTGTCGTCCCCTTCTCCTCCCATCGTCAATCTTTCTCAGCATCAGGGTCTTTACAAAGGAGTCAGTTCTTCACATCAGGTGGCCAAAGTATTGGAGCTTCAGATTCAGTCCTTCCAATGAACATTCAGGACTGATTTCCTTTAAGATGGACTGGTAGGATCTCCATGCTGTCCAAGGGACTCTCAAGAGTCTTCTCTAACACCACAGTTCAAAAGCATCAGTTCTTCAGTGCTCAACTTTCTTTATAGTCCAACTCTCATATCCATACTTGCATGACTGCTGGGAAAACCATAGCTTTGACTAGATGGACATTTGTTGGCAAAGTAATGTCTCTGCTTTTTAATATGCTTTCTAGGTTGGTCATAACTTTTCTTTCAAGGAGCAGGCATCTTTTAATTTCATGGCTGCAGTCACCATCTGCAATGATTTGGTCCCCTCAAAATAAAATCTGTCACTGTTTCCACTGTTTGTCCACCTATTTGCCATGAAGTGATGGGACTGTATGCCATGATCTTAGTTTTCTGAATGTTGAGCTTTAAGCCAACATTTTCACTCTCCTTTTTCACTTTCATCAAGAGGCTCTTTAGTGCTTCTTCACTTTTGCCATAGGGTGGTGTCATCTGCATATCTGAGGTTATTGATATTTCTCCCAGCAATCTTGATTCCAGCCTGTGCTTCCTCCAGCCCAGCATTTCTCATGATGTACTCTGCATGTAAGTTAAATAAGCAAGTTGACAATATACAGCCTTGATGTTCTCCTTTTCCTATTTGGGACCAGTCTGTTGTTCCATGTCCAGTTCTAACTGTTGCTTCCTAACCTGCATACAGATCTCTCAAGAGGCAGGCCAGGTGGTCTGATATTCCCATCTATTTAAGAATTTTCCACATTTTGCGGTGATCCACAGTCAAGGCTTCGACATAGTCAATAAAGCAGAAGTGGAAATTTTCTGGAACACTCTTGCTTTTTCGATGATCCAGCAGATGTTGGCAATTTGATTCCTGGTTCCTCTGCCTTTTTTAAATCCAGCTTGAACATCTGGAAGTTCACAGTTCGTGGACTGTTGAAGCCTGGCTTGGAGAATTTTGAGCATTATTTTGCTAGCGTCTGAGATGAGTGCAATTGTGCGGTAGTTTGAGCATTCTTTGGCATTGCCTTTCTTTGGGATTGGAATGAAAACTGACCTTTTCCAGTCCCATGGCCACTGCTGAGTTTTCCAAATTTGCCAACATATTGAGTGCAGCACTTTCACAGCATCATCTTTTAGGATTTGATCTGTAATTCCATTACCTCCACTAGCTTTGTTCATAGTGATGCTTTCTAAGGCCCACTTGACTTTGCATTCCAGGATATCTGGCTCTAGATGAGTGGTCACACTATCATGATTATCTGGGTCATGAAGATCTCTTTTGTATAGTTCTTCTGTGTATTATGCCACCTTAATATCTTCTGCTTCTGTTAGGTCCATTCCATTTCTTTCCTTTATTGTGCCCATCTTTGCATAAAATGTTCTCTTGGTATTCCTCATTTTCTTAAAAAGATCTCTAGTCTTTCCCATTCTATTGTTTTCCTCTATTTCTTTGCATTGATCACTGAAGGAGGCTTTCTTATCTCTCCTTGCTATTCTTTGGAACTCTGCATTCAAATTGGTATATCTTTCCTTTTCTCCTTTGCCTTTCACTTCTCTTCACAGCTATTTGTAAGTCCTCCGACAACCATTTTGCCTTTTGCAATTCTTTTTCTTGGGGTTGGTCTTGATCCCTGCCTCCTATACAATGTCGGGAACCTCCGTCCATAGTTCTAATGTCTATCAGATCTATTCCCTTGAATCTACTTGTCACTTCCACTGTATAATTTTAAGGGATTTGATTTAGGTCATACCTGAATGGTCTAGTGGTTTTCCCTACTTTCTTCAATCTAAGTCTGAATTTGGCAATAAGGAGTTCATGGTCTGAGCCACAGTCAGCTCCTGGTCTTGTTTTTGCTGACTGTATAGAGCTTCTCCATCTTTGGCTGCAAAGAATATAATCAATATGATTTTGGTATTGACCAACTGGTGATGTCCATGTGTAGAGTTTTCTATTGTGGTATGGTATCCCCATACCACATCTAACCCATATTCTTTACAAATATCTAGTGATAGCTCTATCAAGGAATAGGCCCTCTATCTAAATTCTTCTTTTTAAAAAAAAATTATTGATTGTTTATTTGGCTACAGGGTCTAGGTTGCAGCACACAGGGCCTTTGGTTGAAGCCTATGGGATCTAGAGCCAAGAGGGCCTTTGGTTGAAGCCTATGGGATCTAGAGCCAAGACCGCCTGCACTGGGAGCCGGGAATCTCAGTCACAGCACCACCTGGGAATCCCTCTATATAATTTCTTTTAGACAGTCAGTTCAATTCAGTTGCTCAGTCGTGTCCAACTCTTTGTGACCCCATGAATCGCAGCACGCCAGGCCTCCCTGTCCATCACCATCTCCCAGGGTTCACTCAGATTCACGTCCATTGAGTCAGTGATGTCATTCAGCCATCTCATCCTCTGTCGTCCCCTTCTCCTCCTGCCCCCAATCCCTCCCAGCATCAGAGTCTTTTCCAATGAGTCAACTCTTTGCATCAGGTGGCCAGAGTACTGGAGTTTCAGCTTTAGCATCATTCCTTCCAAAGAACACGCAGGACTGATCTCCTTTAGAATGGACTAGTTGGATTTCCTTGCAGTCCAAGGGACTCTCAAGAGTCTTCTCCAACACCACAGTTCAAAAGCATCAATTCTTCGGCACTCAGCTTTCTTCACAGTCCAACTCTCACATCCATACATGACCACAGGAAAAACCATAAACAGTTAGGGGAACATCAAAGGTTCTCCCTGGGCCTTGATTGTTTGTAGCTTGAAAGAAATCTGCATGCCAAAGAGACACATTTTGGGGGTGACAAAATTTGTTCCCTTACAAAATCTTACCAAAAAGTATTTTTATATCGCAAGGAAATTAAAGGGAACAAATTCAATTCTGTATTCTTTTCCAACATTGTATCAAAATCCATCACTTAGCAAACATGCATTGAGTACCTGTTCTGTGCCTGGAGATTAGTAGATGTGATCTTAGAGAGGAAGGAGAAAAATATTTTCCTCTACCCTCCTAGGTTTAGTTTCTGGGGTTCTGCAAATTAAATGGACAAAAAACAGATTAACCAGTGAGGTTATGTATGTTAATAGAAGCCTTCCTAGAAAAAAAGTGAAGACCCAAAGAGGGCAGTTAAACTCTGGAGGCTTATATGCCATTTTAACAATGAGTAATCAAGTTGTGGGAAAGTGACAAGATAAAGGAAAGGGGGCTTGAGTTCTAGGGGTTAAGTAAATTGTGGGAAGGTAAATGTATGCAGGGTTTTGGGTACATGGAGTGCTACTGAAAAGGAAGAGTAGTTGAGTAAGCTCTGTTAGGCAGATTAAACTCAGATCATCTCTGTTGATTAAGAGGCATTCTCCTCTTCCTGGAAAGAGAGCTGAGATACCTTTACAAAGGGAAATGTGTGCCCGTTTTTAGAGAAGAGCAAAACAGAGAGCTCAATACAGTCCTTAAGTCGAAGAAGCCTATTTGGGGGTGGCATGTGCTGTTCTCCTTCACCTGCTTCTCTCAGAAGCTGAAAGACTTTTCAAAAGATAAGTGTCTATGGGACAAAAAAGGATGCTGGCAAGCCTTGCTTAAATGTCTTTCTGGTGCTTTCTCTGTGATCCATTTACTCATCATTTTCTCGTTGCTGTTTACACTAGGGAATAAGGATGAAGTACAAGAGAATAGAATGAGAAAACATACAAATCTTAAAATGTGTATTTTAAATATGAAATCTTGTTTGTTCTTTGAAATTTTTAAACCTAGTAATAACTTAGAGGTGAAATTTAATATAAATGGGAAGAATTAGAAGAAGGTATCAGATTCCCTCTCAACATTTAATTAATTTAGAATTTGTTTTCAATTTCAACCATATCAAGGAACTAAACTAAAAGAATCATCATCTCTTATTGTGTAGAAAACTTTGAGTGATGCCATCCGCTTATTCTGTCCCTCAGTGATAACCACCCCTGACATTTTTTAAGAAAAAGAGAGAAAGGGGAGAGGTTGGAGATCAGTAACCAACTGCCCTTAATACATTTAAATGAAATGAAAAGTCTGCTGTTTATTACAGCATAGCAAATAACATAGTAACATAGCAAATGGAGCTGAATTCACTTTGGGGAGTTGCAGAAACGATCTTGCTTTGGTGACTATTTTGTAAAGGAACTTGGCTCCTATTCAGCTTGGTTTTGCAGTGAGAATTCAAGGAGATAAGCCAGCAATTCCACCGTTTCCCAGCAGAGGTAGCCGTTTTGTGCAGGTCCCTGTTTTTCAGTGTGGCACTCACATGTTTCTGTTAGGTCCTGTCGCATATCAAGATAAATACTACATGTGTCTCCATCAGCTATGGCACCCTGCCTCTCTTTGCTGCTGAGCTCAGCCACAGGCCTTCTGAAGTTTCGTAGACTTAGCCCACACGTCTGTAACACTTTTGCATCCATCCTAAGAACTGCCGATTTTAGCACCTTCCTGAAAGTGAAAGTGAACTTGCTCAGTCATGCTCGACTCTTTGCGACCCGTGGACTGTAGCCCACCAAGCTCCTCTGTTCATGGGAGTCTCCAGGCAAGAATACTGGAGTGGATTGTCATTTCCTTCTCCGGGGGATCTTCCCGACCTAGGGAACGAACCCAGGTCTCCCACATTGCAGGCAGACGCTTTAACCTCTGCACCACCAGGGAAGCCCTTAAATACAAGAGTACAGTCTCTCAGAAAACCTCCTGTAGAGACACAGAACTTCAGACCTAAGTACTAACATCAAAGATTTCAAGGGAGGAAAGGAAGCCAGGTTGAAAGAAGAACGGGGGAGGAGGCGGGGGGATGTGAAAGGGGTGGCCTTACAGATGTCTCCTGCCACCTACAGATGCCCAGGCGTTATGGGACTGTTCCCCGGGCCTCCAGAGAAGGGCGGACTGGAACTCGGCCCTACCAGAAATCAGACCAGACCAGACCCAGAATTCGAGTTCTCGGCCAAGAGGAGGTGATCAGTCTCCAATCCTCAGCTCAGGCTGAGGGCCCTTCGACCAGATTCCTGTGTCTAGGACCAGGGGACTAGAAAAACAGGGAAGGATAGGAAGAGTTAAGGAGAGGAAAGAGAGAGGTCAATAAAGTCTCTTGTTCCTCAGCTGTCGGGGCACTCTGGCCAATTGTCTGCGTCAGGAGACCAGGGACAAAAGGGTCCCAGTTGCGGCCACTGGGTCTGGTCCATTGGCAGGCAAGCTGGCCCCTGAGTACCCTGAGTGGTCGGGATGTCAGTCTCAGCAAAGAAGAGTCCTCACCAGAGTCGCCATTTGTTGCAGGAAGGTGGACCCCTTCCAGGGCCCGAAACTGGGCTCTTGTCTAACACTCAGAAATGAATTGTCCGAGGAGACACATGTGATGACAAAGCAAGAGATTTTATTAGGAAAGGGCACCCAGGTGGAGAGCAGTAGGGTAAGGGAACCCAGGAGAACTGCTCTGCCGTGTGGCTCGCAATGTCGGGTTTTATGGTGATGGGATGGTGACAGCACCTTCCTAGAGTTCACCAATAGGTTAGAGTCTGCATGTCTTTTCTACCCAAACTATTTCATAATGTCTTTGTGAGATGCGGTCATCTCATGTATCTTTAAATGTCTCTATGATGATGTAATAGGTGGCACTTGTGTTTAATAAATGCCAAGCACCATTCTTAAGACTGTGCTTATTAACTAAATTAAGGCTCATGATGATTATCTAGTATAGATATCCATATTCTCATTACCTAATTTTGCAGATACAGAAAAATTAAATACACTTTCCTAAGCTTATGCAGCTGGTATGGAGCAGGCCTGGGATATGAATCTAAGCAGTCTGACTTTAGAATATTAGCTCTCAGCTCCTGAATATCCTGACCACAATACACTCCATCTCTTAGTACACTGTGAGGTACTCTAGAAAAGCACTGATAGTAAGAATTAGTTGTGTTTGCGCTGCTTAGAAGTTCAGAGATGGCATGGTCTAATCTAGCAAGGGAATCATGAACTTGAGTCAAATTACTGCACCTTTGTGACCTTTTGACAAGTTATTTTGATTTTTTTGGGTTTTAGTCTCCTCATCTGTAACATAAAGAAAAAAGTATTGGATTTGTTTGGGTTTTAGTCTTCTCATCTGTAACATAAAGAAAAAGTATTATTAAGGTTTTTGTGGGAGTTAAATGAGATACGAGATATGAAACACCAGTGAGTTTCCCTTTTCCTTTCCATGTGAATTACCTCATTTGTCCCCTTGGCAGTTCTGTGATGGAGGCACTGGAGGTATTAGATCCATTATACAGATGAGAATATAAATCCATTCAGGTGTGGTTTAATGTATTTCATTGCTTTGAGATAATTCTTGACCATGATCTCTTCAGGTATTTCTTCTGCTTTATTTTCTCTCTTCTCCTTATGTGATTCCAGTCAGCTGTCTTATATCATCCCACAGCTCCTGTGGGCTCCATTCTTTCTTTCCATTCTTTTTTCCTTTGTGTTTCAGTTTGGATCATTCATACCAGTGCATCTTTCTTTCATTTCACTGATTTTCCACACAGCTGTGTAATTTACTAAGTCCGTCTTAATTTTTATTTTATATTGGAGTGTAGTTGATTTATAACATTGTGTTAGCTTCAGGTGTACAGCAAAGTTATTCAGATTTACATATATCCATTCTTTCTTAGATTCTTTTTCCAGATTGTTTATTACAGATTACAGAATATTGAGCAGAGTTCCCTGTGCTATGCAGTAGGTCCTTCTTTATTTTCTATTTTATATATAGTAGTATGTATATGTTAATCCCAAACTCCTCATTTAGCCCATCCTCCACCTTTCCCTTTTAATAACTTCAAGTTTTTTTGAAGTCTGGGAGCCTGTTTTCAGTTTTAAACAAGTTTGTTTGTATCATTTTTAGATTTCACATATAAATGATAATCATGTGGTATTTGTCTTTCTCTGCCTGACTTACTTCACTTAGTATGATAATCTTCACTTAGTATGATAACCATCCATGTTGCTAGAAATAGCATTTTTTATTTTTTATGGCTGAGTAGTATTCCATTGTATATATGTACCACATATTCTTTTTTAAATTATTTATTTTAATTGGAGGTTAATTTCTTTACAGTATTGTGGTGGTTTTCACCACACATCAACATGAATCAGCCATGAGTGTTCAGGTGTCCCCCATCCTGAACCCCTCTCCCACCTCCCTCCCCACCCCGTCCCTCTGGGTTGTCCCAGAGCACCAGCTTTGAGTGCCCTGCTTCATGCATTGAACTTGCACTTGTCATCTATTTCACATATGGTGATATACATGTTTCAATGCTATTCTCTCATATCATCCCACCCTCGCCTTCTCCCACATAGTCCAAAAGTCTGTTCTTTACATCTGTGTCTCTTTTGCTGTCTTGCATATGGCGTCGTCGCTACTGTCTTTCTAAATTCCATATATATATGAGTTAATATACTTTATTGGTATTCTGTTGTATATATGTACCGCATCTTCTTTATCCATTCATCTGTCAGTGGGCCTTTAGGATAGGAATACTTCATTTTTGATAGTGTGGTTTTCTTCTTGAGTGTTTCCATTTGACAGAAACTCCTTGTCTTTTGATGCATGTGTTCATCTGTTCTGCTGGATAGAGTGTAGACGCTCTGCAGACACTGAGGGAAATATCCATACCTGGAAACAGGCATGCTTCTTCTTCCATCAGGCTGCAGATGTGGTCAGATAAACCAGTTGCATCCAGAGCTCATCTAGATTACATTTTGTCTGTACCACAGGCTTCACCTCCCACTAGAGGGGACTGCATCGCCTTATGCTGAAGTGGGCCCAGCAAGTCAGAGATTTTCCTTGGTTGGCATGCTCTGCACTCAGCTCTCCCTGCACGCTTGTACACAGAGTTGAACTCTGACCAAGCTCCTGTGCCACCTCAGGAGCAGACCACAGCTGCTGCTTACACGAGGCTGGGCTCATGTGGGGATGAGGGTCTCTCATGCTGGATCTGCTTCACTCTTAGGTCGTGTGTCTAGGCCTCAGACCTGGGGCGGTCTCCAGGATCCATGCCTTTTCTACCATGGCAGCTAACCTTGGCCTTGTATCTGTGGTTGTGATCTAAGGTGGCCTTAGTAGTCAGCAGCATGAAGTAGGATTTCCATTTCCTGGTCAGAGATTGAAGTCAGGCCACGGCAGTGAGAATGCTGAATCCTAGTCCCTAGATCATGATGACAAATAGCCAGTGACAAGGCACTGGCCTGTTGTCTTTGTAGAAATGAATTTCCACAGAGAGAAAGTGGTGAAACAGTAGGTGGTGGTGGTTTAGTTGCTAAGTCATGTCTGACTCTGTGACCCCATGGACTGTAGCCCACCAGGCCCCTCTGTCCATGGGATTTCCCAGGCAATAATATTAGAATAGGTTGCCATTTCCTTTTCCAAGGCATTTTCCTAACCCAGGGATCAAACTCGAGTCGCCTGCATTGCAGGCTTATTCTTTACCATCTGAGCCATCAGTTCAGTTCAATTCAGTTCAGTCGCTCAGTCGTGTCCGACTCTTTGCGACCTGAAGCACCTAAATAAGTGTTTATTAGGAGGAAAAAGAATGCGTGTGAATAGACAGGTGAATTCAGAAAGGGTGAATTCAGAAAGTGTTGCACCTATTTTGGTAGTTTGGATCACTTTTCTGGGGCATTTCTTCTGGGTTTCCTCTAGCCAGTCTTGCTTTGCCTGGCTCTGAGTCCATATTTGGTTTAAGTCAGGGTCCTCCCCTGTGTGTGCATGCCTCTCTTAGCCAAGGTGGCCTCTAGCGAAGAGGACTGTGGGAAGGTTGACATTGCCTACTATGGGGTGGTAGCCCTTCCCTTTTGGCCCCAAAGGAACCTTTCTGTGCATGTGTAGTTGGGAAGGTTTCCTTGATCTCAAGAATGAGAAATATGTGGTCTCTTATCTTTTATCCGGACAGGGCTCAGCTTCTCCTCCCTCCTGCTGTTATCGTCATCTTGGAGTGTCTGTCCACAGGGGACAGGCTCCAGCTGCTCCTTGTGGGGCTCCTCTGTCTCCGGCCTCAGTGGTAGATTGGAAGGTTCCTCATACATACGGGCAGCCTGCATCCCAGAAAGCAGGCACATTGTTCACATTTCCTGAGCCACTAGTGAGGTCTCCTAAACAAGCCGTTTTATCTCTCATATCGTTGGACTCTTGATTTGTTGGGATTCCATAATGTTGTGGTTCACTTGTGTAATGGAACTGCAACACTTGGGCCTGGTGCCTAGTAGGACATAAGAGATCCTTATTGGTTAACTGAGGAACCTAAATAGAAACGTCCTGTTGACTGTCCAAAGGTCCCACTCTCATTTTGACTTGTTCCTAATTGACAGAAGAGGTCACTGCCTGAATCAGGAGTACAAAAGTATGCATTTCCTTTAGAAGCTCCACTGGACAGAGTTGAGAAACATAGTCTTTAAGCAAAGCTATTATGATCTCTGACGGAAAATACACACACTCAGACACCCACCTCTGAGGGTCTAGAAAACTGAATTCTGATTCTGCCTCCCATTAGCTGTCTCTTGATATGCAGATTACTCACCAGATCTATTCCTCAGTTTATTTATCAAGTGGGATTAATGATATGTATCTTACTTCAATCGATGGCTGTGAAGGTAAAATGAAATTACATAAGTAATTTAAAACACTTTCCAAGTGCTATAGAAATATAAAGTATTCCTCTAGGAGGGGTCAGAAAGGTGTAGAAAAAAGTGGGAGTTTGATTTTCAAGGCACCCTTTTGACATCTACGCATCACCATAAGAGAGAGTCCATGAATATGGAAGAGAGCAAAATTAGAAATAGAGCTCTTCCTCTCACTAAAATTAGCCTACTTGTAATAAAGGTTAATTAAGTCCTTCTCCACCAGGCAAGGACACATTTTTAAAGGGAAATTGCATGTCAGCCCTGACTCGTGCTGGGGAGTGATGAGGCCTTCATGTCATATCTCACTTTGAGCTCAGTAAGCTCTCCTGTTTCCTATAGACCTAACCTGATGTTTCATTTCCTGTCTCAGGCCTAGAATTCCTCCACAGCGCTGCTTGATTCATTTATATACTTGTACTCAGACAACAGAGACAAGTTCAGTTCAGTTCATTCACTCAGTTGTGTCCGACTCTTTGCAACCCCATGAATCGCAGCACACCAGGCCTCCCTGTCCATCACCAACTCCCAGAGTTCACTCAGACTCATGTCCATCGAGTCGGCGATGCCATCCAGCCATATCATCTTCTGTCGTCCCCTTCTCCTCCTATCCCCAATCCCTCCCAGCATCAGGGTCTTTTCCAGTGAGTCAACTCTTCGAATCAGGTGGCCAAAGTTTTGGAATTTCAGCTTCAACATCAGTCCTTCCAGTGAACACCCAGGACTGATCTCCTTTAGAATGGACCGGTTGGATCTCCTTGCAGTCCAAGGGACTCTCAAGAGTCTTCTCCAGCACAACAGTTCAAAAGCATCAATTCTTTGGCGCTCAGCTTTCTTCACAATCCAACTCTCACATTCATACATGACCACTGGAAAAACCATAGCCTTGACTAGACGGACCTTTGTTGGCAAAGTAATGTCTCTGCTAGAGACAAGTAAGACTATCAAAAAGTCATCGGTAAGTTTCTTTCTGCCAACTTCTTTCATAGCCCAGATCATCTGCACCAAAGAGTGCCAAGGTACACACAAGGCATGGCCTATACAGTTTTACTTCCTTTGCCTGGATTCAATCCCTGGATTGGAAAGAGCCCCTGGAGAAGGAAATGGCTACCCATTCCAGTATTCTTGCCTGGAGAATTCCATGGACAGAGGAGCCAGCAGGCTACAGTCCATGGGGTCGCAAAGAGTCAGACACAATGAGTGACTAACACTTGTCACCTGTTATACACCATTGAAACCTTCAACCACAAACTGATGAGTCTAGAACTCAGGTCAACCAACTACTGCCTACAGGCCAAATCCAGCTTGCCAACTGTTTTATAAATAAAGTTTTATTGGAACACAGTCACTCCCATTTCTGTACCTATTGCATGGGGCTTTATCACTCCAAAGGCAACGCTGACAAATTGCAGTACAAGTGGTATGACCTGCAAAGCCAGAAACATTTGATATCCGGCCCTTTGCTGAAAAAGTGTGTCTACAGCTTGGTCTAGAGCAATATTAGGCCTGTCCACTCCCCACCAACATTACTAAGCCACATTTGGTTTATTCAGCTCTCTTTCTCCTTCTTTGATTTAATGAACTAATTATTATGGGACTGATTTATGCAATAGCACCTAAGAATAATGAGATAAAGAGTTGTTCAGATGTGAGAATGTATAATAATATATTTAACTAGGAAAGTTCATAGAAAATACAAAAAAAAAAATGATAACACTCCATAAGGATGCAGTCAGCCAGCCAAATCTAAAATGTAGAAAACTCTACAGAATAAACCACCCAGTTTTTCCAGAAAATACCTGGGCATGGAAGATCAAAAGTGGAGTAGGGCACCTGCAGAGATTCAAAGAAACTTAAGGTATATTTCAACCTAATGCAACTTGTGGATCTTCTTTTTGTTTAAACAGTTGATTTTTCCGTATTGATCTGTGTTCACACATCTTGCAAGCCCTCTTCTTCTAATATCCAAAGGTTCTTTTGGATTTTCTTTTTACGTTTTGAAAAAAATTTGGCCACACAGCTTGCAGGATCTTAGTTCCCCAAACAGGGATCCAACCTGAACCCCCTGCAGTGGAAGCAGAGTCCTAACCCCTGGACTGCCAGGAAGTCCCAAGATGTGTATCTTCTATTTGAACAACTCTATTGAGATGATTTAAACATTGAAGAGATCTTGGTGTTTTGAAGGAATTATTTGTACTTAGGTATAATGATATTGTGATTACTTGTTTATAAATATCCTTATCTAGTCAAGATAATTAAATTACGGTATGGTATTTGTGGGTAAAATAATATGATGCCCAGGATTTTCTTTCTACTCTCCAACTCCTTCAGTCAGAAAAATATAGTAGAGAATATAGAAGGAATAATATTGGCAAACGTTTGATGATTACTGAGCCAGAGTTTTGAATACCTTAAGCTCACTGTGGCTTTCTCTCAAACTTTGGTCTTTTTGAAAATTTTCACTATGAAATATTTTTTTCAAAAGCATGAATTGAACCTGAGTCTCCTGCATTGTAGGCAGGTTTTCTTACCATCTGAACCTCCAGGGAAGCCATTAGTTTGAGTCATCTTTTAATTTGGATCCTGGTTTTGCTAGCTGTTTCTAATCTGTAGAATGGACATTGTGATTCAGATTATATGTGATATTGTGAGGATTATGAAAACTCAATGAGATAGTAAAAGTTTAACACTGCATAATTCATAGGAAATTAATCAATACCTGGTAGCTATTATTTTGTATTTGCTATCACATGACAGGAATGTAAATACTTATGAGCCTAGTTCATTTATCATGTAATTGACTTCTGTGAATTGCAGACCTTAAACTCATATTGTTGCCAATCAAGAAGAAGGAGCCAAAATAGAGAATATTTTCACTGTGTACACATATTTCCTTGACAGTCTGGAAACAGTCACAGAACCTGTCAGATACATGGAGGAAAACTCTGGTACCCAGGGGATCGTGATTGGAAAGTCAAATTGTCCTGACAATACATCTGTCCTCAAAAGTAGTTTTTGTTTGTTTGTTTGTTTTAATCAACATAGTAGTTTTCTGTGAAACTGCTAATAAGTGCCTGTGAACACTTTTAAGCCCATTGTGCATGGGAAGCCCTGTGACCATGTAGGACACTGACAGATTTCCCAGTTTGAGTTATTCTTGTCTCTCCTTGACAGCTTGCACTCAGATGACCTAGAGCTGGTTCTGAGTAACATGACACCCCTTTCACTGCGTCTCAGCTGCCTAATCCACCATTTAGTCCCCATTCAGTAGCCAGCATGCATCATTCACATTTATAGGAAAATAGATTGACCTAAGGCACAGGATGTTAGAACAAAAGCAATCACCATCTCATCAAACAAATGAAATAAACTTGGGCCCTACCCCCACTGAGAGTGTCCCTTAAAATTCATCCCCTTGGGGTGGTCTCATTCTGAGTAAAATTACCGTCTAACAAAGATGTTGGGAAGCATTCTGCTCACAATGGATATTAAAAAAAAAAAGTAAGAGAAATGTGAGATGTTGGAGAAGGCTGGGAAGCAATATTTTGCTTGAACTCAAAATAATAACACTGTGCTTTCTGTATCTGTTCTTCCACAGAATGACATCACTCCTCTACATGTTGCATCAAAAAGAGGAAATGCCAACATGGTAAAACTATTGCTTGATCGAGGAGCTAAAATCGATGCCAAAACAAGGGTAAGGGTGCAACTTACGTACTTGCTTAGGCTTATTTTCAGGAAGCAGGTCTGCTTCCACTGATACCTTTGTTGCTGGCTCAGCCCTGGCTTTGTTATTTCCTTTGTTGTGGTCTCTTCGAAAATGACTGCTAAGCTGATTCTTCTTATAATGGGATAATGATCCCCATTTATAAAGCTTTAATATACATTTAAATAGTACTGGGATTTAATTATAGAAACTAAGGCTTAGGTCCAGAGTTTTTGTTTAGTTAAATTTTAAGTATTTAGTCACTACTTGATACGGCACACAGAGGTATTGGGCCAGTTTAATACTAAAACTGACGTTTTATTTAAAAACAAATCTGTCTCCCTTTGCACACTGCTGGTAGGAATGTAAAATGGTGCAGCCACTACGGAAAACAGTATGGAGGTTCCTCCAAAAGTAAAAATAGAACTAGCATATGATCCAGCAGTCTACTTTGGTGTATACACCCCAAACAATTGAAAGAAGTATCTTGAAGCCATGTAATAGTCAAGAGGTGGAAGCAACCCAGTATCCATAGATAGAAAATGGTTCAAGAAAATGTGTTATGTACATAGCAGTGGAATGTTATTCAGCCTTATAAAGAAATCCTGTCACATTCCCCAGTATGAATGAGTCTTGAGAACATTATGCTAAGTGACAGAAGCCAGTCACAAAAGTACAAATACTGCATGGTCCCACTTAAGGAGGCACCAACAGTAAACACGTAGAAACAGAAACAGAATGGCGCTTGCTGGAGGCTTAGGGACAGGGAAATGGGGAGTTGCTGAGCGTCAGTATTGTAAGATAAGTTTTAGAGGCGTTATACAACAACATGAATATAGCTAATACTACTCAACTGTGCACTTAAAAGTGGTTAGGGGAGTAAATTTTATATCGTGGTTTCTTAAACCACAATTTAACAAATTTTTTTCAACATAGGTCAGTCTAGGCAGGTGTTTTGACATGTTAATTGTTTGGTGTGATGCACTGTGTGGGGAGGGGAAAGAAGTGAGACTTAGAATCAAGTTGGAATCCCAGGTGAGCTTAGCTGGTTGACTTAGTTTAACAAGGCGATGTAACCTTCTGCATCCAATTTCTGTATCTAAAAATAAGATCAATGGCTTCCTTGAAGGCTTGTTGCAGGGATCAAGCTAATGTTTGTAAACTGTATTGGCGTAAAGGAGACCAGAAATAAATCCCAGCCATTACTAGTAGATGTACACCTCAGAGATATTGCAGCTTTGGTTCCAGACCACTGTGAGGAAGCAGTATTGCAAGAAGGCGAGTCACAGGAATTTTTGGCTTCCTAACATGTATAAAAGTTATGTTTATACCATATTATAGCCTATTGTGTAAAAGGATTATGTCCTTAAGAATGTATATACTTTAAATTAAAAGTACTTTATTGCTAAAAAAAATCATAACTAGTATTGGAGCCTTTAGCAAGTTATAATCTTTTTGCAATAGTAACATAAAAATCACTGACCAGAGATCATCATAACAAGTATAAGAAGAAGAAAGTTTGAAATGTTGCAAGAAGCACAAAAATGTGACACAGAGACACAAAGTGAGGAAATATGGTTGGAAAATGGCCTTGCCTGATGAGGGTAGCCACCAACCTTCAACTTTTAAAAAAGAGAGAGAGGGAGAGAGAGAAATGCAGTATCTGCAAAGAGCAATAAAGCAATGCACAGTAAAATGACGTGTGCCTGTATAATTCAGAGCTCCAGTTAACATTACACTTCTGACCAGGGATTTTCTTTTTCAACATTTCATTTAAGAGCAAAATGTGCTCTTATAAATATCCTCCTCTCTAAAGGTTTTGGAGAGTTATCCCTGTCTTGTATCTCCTGCAATCCTGTGGTTCCTCTTTCCAAGAAACCTGATATTTCTAAAACTGGTCCAGTAACCTGGACTTGGTTCCTGTAGTTCCTTGATTCAGTACTTTATCTTTCACTGCATGTATTCACTCAAGCAATTAATGATTATTGAATGTCTACTGTGGGCCAGACATGGCTAAGTCATGGAGAAAGCCCACAAGCCCCCTCCCCTGCCCTCATGAGGCTGATTGATCATTTGTCTGTTGTATACTGTGACTTGAAGATAGCCCAGCCCTGAGTATTTGACAGGAGACCAGACTTCTTTGTCTTAGTACTGTTGAACCTGAAAGTTTTATGCTTCGTACGTAGCATAAAAGAAAGAAGCTTTCTGGAGAGGGGAATGAAGGAATGAGGGTTTACCCCCTACAAGACTGTCTGACTGGGGAAGTAAGTTGAAGAGAGGTCTTATTGCATTGACCTGGCATTATTTGCTAAGAAGCCATCAGCAGTAAGCTAGACCCGTTGCTTTGCTGAGTTCAGGAGCAGTTGCAAAAAGAGTAAGTTAGATAATCATCGCTTAATGCCTCTTGGTCACCTGCAGAGGTAGAGGGTCATTTGTGAATACAGAAATTTTTGTGAAGAGTGAAGAGGGATACTGGAGCTGAGCAGAAGAGAGAAACTTGTATAGCTATGCTTGGCTATCCAGCTGGATTTTAATGAAGTGTGTGGATTAGAAATGACCATATTTCTCCCTCTCTTGATACAGTCATCAGTCACCAGAACAGCAAAATTGTTTGTCAGTAATTTTGCATCATTTATCAAACACTTACTTGTTCTATTTGGTACAATGGGAAGAGGTCAGGGTATGTGGGAAATTCAGGTCCCATATTAAAGGGGCACGTGGTGTCATGGGGGAGGCTAGAATGAAACATACGAACACTTCTGGACAAAAGCATCAGACGTGCAGAATACGGGACATAGGCGAATTCAGTATACACTTAGTTTCTATGCCATTTTGCCTCCTTGTTCTGAAAGCCTGTCTTATTTTAAACAAAATGTAGAGTCCTTTTTACCAGTCACTCAGTTTCAACGTGGAGTTGCTTTTCTCCTGTGTTATATGAGTGCTGTGTGGATGTGAAGAAAACTTAGAGAAACAGAATAGTCATTCTTCTATTGTTGTCCTGCTTGGGGTGGACGGGTGGTGTCACTTGAGAACAAACTGAATTCCTGGCAGACTGTATGGGAGAAAACATAGTACATACCCCAAATATGTCAACTATTTTCTTCTCCTCATCAAAGCTTCCCTTCTCTCTTGCTGAAATGACAGAGCAGTCACTCAGTGTGGGGATGAAAAAGAGGGAGCCATGAAATTCAGAAAGCCCTAGGGACAAGCCTGAAAACGGAAAGCAATTTTTTTCTTTATAAATACAGGTTTTAATGCTTCAATCCAGTAGCTCTTTAGAAAATAAATCTTGTTATCTACCCATCTCCTTCCTACCTGTGTAGCTACCTCGTTGCATCAGCACTCTGACCTGCTACACACCAATGCCCTAGATTTAGAGAGTTCACTCTGCACACTCCAAGGGACCTCCTCATTGGCTTGCTATGTTCCGTGCGTGTGTTGCTAATCTGATAAAGGATTTGGTTCAAAAGCAGACTCTTACTGCCCTTTCAATCAGGGAAGTAAACTTGAATTGTAGTCAGAGTGATTTAGGTTGGGATCTGAACAAGACCTGACCAGCTGGAAAGGCAGGATGAGAGTGAATTTTTTCTACCCTGGTGCCTGATCTCTGGTCTTAAGTGTGACTAGCAAGTGAAATCATGACCCTAGGAAAGTTCATCCTCCTGAGTCTTAGTTTCCATCTCAGTACAAATTGCGAGTTGTTCCGATGATTTCACAGGTTTCCCGATTGCTGGGGCACTGAATGTTGTAACTTGAAGAATAATTAGCTACAGTGAAAGTCGGGGTGGTGATATGTTGGGGTGATATGACCAAGATGGCGAAGTATGAGACCCCAGCCCCCACCACCCACAAAGATCAACAGTTAGACAATGATACACTATCAAAAAAAGCTCAGGAGAGGTTGGGAGTCCAACTGAGAAACTGCAGCAAGGACTCCCTGGTGGTCCAGTGGCTAAGACTCCACGCTCTCCAATGCAGGGGGCCCAGGTTTGATCCCTGGTTGGAGAACTAGATTTCGCATGCCACGGTGAAGATCAAAGATCCTGCGTACTGCAAGTAAGACCTGACACAGCCAAATAAGTAAATACTTTTTTTTAATAAGAAACTTCAGCAGCACAGTGGAACAAAACCCTGGAAAATAACTCACAAAAAGGTTGCTTGCAGCATCTGATCCCCTATGCTAGCGCCACTCAGGGCCAAGGGTGAGCCTCCCCAAGTAGGAAGAAGTTTTCCTCACCAAGAAAGGGAGAACGGGGTGAGCAGCCAGCCTCCCCAGCCTTTTGGGAAACTGAGCAAAGGACCCACTTGGGTCTCATCCAACCAGAGGCTGGCAAAGCTGAGATGAATAGAGATGGGGAGGAGCAAGGAAACAGCAGGGGCTGCCAGCGTCAGCCATGTGATGGGGATGACTGAGGCTCCCTGTGACCTGCTCTCAGACCCCAGCACCTTTCCCCCTGAAGTAGCCAACAGCCAGCACAGCCGACCCAGACCCCTGTAAATGTCACTGGTTTTTGTCCCGTGGATATTCTCATTCGTGGACACCAGCCGTCTGAGCCCCTCTCTGCTCCTCACCTCCCACTGCCTTGCTGGGGCTCAGGATCCACACGAGCAGCCAGCCCAGACCTCTGTGGCCACACAAGTACCCGACACCAGCCTAGAGCCCTGTGGGTGACTCCCACTTCTGTGCGTGTGCTGGGGGCTGGCTCCTCCGGCTGTGCATTCGCACACTGCCGGCCAGACCCTCATCACAGGCTTCTGCTGCTGTGCCTGTACCTATGGCAAGATCCCTCAATATGGAACAGCAAGCCAACAACCAGGGCTCTCACAACTGCCTGAGGGCCTGAACCTGGCTCTGTTTCTAGTCACCGGCCTCCATCACTCAGCATGTGCACACTCCCAACCAGACGCTCATGACCAACCTCAGCTGCCACACATGCTCCGGGGAGACCCTGCAACCATAGTAGACACCAGGGCCTCCACAGCTCCTGTGGGCCAGGCCTAGCCCTGTCTCCTGGCACTGACCTGCACCACCAGGCTCATCTGCAAGGAACCCCTCCAGCTGGGCACCTGCACGCCTCCAGCTTGATGGCCAATGCCAGCCTCCACGGCAATGCACGCATGGTGAGACCTTGCAGCCACAGAATGAATGCTGACAGCCAAGGGACCCCACAGCTGCCAGTGTACCTGCAGTTGGCCCAGACCCTCGGCAGCTGGCCCTTGCCCCTGCCTGTCTGTGTAAGTCTGAAATGAGCATTTGCGACTACACAGGGACCTGCAACTGGCCCCTGCAACCGCGTTTGTATACACCACCAGCTTCAGCCCCCACCACTGCCTGCCAGGTCCTGAGCCACTGGACCTGAGATGCATCGAGGGCTCCACTAGCCCTTGCAGTCACTGTGGTCAATGCTGTGCCCCCAGCAGCCTGAACAGATGAGACATCAGCCCCCAATCCTGTATCTGAGAGCCTGCACCACTATATGCAAGGTTAGAGAACCTTCCAGCATGCTCCCATCATAGAAGAAAGTCTTTCCATACCAAAGTCAACCCATAAAGTCTGAAAGAGATGACTGCTTCTGCAAATGCACAACATCTATGCCAGGATCAGGAAGGGATCAAGGGTAACATGACATCACCAAAGGAACACAGTAAACTTTCACTAACTTGGCTGGACAAAGGATTCAAAATACGTGTTCTGAAGATGCTCAGAGATCTACAAAAAACACAGGTAAGCAGTTTAACAAAATCAGGGGAAAAAAAATACTATTCAAGAAGTTCAAAACAGAGATAGAAAACATAAAAAGACAACCAAACAAATTTTGGAGCTAAAAGTAACAATGTGATGACCTAGAGGGGTAGGATGGGAGAGGGGACAGAGGTGCTAGAGGGAGGAGATATACATGTATTTATGACTGATCATGTTGTACAGAAGAAACCAATGCATCATTATAAAGCAATCATCCTCCAATTAAAAAAATTTTTTTAATATGGTAATTGAACTGAAGAATTCAGTAGACAGCTTCAACAGTAGATTGGACCAAGTTGAAGAAATTGATCTATCCAGTTTGAAACTATCCAGTCAGAGGAACAAAAGAAAAATAAAAAGGAACGTAGAAAACCTACAGGACTTAAGTGACTTAAGGATTAAGTGGAAAGAATCTACCTGTCATGAGAGTCCCAGAAAAAGAGAATCACTGGTGACTTAATAACTTAGATTGCTATTCTGTCGGATCTTTTAGATGTGGAAGCTTTAACATTGAATTTTGGAATGGAATGGAACAGGGAGTGGAATGGTGGTTGCCAGGGGCTGAGAGGTAGGGGAAATGCGGTGATGTTGGTTGGATAGTATAGACTATCAGTTGTAAGATGAATAAGCTCAAGTATCTAGGGTACAACATGGTGGCTGCAGTTAACAATACTGTATTGTACACACCGAAAGTTGCTATGACAGAAGAGCTTTAATGGTCTCTCCGTAACAATGACAACATAATTTAAGAGGAGATAGTGGTGGCAAATGAGCCGCGACATGTACAGATATCAAGGCAAATGCTTCCATCTGACTATATATAGCATCCTAGTTTGTTTCTTTATAGAAATGCATTGCTGAGAATGACTACTTATGGTGGCTGCTCTTTCCATGTGATTTTTGCTCTCTGCAAGGCTAGCATGTGTATTTGCATCCTCTCTAAAGGAAGAGGCTTTGCAGTGGAGGGTCTATTGTCATTTTTATTTTCCTTCGCATCAGTTCACAGCCAAATCAGAGGCTCAATATGGACCCTAAATTAGAACCAGTTTAAAACTAATTTGGCAACTTCTGAGTTTAAACCAATCTAAATTAGATTCTCAGTTCAGTTCAGTTCAGTTGCTCAGTCGTGTCCGACTCTTTGCGACCCCATGAATCGCAGCACACCAGGCCTCCCTGTCCATCACCATCTCCCGGAGTTCACTCAGACTCATGTCCATCGAGTCTGTGATGCCATCCAGCCATCTCATCCTCTGTCGTCCCCTTCTCCTCCTGCCCCCAATCCCTCCCAGCATCAGAGTCTTTTCCAATGAGTCAACTGTTCTCATGAGATGGCCAAAGTACTGGAGTTTCAGCTTTAGCATCATTCCTTCCAAAGAAATCCCAGGGTTGATCTCCTTCAGAATGGACTGGTTGGATCTCCTTGTAGTCCAAGGGACTCTCAAGAGTCTTGTGGCAACTTCTGAGTCCTCCATCTCCTTTCACCAACTCTTCTCAGTCCAATAACAAAGGCAACTGTGCCTGTATGTAGCACTCCAGAGAATATTCAGGAGTTCCAGGTAGAGTCAGTAATGATAATGCTGTGGCTCCCAGACTGCGGCTCTCCGCATTCCTCCTCCAGCTTCCAGCCTTTCTAGCAAGGTACCACTGCCCGCCTCTCCATAGAATCCCACTACTACAATATTACATCCAAAGCTACACCTTGACACTCGGAAACACACATTCATCTCAGTATCTATAGCACTTAGTACTTCCTGGCACATAATAGATGTTTAATAAGTACTTGCTGAACATATTAGATACACTTCCTAATATTACATTTGCCAAAATGTCTTACTTGATTTTATACTGGTCCTGTGATAATGGGGACATGGGGCTTCCCCTGTGGCTCACCTTAAAGAATCTGCCTGCAGTGTAGGAGACTTGGGTTCGATTCCTGGGTTGGGAAGATCCTCTGGAGAAGGGAAAGGCTACCCACTCCAGTATTCTGGCCTGGAGAATTCCATGGACTGTATAGTACATGGGATCGCAAAGAGTCGGACACGACTGAGCGACTTTCACTTTGTGTTGATATAATTTTGCTCTCTGAAGTTAATGGCATCCAACTGATTTATAAGAATAAAAAGATATTTGTGTGCAGGTAGATAAAGGGTTTTCAGAATATCTCAAATCTGTCAGTTGTTAAATTCTTACTAGTCTGGAAAGATGTCAGGAGATACTTAGATGTCCTGTAATTTTAGCCTGTCCTTTCCCAGAAATGCAGGTTTCCCTGGTGGCTCAGACAGTAAAGAATCTGCCTGCAATACAAGAGGACTTAGGTTCAATCCCTGAGTCGGGAAGATTCCCTGGAGAAGGGAATGGCAGCCTACTCCAGTTTTCTTGCCTGGAGAATTCCATGAACAGAAGAGCCTGGTGGGCTACAGTCTGTGGGGTTGCAAGGAGTCAGGCACAACTGAGCAACGAGCACATTTTTTTCTTTCCCAGAAATGCAACTGGTTGTATTTATCAGATTAAATATGAGGGAAAAATAAATAATAAAAATAAAATAAATAATAAAATAAAAAAATAAATAATATTGGTATTGAGTTTTGCTTTCCATTATATTTCCAGAAGTGTGATTGCCTTAAGAATAAATTCTTAAACTATTAAATATTTCATAGTCATAAAATAGTGTCTGTTGAAGAGATGTTACCTGACTTCTTATCAGAAACTCTGGAAATCAGAAGACATCGGAACATCTTTAAGGGGTTGACTGAAAACTATTTGCTAATCTAGAATTTATATCCAGTAAAAGTATATTTCCATAATAAAAGTAAAATAAAGACAGTATCAGACAAGCAAAAGCTGAGATAACTTGTTACCATCAAACCCATACTAAAAGAAATATTAAACGAAGTTCTTAATTCTGACATAAGATAAACGACACTAGAAGGAAATGTGGATCTAAAGTAGAGAAGAGTTAGAAGTAATAATCAGATAAAAACTATTTTTATTTTCTTAAAATTTAAAAAACCGATTGTTTAAATAAAATATCAATTTGTTATAAGATATATAATGCATTTAAGTTAAATATATATTTATAGCACAAAATATGAAGCTACTAATATAAATGAAATTATAATATTGTAGAATTCTCATACATGAAATTATATAATAATACATAATAACATAAATACTATTACTATATAATATAGTTAATAATATTATTTAGGCTGTGATAATTTAAGGATATTTATTTTAATCTCTAGGAACACCACTTTTAAAAACAGGAAAGAAAAGAAAGAGTTTAGTTAAAAAGTCAGAGGAAGAGATCGTCAATGATATATATAGTGAATCAGTCACTGGAAAACTAAATTATACTCAGTTAACCCAAAAGAAGATAAGAAAGAAGAGGAAAAAAAAGCTCACACAGAAGAGAGTGGAAAAATACACAACAAATATTATAAGGGTGTGTTCTAGGCTCAGAAAGAAAGCTCCAGTTTTCTGAGCAGAAAGAACAGCAAGGAATTCTACCTCATTTTAGTTTGATTTTAAACATATAGAATGTATGGCAGGACAGCAAGAAAGGGCACTAGAAAGATATATTTCTCTCTCCTGTATATAAATGGCAGAAATGAATTCTTGATGTTAAAAGGAGATTGCTTGCTGCAGTGGAAGAGATCCAGTCCCTCTGATGCAGGAACTAAGGTCTAATGTGAGTCTAACTGATTCTAAGTCCTAACGTGAACCAGTGACTTGCATGTGACCTTGGGTAGGCACATTAATCCTTGGAGCAGCACTTTCTTATCTATAAATGCAAATTCTGATGCCTTTCTCTTGTGGTGTTGTAAAAATTCGGTAAGATCACAAATATATTGACAATAGAGCAGTCTCAAAAATGTTATTTCACTTCCTCCCAGACCAAATCTACAATTCTCTATTATGCACAAAATGAGGATACAGTCAGAATTTTTAGAGAAAAATACATGTATGAGAATAGTTTGACTGTTAGAATGTAACCAGTGCCTTTTAATTTCTCTCTAGCTATCATTATAACTCTCCTATCCTGGGTACTACCTGCTTTTTCTTTCATTGTTTTTAATCTTCAGTTAAATATCATATCCCATTTTATATCCATGACAAAGAAGAAAGTATATATCCAGAGTTTTCTGCTTGACTTCCTTTCCTTCTCTTGGGTGTGTTTTTTGCTTAAAGGGAAGAATAGAAAGGAACCTAGAGGATACTAATAGAAAAAAACAATAATAAATGTGTCTTTTTCTGAAAGTGTTTCCCAAGTCATGAATTTGTGTCACTTCAGTATTATTTTTGAGCAAGTTCAGCTTGTTAAGGACGTTTTCTGGGTTCAGTATTCCTAAGTGTGATGCTTTAATGTCTCACTCTGTGCTTTTCAGAAAAGCTAGACCTGAAAGCAAATCTTTTTGACCTTGGCGTGTGCAAGCTTTTTGCTCTTTGTCTAACACTAGAGAGCCTTTTGTCTAGCCAGTGAAGTGCTGTTCCCTACCTCACTAATAAGATCGCTGCCACTGAAATGAAATATGAGATCTAGACTCGCCAGTTTGCATTGCTTCAGAATTCTTCCCAAGGGGATACTTGTTCATTATGTTAGTGCTTTAGAAATCAGGGGAACTGGAAAAAAAATCACTCACCCCATGCAATTTCATTTCCCTCCCATAATGTTACTATGGCAACTCCACATCCTTGCTCCTTCTCTCCTGTCCAACTGCGTATATTGCCTATCTTGAGGCAGCCTCCCTTGAGCCCCAAGAACTGCCTTTGTCAAGCATTTTTCAATTGGAGGTCAAAACTATATCCTGTTGTATATGGTTGAGGGACTGCTTTTTGGTCCAGGACCATTCAAAGTGACACTGTGCATTAATTGTAAATTTCTAGGTGTTGGGAGTGGATAAGAATCCTTCTATTATATTGGAAAAATCATTACTCTAATTTTAAGGAAAAGAGTTCCCTGCTATGTAAACCAGTACCCTGCTATGTTACAAAACAGAATATCCACAATAGCTCTTATTTTAAAGCTTATAATGTCCTGAAATAGAAAAATGAGGGAGGACCTTAATTAGAGCAAATATTCTCATATTTCTCTTACTTTCTAATTCTTTTTTACTGAAGTATAAAAGATTTACAATGGGTTAATCTCTGTTGTACAGCAGTGATTCAGATATACATACATATACTTTTTCATATTTTCTGTTATTATTTATCACAGGATATTGAATATAGTTCCCTGTGCTATACAGAAGGACCTTGTTGTTTACTCAGTCTATATCTAATAGTTTGCATGTGCTTACCCCAAACTCCATGCTTCCATTCACCTCACCTCCCCCTTGGCAACCACAAATCTGTTCTCCATGTCTGTGAGTAGTAAACAAGTTCTATCTAGTAGACAAGTTCCTTTGGATCATATTTTAGATTCTGCATATAAGTGATATCATATGGCATTTGTCTTTCTCTTTTTGACTTACTTCACTTGTATGATAATCTCTCTGACTTTTCTGATAGCTCAGTTGATCAAGAATCCATCTACAATACAGGAGACCATGGTTCAATCCGTGGTTTAGGAAGATCCGCTAGAGAAAGGATAGGCTACCCACTCCTGTATTCTTGGGCTTCCCTTGTGGCTCAGCTGGTAAAGAATCTGCCTGCAATGCACGAGACCTGGGTTCAATCCCTGGGTTGGAAGGATCCCCTGGAGAAGGGAATGGCTACCCACCGTATTCTGGCCTGGAGAATTCCATGAACTGTATAGTCTATGGGGTTGCAAAGAGATATCATATGGTATTTGTCTTTCTCTTTCTGACTGAATTCACTTATATGATAATCTCTAGTTCTATCCATGTTGCTGCAAATGGCATTATTTCCTTCTTTTTATGGTCTTACTTTCTTAATCTTAAAGCTAAGAAGACTGAGTCATGTTCTTCAGTGTAATTCCAGTTTATAAGTCACTTATCTATTGAGAATTTTATTTTTTTCTGGAACAATAAGGTATTTTAATAGCACTTCTAGGATATAAATTTTCCAGCAAATTTGGAAAATTCAGCAGTGGCCACAGGACTAGAAAAGGTCAGTTTTCATTCCAATCCCAAGGAAAGGCAATGCCAAAGAATGTTCAAGCTACCACACAATTGCACTCATCTCACACGCTAGTAAAGTAATGCTCAAAATTCTCCCAGGCTAGGCTTCAGCAATATGTGAACCGTGAACTTCCAGATGTTCAAGCTGGTTTTAGAAAAGGAAGAGGAAGCAGAGATCAAATTGCCAACATCTGCTGGATCATCGAAAAGCAAGAGAGTTCCAGAAAAACAACTACTGCTTTATTGACTATGCCAAAGCCTTTGACTGTGTGGATTACAATAAACTGTGGAAAATTCTGAAAGAGATGGGAATACCAGACCACCTGACCTGCCTCTTGAGAAATCTATATGCAGGTCAGGAAGCAACAGTTAGAACTGGACATGGATCAACAGACTGGTTCCAAATAGGAAAAGGAGTACGTCAAGGCTGTATATTGTCACCCTGCTTATTTGACTTCTATGCAGAGTACATCGTGAGAAACGCTGGGCTGGAAGAAGCACGAGCTGGAATCAAGATTGCCAGGAGAAATATCAATAACCTCAGATATGCAGATGACACCACCCTTATGGCAGAAAGTGAAGAGGAACTGAAAAGCCTCTTGATGAAAGTGAAAGAAGAGAATGAAAAAGTTAGCTTAAAACTCAACATTCAGGAAACGAAGATCATGGCATCCGGTCCCATCACTTAATGGGAAATAGATGGGGAAACAGTGGCTGACTTTATTTTGGGGGCTCCAAAATCACTGCAGATGGTGATTGTAGCCACAAAATTAAAAGATGCTTGCTCTTTGGAAGGAAAGTTATGACCAACTTAGATAGCATATTAAAAAGCAGAGATATTACATTGCCAACAGAGGTCCATCTAGTCAAGGCTATGGTTTTTCCTGTGGTCATGTATGGATGTGAGAGTTGGACTGTGAAGAAAGCTGAGCGCTGAAGAATTGATGCTTTTGAACTGTGGTGTTGGAGAAGACTCTTGAGAGTCCCTTGGACTGCAAGGAGATCCAACCAGTCCATTCTAAAGGAGATCAGTCCTGGGTGTTCTTTGGAAGGACTGACGCTAAAGCTGAAACTCCAGTACTCTGGCCACCTCATGAGAAGAGTTGACTCATTGGAAAAGACTTTGATGCTGGGAGGGATTGGGGGCAGGAGGAGAAGGGGATGACAGAGGATGAGATGGCTGGATGGCATCACTGACTCGATGGAAGTGAGTGAGTGAACTCCGGGAGTTGGTGATGGACAGGGAGGCCTGGCGTGCTGCGATTCATGGGGTCGCAAAGAGTCGGATATGACTGAGCGACTGAACTGAACTGAAGGGTATAAAATCAGTAGTCTTAAACATAGAAAATAAGAAGGAAAGGAATTTTTAAGCAGCTAACTAGAAAGCATCTTTAAAAGACTAGCCTAAAAGCCCATTCATTCACCCACTCATTCTCATTTACTCAGTCATTTTTATTAAGCAATTTCATGAACATGGTACTGAGTTACCTTCTCTATGAGATTCAAGTATCCCTTTTAAGCCATTAACTTAGCCCTCAGAAACAGACTTACTGGAATGATAATGTATGTCCACAAATAACTAAAATACTAAGCAGAATGTCATAGTTTCCCACAAAGAGGTTCAGATAAAGTATGAGGGGAATCCTGATGGTCAAATGGTTATGTCTACCCTGAATAAGCCTTCAAGGAAAGCCTATATTTTAAACAATAAGGTTTGGATCTTGGTGAAAGTGGAAAGGGAAGTTTGAGGTACGTGAAATGGTGCACACAAGGCAGAGAAACAAGAATAGGAGAGGCTTTTGCCAGGGACTGCAAAGAGTAACTGAGGTGGAAGGGAAGGGGATCAGGCAAAGGTAAGTGTAGCAGCAACTGATTGGAAGACTTTGAATGCTAACCTGAGGAATTTAGACTTCACTGAGGACTGAATCAGTCATTAAAGATTATGAACACAGAGGTATCATCAGACCAGTGCTTCAGGAATGTGAATGATGTCCCACCTATTTCAAAGCCCAAGAAATTAGTTCAAAATTTAAATGTTTACTTTTTGCCCTCCAAAAATGGTATTAAGTAATGTCAATCCCAGCTCTCTCTCTCTCTCTCTCTTTTTTTTTTAAACAGAACTGTGAATCACTATGTGGCTTATACTTTTCCGTCTCAGTGTGGATCAGCCAGTCGTTTTGATCTTTGTGACTGTATAAACTATGATGCTAATTAAAGATCTCACATTAACTCTAGGCACTGGTTTTCCACTGACCTGTGACTGTCCCAGCAGCCAGGCCGGCACTGTCTGTGCAGTCAGACAGTCGTGACATCTTATACAGCTTCCTGCTGAAAGGGATATCTCCTGCTGGGCTCCTGGCTATTTGAAGAGCCATGCACCTGTGAAAAGTTACAGAGCAAATTTGCAGAAGATCCAAAAGAGTTAGACGTTTGCAATAAATGTTTAAAACACACTACAGTTGATAGAGCTGTGCTTCAGGTAGCTCTGTTGAGCTAGGAACCAGTGAGGTTTTCCTTGGGGAACTTGCAGACTTTATCATTGAAACAAGGTGGTAAAACCAGCAGTGGCTAGAATGGAAAGCCCTTCACAGCTCTGACACGACTGAGAAAAAAGTCACCTTTCCTGGCTGAGTCCCCAGATTCTGTGAGTTTTTAATGCATAAACACCGGAGATCAGAAGTAGCAGCTGCAAAATAGAAAGGAAGGCAAGGAATGTCCGAAAGTTTGAGCAGAGAGGTTTTGTATTAATAATTCCTGCCAAGACATGTCTTATTTGTCCTGCAGCCAGCACTGACCTCTTGCTGAATTCAGCCTGTGACACCTTAGACGAGTCATTTAACTTCTTTGAATCTCAGAGTCTTCATTTACAAAATAAAGATTCTGTCTTTCTGTATAAGGGTAGTTGTAAGGATACAGTTATCCAGTGTCTTGGATTTGCTTCAAAACAATACAAGAAAAAGAAAAGATCAGGATAGAGATGCATCAGTGGGGATGCCAAGGCGGCATCTGTTGATGCGGTCCACCAGGCACCTAGGGACTCAGTACACTGTTGAGCCTACTTTAGTCTGAAATAGGTTTGAAGTTTTCCCATGATTAAAACTTTTTCACAGGATGAAGTCAGCAAAATTATATATGTCTGTATAAGGAACAGTGTACTTCAAAAGATTAAGGAGTTGAAATAGATTTTCCTCTTAGGTAGCCAAACACTTTATATTCAGTATGTAGGATTTAGCTTGGAGGAAGATCATTTTCAAAGATATAAATGTGTTTTCTTTGAAAATGATAAATGAGTTTTCAAAGGTGGATAATTTTGTGTGTGACCATAGTTTAGAAATGCCTATGTGTATTCCGTCATCCAGAGTGTACTCCCCAGAAATGAGAGAATCAAATTTGACCTGTTAGTTCATAAAGACAGTCACATTCAGAGAATGGGAATTTTGTGTGTGTCAGAAGTTACATGTGATTATTGTATTATTTCTTCTTCAGTTATTTTCAGATTTTACATTACTGGGAAGACATTTGCCTTCATGGTATACTTTTAATGTCTTTTAAGATTTTATTTTATTCTATTTTGTTAGGAAAATGCTGTTTCTGACTTGGAAGACTATTATTATATTGCTTTAGTTTGCTTTAGAAGAGTAAGTGTTTGAAATAAGCATAAAAGGGAGAATATTTAAACATGTTCAAAGAATATACAGTCCAACTCGTATCCTATTTGTGATTCAAATCTCATATTTTAAGGAATTTTAATTGTACTGAGATTTGGCTAGTAGTTTAGAAATAGGATTGTACCTTATTGACTATATATTAGATAATTAGGCTTACTTACAAGATCTGTTCATGTAGGCTAGGAAGTGACTTGAATCAACTTTTGACATATTTTAAAATATGACTATCTTTAGGGTAGGTATTCAGTGTCAACAGCAGGAATCTTCAAGATGGGAAACAAAAATCAAGATGTGCGAAAACTTCTTCATATGATTTGGAGCCATTTAGAGCGTTTAAATGAATAAATTTCCACTTCTTCACTTCCCTGTTAGTTCTCCTTTCTCACCTTTTTTTTTTATACAGTAGTCCTTCTCCCCTCTTCCTAAAGAAAGGCCATGACTCTTGTAGCCCACAAGGCTCCATGGTGCAGAACCTCTGATGTGAAGGGAAGAGCTCAGATCACTGGTGTCCTGTTAAGAACTACATGCTTCTGATGCTTAGATAATCGAATTCTTCTATTGCTACTAACAGAAAAGACCTAATGAAGTTGTCTTATGATGAATCATTGAAAAAATCTTTGATGAAAGGTTATTAAGTGATTTTTGGCATTAATTCAGGAATTTAGAGAATTAGTGGTATTGCTAAAACAAAAGTCCAACTACGTATTAGTGCAGACAAGATGTCTCAGCACTAACATTTATAAATGCAAAATTAGGAAAGTATTGATGCTGAACCCTGTCTCAGTCTATCAATAAACTGTGAAAAAGCATATGTCATTCAGAGAGGAATTTTTAATAAATTGTTACTCTTGCTTAATAATCATGAAATTTATAATGTATTGTGGCTTTGATCCATTGTGTTTGAACAATTATAATTCCAATCAGGAGATTTATTTTTGACACTTAGAGGCTTGTGTTCTCAAAAATCTTTAAACTTTTTAAAATTTAGATTTATGATTTTTTGCAGCAGGGAAGTATGAGATAGTAATCAATAAAAAACACTCAAGTGTAAAATTATATTACATGAAGATACAATTATATGGGGGAAATGAAATGGAAATAGACATGCAGGAGCAAAAAGGAGCAATGTAAAATTCCTGTTACAAATTCCTATTTGAAAAGTTTGTAGTATTTTTTTAAATGGTGGATACACAATTATTTATAGTACTTAGATTCCACTGGATAGTCAAAAGAGTAGTGGAATAGTTGCGCTTTAACTGTCAGCTTTGCAGAGAATTACACACTTGACCACTGTTTAAACTTATGAAAAATTCAGTTCTTTAGCTGAAAAAATAGAATTATACTATGAGATACATGAGTAAATATTTGAAGCTTGGTGGTCCACAGCACTTTGGATGCCACGCTGAATCTTGATGAAATGCACTCGTTCATAGAGCTTCCCGTCGAATGTATTTGAAAACGTTGCCTCTTTTGCTAGGACGGCCTGACGCCGCTGCACTGTGGAGCCAGAAGTGGCCACGAGCAGGTGGTGGAGATGCTGCTTGATCGCGCTGCCCCCATTCTCTCCAAAACCAAGGTAATCTCTCCCCAGCTGCTTGAGAATCACTGCATTTAGCTTTCAATCATTTGACTGGTTATTTTACCCAACCTTCCAATCACGTAGAATTTGCTGCAGTTTGAATTTAGCAATTAGTGCGCTCTGTGCACCAAATCTTCAGAGACCCTCAGGATCAAGTTTGAGTTCACGAGGCCTTCAGATGGAACATCGTCTACCACAGAGTCATTTGTGTGTGTGTGACTTTTGTTTTTGTTTCAGGAACACTTAATGTTTGATTTTATTCTATGAAGTTTCTCCATAGCTCAGAAATGATTCCTTGTTGGGAAAAGAAAGACTATAAGATTTACAGTCTGAAGTCTGGGTGCTGGCACCTTTTCTCCTGACCCTCAGTTTATTTCTTGAGAGTTCACAGACTATTAAAAAAAAACAAAACACCAAGGTATTATTTAAGTGATAAAGGCTGGAAACTTTGGAAAGATTGCACCTTGGGCCTTAAAAACAGTTGACATATCTGAAAGGAAAACATTATGATGGCCTTAAAAAAAAATAATGTTTTACCAAGTGTCTTCTAAGACCATTTAATAGTATTTGAAAAACAGAATATTTGTAAATAAATTTGGGGACATACAAACTACCTCAGAGTCACTACTATTTTTATAAATCAAACTAGTGACTTTTTGAAGCTATATTAAGCTTTATAAAGAGCCATAATTTCTAAACATGAACAACAACAAAACATGTATTACTCCTGTTTGCACTCTGATCAGTGTTTACTCAACTTTAGTGAAGAGGGACAGGGTCAAGGTTGTCTGAACAATTTTATCACTCATCACACAGAGTTTAGATTGGCAAGCGTTGGAGAAATTATCCAATAGAATTAAGCAGCCACCCTTTTTCATTGCACGTGATGACATCTTGGACTTTTGAGTGCTTCTCATCTAAACCATTCTACTTGTTCCTTTTCCGTTCACATAGTCCATATCTATCTTCTCTTAATCCCACTGCTATCTTTGAACTGCGTCATCTTCCTAAACTGCTGTAATCACTTCCTTATTTGTCTCCTACCTCTCCCCCTGCTCCTGTTCCCATTTTGCAGTCAGAGCGGCCATGTAAACATCAAACAAATCATGTCAGCCTCCTGCCTAAAAAGGCTCAAATTAATTCTCATCATTCTCTTTAAAATTAATTTTCACCTTATCAGAACAATATGGGCACAATTAAAAGCAAATCATTGTCTCCTCTTTCTTCTCCTATTGTTCATCTCGTTGTGTATTTGGCTTTTTCCCTAAGAAATCGCAATTATTTTTTGATGTTTTTAATATGCAAGAACATTTTCTTGTCCTCTGAGAGCTTCTTAAAGCATCCAGTTCTCATTTTACAGATGCAGTACATTCTGTTGCCTTTCAGAAAACATTTAAGATGACTCTTCTTTAAATTCTTTCACCTCTCATCTGTCCCTAACTCCTCAGGTTTCTTTGTACATCTTTGTCGGCTTTGGCTCTCTCTTTTTGTGGTGGGAGTTTCCTGCCACCGTCTACCTGACCACATGTGCCAGGCACTCACCTTTGCGTGCAAGCTCCGTGAGTGCAGCAGGCAGGGCTCCTTTCAGGTGGATCAGAGAGGTCCCTAATGTCAGGATTAGTTGCCTTTTCTCTAGGAGGTATGGTTTTTTGAGAGACGAGTTCTCCAGCCTTTCTCAGGGTACTTCTAGGTGAATATGTTAGGTAAGGAAAAGGAGCTATCATTCTCCTGGTCTTTGATGTATACTTTAATCATAACAGTGATAACAATAGTTACATAGTGATTGCTAGATACCAAGCTCTAAGTACTGTACATATTTTAACCCATTTACTCCTCACAATAACCCTAAGGCATGAGTTTTATTATGCCTTTTTATAGAGGAGGAAACTGAGACCCAAAGCAATAGAGTAACTTTCTTGAATGTCTCATTTTGTATCAGAACAAAGAGTTGAACCCAGGTAGTCTAACCCTAGAGACCATACTCTTTTAACAGCTGTTCTGTCCTTCTTTCTTCTGAGTGCCTGTTCTGAATCAGTGCCTAACCACTGCCCTCTGCTCAGCCCTGGGCCCAGAGTCCAAAATCCCCAGAGATTTAATTTCTGGTGTCCTGCAAGGCACAGGGGGCGAAGTCATTTGGTTTTGTTGGGTTGGAAGGACCTAT
This sequence comes from Nanger dama, assembly GCA_917880005.1. Lineage (NCBI taxonomy): Eukaryota > Metazoa > Chordata > Mammalia > Artiodactyla > Bovidae > Nanger > Nanger dama. The sequence continues at coordinate 29,873,794 of CAKJTW010000028.1, forward strand.
AGATCTGACGGTTCCATAGGCAGCCGATCCAGCTTTTGGTCCCAACCCTCATCTTTATCCCCCAAGGTACCATGTTTCCATGTTGTTGCCTTTTGGACATCTGGGAGGTAAAGCCATTCTCTTCATCATACACTGTAGTATACTGGAGCCACACTGTTGAACCTATTATGTACATCTTTCCCTAATTCCATATTCAGTAACATCATGTTGACAACTTGATATTGGTCATAGAGTAGTGTCAATTGGCAAGTGCTACCTATTTTCATAGAGCTATCGTGAGCCGTTTACCAGCATACCACAGATTATACCCTTCACCAGGCACTTAGGTGTCAGCCTTCTCCTTTCTGCTGGATAAGCTAACACACTTAAAATCTCTTCTCATATTCTAAAGTTGTAGACATCACACGCAAGTTTTTGTTTTCTTTCCCATTGTGTGACTGTGTGGGTGTGCCTGCATGCATACGTGTGCGTACCCCATGGATTCTGTCTTTTAATTCCCTTCATGTTTTTCAGTGGAGCTTGTGAAAGTTTGGATAAACACACACATCACTTCTACCATGTTTATCCGGAAGTCCCCGTGCCCACTGCTCTGGGAAGTCCTTAACAGAATCTGACCGCCTCTTTGCCTCATCTCAGGTCCTCAGCAGCTCCAGCCAAGCAGCCTCCTTCCACTTCCTATCATACACCAAGACTGTCTCTTTTCCTGTTCCCTCATACTGAGCTTTCTCAGTCTGTCCCAGATCTCTTCACCTGTTTCTCAGCTCAGATGTCATCTTCTCAGAGAGACCTTCTAGGTTTCTTTACTTGTTTGCTATCTCTTTCTTCAATGAAATGAAAACAAGAACTTTGTCTTATATTCAGTGCGCTTCCCCAAGCACCTCAGTCAACACCTGTTACCTAGGAGACCTTCACCAGATATTTGTCAAATAAATAGTAAGTGGATGAATGCATTCTGAACTTTAAGACCATCTCTCTAAATCTTCAAGACGTCCATCTTTCTGAGCTAAGAAAAACCATCACCCTGGACCCATGTTTTTAACTCGATAAGATGCTGTATATACATAATAAAGCCCCTTTCCACAAGGCAGATGATGTTTTTTTTTTTCTGGTGCTTCCCCAGTAACCTATAAGTTACCCTTTCAGAGGTGGTGGTTTTGTGTATCACTAGAGAGTCTCCTTCTTTCTGTGACACTGCCACCCATTTCTAATCTTCACTAAGTCATTTGTTCTCTCAGAGTTTGTTTCTTTGTTTGCTTCATGTTTTCCTCTAAGGCTGTATCAACACACAAAGCAGAGGGATGTTTTGGCAGAAAATAAACAAGTGCATGTGCTCGTGGGTGGCAGTGTCTCGGATGAGAACGGTTCCCATTCTTTGTTGCACCTTAGTTTCTACTTTGGTTCAAGATGTTGAAGTGGAAATTTTTAGGCAGAAATATCCTGATTAACTGGCCATGTATGGAGGCTTTAAATTTACATAGTTATTTATGGAGCTCTTTCTGTATATACAAGGTTCTCTGCTGGGCAGTATGGGGAAATTTTAACCCATGAAACTCTTGCTTTCAAGAAACACAAATAGTTAAAATACATGATGGGGTGTGTGAATGACGCCATGAGAGTGGTCAAAGGAAAACTTGCTCTTATACCCCCTTAAACTGTTGTTTTATGTCATTTGCAAATAAATTAGGGAATTTAACTTGGCCCAGAGGATTCAGAAATTATCAGTGCTTATTTAGTCTATCATTTTTTTCAAAGTTCAGTGATGATAATTTTTTGGAAACTAAATTTACCGTCTCTTTTCCCCCACGTAGGTTAAACCAGGTTACATTAATTACTAAAGCCTCTCTTGATAACTGGATTCTCTGGGAATTTCCCCAGGCCGCTCCATGTTGCCCCCATATTTAAAGGGAACATGCCTGAAGAGAGTGATATCTGTCTAATACCTTGCTTTTGCCTTCGTTGAGAAACGTACTGAATGCTAAGTGTCATGCCAAGCCTTTCTAAAGGTTTTATTTACCTTGTACCCTACTATGCCATCTCTCAGCAATCCAAATCAATGTTTTACTTACTGTGTATGATGACATGTCATTGAATCCAGTTAATTTAAGCTGAATATTAGTCAGAGGCTTGCCTTTCCTCGTTGTAAACACATGGGGGCACCAGACTGATGGGAAAAGGGAAAAGTTGTCCTTTCAACATTGATGTGATAAGAGATGTGTTGTATTTATATCTTTCTTAAAAACTGATCAGTAGTCAATGACAAGTATTAGTAATATAGAATGAGCAAATAAAAATCAATCTAGCAAGTAGCAGTCTGTATCTGCCTTACTTTATCCTTTTCAGTCTTAAATAGTTCAGTTCAGTTCAGTTCAGTTGCTCAGTCATGTCTGACTCTTTGCGACCCCATGAATCGCAGCACGCCAGGCCTCCCTGTCAATCATCTACTCCTGGAGTTCACTCAGACTCATGTCCATTGAGTCAGTGATGCCATCCAACCATCTTATCCTCTGTTGTCCACTTCTCCTGCCTTCAATCTTTCCCAGCATTAAGGTCTTTTCAAATGAGTCAGTTTTTTGCATCAGGTAGCCAAAGTATTGGAGTTTCAGCTTCAGCATCAGTCCTTCCAAAGAATATTCAGGACTGATCTTCAGAATGGACTGGTTGGATCTCCTTGCTGTCCAAGAGACTCTCAAGAGTCTTCTCTAACACCATAGTTCAAAAGCATCAGTTCTTTAGTGCTCAGCTTTCTTTATAGTCCAACTCTCACATCCATACATGACTACTGGGAAAACCATAGCTTTGACTAGACAGACCTTTGTTGGTAAAGTAATGTCTCTGCTTTTTAATATGCTATCTAGGTTGGTCATAACTTTGCTTCCAAGGAGTAAGGGTCTTTTAATTTCATGGCTTCAGTCACCATCTGCAGTGATTTTGGAGCCCCCAAAGTAAAGTCTGTCACTGTTTCCACTGCTTCCCCATCTATTTGCTGTGAAATGATGGGACCAGATGCCATGATCTTAGTTTTTTGAATGTTGAGCTTTAAGCCAGCTTTTTCACTCTCCTCTTTCACTTTTATCAAGAGGCTCTTTAGTTCTTCTTCACTTTCTGCTATAAAGGTGGTGTCATCTGCATATCTGAGGTTATTTATATTTCTCCCAGCAATCTCGATTCTAGCTTGTGCTTCATTCAGCCTAGCATTTCTCATGATGTACTCTGCATATAAGTAAGCAGAGTGACAATATACAGCCTTGACGTACTCCTTTTCCTATTTGGAATGTCTGTTTTCCGTGTCCAGTTCTAACTGTTGCTTCCTGACCTGCATACAGATTTCGCAGGAGGCAGCTCAGGTGGTCTCTTATTCCCCTCTCTTTCAGAATTCTCCACAGTTTGTTGTGATCCACACAGTCAGAATTCCATGTCATCGGGGATGTAATTTGTAGTGGTCCTTAGTGCAGTTTACACTGTTTTTATCTTTTCAAGTCATGGAAAATCTTTTTATTACAAAATTTTCAAATGTGTGCAGAAAAAATAGCAAAATAAAGCCCTCAGTGCACATCACTCAGCTTCCTGATTCACAGCATGAGGGCCACGTGCTTGCTCTCCACCTGGTACCCTACTCCTTGGACCTCAGCACCCATGCATTGTTTCAGAGTGAACCCTCCCTCACCAGGGAACACTTCAATACATCATGTCTAAGAGCTGAGGACTCTTTATCTTCTGAATAACCACAATACGTCCCGACTGATAATCATTTCCTCTGTATCATCAAATAGCCAGACTTCAGATTTTCCTGATAGTATTATCATTTTGTCTACATTTCATTTACATTTTGATAGCATGAAGAGATTTCCACTGCCAAATGTCACACCATTTTTAAATTCGAGAAAGAAATTATCTTTGAAATTTTATTTTTGATTGATATAAGACAAAGGAACTGCAGTTCAAACCAGTTGCCGCAAAACCCTTTAAAAGAGATGGTATTTCCATGTGCAAATCTAGGGCTTTCACCTGCTCATATTTGTGCTACGTTTTGTGTTGGGCCCATTTGCAAATGAAAGGTAAAACAGTCAACTCCACTTTTCTTCTGTGTTCCAGAATGGATTGTCTCCACTGCACATGGCTACACAGGGGGATCATTTAAACTGCGTCCAGCTTCTCCTCCAGCATAACGTGCCTGTGGATGACGTCACCAATGACTACCTGACCGCCCTGCACGTAGCTGCCCACTGTGGCCATTACAAAGTCGCCAAGGTTCTCTTGGACAAGAAAGCTAATCCCAACGCCAAAGCCCTGGTGAGTGGCTCAGCTCACCAGTCCAGCCTGTGTTGTCTTGCTGGCCATATGCATGCAAAGGGACTCCATGAAAATGGAAGGTCTAGTTTAGTAAAGTATATTCTTCTTGTCAACCTTCAATAGCCTTCTTGTAAATTTATAAACCCTTTTATTTCCAACATAAGCAAGACTGGTGAGGCTGATTTAGATCATTAGCCTCTTTATAGTCACATTTGTGATTCTCTTATGTAAATAGACTCAAAGATTGTACAAGTACAAACAAACTGAGTTGGTCAACTTATCTTCTGGTAGGTAAAGTGATAACTCTGTGGATTAAAAGTCTTCTTCTGAGATCTAAAAATATGAGGCAAAATGATAAAAATAAACCTTGATCATGAGAAGTCTAGGAATTTGTGACTGGAAATCTGCTGCTGCTACTAAGTCGCTTCAGTCGAGTGTGACTCTGTGCGACCCCATAGACGGCAGCCCACCAGGCTCCACCATCCCTGGGATTCTCCAGGCAAGAACACTAGAGTGGGTTGCCATTTCCTTCTCCAGTGCATGGAAATCTGATGTGATATTAACCATGTAAGGTAATCAAATATCACCTGTCATCTCCTTTTCATTGAGATGCAGATCAAAAATTTGGTCTAGTTTTGTAGTCTTAACTCCTAGAATGACTTGCTATTTTAACCTTGAGTCTCACTATATAGTTTGGTTTTCATAATGGTATGGTATTTGTTGTCTTTAGAAAAATAAATGTCCCAGTTTAGCAAGCTGTTTAAATTTAGTTCAGAAGAAACACTCATGTTTAGGAAAAAAATATGTCACCAACTGTTAGGGAAAACCTATGTGTTTACTAGCAATTTTGCGGTCAGGGCTGTCATCTGATCAACCATTTTAGGAAGGGGCTCTGCTCCCTTGCAGCTTGTCACCTGTGGCAGCCTGTGGGCTCTGAGATTTGGAGTGGCCAGGAAAGAATGGGCAGGAATCCTTCAGACCCTGGGCAGCTCGCTGGCCTTCGTAATTCTAAAGGCTTTTCCTGGAGCAGCATTTTAAGAGCTGCTAACTGGCCCAGGATATCAGGCATATCTTTGGATTCTTAGAAGGGAGGAAGAAGAAATGAGCAGCCATGACTCATTTTTCCATACAAGAAAAGAAGCCTTACCACAGGGTGTGGGCTCTGACTCTCATTTTCCTCTGACTCTGAAGATTTCACATCAGAAGAAGGTTGTGGAGGTTGTAGCCTGTCATCCTAGGATGGACTGTAAGTGGTCTCACAACCTCCACAGAAGCACCTGCCACTTCCATGGTGGATCCTGAGGGCCTGCAGTTCTCTGTGGTGACAAAAATATGCCCCATGCTCTCACTTAGCAAGCAGTACAGCTAGGTAGGTAATTTGTAAAAAAGCAAGTTCCTTTATTTGATTAAATAATAAACAAATGTTCTAACTAATGTTGAGTTGTTTAACTTTTTGCTCTCTTGGACAAATTTTTGGCCCAGATGTTTTTAGTCTGTGTTTTTGAGGTGAAGGAGGGACATATTTGGAAGAGTAAATTCCAGAGTCAAATAATCTAAAAGGATGGATGAGCAGCTACCCTGGTGGTCCAGTGGTTAAGACTTCACCATCCAAAGTGGGGGATGCAGGTTCAATCCCTGCTCAGGGAGCTAGGATCCCACATCCTTGCAGCCAAAAAACCAAAGCTTAAAGCAGAAACAATACTGTGACAAATTCAGTAAAGACTTAAAAAAAAATGGTTGACATCAAAAAAGTCTTTAAAAAATTTCAAAAGATGCATGACCATTTTGCCTTAACTACTAGGAACCTATGACCAAAATTTGCTTCCTGTTCTTGATTATCAGGGCACGTTGGGTTCCTGGGAGCAGGTAGACTACCTGTGCTTCCGGAAAAGAACCTATATTCATTTTAATCTCCCATTGTTTCTGCTCATTTCCAAATCTTTACAGACATCACTTTTGCAGAGGTATTTTACCATGCGTAGGAAGTGGAGCTCAGTGGAATGTAATCAAATAGGTTTGTGTCTTTTCCCTTGCAGAATGGCTTTACCCCTCTTCACATTGCCTGCAAGAAGAATCGAATTAAAGTGATGGAACTCCTTCTGAAACACGGTGCATCCATCCAAGCCGTAACCGAGGTGAGGAGAGGAGGATTTCTAGGGTCCCCCATGTATAGCCTCAGCAGCCAGAGTCCCAGTACCCTTCCTGACGACCAGCTAGTTGTACGGTGTGTGGTTGTCATAGCACTTTCTGAACCCTTCCCAAAGGGGCTGCCAGTTCTTAGGAGAGCAGACAGGAGTGTGGGAGGAGAGTGCAAATACTCAGCACAACGCCATAAGCAGAAGCATAACCCACACACATGCATCGTGCTGGCGGGGTGCCGTCACTCCAAGTGTAATTTGCGTGCATTAATGCACTTTACTGCAGTGCTTCTCAAACCCTGTGTAGGCGTGGATTTGCCCCGCCATGAGGCATTTGGCTGTCTGGAAAAATTTCTTGTTGTCGCAACTGAATGGGGCTACTGGCATCTAGTGGCTAGAGGACAGAGTTGCAGCTAAATATTTCACAGTGCACAGCCCAGCCTCCAACAACAAAGGATTATCTAGCTCAGAATGTCACCTGCGCTGCGGCCGGGAAACCCTGCGTGACATAAGCTCTGTGTGGTGATGCAGGATTGCTCTCTGGAAAAACTCAGAATTAATGAAACATACAGTTGCTGAAGTTAGTAAAGGGTAGCTCTAGGTTTCTTTCATATAAACTGACACAGAACTCAGAGAAGCCAACTACTGGGATCAGGGCTGAGCCTTCAACAAGGAAAACTGAGTCTGGCATCCACCCTCCATCCCCCCACCCACCTGTAGCACTCTGGTCCCGTTGGATTTTAGCCACTGGCCTTCCCTAGACTGGACTCCCTTTGTTCACCCTGCATCTCCGCACCCTCCATGTATATCGCCCGCCTCCAGGCTAGGCATCCATGTCTTTGAGGACCAGATCTGGGGCCACCTTCTCCAGGAGTCCTCCCCTAACCCTTCATCTGGTCCCGGAGCTCCTCCTGGGGACCATCACCGCTTCCTAGGGGTATTTCCGTCCAGCTGGCTCACTTATGACCCAGTTGCACTCCCCACCCCCTGCCACCCCAAAACTGCAGGCCCCACCAAGGCAGGCCTGACTCTTACTGGTCTTAAGGTACCCACAACACAGTAGATTCCATAGGAGATCATCCAATAAAGGTTTGTTGAATGCATCATTAAAGACTCTAGCATTTGAAGCAAATGTAGACACTAAGGTCTAACCCAGTCATTGTTGCTTTGCCTCAGTTTCTTATCCATAAATGAATTATTTACCTTGATTTCTAACCTTCACAACTTTAAAATACTAACTGATGGAAAATATTAATACTGATTTGCTCTTTTATGAGTCTTCTGGCACCCTGGTAGGCACCCAGTTATTCTAATTAGAAAAGAGTAAGTTTATTCTCAGTGCAAGGCAGCCCTTTTTAAAGATCAAAATGGACTCTGAAATAAAAGGAGATTTCTGACTGATGTCCGAGTAAGTGTCCAGAGATGCCAGCCTGTGGCGATAAGTTCCACTGTCAGCTCTGTTACTCCCTGGGGGCTTGAAAAGGCGGTGCTGAAAATGTCCTAATTAGACTTTGCCTGCCGGAGGGAAAAAGCACCGAATTAAAACACAATTTTCCTTCCTCTCCTTTTCCTCAGCTCCCACTTGAAGTCTGGCAACTAGAATTCTGTCCTCTGCCTCCTTTTCATTGTATAGAATTCCTTACACATCTTTTTTGACATTACTCAAATTTCAGTTGAAATTAGTGGTCTTCTTCTCTCTCAGCTTTTTCTGGCCATATTAAATATCTTTTTCAAGTTATGATGTTCATGGTATAAGTGAAATTAATTCCTGAACCATTTAAAAATGGAGTCATTTTATACCAGAAAAACCAGTGTTTTGAGGTGTGTGTGTAAGTAGGACTTTGGAGCACACACAAAAATGAAGGTCTAACCTAGTGACCATGGTTATAACTGCCTTAATTATATCCCTTTATAATACTCAGAAAGTTAAAAATTTTAATGATTGAGACTTTTAATGCTGATTTGCTCCTTTCTTAGAGGGATGAGTTTGTGTTCCCACCTGCTCTTTCATGTATAATACAATCAGTTATTCTGAGTACATGAGAATCCTTATTAAAGGCCAGGATAGGAATCTGAAACAGAAAGTTGACTTTTTGCTACTGTGTATGTAATCACACACATGCATACACAGACACAAACATAGCCATATGGATAAGGAAGATTTAGTAAAGGGAAAAACCTTCAAAGTATTTCTGTCTAAAGTGTTTTCTTAGAGCTAGATAAGATGTGTGAAATAAGTCTTTAATGGTTATGACGTAGGCCTTTCATAATCACGGAACCTGCTTTAGGGAAATGATGATGATTGGTTCATTTGCCATATAGAATCTAAGACATGATGGTGATGTCTAGATGTTTTCTGATCTGATCAGTAAATTGGTTTTCTTAATATGAAAGGATGGATGGATAAAATTGCAGACAGACAGATAAGCAGGAAGACAAATCATTTTGAAAGTAAGCCAACAAGCTGACATTCCCCTTCTCTCCTCCAGTCGGGCCTTACCCCCATCCATGTTGCTGCCTTCATGGGGCATGTAAATATCGTGTCACAGCTGATGCATCACGGAGCCTCACCAAACACCACTAACGTGGTAAGTATCCTTTGAGCAAAGCAGGACCAATTGTGAGTATTTTTGAAACTGGAAAAGATTACTCTCAACCTACTTATTTTTGTTGTAAGTAAATTAATTACTTGACTACTTAAAAGGACGGAATTTTGAGAATACCTGTGGTTTCCTTTACTTCAAAGGCAAGATCCATTCAGTCAGTAACTTGTCACAAGTTGCTAAGATTTAGGGGCTGTTTAGCTTACTACTGAATATTATACTTTATAATATTAAAACTTAAAAAAATAAATAAAACTTTAAAAAATAAAGTTTTCTGGAAAGAGAGAGTTTTCTTTTTCAGTAGAACCGTTAAGAAATGTTCCATGCATTGACGGACCTAGGGATTATCATACTAAGCGAAGTAAGTCAGAAAGAGAAAGACAAATACCGTGTGATTTCACTTACATGTGCAATCTAAAATATGACACAAGTGAGCCTATCTATGAAGCAGAAACAGACTCACAGACACAGAGAACAGAGAACAGACTTGTCGTTGCCAGGGGGAGCAGGATTGGGAGGGAAGGCTTGGGAGTTTGGAATTAGCAAATAAAAGCTATTTATATAAAAATGGATAAACAAGGTCATACATACAGTGCAGGGAATTATATTCAATATCCTGTGATAAACCATAATGAAAAGAATATGAAAAAGAATATATATGTGTGTGTATATATATATATGTATAACTGAGTCATACTTGGCCATACAGCAGAAATTAACACAACATTGTAGATCAACTATACTCCAGTAAAATTAAAACAGATAAGAAGTATTGCATGTGAGAAAGTAGTTCCAACACTCTCCTTATTGTGATTTCAAGTAACTTGGAAGTAACTTCTCTTTAGTGTGCTTGATGTTGGGTCACAAACCCGTGGAACATAGTAAATGTCAAAGGAGTAGCTTATCACTCTCAACCTGCATGTGGCCCTTGACCTTGTTTCCTAGGCTTTTAACATCCTAATAATATTGGCACCCCTGACACAAGCATAAGGATGTTAGTTGGATTCATGGGCGCTAAAGAAATAAAAGTAAAATTAACAACATGCTGGCACAGAAAGGGTAAACCCTAAGACCCTGTGCCTCTGCCCTGAGGGCAGACGTGCTGTGAGGCTCTGTGTCTTCCAGCAGCTGGGCTCAGCACATCCACAAGACAGAAACAGACCAGATCTCAGCTGAATGCAATCTTCCCTGGTACCTATGCCAGGGAGAGAGTGTTTTCCTTTACAAAGAGAACACTGGGTAACATGGCCAGTGCCATCCTCAGAGCCTTTCCAGCAATAACAGCAGCAAGTTCCATGTGACCCATATCTCTGCATATCCTTCCACGGAGATGAATATCCTACATAGCAAAGCAAAGTTTATAAAAGCAATTTAAAGGTGGGCATCACTTCTGTGTGGAAGAATATATTTGATTTTAGCATTTTTAACATTTTGATCCCATGTGTGTTTTCTATGTTGTTTCATATTTTTTAAAAAATGAATAAATTGGGTCACAAACCCATGGAACATAGTAAATGTCAAAGGATCAAATGTCAAATGATCATCTGAATAAAATTCTACTTGGTGAAAAGCAGCAGAGGTAGGGGAAGTCAAGTGACAAAGAAAAGAACCCCTGGGATAATGCTTAAAGAATAGGATAAGGACCAGTTGAGATAAAGCAGGGAATGCAAACCAAGGACATGTCGAATCTGGCCTTGGGTTTATTTTTGTGTTGCTTATGCAGCACTTCTTGTTTTGTTTTGAACTCTGATTTTTTTGCCCAACATTCAAGAAATGTACACAGATATCCCAGACTGCTACTATTTTTGAAAAATAGAAAAGTGTGGCATGATACAACTAGCATCCTGAATATCTACTGCCGCAGTCTGCCCATGCCAAGTAGGGGTGCCTCCCTCCCAGAGCACTCCCCAGCTGCCCTCTTTGCTCATCCACTCTCCTGCTTGGTCCTATGGTGACTGCTTTTCAACCCCCGTGACACAGCATGGTAGATGATTGAGCTTCCAGTCCTGCCATGCTCCGTGGACTTCACGCTGAAGTTTTCCATCACGGGCCAGGCTTCTGGGCAATTCTTGTGCATTTCATTTCCCTTCTTCCCTATTTTCAGTAAGGAAGTGCTTGAGACTGCTTTTTATTTAAACAAAAACCTCCATCACAAACTTAATGTAAAGAAAATATGCCAGTCTTTAGAGCTGTCTTTAACTCACTTTGGCTCCCGTCCCCCAGAGAGGAGAGACAGCCCTGCACATGGCCGCTCGGTCCGGCCAGGCTGAAGTCGTGCGGTATCTGGTGCAAGACGGAGCTCAGGTAGAAGCTAAGGCTAAGGTATGTGCCGTGCGTGCTTTGTTTGCTACCAAGAGAAGAAATGATTTTAATAAAACCTTTAACATATGCATGCTCTCTTCCAGGACCACTCTTCTAGAGTAACAACCACCACCAATGACGATAGTCTCTACCCCAGGGATATTGAAAACATCCCTTCACTGCCCATGTCCACTCAATTATTTAACAAAATGAAATAGAACAAGAGCTTTGTACCAGAAAGAACTCTGTGTCCTTGGCACATTGCTCATCCCTAACAACTTAGAAACCAAGCCTAGAGTTGGCCCAGAGTTGTTTGCACTCTGTGAAGAAGGGCTCGTGCACCAAGTTTCTAGCATAGGCATAGTTTGGAAGCACAGTTGAGTTCTTTTGGTTGACTTAGATGTCAGCTGTCACAGCCACAGAAGGGAAAGGGGAGTTTGAGCTTTTTCTCCAGGGCTTCCCTGGTGGCTCGGTGGTAAAGAATCCACTTGCCAATGCAGGAGACTCAGGTTTGATCCTTAGGTTGGGAAGATCCCTTGGAGAAGGAAATGGCAACCCACTCCAGTATTCTTGCCTGGGAAATCTCATGGACACAGGAGCCTGGTGGGCTACAGTCCATGGGGTTGCTAAGAGTTGGACATGACTTAGCGATTAAACGGCGGCAGCAGCAACCTTTTCTCCACAAGCTGTTAAACCATAAACTCTGAGACTTGGTCAGAGCTGTTCATGGAACACAGAGTGTAGAAGAATGTGAGGACTGAGTTTGAATGTGTCATTCTCTGCCTGGCATTTATTCACTAGAAGAAACTCGCTGTCACTGTCTTGCTGTGCAGTTGATCCGATTATCAAATGGCAATTTTGGTCAGGAATCATAGATACATAAATACCTAGGGCATTTAACTTTAGCCCTTCAATATACAAATGGACATTTGTTTGTCATTTGTGTGTATACTTTGCAGTTTCTAGTTTAGAATTAAATGGAGAGGAAACTGAAGAATTTGTGAAGCAGTCTGAGTATAGAACACTTCTCAACTTTTAACATTTTCTTCCAGTTTATCCAGTTCTCTTGCATGCATGCAAGCTTAGTTGCTTCAGTCATGTCCAACTTTTCGCAACCCTACGGAGCCTGCTAGGCTCCTCTGTCCAGGGGATTCTCCAGGCAAGAATACTGGAGTGGATTGCTGTGCCTTCTTCTAGGGGATCTCCTCAACCCAGGGATCCAACCTGTGTCTCTTTCATCTCCTGCATCTGCAGGTGTGTTTCTTACCACTAGCACCACCTGGGAAGCACCTTCAGCTTTCTTACCCATATCTAATTTGACCATAATTGGTATTTATCAACTTCTACCAAAGCTCTCCAAGGCTTTTACCTTAGTGTTCTTAGGGGAAAATAAAGCCTTTCCTTTCATACTTCTCTTTTACCTGTTAAGTGTTATGTTTTTAAAATTTATAAATTTTTATATTTATAAAATATATTTTCATATTTAAAATATATTTATAAAATATAAAATAGTTATATTTTTAACTATATAAATCTATAAAGTAATTAATACAAATATAGTACAAGCTGGTAAAATAGTATAAACATACTAGTGTAGGAACAAAGACATCTAGGTCTTTGTAAACATGCAGTCCACATGTGGGTACAAAGACGGTGATGTTCTAGGCAGCAGACCATAACCCTGAGTGTCCAATGCACTGTGGTGCCAGTTGGCAGATTTTACAGAGGACCTAGAAACAAAGCTTAGCAAACTTTTTCTGTAAAGCATCTAATCATAAATATTTTAGGCTTCTCAGTATACACAGTCTCTGTCATAGCCACTCACCTCTGTTGTTACAGAACAAAAGCAGTGGTAGGCAGTACATAATTTAATACATCAGCAGATGGACAGGACTGTGTTTCAATAAAGCTTTATTTATAAACACAAGTGGCAGCTGCATTTGGCCGCTAGATTTTACTGTTCTGACCCCTGATCTAAAGGATGTTGGTTAATCTGCTAAATCAGTTAAGTGGAATGGTTAAGAGAGGCTGTACTCTACCATTATAAGAAACCTCACATTTTTAGTGTTGTTACATATGAAGCGTGTCATCTAGGAAATGGTTTAACCCACAAACTGAAATTGACCAGAAGATTTTTAGTTATTTCATTAAAGAGACAGTATGCATCAGCCAGCCTGCCTGGCTTTGAATCTTTGTCCATCATTTACTAGCCACGTAACACTGGGCAAGTTAACATTTCTGTGCCCCATTCCCTCCTCTCGTTTCCTCATATACAAAATGGGAATAATGACAGTTGTAATTGATAGAGTAACTGTGATGATTAATGAATTAAGCAAGTGGAGTACTAGTGCAGAACCTGGGGCATGCACACGCTCAGTTGATAAACATTTAATGGCGGTCGTGGCAACAGAAGAGTTATATGAGAGTTTTTGTTTTAGCAATTATCTCTTTCTGTTTTCAGTGTTTCTCTTCTTCCTTGTGGCATCTCCACTAACTTCTCACGCTTCCTACTAGTTACATAGACCCTCTTGCTTTGACCTTGACCCTCCTTTTACTTACCTTTGCAAAGCAGTGTCCTGTGCTCCAGCCTCAATTGTCTACTTGCCCTACCTAAAGTATTGACCTGGACTTGTTCACATTCTAGTAGGGGGATTTCTCTCCAGAGAGCATCTTTGGGCAAACGAGGAAAAGATGTACCTCCAATGTAAGGATAAGGCCCTCAGGGTGCAGGACTTCTGAGTGCCTCATGTCCTTGGGTGAACTGTAATAGGGGGCCCTCCATTCCAGGCAGATCCAGCCTATGCCAGGATGGCAACGCGGCAAGCAGAGGGAAAATGGTTATCAGCCCTCATCAGACCTCTTAGCTGGGAGCCTTCCTCAACCATCCTGTACTGCCCCCATCTCCCCACTTTTGATTGTGGGAAGGCAATCTCACCCATAAAATAATTCATTCTATATGAGTACGTGATAACTGGTGGAGGTTATCCCTCCGAGGTATTTCAGTTTTCCCAGGATACATTCCCTTATGTCCCCTCTCCCACCAAAAAAGAATCATTAGAGGTGAAAAAATTGATAAAGTATAACAGGGATGAGTGAGTGGGGATAATTTCTTAAAAGAAATGCCTTTCACAATTCTTATTCTAATAGGTTACTCAAAGGGTTTCTAAGGTGCTTAAATTCACCATCACCACCTTTCTGAAACTTAAAGAAAAAGAGAGATGAGGTTCTTTTTAGCATTGTGTCAAAGAGTTGAATGTAACCTCTCATACCAAGCAGCGAAGTTTGCTGTATTTTTTCATGACCATTGTTTTCTCAGTTCATCAGACCTGCATTCTTACCTTGCCCTTTAGGATGACCAAACCCCACTCCACATTTCTGCCCGGCTGGGGAAAGCGGATATAGTACAGCAGTTGTTGCAGCAAGGAGCATCTCCAAATGCAGCGACGACTTCGGGGTACACCCCGCTGCATCTTGCAGCGCGAGAGGGACACGAAGACGTCGCAGCTTTCCTTTTGGATCATGGCGCGTCTTTAGCTATAACAACAAAGGTACGAAAGTCAGCCTTAGAATCCTGCCGTGTCCTCCAGATACCTTCTCTTTATTACTGCCTGCACAGTAATAGGTAGAAAAGCTAGTAATTATTAATTATTTCTATTATTACTATTTGAAAAGCTATTAGAAAATAATAGGTAGAAAAGCTATGTACAACAGCATATATGCTTGGATCCCGGGATTAACATAACCAGCAAAGCCCTGGGGTGGGGCCGGGTAGCTTGTTGTGTGCGTATATACCTTACATTTTATTATCTTCTAATGAAACTTTATTGATGTCCACAGTCAGATATTTCTTGCAAATTATTTGATAGATTTAAATAGTGGTTTAAAAACACAGCCACAGGTTTCTTTTGCTGAGGCTGGGTAGACAAACCACATTATGTAATTATGCTGAAGATAATTACATTATCCAAGCCAGGTGCTGATGGCCTCTATGGTACTTGCAAAGCAGGATGGAGATTTTTCTTGGTTTGCTGTGATTGCTGCTTTGTTGTTGCTGTCTTTTCTGATTTGTGGTTTTTTAAAATCTCACCTCTGATGCCTTGCAGTAATAATCATCCCACACACACACAGTTGCTTTTTAAGTGCAGAATGCAAAATTTAGAGTTTTTCTTTGATCCTCTGTAAACCTAGCAAGTGTGATAGCAAGATGGCCTGGCCTGTGGCATGTCTCAGAAAGCTAGAAACTGGTGTTATCCTCTCTTATTGGAAGGCAAAGAAGAAGCATTAATGTATGATCAATGCTGAAGATAATTACAGCATTTACAAATACTTGGAAAATTATCTGAACAAACTATGACTTCTTCAAAATTCACCCCCTGTGATTCTTTAGACTCTTCAGTAGAGATGCAAGTTCCTGGATCTTACTTAACATGTGAGAAAAAAAGAGTAGTGAGTGATGACATTTTGAGTGCTCCAGCCCTTCCACCATGCCAGCTGCCCCTGTCTCTAGATGGCTATAGTCCCATGAGGTCAAATATGTTGATAACCCTCTAGTCCCTGCCTTGTACTTGGAGCCCTAGTGTGCATAGTAACTAACTGGTTGATAGCCAGATCCTTGTGGGAATTGGAAGGGAGAGGAGCTACTCAACTCTCAGCATCCAACTCACATATTTATTGGGATAGAACCATGTGTTATGATTCAGTTCACCTGCAGTAGCTGAGGTATGAGAACCTCTGACTCCTACACACAAGGACTGGGTCATATCTTCAGACATGTATTAATATATACATGCAGAAACAGAGAAAAGGGTGAAGAGAGGCTCTTTTCTGGTGATGTGAGATTATGGGAGGTTCAGACTTGCCCTGGATTTTTCCAAGCCCTCCAAATCCATACTGCACTTGGACCCTGCAACCTATTCTTCCCCACAAGGTGAAATCCCCAAATGGCCCTTGAATGAGCCCCAGCTCCATCTTTCCAAATTCATCCTTGTCAGATACCTGAGGAGTGCCAAGATTAGTATCTCTTTGTGGCTGAGCCAGTAGAGAGAGAAAGATTAAATATCCTGCTCATCTTCGTTGAAAAGGAGACTCTTTCACTGTTGTCTACCAGTCTTGATCCTTAAATACAGGCTGCACTGCTCTTCACCATTAGCATAACGCATCAGTTTCAGAAAAGTGATGCCTTTATATCACCTCTATTGTTACTGTTTTTGTTTCTCTTATGCTTATGTTATTATTTTTATGGTACTCTTTTCAGAAAGGATTCACTCCCCTTCATGTGGCAGCAAAATATGGGAAGCTTGAAGTAGCCAATCTCCTGCTACAGAAAAGTGCGTCTCCAGATGCTGCTGGGAAGGTATGAGGTCACTGGCCAACATCTAACAGGCCACTCCCATGATAACCGCACAAGCACTTGCTAATATTCACTGACAGCCACCTAAATTGTTAACTAATTCACATTTAAGCCTCATAGGATGAAGATCACTTCAGAAAGAGGATGTCCAAGTATTGTTGAAACTGGAATGTAAATTACACCTTGTGCTGTATCCAATCTAATCCCGTCTCCTAAATCTAGGCCTCTGACGTTGTCACTTTGACACTTGTTTCTGCACGTGTTTTCAGAGCGGGCTAACTCCACTGCATGTAGCTGCACATTATGATAATCAGAAAGTGGCTCTTCTGCTTCTGGACCAAGGAGCCTCACCCCCACGCGGCTGCAAAGGTACCTGCCATTCAACAGCATGAGGAGACTGATGAACCGTGTCCTCCAGTCTCTTTATGTATATTTACTTTGGGTTCATGTGGAGCACCCCCTGGTTTAGGCACCACTTAAAGATCATGGAAATATAAGCAGCCTTGAGAAATCTGTGCCTTCAGCTATTTAGTCAACTCATGTGGTAGATGCTCAATAAACATTTACTTGTCCACTGATATTTCTTGAAAATCTAGGACATTCTGGAGCCTGGGGGAAATTCAGGAAAAAAGTTGAAGTCCTCTTGAGCCAGATTGAAAACATAAATGCAGCTTGAGGGAGTAAGAAAGTTCTCTCATTTGTCAAACGTTTAAAATATGTGTTATATTTTCGGGCCATAAAACATTGCCTTTGAGTGGTTTATGTGTGTTTAATAAGTTGGGAGGTTTGGCTTATGTGTTGTTATTACTGCTAAGGAGAATCTTTATTCTTTTTTCCATTGATTTTATTGAAGTACGGTTGATTTACAATGTTGTGTTAATTTCTGCTGTGCAGCAAAGTGATTCAGTTATATAGATGTATACACTCGTTCTCATATTCTTTTCCTTATAGTTCATCACAGGATATTGAATTATAGAACCCTATGCTATGCTGCTAAGTCACTTCAGTCGTGTTCGACTCTATGTGACCCCATAGACGGCAGCCCACCAGGCTCCCCCGTCCCTGGGATTCTCCAGGCAAGAACACTGGAGTGGGTTGCCATATCCTTCTCCAATGGATGAAAGTGAAAAGTGAAAGGGAAGTCTCCCAGTTGTGTCCGACTCTTTGTGACCCCATGGACTGCAGCCTACTAGAGATTTTCCAGGCAAGAGTACTGGAGTGGGGTGCCATCGCCTTCTCCAATGCTATACAGTTAGAGAATCTTTATTCTTAGTGTTAGGTCATTTTTTACCAGTAGACAACAGAGATTTCTCATAAAAGAGATACTTAGAGTGAATGGCTTTCTGATGACTCTGGTATTCTAATTTGAGAGGCAAATCATAAAGTGTTTGTTTGAAGATAGGTTAATATAGTTTGAGGGCAGGAGGAGAAGGGGATGACAGAGGATGAGATGGCTGGATGGCATCAACAACTCAATGGACAAGGGTTTGAGTAAACTCTGGGAGTTGGTGATGGACAGGGAGGCCTAGCGTACTGCGGTTCATGGAGTCACAAAGAGTCGGACACGACTGAGTAACTGAACTGAACTGAATATAGTTGTTGTTCTGTGGCTCAGTCATGTCTGACTCTTTGCCACCCCATGGACTGCAGCACGCCAGGCTTCCCCCGCCCTTCACCATCTCCCAGAGCTTGCTCAAACTCACGTCCATTGAGTTAGAGATGCCATCCATCCATCTTGTCCTCTGTCGTCCCCTTCTTCTCCTGCCTTCAGTCTTTCCCAGCATCAGGGTCTTTTCTAATGAGTCAGTTCTTCACATTGGATGGCCAAAGTACTACAGCTTTGGCTTCAGCATCAGTCCTTCCAATGAATATTCTCTTCAGAACTTCTTTTCCTGTAATTCTCAGTCACCTCTTGCCCCATCCTCTTCAGAATTATACCCAGTGAACTCTTCAATTCAAAATCAAGCCCCCAAACTTCTTTCCATTTGAGTGGCTTTTTCCCATAATTTCCAATTCTGATGTTCTATCATAAAGCCATGAAAAGCAGCATTATTCACAGTAGCCAGAAGGTAGAAGCATCCAAGTCTCCATGGTAGGATAAATGGTTAAACAAAATGTACATACATGCAGTGGAATGTTATTCAGTGTTAAGAAGG
Source organism: Nanger dama (assembly GCA_917880005.1). Lineage (NCBI taxonomy): Eukaryota > Metazoa > Chordata > Mammalia > Artiodactyla > Bovidae > Nanger > Nanger dama. Next base: position 29,892,632 of record CAKJTW010000028.1, read on the forward strand.
AAGGGAATTCTGACGCATGCTGCAACATGAATGAGCCCCAGAGATACTGTTGTTGTTCAGCCACTAAATCATGCCTGACTCTTTGCAACCCCATGGACTGTAGTCCATCAGGCTCCTCTGCCCATGGTATTTCCTAGGTAAGAATACTGGAGTGGGTTGCCATTTCCTCCTCTAGGGTATCTTCCTGACCCAGGGATTGAACCCACATCTCCTTCATTGGCAGGTGGATTCTTTACTGGAGGGCCCACAGGGAAGCCTCAGAGATATGCTGAGTGAAATAAGCCAGACACAGCAAAGGACAAACACTATGATTTCATGTCAAAATGGAAAGTAGAATGCTGGTTGCCAGGGGCTGAGGAGAGGGAGGACTGGGGAGTTAGTGTTTAGTGGGTGGAGTTTCAGTTTAGAGACGGATGGTGATAGGGAATGGAGAGCAATGTGAATGTGCTTAATGCCATTGGCTGTACACTTGAAAACGGTTACAGTGTAAGTGCTATGTAATGTATATTTTACCACAATTTTTAAAATGAGAAGAATTTACAATGAAATTTGATAGCTATCTATTTCACTTGTTTATTTCCATAAGTTTTTGAACCTGGGCCATTTTTCTTTTATATACCCTCAGGTTGGTGGTAGGCAACCAGTAAATAATTAATAAGTGAGCTATTCATTCCCCACATGAGAGCAAGAATTTTGTTACAACTAGTGCTAAGCAGTTTAGAATTGACAGAAGGCATAAGTAATAACTAAAGCAAAATGAGTCCCATCCATCTTTCCATCCACAAGTAACTCTTAAACAGGTCAATAGTTGATATATTTCATTTCCAGTTGATTTCCAGCTTTGTGTTTGTCCATCAAGACTTCATGTTTCCCTAGAAAAACAGTTCTTTAATTCCTTCTAACGGCCCTTTCAGAGAAGGCAATGGCAACCCACTCCAGTACTCTTGTCTGGAAAATCCCATGGGTGGAGGGAGCCTGGTGGGCTGGAGTCCATGGGGCTGCTAAGAGTCGGACACTACTGAGCGACTTCCCTTTCACTTTTCACTTTCATGCATTGGAGAAGGAAATGGCAACCCACTCCAGTGTTCTTGCCTGGAGAATCCCAGGGACGAGGGAGCCTGGTGGGCTGCCATCTATGGGGTCGCAGAGAGTCGGACACGACTGAAGTGACTTAGCAGCAGGAGCAACAGCCCTTTAGCCTTAGGCTTATCTTTTATAGTCAACTGAGCACAGGCTTTCCCAATAGGATATTCATTCTCTTTCCCAGAGCCGTGAGAGCCTCTGAAATGCCATCTCTTTTGCTTGTCCAGCCATCCCTACTTTCTGAGACAGTGATCCTGTTCTGAAGGTTTTTCTAGACTTTGATCCTGAGTAAAAGCCAGTTCTATCAATTAGGATTTGGTTCCCTTGCTAGAAAAAAAGACCTAGCTACAGTGGTTTAAACTGATGAGGTTCTAGTTTTCTTTTGTCATATACAATCTGGAGGGAGATAATTATTGATGGTGGTTCAGAGTTTTCAGAGGGTTGAAGATTCTTCAATTTGATTCTTTTTTTTTTTTTTTTGGTCTGTCTTCCAGATATTGTCACTTATGCTGCCAGGTCCCCTTTTCAAGCAAAAGGCTGTCAAGACAGATAACAGGGCATTGTCAGTAGCTCCACATTTCTCCTTACGTTTCATTGGCTACTTGTTTCCGCAAGGGAAGCTGGGAAATGTAGTTTTCAGCTGGATGCACAGCAAAGGTTATTTTATTAAGGAAGGAGGGAGAATGGATATAGGGGAGGTAAATAGCCTCCATTAGGGAGGCTACAGCATTTCTGAATTTAAGCATTGCTGAGGAGGGAGGGACAAAACCTCAACAGAGCCCGTCATGAAGCTGGATATGACAGCGGTGACTTCCACGAAACTTCCACAGTTTACATCCTTGGTTTTCAGAGAACATGATGTGTTCTTTTTGTTTCTTTTGTAGAATTGCTGACATATTTTCTTAGTCATACATGTCCTGGAAACAAAATGTGACTTTAGGTAATGGAGGACAAAGAGGGTTGCTGAAAAACTAGATTGGTTCCTCTAATCCATTTTATCCAGATCTATTTCCTGAGGCAGGACATTGTGCTGGAAAGAGGGTTGGCTTGAGTTCAGGTGTACCCTGGATACAGATTGTGGAAGGTGTAGTGAGCTGTAACTTACTACTGGTGAGATTTCTCTTTCATAAAATGTACAGTAGAACTACTGACATGGATCAGTAGAGGTTGTGGAAATTTGGGGGGAATAGATAAAGTATAGTGCTAAACCTACTCTAGTACTCATGGCTGGAAAATCCTCATGGACAGAGTCCATGGGGTCGTAAAGAGTCTGTCATGACTGAAGTGGCTAAGCAGCAGCAGCAGCGCTAAATACGTTACTTCGCTTATAATTTATATTTACATTTGCTCTTGTTTTTACCGTGAAATGCAAAAGGACACGTGGCATGCACTTTGTCCTCTGCATCAAGAAGGAAAAAGTATTAAGATTATTCTTTGGTTCAATCTCCCACTGTTTTATATCTCTTCTGATAAATGTATTTGTCTCCTTTAGTATGACAAATAAGAATCCTTTGGTTCTAGAAATTAGAAAGAGCTTAAGGAATTTTGAAATTTTTATTATAGATCCCAAGATTAATTACTCATTTATCATTTGAAATATTTCTTAAGTCTTTCTGAGATGAACTATCCATTCTAAAATAATACCCTGAATTGGTTTTCCTTGCTTTATACTTTTGTTTGTATCTCCGATAAGGAGCTCAGGATAAACCCCTCAGTAATAATGAATAACTTGTCTAGAATTGGTGTATATTACAGAGATACCAGAGCCTCTGTTTTATTTAAGAGCATATGATTTTTTTTTTTTTTTTTTTTTGGTGGCATTAAAAGTAATCAAGAGGATTGTCACAGTCGCCAGTAGAGGTGAAGCAATTACTGAACTTGAAGGTTATATCAGTAGTGAAAGCAAAAAGAGATAAGATGCATGGTTGGAAGCTGGACTCTGACTTTATCTGTGCTTACCACTCTAGTTAGCTAGAGTCTTGACTAATCAAGTTTCCTAGCACTGCTTTGTGAATCTTTCCTTTTCTTCAGGGATAGCTACTGCTGCTAAGTCAGGTCAGTCGTGTCCGACTCTGTGCGACCCCATAGACGGCAGCCCAGCAGGCTCCGCCATCCCTGAGAGGGTAGTAAAACAGCTCACCCCTTCCTGTCACTCACTGTAGAGTTGGGCTCAATCCGGAGCTCTGCATTTGGCTCTGAAGACGATCTCTTTAGGGTGTGTCTGAGCAGAGGGCCAAATGCTTCTCAGGTCAGCTGGGGTTTCCAGATGGCAGCAGGTCAAAACTAAAAATAGGGATATAAGATCTTCTACCCTGACCCATCCATCCCGCTTGGCAGAGGCTGGTTTCAGAAGAGTCTGGAAGTGGCATTTCCACTTCCCGGTTGATATCAGTTGATTTCCAACAGCCTAAATCTTCTGCAGTTGATTATTGCAAGAATGTTTGTCAAGTGAAAAATGCTGTCACACTAGAAGAAACCAATGATATAAATATGAGGGTTAATTATAGAGACTAGCCGACCAGTGATCCAGCCGCTCCCACTGCCCTCTGAGTTGTTTCTGAACCATCCGTGTGGCTTGGAAAGATTGTGACTGATCTGTTGGCCAGGTTTGAATCATATTCTCAAATAAAAATTCTCTTTGTATTGTATAAGTTCCAATTATTCTTTTTTTTTTCTGTTTTCTTTCTCTAAATCTTCTTGTCTATACCAAAAAAAAAAAATTCTGATTTTTCATTGGCATGTTTTATATAATCAGATTCAGCCCTGTGTCAAAATGTAATCTTCTGTTTCTCTTCAATGACTGAGAGGCAGGAGCATTCCATAGGCTGGGGACCTTTCTTTATTAGGACAGAGGACCCTGAGGGCTGTTGAGGCAGCTTATGAACAATCTGGCAAAGGAATTTTGGTTCCTTCCACCTCTGAGCATCAGGGATCAACCAAGAGAAGGAGCCCGGGGTATTTTGAAAGCTCTAATAAACTTTGCTCAAGTCAAAGGATTTGCCAGTCACCACCAGGCACTGGAGATACAAAGACAAGTTTGGAACAACATTTGCTCTCAGCAAATTTGCATTTTAGTAGAAGGAGACAGATGCATGAAGAAGAGTGCCACTAAGTATATCCAGGATTTAGACTGGAGTCAGTCAAGTGGGGGCAGGTGTAAGAGGTGAAGGGGAGGTGAAACAGTTCATGGGGGTGCGACCCTTGAGCTGAACCTTCAGCTGAAAGATCTTGGCCCCAAGGGCATGTTGTGTTGGAGAAAAAAGTCCTTTATAGGGTAAAGCAAGACAGAACCAAGAGCCAAATGTTGTTTTGGGGACCAAAACATCTAAAGCATGACGTAGAAACTGGAGTTTCATAAAGGAGGCCATCAGAGGGGCAAACAGGAGTAGACTACAGCATCTTGTCTCCTGTAAAAATAAAACATTTCAACATGTAAGCAGTAGACTATTGAAGGGATTTTAAAGGTAGGATAATGGCCCCGGCTACAGGGGCACCATTTGTTTTCTAGTTGGGCTTTTCTGTCGTTGATACATAAGGCAGATAATTACTGAGCAGCTACATACGGCCTGCGCGAGGGATTGCCATCTCCCATTTATAAAACCACTGGTTCTCTGACTCTTGAACTAGACTGTCTGTAGAATGTTCTCCCTGTTTAGATATGTGGGTGACACAAGGGAACTACATTAACAACACTTCTTGATTTCTCAGTGTTGGCTTATTAGATCATGATTTTTTAAACGTTCAAAGAAAATCATTAGAAAGGGAAACATACTATATGAAAATGCAATGCACACATGTTTATCCGTGAATGGACATGTGACCAAGTGATTTGTGTTGACAGAATGGTTATACACCACTGCACATTGCAGCCAAAAAGAACCAGATGGACATAGCGACGACTCTGCTGGAATACGGTGCTGATGCGAATGCAGTTACCCGGCAAGGAATCGCTTCTGTCCATCTTGCAGCTCAGGAAGGACATGTGGACATGGTGTCACTGCTCCTCAGCAGAAATGCTAATGTGAACTTGAGCAATAAGGTAACCTTTTTTTTTTTTCTCTGCAAAGCATAGCATGCAATGAAACCTCACCTCCAGAAAGATCACTATGAAATCATGAAAATTTCAAGTCAAATAGAATGTGGAGAGGGTAGTATGCACAGAGATATTTACCAAAATGTTATTTATCATAGGAAAAACTTGAAAAAAAGTCTTTAAACAATAAGAGAAGGCTAAGTCAGTAATTGCAAAATCATATAGGTGAGCATATATGCTATAGCCATAAAAATGAGGTCCATAAAATTTTTCTAATAATGTGAAGTTTTGTTATAATATTAAGTCAAAGGGCAACATTGTGACCTCACCAGAATACAGTAAATAAGAAGTTATACGTTATAAATTACAAGTTGTAAGGTGAAACATTTGAGGGGTACCTACTCCTTGCTTGTCCTAGTTTTAAGTCTTAGGTTACAAAGAGAAATTAGGAGCAAGTCTGCCTTCAGAAAGTTCATTTTAGTAACAGAGATTTAGAGTAGCTCTTTTATTCAGTAGATTGAAAAGTTAGTCTTTGTAGGTAAATTGGCAGTTCCAGGCAACCCTTTAAGTCTCTGTTCCTCAAAGTCTTTAGACTCCCCAACCCTTGCATTTGACTCTCCTTGGTTAGTAAAAAGGTTTGTGAAAAGTCCAGCCCACAATTAGCAGGAATGAGGTTACAGCCTCTCACTGTGTTATCAGAGAATTTGGTTTTGTTGACCTGCTTATTAATACCTGAGTCTGAGATTTACCCAGAATTCCAGACCTATGTTCCTAAGTCTTCAGATAAAACAGAAATCTGCAAGAGTGCCCCCAAATACCCGATAATCCAAACTCCCTGACATTTAGCTTATCCTCCACAGCACGGTGATGGCACAGCTGTGACATTTCTCAGCCAAAGTTCAGATATTGGAGGAGAGTTTCAAGATAACAGTAGTTTTACGACAACGAGTCTTTAGGAGTTTTAATATTTTAATATATGTGGCCTATACTTTGTAATTGTGAAGGCTTTGAATCTCCTGGGTATAAATCCTAAATCTGACTTCTGCTTAATGTATAACTTGATTGGACAAGTCATGTGACCTCTCCGAGCCTTAGGTTCTATCCTGTAATAAACAATGCCCACAATATTTACTTCCTAGAAATGTCATGAAGGTGAACTGAGATAACATTTAGTACCTTCTTCTAAACAGAGAAAGAATAATTGTCTTAATTTTAGACTTTTTACAGTTTGGGGGAAAGATTATGCACTAATCTTATTCACCAAGGCAATTTAACAAATACTATAAATTAAAAGACATACATAAGTAAATGGAAACCTTTTCTCACTTTTCGTATCTTGAAAATACTTTGTGATCATTGCAGAACAAACACAACTTTCTTTTTTTTTCTCCTGGTTTACCGATTTTCTTTTCTTATATCTTCCTTTTCAAACCTTCTTTTGGGATGTGTGTCCCAGCATTAATGGGAATCACAAAGCAGTTTCAAATAGTCTTTATAATCAGGGTTTGTTTGAGCTGTTGAATTTCTAAGGTTCATATACTAATATACAAACTAGATTTATAATAGTTTGTTGCAAAATTCTACTTGTCTTAATGAGGTGAAGGACCTGACGTTCTCAGACTGAAGCACCTTCTGGCTTCCATTAGTATATGTTTTCTTAGAAGCCCAGAATATTATCTTATTAACTCTCCCAAAGACAATATAAGCCTGAACAATTAGTTAATAAGTGAACATTTTCCATAAATTTGACACCAACATGTAGTGTAACTTTTTTTCTTTTTAAATTCCTTTAGCCAACTAGTTGTTATATATATATATATATTTTATATATATATATAGCATTGAATTCACCTTAAAACCATTTTTATTTAAAAAATTTAGACTGAGAATACTTTAGAAAGAATTCCTCAGTGTCTGCTTCAGTAGACTGAACATTAGCAAGGGAATTCTCAGGACCAAAAGATATAATAAACCAAGGAAACCTGGAAGTGTCTAACTGCCTTCCTGAATAAACTCCACCTAAGCAATATACCACAAGGAAAGTTTCTAGGTTCCTTCAGTGCATGGTACTTACAGAACTTTTAAGAACGTCATCATTCCTAGAATTGGTCTAATACAAAAGTATTTGTAAGTCTTTGCTTCCTTTCTCATCGTTTTCTGTATCAAGCGTAAGTTATGGTGTGAAAGTAGAGCATCAGTAGAATTCCGTTACTCAAGAATTCTGACAGGCTTTCTGCCTGTTTTTCTTGAGTTTCCAAAGTTTTAGACATCAGTTATTGTCCCTCCATCCCGCCCTCCTCATCCTACCTCCCCATTTCACATTAGACTTTATTTCCTTGCTAAACAGTGAATATTGAGGGACTTCTCTGACAATCCATTGGTTGAGACTTTGCTTTTCACTGCAGGGGGTCCAGGTTTGATGCCTAGGCACCTGGAAAATCCCATGCGCGGAGGAGCCTGGCAGGCTGCAATCCATGGGGTCGCGAAGAGTTGGACACAACTGAGCGACTTTCACTTTGACTTTTCACTTTCATGCATTGGAGAAGGAAATGGCAACCCACTCCAGTGTTCTTGCCTGGAGAATCCCAGGGACGAGGGAGCCTGGTGGGCTGCCATCTATGGGGTCGCACAGAGTCGGACATGACTGAAGCGACTTAGCAGGGGACCTAAGATCCCACATGCCTCATGAGTGAAAAACTAAAACATAAAGCAGAAGCGATAGTGTAACAAATTCAATAAAGACTTTAAAAATGGTGCATGTCAAAAAAATCTTTTAAAATATGAATATTAAAAGATTTAGCTTTTGTGAAAAGTTACATTGAACTAAACACTCAATTGTTTTCACTTAGTTCTTTTTTACTATTCACCAGCAGTTCACAGATTTTAAGAAAAAGGAACCATGAATCTAAGTTCCTGCTGAAGTGCTACTGTTTAATTGGATTCCGTTTTGCTTTTGACGTTTTCCCACATGAATTTTGCAGACCACAAGTAGCTATACTTCTTTACACAGCTAATAGACTATGAAATGAAGCTATTGCTATCCCAAGTTTATTTTATTTAAAATAAAATGTATTTTTTTTAACAAATGCCATTTAAAAAATGAGCTGTGGTCAAAACTCTATAAAAGATTAACAGATAACTTCTGAACTCAAACAGGGCTGTTTTAACCACCACATTTTTTAAAAATCGTGAATACAAAAATGATCTTTCTTTATTTAATTTATCCTATTTTATCAAAAGCTGTTTGCTTTTTCCTCTGACTTAATCACTAGATGGATTAAATGCTATTTTATAGATACTTTAATCCTTGGTTGCACATTAAAGGTATGGTAGTTGCCTCAACAAGCTCACAGTGGTTTGAGGAAGACAGGCCAGAAAAGAGTTTTAATGTGGGATTATGATGCTCTCAATAGAAGTGAGCACATAGAGGGTTTGCACATAAATAGTAACAATGAGGCCCTTTTCGAGATGAGGGGAAGGGAGAGAAGCCTGGGAAAGCTGGAGGTGACTCTGTGCCAAAGGTGGAATAGGCCATCCCCGGGGCAGCATGAATGTACCTGGGGAACGGGAGAGAGTAGAGCACTGCCCAGAATACCTTCCCCAACCATGCTGAAAACCGCTCAGCAAAGTTCTCCAGAAGCTTGAGAAAGTCTCACACTTAGAAGGGGGTGTTATGACACTTTGACAAAATGTTATGGCTGAAAATATCTGTTGCCTCTAAAGTGGAACGTGGAACATTGCTCTCTGATTATGTCAGTGTTTGGGTGGTGCCAGTTTGGGCCCCAGGCTTATTTTTCTTGGATTTCAAGTGAAGGCACCACTCCTCCTTTTTATGTTTCCTCTTTATATTCAGTTTGGGTGAGCTTCTTCCAAAAGTCTGTAAACAGACTCAGAAAGCCTGGAGTGAGTGACTCTTCCTGAGTCCTGTCACGTGTTTGATAGAATAGCAGCCCTTAAATAAATCATGTCGTGTGTGCTCCCTGGTGCTGCATTTGGCTCTCTCCTTTGCCCTGACAAATGGGACAGGCTGATGGTCTTGCTGCTCAGATGCTGGCGGAGGAGAAAGAAGGCCTCCAGGACTTAAAACGTTAACCTCTCACACTTCCCTGGTGTTCCAGTGGTTAAGACTCTGACCTCCATTGCAGTGGGCATGGGTAGGATCCCAGTTGGGAAACCAAGATCCCACATGCTACAAGGCGCAATCAATTTTTAAAATTTATATTTGAAACATGTACCAGCAGATCTTGTCTGGTGAGATATTTTAGGAAGAGAAACAAAAGACAGTAACTTCTGTGTTCATGATGGATGAAAGAAAAGAATCTGGAAGCATTTACACCAGCTTACTTTCTCTTAAATATTATTTATGAAAAAATGCAGCTACAGAAGATTTCTAAGCCAGAGTTCAGTCTTAGTGAGTTTTTCTTGGCCATTGGAATAACCACGTAGCCTGTCCATTCTGTGGTAGAGTCCATTTCAAATACCCAGTCTCATAAAATGATCTTGAAATTCTCATGAGATAGACTTCATATTACATATTAAATTCTCATGAAATAGACTTCATATTACATTTCACAGGCCATCTTTCCTACCCAGAAGCAACATAGAGAAAATGTTTTTCAGCCTTGTATTTTAATATTTAATGGAGAAAACAGTATCATCATGTGTCAGTAACAGTTTATAAACAATTTTTATTTTAATTTTTGCTAAAGCTAGTATCACTAGTAATGCATTAAAACTCTTGTATAATTTGAGTTTTAAAAGTCTCTATTAAAAAAAAAAAAGCAAACACTGAAGTACATAAGAGGAAAATGATATAATGGCTGGAATTTGCTTTAAAATACTTCCGCAAAGAAAAGAACATACAGGAAGTAGGGTTGGATGAAGCAAGCAGAGGAAAGACTTCATAATTGCTGCATCTGTGATCAGTACACAAGGTTCAGCCTATTCCCTCCACTTCTGAGGATGTTTGAAATTTTTCAGTAAGCCTGCAGTAACAGTGTTGTCACATGCTAATATATAAACTTACTCTATAAATTTTTAACATAAAAATTCTAGGTTCACTCTTCTTGAAGTCACAAATTGTTTCTCTGATATGCTTGTATGTCATCCATCCCTCATGTAAGATGACCACTATGATATTTTGCAGAGTGGCCTGGCCCCACTCCATTTGGCTGCTCAAGAAGACAGAGTGAATGTGGCCGAAGTCCTTGTAAACCAGGGGGCACATGTGGACGCCCAGACAAAGGTACACAAAAGATCGTGCCCATCCAGAGCGTGTCTGTACAAGGGGCACAAAGGCACTGCTCATGGTGTCCCGTGCGCTTCTACCTTTCATGGCCTGAATATGCAGCTATATGTTGATGCCTCCTGTGTTAACACAATTTATTGACCTTCGTTACAGCATATCAACCATTCAAGGTCAGAGTGTGAAAGCTTATACCTTTCTTAGTTTTTATGACTGAGTTTAAAAATGCGTTTAGAAAAATTTGTCAGTTGATGACCTCTTTGTTCAGGCATAGTCTATGGATGGGGTTACATTAAGTTTTACCCAATTACTACTCACTTGCTAAATTCTGTATGGTGTGTCTGATTGCTAGCAACCCCCCACCGCCCCCCCCCCTGCCGTCTCTCTCAGCCAAAATAGTTACCTGTTGAAAAACAAATTTCTCATTCATCTCAGAAAACGCCACAATTTCAGACTCATGGAGGATGAGTGGGTATTTTGTGTCATCATCAAAGATAGGACTTGATATTAATCTTCCTCTGATCATTTTTTTCAGTGCTTAAGTTTGTTACTCTTCATATCAAACCTGTTTGACCTACTTCAAAATGTAACTCTCTTTCTGAGTGTCACATGTTTGACACAAACATGAATACTTGTTAAATATTGTATTGTGAATATGAACATTTTGGGGTATAATATAGATTGATTCTGAGGTGTGTAACCAGATATTGAAGATACTGATACTATAGAAGGATCACTGGGAGTTAGCCAGGTAAAAGGTATTGCAGATGTCAGGATCAGTCTGGATTTATGGGACAAGCACAGGGCACAGCCCTGAGCAGACTACGCCCTTTACGCTGCGTTCTCTACGGCTGTGACTTCTCCACCCACACCTTTTCTTTCTCCAACAATGGGATTTTATTCCATTCATATACAGGCAACATCTGTTTAGATATTATTTCTATCAGAAGTAGAACATTATCTTCGCGATCAACAGGTGCAGTTTTCCTACTCTTATATTTAAATAAATCTCATGTATGAATTAAATTCACACTTACAGCCTTGAGTTTAGGGTTTTGATTTAGACTGTGCCTTCTAAAAGATAAAACATTATTACCATACTGCTTCCAGTAATTTTGCTCATACTTACAAAGTATTGCATTTAACAGTAAAGTTGAAAAATTGACAGCTGCATCAGCACAAGAAAATATGGGAACTATATAAGAAAAAAATTGCCATCTTCACTTAACATACATATTTAAGATTAAGAAAATGGACAGAAACATATGGCTACATACAAATGCAAAGCCTAGTGACTCAAAGACTGTATGTACTAAAATATAAAGTGCAAATGGAGCCTGATTATCCAAGAATTGAAATCTTAAGGCAAACACAGAGAATGTGTGTTTAGAACATCTTTGCAAGTTATATTTAGTTCTATTAGAAAGAAGCTGCCCAAAAGAGATGTGACCAGGCAAGGTCCTTTATTCTTTTTAAATTCTGTGTTAAAATAATAAAGCAAATATGTTGATCTTTTCTCAAGGTAGTCCTAGATGTGACCGAGGCAGCTCCCCACACTCCAGTTTCTGAATGCCTCGTGCCCTTGATGGCTCCTTGGCGTCTTTGGTAACCTATCTGCCCAGCTCTCTCTCCACTCTGTTTGCCTTCCAAACCTGTCATTCTAAAAAACCCCCTTATCTTTAGCCCTGAATGCCTTCCTAGATAACTGATTATTTGACAAAGAAACCAATGAAGGTGACAGCAGTGACTGGATGGTTTCTTGTTACTTTGCATGAAAATATAAGCATTGAAATCTGAAAAAGTCAGACTGAATTTAGCTCTTCATTTTGCTTGTATACTTTCATCAGAAAAGATATCTTTACTTTAGCAATTTACAACTTCACAGTAAGTAGCTTCACCCCATGTTGTTTTACTTACATATACATATACACATGGCTTCCCAAGTGGCTCAGTGATAAAATATCCTCCTGCCCAGTGCAGGAGACTCAGGAGAAAAGTGTTGTGAAGATCCCCTTGGAGGAGGAAAGGGCAACCCAGTCCATGGATAATCCCATGGACAGAGGAGTCTGCCGGGCTTCAATCCATGGGGTCACAGAACTGGACACAACTAGCACCCCACTCCAGTACTCTTGCCTGGAAAATCCCATGGACAGAGGAGCCTGGTGGGCTGCAGTCTGTGGGGTCGCAAAGAGTCAGACACGACTGAGCGACTTCCCTTTCACTTTTTACTTTCATGCATTGGAGAAGGAAATGGCAACCCACTCCAGTGTTCTTGCCTGGAGAATCCCAGGGACGGGGGAGCCTGGTGGGCTGCTGTCTATGGGGTCGCACAGTCTGACGCAACTGAAGCGACTTAGCAGCAGCAGCAAGCTACTGAGTATGCACATATACACAGACTTAAGCCATTTTATTTGATTCCCTATCCCTTTATAAGTTAAAATTTCTAGAAGGCAGTAACAGAGTTCTGTTTCTCAATACTTTTTGTCCCAACACATCCAGTGTCGACATCAACACTCAGTCAGGGGTTAAAGCAGTGATTCTCAAGGGCATATTGGCAGGAGGAGAGATGGTGCCGTGAAGCTGCTGCTTCTGATTTGCACAAGTGATCCCACAGTTTGAGTCTCAGGTCTCTACCAGGGTTTCCCTCTAACCCAGCCCACTCAGGTCAGCCAGTAATCATTTTTGTACTCAGTATAATATTTCTGAAGCATGTACATTTTCCTGCCCTTTACAAGTGGTGCACTTCAGAACGCATCTCTTGAGACATCCCTGGTGGTCCAGTGAAGACCCCGCACTTCCGATGCAGGAGGCACAGGTTCGATCCCTGCTCAGGGAACTATGATCCTGCATGCCTCAGAGTACAGCGAAAACAAACAAACAAAAACCCAGAAAGCATCTCTCTGCCTCTTGAAAAAAGTGCCTTGTGTTTTTCTTCTCAGCAAAGATCACAGCACCAAAAAGAAGGAGGCTGTGATTGTCCTATAGTTGAGCAGGACAGGAGTGTAGAGAGATGGGTTGTTTGGACTCGTTTCTTAACCTTGTAAATAAGGAGCTGATTACATCCCATGAACTTCCAAACTCTTCCTGGTAAAGATGACGTCCCCAGCCAGCATACAGTTAGTTAAAATGTGTAGTACCGATTGATTCACTGGTTTCAGTTTTAAAATTATAATAATTAAATTATCAAGAGCTTTTCTCTGTTGTGGGGGAAAGACCGGAACATCCTGGTAACCACCCGGCAGCCTTCCCACTGGCCCTCTGACCCACCAAGTCTCCCCTTCACTTTGTATTTGAAGTTCATCAGATCATTTCAGATGAAATTGTGCTGCTGGCCACAGGGTTTAATGTTCAGTGTTGTTGAACTAAAATGAAGCCACTTCTTTTGCTTTTTAAAAGGATAATCTCTGGAAGCATTTTATTTAGACCACCCCACAACATACAGAAGCAATTGTAGTTGTAAGTGGGTGTGTCCACTGAGGAAGTGCAAGGAAGGCCAAAGATGAACTCCAAGAGAACAGTGTTTAGGGGTGAGAAAATACTGTGGATTTCCTGCCCCCTCTTTCTCAAACTGTGTTGCACAGGAAGGCCCCTAGCCACTGCTTAGTAAGATCTCATGCTCAGTAAGATCTCACTGCTTAGTAAGATCTCATGAGAAACACCAGAGAGAGACTGAATATTCCATCTGCGCCTATTTGCCCTTCCTGCACAAATACAACCTTTCAATATTGCCTCACGGAGATGACTCCCTTCAGCTTGTATGATGGGATATATAGGCAACAGTGAAAAATGGAAGCAAAGACTGCTCAGTTATCTCAACTGAGACTGTTTCTTAGTTATTCAAAAGAAGGAAGAGTTGCCCTTTCCAAAATATATTGCCACTAGTTGAAAGGAATTGCCCAAATCTCATTTTTCTGGGCATATTTGTGCAAGGCGCTACTTAACATGGGAATTTTGTGACCCTCAGTGAATGGAGGAGCCTCAGTTTGGTTTCTCTGGATGCAAACTGAATCTTCCTGGCCATGCACTCATATTTTTAACAAAATAGTGTTTGTGGAACAGAAGCAGATCAGTATCTTATAGCAGAGTGAACACAGGAGAGAAACTGTCCATTAAGATACTTAGAATGATCCAATATCTTTTAAAACTGTGATCAGTACAGTAGTAAAATAGCCATTGGAAACTGTTGCATCAGAGCGTGGGCATGTTGACTGAAAACTTAAAGCATTCCTTTAAGTATTTAAAAGTTTGAAATATTTTCTGTAATTTTTGGCTTGGAAACAGTCGTCTGTCCCTAACACTGGGAATGTTTCTTCAATCACTCAAGCTAATTGTACTGAGAACTGGTAGGAGAAGACCTCACTTGCTAAGCAGCATTCTGGCTCTTAATGCAGCATCCTGAGTTCCTCAGTACCCGGAAAGAACCCCCGCAGAGCAGGCAGGTGAATTCCGGTCTTCAAAGTGGGATCGTCACACACACGGCTTGAGGGGTTGTAAGTCAGACTCATCTATATGTAGTTATGGTGAGCTTATCATCACGGTCCGATCAGTGTGGCTGCACTCACAGTTCAGTTCATGGAACAGAATCTAACCAGAGTCAGCTGTTTAGGGAGCACCTACTTTGAGAGGTTTCTTTACCTTCCACAGTCAGCTGTGTTCTGGGCACCCCTTTTTCAATTCAAATTTACTCATTTGCTGGAGTATCTTAGTCAATTTGAGTTGCTATAACAAGAGTACGATAGCTTGGACAAACTTTGATTTCTCAGAGTTCTAGAGGTTGAGAAGTACAAGATCAAGATGCTGGTAGCAGGTAGCCATCTTCTTATTGTATCCTTAGATGGCAGAGAGCAAAGAGAAAAGACAAAATCTCTCCTGTCTCTTCTTATAAGGGCACTAATCCCATTCATGAAGGCTCCACCCTGATGCCCTAATTACCTCCCAAAGGCCCCATTTCTAAATACCATTACTCTGGAATTAGGATTTCAGCATACAAGTTTTGGGGGTTACAGACATTCAGTCTGTAGCACAGAGTCACCATAAAGACGTATTAATGCTATCACTTATGAGATAAAAATATGGACCCCTGACCCTTGCCTATTTAGAAATGTTATAAAAGGTCCATGCTCTCCCTTCCAGTGATCTGGTGCTGCCAGTTTCATTGTAAACAGGGATTGGTTAAAGACACTGGAATTGTGTGGTGGAGTCTGTTACAATATGATCACCAAGAAAAAAATACCTGGAATGTCCTTATTTTAAAATATCTAGAATATAGTGTTGTGTGTGTGTGTGTGTGTGTGTATAGATACATACACATGTATACACACCTGACGCATTTTTAAAACAATTGTTTATTTACTGATTTGGGCTGTACTGAGCCTTTGTTGTTGCATGGGCTTTTCTCTAGTTGTGACAAGCAGGGGCCCCTCTCTAGTTGTGGTGCATGGGCTTCTCATTGCAGTGGCTTCTCTTATTGCAGAGCGCGTGCTCTAGGGCACACGGGCTTCAGTAGTCGTGGTGCATGGGCTCAGTAGTGTAGCTCACTGGCCCTAGAGCACAAGCTCAGCAGTTGTGACACTCGGGCTTAGTTGTCACTTGGGATCTTCCTGGCTCAGGTATTGAACCCATGTCTCCTGCATTGGCAGGTGGATTCTTTACCACTGAGCCACCAGGGAGACCCATGTTTTTTAATAGATAGAACTTATAGCCCCTCAGGGGTCAGCGAATATTAATTTGGAGCAATGGAAACAATCCATTGCTTTGTCTAGTGAGTGGTCTTCAAGCTGTGGGGCTCTAGCTATGTAGACAGGAGTCTTAACTAGAACATCCATTCCTGGATCAAATTCATACATCTCAGATCTCCTGAACTCACTCACACCAGCCTCTCCTGCTTCTGCATTTCTGTCCTTCCTAGCTCTGTCATGCATTCTGATCATCATTACTGCCTTCATGATCATTTAGCCAGTTCATTGTTTTTCTACCTTGTTTTTATGCTTCTAGAGAGTAGAGTGTTGAATAAATGCTAGTCCAAGTCTGTCCACTGAGCACTCTTCAGACATTTACAAGAAGCCACTGGATACATCTGTCTAAGCTGTCTGTTGCTCCATCTTTTTGTCCTATCTTGAAAAGTTGTTATGAGAATAAAATGAGCTAATGTTAGAACACTTGGGGACATTTAATAACTATTTACATGTGAGGTGGTATTGTTATTTATACCTTAGACTAGCTCTGAGAATTGTCAAGGACACTTGTTTTTATACAGGGGGAAAAACTCTGCCTCCTTAAGAAAGGTTGAATAACATTTTTGCTTTTATTTAGAATATCCATTACTGAAAGTATACTAAAGATGTTTCTTTAAAAAAAATTTTATATATATATATATATATATATATATATATATATATATAATTTCAGATGGGATACACACCACTACATGTAGGCTGCCACTATGGAAACATCAAGATTGTTAACTTCCTGCTCCAGCATTCTGCAAAAGTAAACGCCAAAACAAAGGTAAACTCCTTTCTCCTTTGTAGCTACCAAGTTATTGATCTTGAATCTTGTATGGAAGGGAATTAAGAGTCTTTTCTTCCATCTTCCTTTTACAGAATGGGTATACACCATTACACCAAGCAGCTCAACAGGGACACACCCATATAATCAATGTATTGCTTCAAAACAATGCCTCCCCCAATGAACTCACTGTGGTAAGAGCAAAGGGTCAGCTGGGGAAAGGCGGGAGCCGGGCTGGGCTGCTCCTGTCTTAACATGTTTCATTGTGCATCAAGGTTGCTTTTTAACTTTCGTTAGTAGGCATAAGCAGAATAAAGGGAAAAGAACAATAACTGTATTGTGGTGAGCTTTCCATAGCAAGAGATGTGATCAGTGTTTCCCACTTTAAAAACTACAAACCCATTGCTTCTCACATATATGAGAAGAAGCACATGTTTGTTTCCTTGATTACTGAGAATATTACAAAGCCTCTCAGATTCCAGGTATAGCAACCCAGACTCTACTGTATGAATAGAAACAGGTTAGGTGGCTCTTGGGCAAGGTATATCTTTAATGAAACAGCATTTTGTGTGTGACAGTGAGAAGGACTAGTGAGACACTCGCCCTGTGTTTGCACAGATGAAACGTGCACAGAGGCACTGATAGCTGGGGAATGACTTGTAATTTCTAGCCCACGTTTCCCTCTTGCCAGAACGGGAACACTGCCCTGGCTATTGCCCGGAGACTTGGCTACATCTCAGTGGTGGACACCCTGAAGGTGGTGACCGAGGAAACCGTGACCTCAACTGTGAGTAGTGGACGCCAGCCCCTGCCACCCCCCGGCCCTGCAAGCCAGTTCTTGGACTGTAGGTTCTCCCAGGCTGTGGGGAGAAGAACCTTGTCCCTCCACTCAGAGACCAAGTGTCTGATGGCAGTCAGCAAAGCAAAACTCTCATTTCTGATATTTAGAAATGATATTTAAATAAATATCATTAATCATAAATTAATCATTTAATTAAATGATGTTTCATTAAAAACACTAAAAATACCTTTTAAAAAAGTTATAGCTTTCAAAAAGCTATCGAGTTTTTAGTTCCATAGAAAGCTCACTGTTTCTTTGTTAAATTTGATATAAAAAATATTTAATGAGATGAAGGCAGAAATGTTTTAATAGCCTTTCTTTGGAAGTGTAAGAACTATGAAAACTCTAAGTTGGTTCTTTAAAATATTTTTAGCTCACAAATGACAATGTATCGATTGTCATCGTCATGGTGAAAATATTTTTGTTATAGACACATTAGCCGTAGGATCCAACCTGATTTTTCCCACCAGGGAATGGGTCCTCTTCCATTCACCTGTTGGAGTTTAAATAGGAAGAACAAGAGGATGTTGCATTAAAACTTAAATATTCAACGGGAGGCCTTATTGCATCAAATATTTTTGCAAGCTGCCAGCCTCTAGGACAGGTCATCTCTTTTGAACCTCACCTGATGTCTTTGAACTCTTTCAGGATTTGGTAACTTTGGGATCAAGACCAGGTGTTGCACCATATCAGAGGCTTATTTGAGTTATTCTTGACTCCATGACTCAACACACAGGCCCCAGTCTGAGTCCATAAAATGTCAGTGTAGGACTCTGCAACACTTGGAATTATCAGCTATGCTTCTTTTTCTCAAAGACCACCTTCCACATGAAGGCATGGTTCACATCTTCAGTCTGGATACACAGGGCTGCATATAAAACATCGCTCAAGGGACTCTGTAGCTTCCTGCCTTTGAGTTATTTGGCTGTATACAGGTTTTAAAAACTATCACAAGAGAGAAATTCTATAATTTTCTAAAGAGAAGACAGCCGCTTTACTCAACTAGAGCAGTGGTTATCAATCAGGGCATGTTTCTAACTTCAGGACAGTTTGAGTAAATTCCCACCTATTCTTTCATAGAACTCTTGATATTTCATTATCTTAAAATCTATTATTAAATTCTCAAGAAAAGAGTTTAAATAATAATGTTTATTAACCTTAATTTTATAGACATGCCATGTAACTCTCTCTAGAGTGGGGAAGGAGAGAAGCACAGGTATTAAACAGTGGCCAAAGGTCACCATGCTTAAAAGATTTGAAGCCACTGCAATAAATACATGAAACTTCTATTTCAGTGTTAAAGGACTGAAAATGGTATAATGGTTCAAAATATAAATCTTACTTGATTAAATGTCAGTTTCTTTCTCATCCATTGCTGTGTCGTGTAAGTTGCTTCAATTGTGTCTGATTCCTGTGACCCCATGGACTGTAGCTCGCCAGGCTCCTCTGTCCATGGGATTCTCCAGGCAAGAATACTGGAGTGGGTTGCCATTTCCTCCTCCAGGGCATCTTCCCAATCCAGGGATCGAACCCGCATCTTTTTTATGTCTCATCTTTTTTATGTCTCTGGCATTACAGTCAGGTTCTTTACCACCAGCACCACCTGGAAAGCCCATTAGGAAAGTTCAAAATGTTTCTTTGATGTTGAAAGAGCTTTAGGAGAAGATAAAGTTACAGACCAAGACAGTTAAGTTACAGCCTCAGGAAACATACTGAGAGAAAAGTGTTTTAGGGCTCCAGTTCCTAGTGAAAGAATGTGCACGGTAGTCATACCATTGCTCACACAACATCATTAGCTGACTTGGTAGGTGATTTTCTGCCAGAGAGAAAAGAAAGGACTCATGCTAACAGGAGGTACAGTTTGCCTGGTGAAGTGAATGAGCCTCCACCAAATGAAGCTTTCACAGTGACTGTAAGAGTCCACGTAAGTCCCTGAGACTGAGTCCAGTGTTGCCGAGATACCGCCTTCTCAGCCTTCCCTTTGCAGTTACATCCAGCTCAGACAGGACTGTAGCAATTCAGGGTGGGGGTCTATGATCCTAAACTAAGCAAGCACAGCGCAGCCTCCACCACAGGCGGGTCTTTGTTCAGTCAGCTGTGCAAGCCCCAGCAGCCACTGTCCCCAGAAGCAGACATCAATTTTTCAGCAACCTTGAAAACCAGACTGCATCAGTGGTCAAGACTCTGCTCTTCCACTGCCAGGGGCCACAAGTTCTATCCCTGGTACAGAACTGAGACCTCATATGTGGTGCAGCTTGGCCAAAAAAAAAAAAAAAAGACTATGTCTTTGATAGGAGTGCCATGTTTAATATGGAAATTCTGAGAAAGGTACTTTAGTTAATGACTTTACAGTCATGGCTGAATAGAAAACTGAGTAATTAGAACTGGATATACAAAACATACAAATTAAGCTATTTTAATTGCATTGTTTAAAATTTCCATCAGAGCACTTCAGTCACTCAGATGTTGGTTTCTAATAGCATTCTCTGATAAAGGAAACCAGGCCTCCTTGGAGAAGTGACGAAAAATCCAGAGCTGGGGCAGGAAATATACAAGATGAGCCTGGAACTTCTTGTAGTGCCATAAAGGATTCCCCCAAAACTGCCATATAAATAAGTAAATAAATAAATACACATGTATACAATGATGATATATATTAATATTAAAGGGACATAGGAATCCATTGAAAGAGTTCCCAGTGGCCAAGCTGGAACAATTTGAGCAAAAGAAATAGAATTGAGGTACAGGTGCAAAGTATAAAACATATGTCTATGCATTCTTACTGATACAGATAAATGAATAACCAGAGAAGAAAAGACAAATTTCTCAGTCAAAAGAATTCCAAATAATTGATGACAATGCTTCACCATCAAGGAGGCAGAACATGATTCCCCACTGCTGAAGTTTATCTGAGGATAGTAACTTCCCTCCAGAGAAAACAGTACAGAGAGTGAGGGAAGTAAAGAAACTCTATGAGGAAGAAAACTGATCAACAGCCTGATGACCAAGTGCATCAGCACTGGTAAATCATGTGGATGGTATATATCCTTCAGGGAATATGATGAAAATGGCATTTCACCATGGCGATATTCCTCCCCCAAAACTGGGATATTCCTCCCAGTCTAATCAAGGAGAAGAACATGATAAAATCTCAGTTTAGGGACATTCTACAGAATACCTGAGCAGTTCACCCTGAAACTGTCAAGGTCATTAAAAATATGGAAAGTCTGAGAAACTGCTATAGGAGCCTAAGGAGATTGACAACTAAAGGGAACATGGTATCCTGGATGAGATGCTAGATGAGTAAATGGATATTTGGCAAAAACTAGGGAAATCTGAATAAAATATAGAGTTTAACAATAATCAATATGGCCTCATTAATTTCAACAAACGTACCATGCTAGTATATGCTAATAATAAGAGAAATGGGGTGAGAACTCTACTATCCTTACAATTTTTGTGTAAATCTAAAACCGTTCTAATACAAAATACTCATTTTTTTTTAAATGTTCAATTACAGTATTACATGCTGGAAAAAAATACCAAGTAATGCTTTATTTCAACATGACTTGTACTACTGGTCTTTCATTTGCTCGGATTAAAAGAGGACTCATTTGAAAACTAAAACATATTAAGTCATTCATATTTTCAAACAAGTAATACTGTCAGTGACCTTTGGACAGAAACAGTCTAGGTAAAAGTTATCAAAGAGCAAGTAAAACTTCAGTAAAGCCTTTGCTCTGTAATATATAATTTTTAAGATTTTGTAGATGTTCAAATTTTTCTGCAAATGCATTGTCTCTAAAATATTTTCTGCAAACACATAGTTGTAAAAGTTATGTATTAAAATCTTGATATTTTGTTTTAGAAATTAAAACATAGACATAGGAGCAAAAACAAAAGAAGTGGCTGGCTTGGTACAAGCAAAAAGATGTATTTCTTGCCTTTCATCTGGTTTATCTTCAGCTGGGACTTCTAGTGGGGTGGGGTGGCAGGTTCATCAGACCATGGAAAAGTGTAGCAATAGACAGAGGCAATGTCTCTCTTGTTTCCTTTGAAAAAAACTTTATTCAGGACCTAAATCTTTTAAGCTGATGTGCTTTGCCACCAGAATTCTTTCACCTTGTATTCATTCTCTGCCATGTGCATGATGAGGACCTCAGTGCTACTAAGGGATATTTATGATGTTATTTTGTATGCAGGAGCTTTGGGGTATTCATCAATCCCACACGTAAATCCCACAGTAAATCTATAGATTAATTTAGGAAGAAATGAATAGTCTCAGTAAAATGTGCTGTTTCCTCATACTAAAGTGACTGCTTTTTTTTGTTACTAGACTGTCATAGAGAAGCACAAAATGAATGTTCCAGAAACTATGAACGAAGTTCTTGATATGTCTGATGATGAAGGTATGAAAACCTCCTTTGAGCTGTAGTAACAAAGAGTGACTGTGTATTTGTTTCCTGAAGGAAATTTATTGCAAAAATGTTTTTAGAAGCATGAATATGTTTTGTTGTAGTATCAACAGTATACATTTTTCACACTTACATTGTTCACTTAAATCATGCAGTTCGTAAAGCCAACGCCCCTGAAATGCTCAGTGATGGCGAGTATATCTCAGATGTTGAAGAAGGTATTTGTGAATTTTTATTGTGATAAAATTTAACTACCAGCTTTATCTTCCACTTCTTATCTTTGAAATATAACCCTTCCCTGAGTTACTAACTTTTCATTTTATCTTGTGATTATCAATTAATGTATCATTTAAACAACATGTATTTGATATCACTGTCTTCTTTTGGTCTCTTTGAGTGCCCTCCCCTTGAACCCGTTTTCCAGCTTGAAAATACAAGTGTTGCTACTTATCAGGATTATTTTCTGTTTGTTGCTATTAAATAGAAAAGTGATCATTTGATTGCTTACATTTGAAAATCTAGAAAAGAAAATCTGTTTATAGCTAACAGTTTTTTCATAAGTAAGTGAAAGTTTATGAGGACAGGCTTAAATGCCCATTCTAGGATGTGCTCTAAGCTTTGCAGTGAAAGCTACTTTTGATCTTGAACTCATAATGAAAAGCCAACCTGAAAAAACTTGCTTTCAAAATATAAATTTTTAATCTTGATTTCATGAAAGAGACAAAATATAGATGACTATACCTATTCTTCATGTGCTTAAAAGAACCTTTTAGTTTTCCTGCCTCACTTAAAAATTAGTGCATTTAGGCAGGTCATGGTATGTAGATACATTAATGAAATTATGTCTTTATTGTTCATTGAAAAACTGACATGTTTACAGTGAATAAATATAAAGATGGCAGATGTTGACATTTTACTGAAATGTTTACTTAGGGTAGAATATATATTTATGTTTCTCTCCTGCATCATTTGACTCTCCCAAACAACGTTCTGTCTTTTCGCTTCTCCCTTTGTCATCTCTCACGTTGTTTTCTTTCTTTTGGATCAGTCTTAGTGCAGCTACTCTTTGTTTGCCTCTAGGTTACCTTTACTGGAATCATTGGCTCCTTCTTTGGTTTGCCCAGTTTTCACTGGAAACCTAAGTAGTGGGAAAGCCTACCTGATCCCAAGTCGCGTTAGCTTGTTTGGTGACCAGGGGCTTCCTAGTGTGCGTGCCTGCCCTCCTAGGAATGCTAATGTCTTGATAGTTTAGGGACTTGGTAATTTAGGTAAATTGCAAGTACCTGTCTAATTGTTTGTAAATGTTTTGATAAATGTTAAAGGCATCTACTCATCATTTTTCTTTCTCTGTAAACCATCAACTATATATTTACTTCTGTTAATTCCACCAATGGATAATATTTGTATCATCTTGAGGAGTCTATGAGGAGTCTATGAGTAATATGCCTTACTGTCATATTATATTTCAGTGCTTTCTTTTGCAGCATTGTCAGAATAATTTCTCATGTGCAGAAGCAAAAAGAAAACTGATGGTCTCACAGACATGCATACAGACACAAAACGTGATGTAAAAAGTACATTTGCAAACAAAATTGTTACGAAATATAATATGACAATCAAAGACCTAAAAATGTGCTAATTTCCAACAGAATATCCCCAAAGAGCTGCACAGATGAGAGGCCAAGTTTGAATGGACTATATAACAACCTTATACATGTGGAAAACCTTAACTTCCAAAAAGAAGAAATTTTGCATCTCTTAAAGATAATTCACTTAGCTGTTTAACTAGAAATGAGAATTATTTCTTTTAGATTTATATCAGCTTGGGAATTTGAACAAGCAAATTTTCATTCTCATTTTATCTATCTTTCAGCCCTTGCACGTGTCCAGGGGCTGCTGGAAGCAAATGGCTCTTGACTTCATAACGTGTAGAATTTAATGTTGAAAGGGGGTTGGTTAAAGGTCATTCAATCTGAACAACCATCACCTAGTGCTAGAATTACCTCTGTTAGGAGATCCTTTTCCCAGATGCCTCCATGTGAGTCTCCCAATTCTCAGCCTGCCTATTCCTGTGAACAACTCTGGCTTCAAACATTTCTTCATTTTATGGCGCACTTTGTCACTGATGCAGCCTTTAACTCAGTAACTCAGGCTCTGATCAGTTTGGCACTATTTAGAACAAAAGCTGCCTCAATTCATGTAAAGTCCTTCTGATATTTAAAAACACCTTTCATGTTTCTTATTGGCACTTCCCACCCTGTTCCCTTACCATCGTGGTCAGTCTCCTGTGTACATTTCAGTGTGTCTGTATCCATCTCCAATGGAGGGGGCCAGAGCTGGACACCATATTTGAAGTACAGTCTGATCAAAGCAGAGTCTATCAGGGCTCTTGTGTTGTCCATAGAAGATACTAAAAATCTATAATTGAAGATAAAACTACTGTTGAGGTTATAATATATACTTAATTGAGTCCTGTTAATATTACCATCAGCTAATGTCCCTAAATTTTGCCTCCATGAGGTCCAGTAAACCACATTAGCCATTTGTCACATACTTGGATCATTCTCTGCTGCATGCGCTAGCATTTCTATTTTACACCAAATCCTACAACAAATCATTTTGAAACTTTAATTTGAAAAGGAACCCTACAATTGCAGTTGACAGTATTTACATCTGACTCATTTGTCGGGTAGATTTGCCAGGGCCTTGCTACTGTAGTCTGACTTGGTGCTGCTGGTTTCATTAAGCCCTTTTGAATGGAAACAAATGTTTATTTCCATGAAACCACAGCATACTGTGAATCTCTCTATGTGAGAATTAGTAAGATCTTCAGGTATCCCAGGTGCTAAGAATATCGACAGCTTTTAAGCAAAATATGCTGTCAGTTTTTCTCAAGAAGAATGAGTTTGTAACATGGGAAAATATAATTATAATCTAAATTATAAAAATCAAGTGAATATTAAGGGAACAGTGCCAAACGTAGTCTCTTTTTCTCCCTCTTTCTTTTTAATTTTTGCTTTCTCTTTGTCCTCTTTCCTTGGTCCATGATGAGAAATTAGTCTTAAAAAAAAAGGTAATGTTGATTAATTTCTCAAAAAATTTTTCAGAAAAATAAGGCTAAATGTTATCAGTGAATGGCCTAAGGAAACAATGGAGCCAAGTTACAGAGTAAGAACAAAGGTGGTCGTGTCAGCACAGCAGAGATAAAGCAACATGTTTAAGGCAGATGATAAGTCCACGTGTTATATGGGTAAGGGGCAGGTAGACGTACATGGAGGGCCAGGGTGATTCACAGACATCTTAATGCTCTACTTTTTTCTTTCCCAGAAAATATGTTACATGCATATGAAATTAATATACATGCAAAATTAATACTGATTCTAGTACCACTGAGAGTTTTAAGTTTTGCAATTCAGGTTGTCATTAAAAAGAAGGAAGAAACTACATTGGAGGCGGGAAGAAAGAGAAGGGAAAGAGGAAAGGAAAGGAGGGAGAGGGGTACGAGGAGAAAATTGAGATTAGGAGTCAAGTTGTCTTCTAGTTTGAGTCCTGTTCCCAAGAGTCAATGTGGGCTTTGAGTCAACAGTGATTTTACATTGCAAATTCCTAGAAAATGTATTTTGTCAATTTTTAAGAATGTATAATCATGTTATTTTAGCTTGCAAAATTCTAGTGGGTTGGGTTATAGCAATAAATCTAAAGAACTGCAGATGGGACATCATGAGAACTGGAATGAAGCCATGGAAACTAAAACCCCAAAAGGCAGCTCTGTGAAATAGGATTCCACTGAACAGGTTTCTGAGACAACTGGGTGAGACAGCTCTTGCTCGGAAGAATTATTTAATTCCCAGTTAGTTACAATTCAGATAAGACTGCAGAAGCTCTTTCAGGATCAAATGTAGACACTAAAATATTAAAAGAAAATGCTAAGAGTCTAAGTACACTTAGAAATAATTGTCATATAGGAATACCACAGCCTACCAGGTTTTTGTGAAGTTTTCTATTAAAGGAAATCCAAAAATCTGGAAACCAGATTCCAGATCCCTCAAGGAGCAAAGAAGGGGTTCATTAAGCAGAATAAATCTGTCTGACCAGGAAAAAAGTTTTGTGTACTAAAACTGCTATCAACTGGTCCTTTGGAATTGAAGCAGTAGAAATCTAAAGGCTTGATATCAGGTTTGAGCCTCTCAGAATGTAAACTCTTATAAAAATCTGTGTGTATATGTGTATATATATATATTGGAAGAATGAGATTCTTTCCTTGTGTGTTGGGTCAAAATCTTTGGATACATTATTTATAAAAACATTTTTAAAAATCTAAAAAAATAAAAATAATTGTCAGCATCGTAATCAGCTCACTTTTGCGTCAAAATCAATGCCTAATGGAAGCAAACCGCAAATTTCAAAGAACTAAAACAGCAGATTAGTATCCTATAGCCCACACTCTTCATTATACTGATGAGAAATAAAGCCCAAATGAATGTTGTGTGACCTTCCCAACCAGGTTAGTGGCAGAGTGGGACAAGAAGACACATCTGACAGTGTGGCATTAGGTCATCTCTTTCATAACTGCAGTAACATGAGCTGTGTTCTTACATTAGAACCCCAAACTGAATTTCTTTTGAGCTTCAAAAAAATGTGTGCTTAGGAAAAGGAACAAATTGAAAATTGTCACAAAGTAATAATCATTCTTTTTAAAGACCCAATGAAACTACAAGAGATAGTCCTCTGATCATCTTGGCAAAAGACCAAGATTCACATTCACGTAAAATAGCTATGAACATAACGTAGAATGGATTTTAAGAACTCAAAGCAAGTAGCTTTAGCAAACATATCCAAGTATTTTTAATTAGGAGAGAAAAAGTAGAATTTCATTTGGCACAATCTGAAACTCAAAAAGTTGGAGAAATTATTTTGGGAAACACAAATTTGGGGGAGATGCCTTACAGCCTCTCTTCTCACCAAGTGCTTTGGACTATCCTGATCTCCTAGTCATCCTAATAAATACATCAAGCTATCATGTTTTTAGCTTTACAGATCTGGAAAGAAGCCTTGAAGATTAGTTTGCCTCCAGGTGCTCCAAGGGAGTCCTGGTTGCTATGCAGCGACTGCCCTTTACTTGAAATCTTACCATTTTATAAATACCTGTAAAATCATAACATCTAACTTCTTGCCTGATATTTCTCTGCTTACAACTGACCTTTCAAACAGATAGTACATAATTGTATGCTACTCTGGCATGGCAACCCATTCCAATGTTCTTGCCTAGAGAGTCCCATGGACAGAGGAGCCTGGCAGGCTATGGTCAATAGAGTTGCAAAGAGTCAGACACACCTAAAGTGACTTAACAAGCACGCTCAGCAATAAAGTCAAAATGAATTACCAGACGCAGAGACCTAATCTTAGTCTCTGTTGTCTCCCTAGAACCTAGTACTGGGCCTGGAACAAAACAGCTCTTCAGTATGTGTTTGCACAGCTGCAACCAGAGAAGACTCGAGGAAAGGATAGTTGTATATAGGTTTCTGAGAACAGGCAAGATGAAGAAAACTTGCCTCCTGTGCTCCCTGTTCCAGCCATTATACCCCTTCTCACTGAGACAGCCCTAGGCTACATAGTGAATCAGTAAGCATCTTTATAATGACTCTCCTGAGAGGTACCTATAGCTCAAAGAATAGTTCGTGAATTTAAAAGAATTTCCAGCTAAAGGAAAAGACTTATAGGCAGAGACAGAAGTCTTGATTCTCAAACAGAGTCCATCCTGTCTTTGCTAGCAAGTCTTTGGAATTGGAATTGTTTTGTGATCTTCATCCACACTGATCACTTACCCTACCACGTACTTGACGTGACTATTCAGAATCTCACAGATGCCTCAGCCTGCCCTAAACATACCCTGAAAACAGTGTTTCTTCCCACCCTTCTCCAGGTCAGTAAACAGCTCTATCACCCAAGCTAAAACCTGTGGTTCTGTGCAATCTCCCTTTCTTACACTTATATCCAGTTTATCAGTGAATCTATCCATTCTGCTTCCAGAATACATCCCACATCCTTCCCGCCGCCACCACCCTAATCCACCCGCTGACATGCCGCCCATGGAATATTGCAGAAGGCTCCTTGCAGGTCTCCACTTCTGCACTTTCCCCAGAGACTCAGTTTTCTATACAGCATCCTCCGCAATCTTTTAAAATGTAGATTGGATCATGTTATTCCATTCCCCAGTTTCAAACCCTCCAAAGCTCATTTGTTGTTCAGTTGCTAAATTGTGTGCAACTCTTTGTGACCTCATGGCTTCCCTTCCTTCACTGTCTCCTGGAGTTTGCTCACATTCATGTCCATTGAGTCAGTGATGCCATCCAACCATCTCATCCTCTGTCACCCCCCTTCTCCTCCTGCCCTCAACCTTTCCCAGCATCAGGGTCTTTTCCAGTGAGTCAGCTCTTCACATCAGGTGGCCAGAGTATTGGAGCTTCAACATCAGTCCTTCCAATGAATATTCAGAGTTGATTTCCTTTAGGATTGACTGGTTTGATCTCTGAAGCTCATAGCTAGGTTTTAAAGATTCATTCATATTGTTATATATAATTGTAGTTCATTTGTTTTCATTTCTATATATTATTCCATATGCCTGGATCGTAATTCGGTTATCCATTCTCCTGTGGATGGAAGCATGGGTTGTTTCCAGTATGGGGCTGTTGCAAACAAAGCTGCTATAAACCTTATATACGTTTCCTGGTACACATACAGATAAGTTCATTTCTGTAGGGTATAAACCGAGGATTTTAGCTGCTAAGTTGTCGCTTATGCAAAGACAATAGAATTCTTCACAACCAGGTAGCACTAAACTAGGATTATAAAATTAGATAGTGAGGCTGTAGAAAACCAGGAAAATAATGTAAAGAGAGCTATTATAACACCAGAAGGAGGCAGAAGGAGGCTGTGATGGGATAAGAATGCGGGCGGTGGCTTCTGGGGTGCTGACGTTCTGTTTCTTAACCTCTGTGGTGTTTATTTTATAACAGTCTGTTAAAATGTATGTTGCACGTCATGTACTCATTTGCACGGTTGCTGTATTTCAAAATAAAAGTAGCCACCTCTTTTAAATAATACACATACACCCCCAAACTAGTACAAATACAACAGTAAAATAAAAACTTCCCGAGGCTTTACAATGTATTTAGAGTAAAACTCACAGCCTTTGCGTGGTCAGTGAATCCTGGGTAAATATGGCCCCTGGTTCCTCTTTTGCATTCTCTCAATCACACTTTTTGATTTCTTCCTAATACTCCTCTCAATATATTAGTCATCAGTTTCAGGAAAGCAAACTTTTTTCTGGCAAGGGCCAACAATTAATATTTTCAGTTTTTCAGGCTGCATGGTCTGTGTCCTAACTGTTCAACTCTGCCATTGTAGCCCCAATAGCTAACAGAACAAATGAGCGGGGATGTGGGCAATAAAACTTGATTAACAAAAACAGGCAGGGGACTGGATTTTGCCCAGACTGTCATTTGCAAACTTGGGATGAATTTTATGTTCTTCAGAGTAGGCTGTTGCGCCTTGGAAGCAGAGTTGTCTGTATCGCCGTCCGAGCACTTAGGACACAGACACAGGAGTGCTCACGCATAGGGGGGCTGCCACACGCTTACCTGTGTCTCTGTCCTTCCCCACCCCACCCTATCCCCACCTAGGAATCAATATAAATGAATACTCTCAATGACACACACAAGGTACTTACCATTTATTGAGCCCTTTGTATGTTCTAGAGATTAAGCACCATACATTTCATATACTATGTTGTTTAAGCATCAGTGACCCTCTAATTTAGAGACATTGGTATCCCCATTTTATAGATGTCAAAATAAGTTCTAGCAAGGTTAAAGACCTTGGTCAAGGTCACACAAATCAGTGCAGGGGCTTATAGTGGAATCCTACTCTCTAACCTCTAACATTCAGGTAATTTAGATAAGAGTCCTAAAACAATTGGATAATTGTAAGTTGTAAATGAGATAATGTATAAAGGTTAGCACAGAGAGATAAGAAAGCCTTCCTCAGTGATCAATGCAAAGAAATAGAGGAAAACAATAGAATGAGAAAGACTAGAGATTTCTTCAAGAAAACTTGAGATACCAAGGGAACTTTTCACTCAAAGATGGGCACAATAAAGGACAGAAATGGTACAGACCTAACAGAAGCAGAAGATATTAAGAAGAGGTGGCAAGAATACACAGAAGAACTCTACCAAAAAAGATCTTCACGACCCAGATACTCACGATGGTGTGATCACTCACCTAGAACCAGACATCCTGGAATGAGAAGTCAAGTGGGCCTTAGGAAGCCTCACTACAAACAAAGCTAGAGGAGGTGATGGAATTCCAGTTAGGCTACTTCAAATCCTAAAAGATGATGCTGTGAACGTGCTGCACTCAATATGCCAGCAAATTTGGAAAACTCAGCAGTGGTCACGGCACAGGAAAATGTGAGTTTTTATTCCAGTCCCAAAGGAAGACAATGCCAAGGAATGCTCAAACTACCACACAATTGCACTCATCTCACATACTAGAAAAGCAATGCTCAAAATTCTTCAAGCCAGGCTTCAACAATATGTGAACTGTGAACTTCCAGATGTTCAAGTTGCATTTGAAAAGGCAGAGGAACCAGAGATCAAATTACCAACATCCATTGGATCATCAAAAAAGCAAAAGAACTCCAGAAAAAACATCTACTTCTGCTTTATTGACTATACCAAAGGCTTTGACTGTGTGGAACACAACAAACTGTGGAAAATTCTGAAAGAGATGGGAATACCAGACCACTTGACCTGCCTCTTGAGAGATCTATCTGCAGGTTAAGAAGCAACAGTTAGAACTGGACATGGAACAACAGACTGGTTCCAAATAGGAAAAGGAGTACATCGAGGCTGGATATTGCCACCCTGCTTTTTAAACTTATATGCTGTACATTACGGGAGATGCTGGGCTGGATGAAGCACAAGCTGGAATCAAGATTGCAGGGAGAAATATCAATAACCTCAGATATGCAGATGACACCACCATTATGGCAGAGAGCAAAGAAGAGCTAAAGAGCCTCTTGTTGAAAGTGAAAGAGGAGAGTGAAAAATTTGGCTTAAAACTCAACATTCAGAAAACTAAGATCATGGCATCTGGTCCCATCACTTCATGCAAATAAGTGGAGTAACAGTGGAAACAGTGACAGACTTTGTTTTGGGGGGCTCCAAAATCACTGCAGGTGGTGACTGCAGCCATGAAATTAAAAGACGCTTACTCCTTGGAAGAAAAGTTATGACCAACCTAGACAGCATATTAAAAAGCAGAGACATTACTTTGCCAACAAGGTTTGTCTAGTCAAAGCTATGGTTTTCCCAGTGGTCATGTATGGATGTGAGAGTTGAGCTATAAAGAAAGCTGAGCACCAAAGAATTGATGCTTTTGAACTGTGGTGTTGGAGAAGACTTTTGAGAGTCCCTTGGACTGCAAGGAGATCCAACCAGTCCATCCTAAAGGAAATCAGTCCTGAGTATTCGTTGGAAAGACTAATGCTGAAACTGAAACTCCAGTACTTTGGCCATATGATGCGAAGAACTGACATTTGTAAAGACCCTGATGCTGGGAAAGATTGAAGGCAGGAGAAGGGAAAGACAGAGGATGAGATGGTTGAATGGCATCACTGACTCAATGGACATGAGTTTGAGTAAGCTCCAGGAGTTGATGATGGACAGGGAGGCCTGGCATGCTGCAGTCCATGGGGTCTTAAAGAGTCAGATGCCATGAACTGAACTGATAAAGGTTAACCCAGACATCTCCATGAATGTTAGTTACAAGGCACTTTATCTTACTTAATCTTTTCAAAGTAGTTGAGAGCAGTTTTGGAACTATTTTACTCCTACTTTACATTTAGTCCTAATTCAAAGCCCTAATCTAAAGTTTTATTAGCCCTCACTTGCATTAAGGAATCTGAGGCTAAAGGGGTTCAAGATACCTGTTCAGGTTCACATAGCCAATGAAACTGTAATTTGAATTTAGTTTTTTTTTTTTACTTTCAGTGAGATGCTGTAAGAGACTATGTAAATGTAACAAGAAAATGCAAAAGAAGGGGAGATGACTGGAGGCCTCGAGAAGGATGAATTTTATGGAACAGACAGAATGTGAACAAGCAGAAGTTTGGGGGTTGAGGAGAAGGGAAAGGACTGGAAAGAAGTGTTCTAAGTTCAGGGTCAAAGCTTCAGAGACCGGAAGAGCTCACAGAAGACTTCAGCATGAGGCAGGGGGTCTGGGCACTGACCTGGCTGAGGATCCCAGCGCAGGGCACAGGGAGGAATAGAAAACTCTGAGCACACTGATATTTGAGAGGAAGAGGAATGCCAGAGGGAGTGGTGAAGAACAGAGGGAGAAAACCAGAAGAGTGAGTTCTAGTGGATGCCGTCCATGGGAGAAACTTCCCTGGGACGGTCCAGTTAGATGAGCACAGGCCACGTGGGAATCCCCGGATGACCGCAGCAGCTGCCGTGTTCATAATATGGATACAGACCCAGAATAAGTAGTTCTCATATCGTCTTGTTTTTTTCCACAAAAGCTATGACAGATGAGCAGCTGGAGCAGTCTATAGCATGAATGGGAACAGGGGTCAGTTAAGAGCTGACAGGGAATTAGCATGTTATTGATTAAGTACAATAGGTGGTCTTTTCATTCCCTCAAAACAAGTTGTGATTTTGAATATGATTCCTTCCCACTCGCACTTCTTTTAGTCTCTGCTAACCTACCCGAAAAGTCTGAGCTTCTTCATGGGGAAGTGGATCCTCTTGTGACCACCTCTGCCCCCATCCCCCAAATCAGACTCTTAATACAGAGAAAACCAGAGGTGGAGGGTGACACTGGGGAAGATCAGCACAGAGAATGCTTGGCCAGGGAAAGGCAGGGTGGTGGCAGAGGGCCAGGAAGGGGTGGGGGGCTTGAAGAATGGGAAGATGTTACACATGGCAAGAGGTGGTCCAAGCACCGGGGCCAGAAGCACACTGAGGCTGAGAACTGACTGCAGGCTGTCTTTCTCGTCTATGTATACACCTTTTAGGTAGAGGTCGGAGATAGAACACAGATCAATAACTGGTGTTTACTGCTCTGCACAATGAAAAGCAATTTAGGTGTAAGAGAAGGAGAGACCAGATTGAGGCCCACAAAGCCATGATGCTCATACTGCTTTATACCTGAGGGTAGTGAGCATCTTCTGGTGCTTTGCACACCCAGTCTTTATATACATACATAATGAAGAGCCAAGATCAGTGAGGTCTGGATGTGGGGCTGAGTCTAAACGAATTTGTAAGGAAAGAATGAACAGAAGGGACTTAAGGGCATGACACAGCCACCTTGAATTTAGCAATGTAATTTCTCCATAAGTAAGAACCATTTCAGTGTCTGATTTCACAGTATTGCTTTGTGGCTCATCATTGTCTGGTCTTCTTTAAAAGTGGCATAGATCTTAGCTAATAAGTTCAGTGTACGTAACCCGGTACTCCTCTCTCCTGCATCCTGTCTCTATTCCTTAGTCTCCATTTGACCCAAGTCATTGTAACATCTCATCTTCCTCAGGTGGCTGACAGTAATTTCTGGACTAGGGTTAAGGAGTATTGATAAAAATAGGAAAAAAAATTATAGTGTCTGCCCCAGCATTGTCTTTTTCTAGCTCTTCACAGGAAAGACACACAATTCTTTTTCCTTTCTGGGATGGGTTTGTTTATTAACCCAACCAAGATCACAGGGGATGTTTTTCATTGTTCCATCTGGAAAGCGTCCAACACTGAGTCATGGGTCCTTACTTTGGAAACTGTATCTCACTTGGATTAAGGAATAGTAAACCACGATACAGTTTTTAGAAGAGGTACATCTAGCCACAAAGAACAGAATAATGTGTAAGAGCAGAGAGTCACACTGACTTTGTACTCAAAAAAAATCAGCTTGAATAGAAAAGTCATTTGTTTTGTGCCATAACGGCGACTTGTTCTTGTCAATGCTTAAGAGATGTGCAAACTTTGCCATTAAGCCCGGTTTCTTTGTGGCCAACAGTGAAGTCAGGATCTTACCAGCACCTGGAGTTAGGGAAAGAAAGAAAAAGATAGCAGGTGGCCCTCCCGTGAGAGGTGCACTAATCCCTTAAAATGACACACGCTTGTTAAGACCACCTAGGTCACCCTTGGTCATCTAACAGCGTCTCAACTTTCCCCATTGCCCTCACACCTTTTGAGAAGGAAATGCACAGGAATCCTTGCTTAATACACACTCTTCCTCCAAACTGCAGAATGAAAGATGAGATGCATACTGATCTGAAATCTAAGTAACTTTCACACTTATTTATTGTGCGAGTCTCAGAATTAGACTTTTAGAACTAGAGTTTGAAGGGAACAGCTACCTACTCGTGTTCTTGCCTGGAGAATTCCATGGACTGAATAGTCCCTGGGGTCACAAAGAGTCAGACATGACTGAGTGATTTTCACTTCACTTTGAGTGGATCAGTTCAGTTCAGTTCAGTCACTCAGTCATGTCTAATTCTTTGCAACCCCGTGGACTGCAGCACGCTGGGCCTCCCTGTCCATCACCAACCCCTGCAGTTCACTCAAACTCATGTCCATTGAGTCAGTGATGGCATCCAACCATCTCATCCTCTGTCGTCCCCTATCCTCCTGCCTTCAATCTTTCCCAGTATCAGGGTCTTTTCCAGTGAGTCAGCTCTTTGCATCAGGTGGCCGAAGTATTGGAGTTTCAGCTTCAACATAGTCTTTCCAATGAATACTCAGGACTGATTTCCTTTAGGATGGACTGGTTATATCCCTGCTGTCCAAGGGACTGTCAAGAGTCTTCTCCAACACCACAGTTCAAAAGCATTAATTCTTTGGTGCTCAGCTTTCTTTATAGTCCAACTCTCACATTGATACATGATCATGGGAAAAACCATAGCCTTGACTATGGATGGACCTTTGTCAGCAAAGTAACATCTCTGCTTTTTAATATGCTATCTAGTTTGGTCATAACTTTTCTGCCAAGGAGTAAGCATCTTTTAATTTCATGGCTGCAGTCACCATCTGCTGTGATTTTGGAGCCCAAGAAAATAAGGTCTGCCACTCTTTCCACTGTTTCTCCACCTATTTGCCATGAAGTGATGGGACCAGATGCCATGATCTTCGTTTTCTGAATGTTGAACTTTAAGCCATCTTTTTCACTCTCCTCTTTCACTTTCATCAAGAGGCTCTTAAGTTCTTCTTCACTTTCTAATATAAGGGTGGTGTCATTTGTATATCTGAGGTTATTGATATTTCTCCCAGCAGTCTTGATTCCAGCTTGTTACATCCAGCCAGTGTATCTCATGATGTACTCTGCACATGAGTTAAATAAGCAGGGTGACAATATACAGCCTTGACATACTCCTTTTCCTATTTGGAACCAGTCTGTTGTTCCTTGTCCAGTTCTAACTGTTGCTTCTTAACCTGCATACAGATTTCTCAAGAGGCAGGTCAGGTGGTGTGGTATTCCCATCTCTTTCAGAATTTTCCACAGTTTTTTGTGGTCCACACAGTCAAAGGGTTTGACATAGTCAATAAAATAGAAGTAGATGTTTTCCTGGAACTGTTTCTTGTTTGATGATGCAATGGATGTTGGCAATTTGATCTCTGGTTCCTCTGCCTTTTCTAGATCCATCTTGAACATATGGAAGTTTACAGTTCATGTACTGTGTTGAAGCGTGTCTTGGAAAATTTTGAGCATTACTTTACTAGCATATGACATGAGTGCAATTGTGCAGTAGTTTGAGAATTCTTTGGCATTGCCTTTCGTAGGGATTGGAGTAAAACTAATCTTTTCCAGTCCTGTGGCCACTGCTGAGTTTTCCAAATTTGCTGGCATATTGAGTGCAGCTTGAGAAATCTGTATGCAGGTCAGGAAGCAACAGTTAGAACTGGACTTGGAGCAACAGACTGGTTCCAAATAGGAAAAGGAGTACGTCAAGGCTGTATATTGTCACCCTGCTTATTTAACGTATATGCAGAGTACATAATGAGAAATGCTGGACTAGAAGAAACACAGGCTGGAATCAAGATTGCCAGGAGAAATATCAATAACCTCAGGTATGTAGATGACATCACCCTTATGGCAGAAAGTGAAGAGTAACTAAAAACCTCTTGATGAAAGTGAAAGAGGAAAGTGAAAAAGTTGGCTTAAAGCTTCAGAAAACGAAGATCATGGCATCCAGTCCCATCACTTCATGGGAAATAGATGGAGAAACAGTGGAAACAGTGTCAGACTTTATTTTTCTGGGCTCCAAAATCACTGCAGATGGTGACTGCAGCCATGAAATTAAAAGATGCTTACTCCTTGGAAGAAAAGTTATGGCCAACCTAGATAGTTTATTCAAAAGCAGAGACATTACTTTGCCGACTAAGGTCCGTCTAGTCAAGGCTATGGTTTTTCCAGTGGTCATGTATGGATGTGAGAGTTGGACTGTGAAGAAGGCAGAGCACCGAACAACTGATGCTTTTGAACTGTGGTATTGGAGAAGACTCTTGAGAGTCCCTTGGACTGCAAGGAGATCCAACCAATCCATTCTGAAGGAGATCAGCCCTGGAATTTCTTTGGAAGGAATGATGCTAAAGCTGAAACTCCAGTACTTTGTCCACCTGATGCAAAGTGCTGACTCATTGGAAAAGACTCTGATGCTGGAAAGGATTAGAGGCAGGAGGAGAAGGGGACGACCGAGGATGAGATGGCTGGATGGCATCAGGGACTCGATGAATGTGAGTCTGAGTGAACTCCGGGAGATGGTGATGGACAGGGAGGCCTGGCGTGCTGTGATTCATGGGGTCGCAGAGTCTGAGACAACTGAGCGACTGAACTGAACTGAGTGCAGCACATTCACAGCATCAACTTTTAGGATTTGAAATAGCTCAACTGGAATTCCATCACTTTCACTAGCTTTGTTCATAGTGAGGCTTCCTAAGGCCCACTTGGCTTCTCATTCCAGGATGTCTGGCTCTAGGTGAGTTATCACACCATTGTGACTATCTGGGTCATGAAGATCTTTTTGTACAGTGCTTCTGTGTATTCTTGCCACCTCTTCTTAATATCTTCTTCTTCTGTTAAGACCATATCGTTTCTGTCCTTTATTAAGCCCATCTTTGCATTAAATGTTTCCTTGGTACCTCTAATTTTCTTGAAGAGATCTCTAGTTTTTCCCATTCTATTGTTTTCCTCTATTTCTTTGCACTGATCACTGAGGAAGGCTTTTTTCATCTCTCCTTGCTATTCTTTGGAACTCTGCATTCAAATGAGTATATCTTTCCTTTTCTCCTTTGCTTTTAGCTTCTATTCTTTTCAGAGCTATTTGTAAGGCCTCCTCAGACAGCCATTTTGCCTTTTTGCATTTCTTTTTCATGGAGATGGTCTTGCTCCCTGTCTCCCATACAATGTCACGAACCTCTGTCCATAGTTCACCAGGCACTCTGTCCATCAGATCTAGTCCCTTAAATCTATTTCTCACTTCCACTGTATAATTGTTAGGGATTTGATTTAGATCATACTTGAATGGTCTAGGGGTTTCCCTACTTTCTTCAATTTCAGTCTGAATTTAGCAATAAGGAGTTCATGACCTGAGCCACAGTCAGCTCCTGGTCTTGTTTTTCCTGAATGTATAAAGCTTCTCTATTTTTGGCTGCAAAGAATATAATCAATGTGATTTCAGTGTTGACCGTCTGGTGATGTCCATGTGTAGAGCCTTCTCTTGTGTTGTTGGAAGAGGGTGTTTGCTATGACCAGTGCGTTCTCTTGGGGAGAACTCTATTAGCCTTCGCCCTGCTTCATTCTGTACTCCAAGGACAAATTTGCCTGTTACTCCTGGTGTTTCTTGACTTCCTTCTTTTGCATTCCAGTCCCCTATAGTGAAAAGAAAGTCTTTTGGGGTGTTAGTTCTAGAAGGTCTTGTAGGTCTTCATAGAATCATTCAACTTCAGCTTCTTTAGCATTACTGGTTGGGGCATAGACTAGTATCACCATGATATTGAGTGGTTTGCCTTGGATATGAACAGAGATCATTCTGTCATTTTTGAGACTGCATCCAAGTACTGAATTTCACACTCTTGTTGACCATGATGGCCACTCCATTTCTTCTAAGGGATTCTTGCCCGCAGTAGGAGATATGATGGTCATCTGAGTTAAATTCACCCATTCCAGTCCATTTTATTTGCTGATTCCTAAAATGTCGACATTGACTCTTGCCATCTCCTGTTTGACCACTTCCAATTTGCCTTGATTCACGGACCTGACATTCCAGGTTCCTATGCAATATTGGTCTTTACAGCATCAGACCCTGCTTCCATCACCAGTCACATCCACAGCAGGGTGTTGTTGTTTCTTTGGCTCTTTCTCTTCATTCTTTCTGGAGTTATTTCTCCACTGATCTCCAGTAGCATATTGGGCACCTACCGACCTGGGGAGTTCATCTTTCAGTGTCCTCTCTTTTTGCCTTTTCATACTGTTCATGGTGTTCTCAAGGCAAGAATACTGAAGTGGTCTGCAATTCCCTTCTTCAGTGGACCACATTTTGTGAGAACTCTCCATCATGTCCCGTCCGTCTTGGGTGGCCCCACACGGCATGGCTCATAGTTTCATTGAGTGAGACAAGGCTGTGGTCCATGTGATTAGATTGGTTAGTTTTCTGTGATTGTGGTTTTCACTCTGTCTGCCCTCTGATGGAGAAGGATAGAGGCTTACGGAAGCTTCGCAGATCAGCGTCCTCATACTACCGTATTCCTCTTCCTTCGTATTCCAGCTTCTCTGCTTTTTGAGAATGCAAATATTGGGAGGTTGAGGAAAACCATGATCAAACAGAGTCATTTGGATCCTTCATGATGAAAATGTACTGTCTAAACATTAGGGGGTGGTGGACATCCTATTATAAGATTTTGAACGGATGGAAAAGATTTTCTCTTTAAAATTACCTGGGTATTTATGTCCCTTATTTGAACCTTCAAAAGCATAAAATAGGCTGTGTCTTACCTGTCTTTATTTGTCTCTGAAGGGGTTAATAATACTGTGGAATTTCTGGAAAGACGGAAAGAAGTAACATATCCATAAAACATTTAAAGCAGTGATCAGCATAAAATAGGTGCTTGATAAGTGGCAGTCCCTCTTATTTTTTTTTTTTTTTAATCAGATGTATATGACTGTCTGTATTCTTCCTGCCATAGGATTAGAATTAGGCCGGGAGCATTTAGGGCTTCAGTTTAAAACAGCAACAACAAGACAATATGGGTTGACATTGGATTGTCACCCACTGATGAGTTAATGTTGCTTGTCACCTGGATGACAATTGTTAGTCTATAATCAATTTCAAGGACCCTAAAAATCTAACCCAACCAACCCATATCCTACAACTCAGTTGCCTGTGACTTTGGTAAAGCCAGTTGCTGTTGGTCCCCAGCATTCTGTCCGGCTAGGCGTATCCTGTGGCCTGGGATAGCCCACTTCCTGCTTCTGCCCTTCTCTTCCTGCCTTTACTCACACACCCTCCATTCAGTATCTACCAGGTCTACAGTCCAGTGTGCTACCCTCTTCACAGATATTTTGTAATGCCTTTCACACGTCTTCTTTCCTGGTGGTGCAGTGAAGTACCTGGGCTTTGCAACCTTACCTTGTGGGTTCTAATCCAGATTCCACCACTAATTAAATGTGTGAGTTTTGAATAGTAACTCTGAATCTGTTTTTTTCATCCATAAACTGGAAATAATAGTACCTGCTTCATAGGGCTGAGGATTAAGTGAGACATTCAAGCATACTGTGTAGGACATGCAAAGCAGTAAATCTTTGTAAACCAGCGACAGGAGTACAGGATTTGTATCCTTGTTTTTATCTTGGCTTTATTCTCCATTACTAGAGACCAAATACCTCAAAGGCAGTAGTTGGCTTTACTCCTAACATAGGCCCTTGCCCAGCGTTCCACTGTCTCACCACTCAGAGTGGTGTGCAGTCACCTGGGGGCTTGTTATTCATGCAGAATCTCAGGGCCTATGCCAGACCTATGGAATCAGCATCTGCATTTTCACAAGTTTCCATGAAATTTGAGAAACACCACACTCGATAAAATATATCCCTTGGAATTTGAGAAACACTGCACTCATTCCTTGAATTCACTTGCTGAAGCTGATATTTTAAGTATGCTAGTAATAGCCACTAGGAAAACAGACATTGAATGCTCTATGCTCAGTACTGCTGTTACATTGCTGGCGTTTATTTATTAGGATCCTTTAGACCAGTGGTTCTCAAAGTGTGTTCCCCAGATCAGCAGCATCAGATTCACTGGGGAACTTGTCAGAAATGCAAGTTTTCAGGTGATTCGAAAGCATCCCCAAGGTTAGACCCACTGCTTTAGAACATTGGGAAGCAACCAGAAGTACCACACTAATAAGGTGCATCCCCTTCTTCCTGCCTGTTGTTTCATTTCTTCTCTTCCATCTCTTTAAAGAAGCAA
Organism: Nanger dama; assembly: GCA_917880005.1. NCBI lineage: Eukaryota > Metazoa > Chordata > Mammalia > Artiodactyla > Bovidae > Nanger > Nanger dama. The sequence continues at coordinate 29,933,269 of CAKJTW010000028.1, forward strand.
GTCAGTTAAATATTACATTGTTTCCTTTCTGTGTTTGCTGGATACTTGCTGATGCACATACGCGTCTTATACCTTTTCCAGTGTATGGAATACACAACCTATATGGCTTATCTGCAGTCCCTGTATTTTGTTCTGTTTTGTTAATTTTATTCATTTTTTGAATAGGTGATAGATGTGCATGGTATAAAATTCCCAAGGTACAAGAGTTTACCGTGAAAAGTAAGTCTCCCTGCTTCTTTCTCCAGTAATAGAGTTCCTCTCTCCGAGGGCAATCACTGAGCTTGCATCACAGACATTTATTGAGCACCTACTATGTGCCAGGCATTGTTCTGGGCACTGATATGGAACGAAACAGAGAAAAACTCCTGCTTTCACAGAGCTGACATTTCATTTACCGATTTCTTCTTGTATTTGTTCAGTAGCACAGAATTTGGCAGTAGTTAAAAGCAAGACTCTGGAGTCAAACCACCTGACTTTAAATCCAATATTCCCCATGTTCTAAGTGATCTCAAGCTATTTATTCTACCACTGTGAACTGGGTTTTCTTTATCCTGAAATGGAGACAGCAATCCTATTCTATAAGGTTGTTGTGAGAATTATGCTTGTAAAGCACCGAACAGTGCCTGGAACAGAGTAAATGCTCAATAAATATAGGTGTTGGTTATTCTACTGTTCTATAATGTAAACTAGAAATGGCTAGAGGATTTATTTTCTAGTAGTATCTATTTCCTCTCCTTGCTATGTGATGATCCAAAAATCACTTTTTTCAGAACAAGCACAATAAATTTGCCCTCTCAATTCTGATCATTAACAGATTGATGATAAGACTGACTTCTATGAAGTAATCAACCTCTTTTTAAAAATCACTAGAGCATAGAGACTGTCTTCCTCTTTATTCTTTTTAATCCAGCTTTAAAAAAAATGTAATTTGGAGGTTTTTCTACTATTATTTCATTTGGAGGTATTTTGTGCCATTATTTCAGGTTTTTAATGTTATAAAGTACATTCCTTGGGGAGAGTCTACATTTTCAGAGGGATTAAACACTTCTAAGCAAAGTTTCTTACAATACAATTTGATATAGTTACCTTAAGGAACATTTTTTTGTGATTCTAGTCCCCAACCAGATAGGAAAACTTTTTAACCCCTGGAAAAGTAACAAAAGTATTCCTCAATGACAGTCTTAAGATGGAAAAGATTAGAACGAACAAAAAGGGGGAAAGAGAGAAGAAAGGAACTCCTAGGGCATGAAAACATTTACATATTAAGCCAAGAACTGTTTCATTTATTTAGCATAAAAATTATTAGTGGGCATAATGAAAGATTGCAAGGAAGTCGCATTGTTTATTCCCCCATGTACTGATCCTGGACCAGTGAGCTAAATTCTGAAAGAGAATGTGACCGACCACAGTCCTGATAACCATTTAATATATTCGTTTTTCCCCTTTGTCCCTGATTATATTTTGTATTATTTCCTGGCAGACTGGGTGTATGGATCTTTGAAAGGTTGACTGTAGTATAGGAAGCCTCTTCTCTTCACCTTGTCATGAAAAAACGACTAGGAGGAGGGATACCTGGGGAAGGGAAGTGAAATGCCTCTGAGGTAGATTTGGGGTGTTTTGTATTCTTCTTTAAACATTTTCCTGCCTCTGTTATTTTATTGTCAAAAATGGATTAACAAGAACATCAGGGCTCATAATTTTGAAAGGCATAAAGTCCCTTCTGGAATTCCCAGGTGGCTTAGTGGTAAAGAATCCCCCTGCCAATGCAGGAGATGCCAAAGACATGGGTTGGAAGATCCCTCGGAGGAGGAAATGGCAACTCTCTCCAGTATTCTTGGCTGAGAAATCCCACGGACGAGGAACATGGCGGGCTACGGTTCAAGGGGTCTGAAAGAGTCAGACGCAACTGAGCGCATACACAGAAAGTCCCTTCCAAACAGGCGAGGCTTCCTTGGGTGACACCTGCCCATATGCTCTTCTCAGACTTTGTCTGCACTATTCATATACCCCACCGCGGAGCTCACTCTGACCAGGGGTACATTAGGCAACCGGTGTGTGACCGCTTTGCCTTACTCCTGCAGCTTGTCATTTCTCATGTGCCCTTGTTCCCACTACTTATTACCTTAAACTCCATGGTTTAATTTATTATCATCATCTCTCATGGTTGAGTGAGTTAACGAGGCTCAGCTAGATTTTTAAGATCTTTTAGGAGTTTGCAGTGAGATAGCAGCTGAGGGTAACTCGGTGGGATGTTCCAAGTGGCAGCATGATTCAAGGGTCTGTCACCTTGAACTGGGATGGCCGAGACAGCTGAGAACTGACTGGCATCTCTCTCCATAGGGCTCCCTTGACTTTCTTTACACCTTTACAAGAGGTGGCCTCTTGGTACTCAAATTTCTTGCCTTGGGATTGACTCCTCCCCTTTGGAACAAAGCGCTCCAAAAGACTCTGGCAGAAACTGCAAGCTCTCTCTGAACTCAAAGTTCAGAGTCATGTGAAATCACTTCCCCTGCATTTTACTGTTCAAAAATCAAACCAGCTCAAATGTAAACAAGTGCAGTATACAAGGCATGGATACCAGAAACTTGGTTCACTGGATGGGGTAGAGAGGGCATCTTTAGACACGAGCTACCACACCCTCTTTGCCAGAAAATAGTCAGACTTACCTTCAACACAGTGGTTGTGCCATTGCACCAGAGGCCTCTAGGAAACATAAGCCCACAAGTACTTGGTGGTGGTGGCTTAGTCACTAAGTCGTGTCCGAGTCTTGCGACTCCATGGACTGTAGCCTGCCAGGCTCCTCTTTTCATGGGATTCTCCAGACAAGAATACTGGAGTGGATTGCCATTTCCTTCTCCAGGGGAGCTTCCAAACCCAGGAACCAAACCCAGGTCTCCTGCATTGCAAGCAAATTCTTCACTGACTGAGCTATGAGGGAAGCCCCACACAAGTACTTAGTAAGCGAAAATTTATAGGGGTTTGGTAATATTTATCTTAACTAAATATATCTGATATTGTATGAGTGTTGTTTGCTCATATAATTGCTTTTGTTGGCTTATATGCATTTGTACCTGTTGGTCAGAAGCTGCTACTGATAAACATATTTTTGGATTATAGAATGGATTAAAGTAGTTAACCAGACACTCAATACAGTTCATCTCATTCCTTTCTAACCTTTGTATAGTCATGTATTGTACTATACAATAATTATGGAATATTATTAAAATGAGAGTGTATTAATGTTATTCTTCCATTCATTCAATCAACAGGTATTTGTTGAGTACCTATGATGAACCAGGCTCTGTGTCAGCTAGTGAAAAGCTGGGATACTTGGTGCTATGTTGGGATTTTGCCCTGACTAGTATCAGTCTTAGCATTTTAAATATTAATTGTATGAGTTCATGAATTCATATGTTTGGGCACTAAAGAAAGCAGATGTTACGGAATAATAGTAACAGTTAGTGCTGATTACGCCTTTCTTTGTGCGCTATTTCACTGAATCCCCCAAGAGGTCTTAGGACAGAGGCAGCATTGATATCCACGGTTCAGTAAAAGTTGAAAGTATGACTCAAGATCCTACTACACTAAACTGCATTAAAATAACACCTTTATTTCTAAATTCCATGCCTTTTAAGAAATATTTTCACCATTCGAAAATGGTAAATGCATAACTACTTAATTACTGTTACTTAATATTCATAAGACCACTTTAGTCATTGGCCAAATGTACTGACAGCTCCCATCCCCACCCCAGCACTGGGCTTCTTTAGGCGTCATACTGACCATTTCTGAGGCCTAAGAAGGAGATGTGAAAAAGAATAGAAAGTTACTGAAATTTTATGTATCCCAGCCACCAAGTTTGGCATGCCAAAAGAGGACGAAGCTGCTGTGGCCTGTAGATGGGGGAAAAAAGCAAAATCATCAAGCTATTTAATAAAAGCGATCATGAGTTCCAAAAATATTGCTGGACCACTTACAATATGGCAAGCCCAGGAGAACGTGTGTTCCCGCTCTCCCCTGGGAGAGACCAAGCAGATGTTTTTCCTGCCAGTACACTCTGATACAGGAAGCCCACACAAGGGACACTCAAGAGGGTGAGCGGAGGAGGAGAAGAGCTCTAGAAAGAATCAAAGATTGGAGAAATTACTCAGGTGAAGAGGAGGGGTGAAGGTTCCATCAAAGGAAGACACCCTAGGTAGGGGCTCAAAGTCTAAAGATGCTCAGAAATTCTAGGGACTGAAAGAATTCCGTGTAACAGAAGGGCAGGATGAGTGTGGAGGGGTGGCCAGAGAGCAGTTGGTCAAGAAGTTATGAAGAAGGAAACTTTTCTTGCAGTGCTTGTTAGGAAGCTTGAAGGAGTGGCCACCATTGAATCAGACTTTACTGGGTAGTTTGGGGGTGGGGAGCTGTTTGTTTGGGTTTTTGGTCATACTGTGTGGCATGTGTGATCTTAGTTTCCTCACCAGGGATCGAACCCGTGCCCTCTGTCTTGGAAGCACAGAGTCTTAACCACTTGACTGTCAGGAAAGTCTTAGTAGATTTTAAGTGCATCTGTGGCAAACAGGTTAAAGTTCAGCCATTTTCTCCGTTTTAACCGTGACTTCCATTCTTTAGAGCTGGAAATGCTTCTTTTTATTATGTTTATATTAACTATTGGGGTGGGGGATATTTTTCAGTATGTTTCAGGCATTGTAAATGGCTTCCCTTCTCATTCTGGGTATTTACAATGTTGATTACAGCCTGGCGGATCGAATTCAAATGCCAGGTGTCATACCGTCTGAATATTAGATGAGTCATTATTTATGCATTGATCCAGGAACCGCAAATCTGTTCCCCACCTCATCAGTTCTGCGGATTCATGCTTCTGTATATTTAGGTAGCCGTGCAAGAGATAGATGCAAAATCTGAAAAGGTGCTGCACACCCACTTCCTCCAAGATAATGTCGAAACCCCTTTGCCCTTTCTAGCCTGATTGTTCAGCTGTTCTGAGAGAAAGCGATTGAAATTGCCCCTCCCGAGTGCCCAGATGGCAGATGCAGAAGCCCCACTAGTGTTTCCCTCCACTGCCAACAGAAACAGGGCGGAGCAGCTGGGAAGGGAGGCCAGGAGCCCCAGAGAGAGGGGCACAGGGGAAGGACGCAGTGCCGCTCCTCCTCAGCTGCCTGGAGCCCCTCGCAGCCAAGACCTCCCCCAGCCTCCCGGGCTCCCTCCGCCTCTCGCCTTCTGCAGGGGCTCCTCAGGGAAGGAGGACCACTCAGTGACTTTGATCCCATCAGGGAGACGGAAGAGTTCCTGCAAGAGATAAAACAGAGCCTCCACTCCATTTCCCCCGCTTGCCTCACTTCCCCCTTTCCTCCCGCTCGAGAGGGCAACAGCAGTGATGAGTGCTTTCTCCAGCGCTGCCTGGGGAGCTCTTGCCACCCCAGTTTCCCAGCCTCAACCCGAGGGCAGGCCCTCCCTCTCCCCCACCTCCTCTCTCTTTTTTTCCCCCTTCCACCTGACAGGGGCCATAAATAACCCAGGCTCCCGGTGTTCCCAGCTGAGAACAAAAAGTCATAAAGTTCGCCCGGAGCTCTCTGCCACTCCCTGCCGGGCCACCTCTTTGTTTTCTTCTCCTGTTTCTCCTCTCTACCTGCGCTGGCCGTTTCTTTCTTCAGGTTGGAGAAGAGTCGCCTCCCCATTAGGTGCAGTAGCTGGCTTGCTGGCTCTCCCTAGATTGCAGGCTGTCGGCTGCCGGATTAGGCACCGGGCACTGGTATCAAATTACCGAAAGTCTACACTGGAGCAGTCCTCATATTTACATACAAATAAGTCTGGGGCTCGTATTTAAGTCACCATTCGGTTCTGCTAGAGGCTTGCCAGAGGAGTTGTTAATCCAATCAGAAGGAGTCTTAAAAGGATGTCTTCGGAGTGATCAAAAGGATCTTGATCTCAATGAAATGTGGCCAGATTTGGGGGATTTTTTTTTTTTTTTTTTTTCATTTGAAAAAAGATGTGTAATTCTTCAGTTGCCGGAGAGGAGACGAAGATGCTGAGAGGAACTCGGAGGTGGTGGTGAAGACGGTGGATCCAACCCAGGGATTGGTTTTGTGGGGGCTGATCTGGAGGTAGATTCTAAATCACTGTCTCAGGAATTCTTGGAAACATCAGGAAAACATTTGACCAGCCCAGCCTGGTGGAAATGGCTTTAACACAGAGTAAGAGCTTTCTTTAAGTTGTCCTTAGTGTGCGCTGTTGTTGTTTCCTCCGTAGTGAATGTGCAAATAGCCCAGCTGTAAAGTAACTTAAAATAATCTCTTGGTTCTGGGTAGCTGTAGAAAGTTGATCTGTTTAGTCTTTACACTTGCAAAAACGGTAGTTGATAATGTATTTTTAGACTTGATTGGTAGTTTAAAAGCTGAGCTCTTGTGGTTTCCTGAGTTTAAATGAATGGAAATTATAAACAATGCTGAATGAAGGACTGGAAAATAAAGCCGGAGTGGTGAAATTGCTTACCTTTGAGAAAACAGAAAACATACACGCCTTTGAAATCCTGTTCAGCCAGCCAGGCTTGTATCCAGTAGAATGAGAGTCGAGTCATAAAAAGGAGAAAAGGGTTTGCCTATTTGTGGAAGGAACTTTTCCACAGCCCATGCTACATTTTGTAAAGGATGGGAAATGTCCCAGAGGGCAAAAGGCATCTGGAAAACCTGCCCGGTCACTCCAGGAATGTGTTTTTTTTTCCGCGTGAGATCATGTTATGCCTGTGTAGCTAGTAAAAGTATTCTATGCACTTACTCTGTATAGATGGCTCAAGAACAATTTATTTCCAGCTGTGGAAGCCCCAGTTTGATCTCTGTTGAGGGTAGAGCCACTTTCTGAGCAGGGTTCAAGCACCGCCGCAGCTGTACTGAGCTGTTCATTTGATAGATTTCGAAACAGTTCAATGTGGATGTGTTTCAAGGTTCCCCAGTTGAGCAGTTCTAATTCAAATTAAATCACTTGCCAGTTATTTACATAACCCCAAGCTGAAATCCTGGTTGTGAGAAAACCATTTAAAATAAAGTTGGTTCTCTTCCCACATAAACTTTCCAGAACAGGGATGAAGAGGTGCCTCTTATTTTGCAATCCAGGTCCATTCAAACAAACTGCCCTCATCATGGTCAGGCCAGGAAAACTCAAGCCGACACAAGAGATGAGCCTTTCTAGTCGGCTAGGGCTTGAGGCAGGGACAAGGAAGGTATGGAAATGTTTTAAAATTGGTACCTAGTGCCAGGAGCTCTTTCTGCTGCTTAAATTCACTCTTGAAATGATGAACTAACCTCTACCTATACTTTCTCCTTCTAAAGGGCAGTTACAAATATTATCCAGGGGATGGGGGAAATAAACATGAGAAAATGGATGATTAGCTAATGACCAGAGGAGCAGTTTTTTGCCCAAACAGACACATTTTCAGTAAGGAAGCTTCTGATTCGGGCTTGCTTTGTGCATCCGCAGGTGAAGATGCAATGACGGGAGACACGGACAAGTATCTTGGGCCACAAGACCTTAAGGAGCTGGGCGACGATTCTCTGCCTGCAGAGGGCTACATGGGCTTTAGTCTGGGGGCCCGTTCTGCCAGGTATTTCGCTGTTGCTCTTTATTCGCAGTTAATTTCAAACAACCATGATGTCATAAACTGAAACCATTTTCATTTTTCACATTATGCCCAAAAGTGCCCTTGGGGTAAGGATGTGAATTTGGTGAAATGTACACATGCTCTGCTATTTTCTTTTGTGGTTTTCAGTCTTTAATTTTATGTGAGTGAACGTGTTAATTGTTTGTTGTTTTTCCCTACCTGGCAGTCATGCTTTGAGCATAATATAGCAAAAGAGTTCCCTGACAGAATGAGCAGAACCAATCTGGGTCACATGTTTTAAAAATAAGTTTTGTTCTATAGTGAAAGAAAAATTCCATTTTCCCATAAGTAAGAAATATTTGCGTTGATTGTTCACTATACTCTTTTCATGACTGAAAGAACAATTTATGATTGCGACTTTAAAAGAGTACATTCTTGGGGAAAAGTACATATCGCTTATTGGAATTGTCTAGCGACTGTTTGAGCAGCTCTTCGAAAGCTCTGCCATTTGTTTGTTTACAAGGGACATGTTAAAGGTGAAATGGTGACTTAATCAAAAGTCAGAGGCAGGAATGGTGGCAAATTCAGTGTTGAAAACTGAAGCATCAAGCTTTTGTATGTGGAAAACCTTGGCTCCAGCCTGACCTGGTTGAACGGAATAGGACCTTGTCCAGAATTCGGAGACTTCTTTTCCCTGGTTGGATTAACAGCATGTGTGCTGACAGTCGAGTTATTTTTAAGCTAATAATTAAACCTTCTGAGTTAGAGCCCTGGGGACATTTTCCTATAGTTTAAAAATTTGTTGTAAAAGCTTCGTTGTCTGATAGTAAATGGCACTTCCCACAAAGTAAACCTGGGAGTTTATGCTCAGTGTCGTTGATATGGACAGTTTAGACTCAGAATTGATTTTTCTTTGAGTCAGTCTTATTTTTTTTCTTAATAGAATTTGAAACCTCATGTAACTTAATCAACTTTTGACTTTATACATATATTTATAGAAGGCCTTAAAATCTTATTGCAGCAGGTGCCATTAATGACAAGAGGAAAATGAGTTTCTAGAAACATGTCATATTTCAGTTAATCACAGATAACAAGTTACAACTGAAAATATGCAGAATCTTAAAGGACCTTAAGGAAAACTTCTATTTAGAGACTTAATAGCTTTAGTAATCCAATAACTAGCTGATTCGCTTCCTCAGATAAATACATAAAAGCTACATTTCATGACTCAGTCATTTGTGTGTAGGGAATTGTAGCAGCTGACCTCCAGTGAGAGATGAAGCGAGAATATTGTCTCTTATAAACATTCCACAAGGCAGTTCTGAGGCTTTCATACTTATAGCTTGGATTGCACCATTCCTCTTTGTTGCTATTATATGTAACTCATTTTTTGACATTGGCAACTGATGTTATGCTCAGAGGCAAATTTAAAAAAAATCTCCAAAGCTGATGTGTTTTTTAAAGTACTATTAGCGTATTATCAAGTATAATATTCTGAGTGTAACATTTAAAAAGGAATACATTAAATGTGTAACTCATCCAACCATAACATTTTTTTTTTCTTTTTCCTGTCTGATTTTTTTTTTTTTTTCTGCTTTCTACTTCTCCTGTTTTTTCTAAAATACTTAAAAATAGTCCCAAGATCAGGTAAGAAGATATGGCGCTCTGATGGTGCTTCTCCACCTTCCCAGCTCATTTTCTCGCCTTTGTTTTCTCGGCATTTTGTGCTGTGCTGTGGTGCCGTGTGCTTTTTCTGTTTTTATTTCTCCGCTCAGCTTTAGAAAATCAGTTTTGTGATTTGAGACAATAAGCAAGTAGCTAAATGTGTAATAAATAATGTTACTTATGCAAAGTTGACTGAATACATTGCCCTTAACATATAAGTTGTGTAGTGCATGGAGTAACTGGAGAGATTACCCTGGGTTTATAGGCAAAGTCCTGACCGGAAGGACTGTTTGTTTGCTGAGCGCTGTTATCTTTGAATTGTGCTAGGTACATTAAGATAACTTCAGAATTCTGAGGCGTGTGTTTTTCTAACATTTCCTCTGCTTAACACTTAGGGTATACCGATGGCTACAGATAATATCGTTGACCTCAGTGAAAAACAATGTAATGCTTTCTAGACCCCCATACAAATAATCTCTCATTTAAGTAGCTGAAAGCATTTCGATGTGTTAAGGATTCACGCTGAAGCTTGATGCCTTTAATGGGCTCTCCATCTACCTAATGTAAGTTGGTCAGGAGTAGGAATTATGTCAGATGAAGACATCTTTAGACATTTCCACTGATGGCTACCAATTCTAGGCTCTGTTCTTTCATTCACACTCCTACAGTAGTTGAAAGAAAGAGTTTTTTTTTTTTAATGAATACATCTTAGATATGTTTAAGGACTAAACTTAAAATTAATATGTAAACATTAAAAAAACTTTTAAGTATTTGTTCACATGTACAATAAAGCCATCTCGTGTACCACCGATATTATTATCTACCATGGGAACCATAATTTAGAGAAATTAATATCTGTATGGATCAGTGCAGACTGAATACCTGTCCATCCCTCTCTTGGAAAAGAAAGTTCTGTTGGATAGTGTTGAGTTAGAAAGTAGAAAGACAATTCCTGCTTTTAGGAAGCTTATATTGCATCTGAGAGAAGGCATGGGGCTAGAAACAGGAGTAACAACAACAAAAGTTTGCAATAAAAATAGGAGAAAAAAAAGTGATGGGCCATGATTGGGTACTGGAGGCCCGACTATATAAGAGGTCAGAGGCACATGGCTTACTAAGTAAGCTCTTTGCAAGGATAATGCTCACTTTCTTTTTTTCCTTTTATATCCAATTTCTAATATTGTCCTGCCCATAATAGTCACTTAGTAAGTATCTGCTCAAGGCACTTAATAATGACTCTGTAGAATGATGTCTGTTTTAGAGAAAGTAAGGCTCTCATCCTAGGAGCATGTACCAAGCCATTTGTGTAGACACTTGGAATAAAGCCTATCATTCCGGGGCCTCTGGATCTTGATATAAAAATACCCACTTTGGGATAGTCTGTAGTACATCCAAAATATATCGATATATGCCTTCAATATTCTGTGCTTGAACAATATTTTGTACAAGCACAGAATCATTTCTTAAGTATGTCTCCTTTGCTCTTTTCTCTGACAAGCACGGACAAAGCAGGGCTGAGGCTAAAGTCTGTCCAATGCTGCCAGTAGAGATTCAGGCAGCCACGTTTGGATTCGGACACTTTACTACTCCCTAGGCGGGGCCAACTTGCCAGCACCCCAGGCCCCTGTCCTCCACACCAGGAAAGATGACACCAAAACCAAAGGGGCTGTTATGTCTACACATTAGCCGTGAGCTTCCCCATCGCTGAGGAGCCCGTTCCAGAAGGCCGGCTCAGCAGTCTCGTATTCTGCAACTGTCTTCCAAGGACGATGAGACAGGAAGCCTCAGACCACTTTCAAAACAGGAGTCAATGAGAAGCCACCTCAAGACCACCTACCTGGTAGGGAGGCAAGGGGCCTTGAAGCAGCTTCTTACAAGACTCCATGCTCTGTATCCCGAAGGATCACCAGGGTTTTGCCAGTGCTTGTATGAGCTGCCACCCAAGTCTGCCTGGATATTATGTAGATATATGTAGATACATGGGTATATGTAGAGTTACTAGGATCCCTTACTCGATTGATTTTTTTAAAATCAAAATATAACTGACAAATAAACATTATATTAATTTCAGGTGCATAACATAGTGGTTCCACATTTGTGTATATTGCAAAACAAGCACCATAACAGGTCTGATTAACACCCCTCACCACACATAGTTACATTTTTTTTTTTAGGATGACAGATTTTAAGATCTCACTTAGCAACTTTCAAATATGCAAAATAGTATTATAAACTATAGTCAGCATGCTGTACATTAAGTCTTCAGGTCTTATTCATTTTAGAACTGGAAGTTTATACCTTTTGACCACCTTCACCCGTTTTGCCCATCCCTCAAGCCTTCTTGGTATGAATTTAGAGGTCAAGGTGGTGAGTGGCACTTTAGGATATCAGGGGTCCTGCACTCTGGGAAGTTCAGAGACTGCATAGAATGTTGAGAAAGACTAGGAAGGAGAAGAGCAGAAGAAGCAAAGCTAAAAGAGTACAGTAAGAAAAGGCAAGATAATCATGTATGGAATTTGAATTTTTCACAGCCAGAAAGATGGCAAAAAGATCATGTCAGGGTAACACTTCTTGTTTCTTCATGTTTTCCAGGAGAAGCAATTGCAAACGAGAGCTCTCAGTAGGTCAAACCTGCATCTAGTTCCCAAATTCTTATTAACAGATGCATTTATAGCAACATAATTCACTAAATAGTGTGAGACAGACAAATATGGACCAGAAAGAGAGTAGACTCTCAAAGAAGATTTTAACAAAGAAAAATTCTCTCCCACTATCAAATTACCTAGAGTCATCCAGTTCTGAATTGTCATGTTGGTTCAACTGTCACAGAAACATCCAAAGTCTTCCTATATTTCGTCTTCTCACAGACTGAATACCAGACAGCCTGATTTTAAACAAAACCTGATCATGAGGTTATCTAAGCTTAAGAAATTTCCTCAAGTATAAGGAAGTTTATTTTTGACCATGTCTTTTCAAGAACGATTTTGGTTGATATTTTGAGCCATCTTGCCTGTTCGGAAAGTTGCATGCATTAATGTTCTTTTACCCATCTCATCATCATCTCCCCCTCTTGAATGGTTTACTGTAACTACAACAGCCTCCGCTCCTTCAGCTCGGATAGGTCTTACACCTTGAACCGAAGCTCCTACGCCCGGGACAGCATGATGATTGAGGAACTACTGGTGCCATCCAAAGAGCAGGTATGTGTTCTTTCTCAAACCTTCTTTCGTTGTTAAGCTTTCATTGTTTAGGATTGAATCACACTCTTTGCTGCATGACAGAAACTCTACTTCTGCAAGTTTGATTTTTGCCTTTGTAAGTCGTCTTATACTGCCAGTTAAAGAAAAAGTCAGAGATTTCCTGGCGGTCCAGTGGTTGAGACTCCACACTTCCACTGCAGGGGCACAGGTTCAATCCCTGGTTGGGGAACCAGGTTCACACGTGCCACAGTGTGTGGCCAAAAAAAAAGAAAGCAAAAAAAAATGAGATGTACCATAAATCGAAATATCCCTCTCTTCTGCAGACAGTCTCTCAGATCCCACAGAGAGGAATTTAAAGAAGTCCTAGGAAAGGCAAGAATACCTTTCTCATATCTTAGTCAAGTCTTTCAGTTTTTTAAAAAAGAGAGTTAATAATAGTGAAAGTGAAGTCACTCAGCCGTGTCCGACTCTTTGCAACCCCATGGACTGTAGCCTACCAGGCTCTTCTGACCATGGAATTTTCCAGGCAATAGTACTGGAGTGGATTGCCGTTTCCTTCTCTTAGCTGCTGTGAGCAGCTAAGAACCACTGCTACTGAAGCCCACACATCCTGGAGCCTATAGTCCTCCACAGGAGGAGTCACCGCAACAAGAAGCCTGAGTATGGCAACTAGAGATTAGCCCCCACTCACTGCAACGAGAAGCCTGAGTACGGCAGCTAGAGATTAGCCCCCACTCACTGCAGCTCGAGAAAAGCCCACACATCAACGATGACCCAGCACAACCAAAAATAAAGAAAGAAGGAAAGAAATATCCTCTTCTTTATATACTTCTTTATATACTTCTCCAGGGGATCTTCCCAACCCAGGGACTGAACCCAGGTCTCCCGCATTGTAGACGGACGGTTTACCGTCTGAGCCAAAAATAAGTGGTAGCTAAAGTTGCTGACATTATCCACACGAATGCTTGATTCTGCTCGACAGTGTATGGGTGTTGGAATTTGCTGAGATTGTTTTTAGCAAGTCATAGATTAGATTGGTCATGTTTTGGGCCCATTAGCTCCAGAGCTGCCTGGGATGGGCTTTCCCAAGGTGTGCTGGCATTTCGCTCTCTGCTAGGATCTTTATTTGGTTACTTTGGTATTTAGGCAGTGTCTTCTTTCCAGTAACTGTGGCTCAGCAGATACTGGTTTATTGTAGGAAGTCCTAGTAACAGAATCTTGCCGCCTATGGGCTCAGAATGCGTCATTAGTCTAGATACACATAATACCTGCTTTTAAATGTGCAGTTAGGAGCTGGTGATGGATGAAACTGTTTGGACCATAAAACTAAGTTTGAAGGTGGCCTATAATAGTTAAACAATGTACATGGTGAAATTATGCTGGACTTACTGATTCACTATATAATAAAGGTAAATTGGAGCAGATGAATAAGTAATAGACATTTATCATCACCAAGTTAGGTCCCCACACAGTGGGGGGTGGGGTCCCACCTGTCTGGAGATGCTGACTTCCAGAAACACCGATGTACATGGTACTTCACAAGGTCCACAGTACAGATTTTTTAAAGCTTTTTTTTTTTTTTTTTAAGTTCTTTCCTTCTTTCTTTATTTTAGGTTGTGCTGGGTCATCGTTGATGTGTGGGCTTTTCTCGAGTTGCAGTGAGTGGGGGCTAATCTCTAGTTGCCATACTCAGGCTTCTTGTTGCGGTGACTCCTCTTGTGGAGGACTATAGGCTCCAGGATGTGTGGGCTTCAGTAGCTGTGCTTCTTAGCTGCTCACAGCATGCTCCGGGACCTTCCTGGCTCAAGGATCAAACTCGTGTCTCCTGCATTGGCAGGCAGAATATTTACCACTGAGCCACCAGGAAGCCCCCACAATACATATTTTAACACTTTTATACTCTCAAGAACATTCTTAGCAAGCAGGTCTTACAAAGATGACTACAATGGCTATTCAGTGTTTGGTCAAACAAAACACCGTTTGTAGAATGATTATAGGTGCATGCCATAATTTAAGTGGGTGTTAGCATCAGAGAAGGCACTTGTCTCAAATAAGGAAGCTAAGCTCTTAGGTGTAAAGTGTAGCCTCGGTTGTGGTTTTCTGAAGAACTTTATGCTTGGGTGGCTGTGGTCATTCTCCTAGTTGGGTGATTCTGATCTCTTTACGTTCCCAACTGAAATGAAATATTAGTGGATATATTGATGACACTTCTGAGTATAGAAATAGCTGAAATTCTCTATGCTCTAAGAGAGCCCCACAGAACTTACAAAGTTTCAAGTGAAAGGAGAGTCTTTGAACACTTTGCTGTTATATAACAAATGTGCCAAGTTCTATAATGGAATACAGATCCTCCACTGAACCTAATTATGGTTTATATTTCTGAATATATACTTGTTTAGGGCCTGAAATGGAGGCCACCACCATCATTATCACCATGAGTTCATCATCATCACCACCACCACAAACAACAACACAACCCCATCCCCGCCACCATCACCTCCACCACCCCCATGACTCCATCCCCACCACCGTCAACCCCCCCACCATCAACTCCACTGCCCTCATGACCCCATCCCCACCACCATCACCTCCACCCCCATGACCCCATCCCTGCCACCATCACCTCCACCCCCCCCCCCCCCCCCACCCCCATGACCCCATCCCCGCCACCATCACCTCCACCACCGTGACCACCCCTTTTACCACCATAGTTATCAGTCTCTCAGTTTCTGCCTGTCAGCCTTAAGGAAAATGCAAATGTTTCCAAGCTACAAGCCTACAAACAGGCTTCTGAGGGTTCTCACACCACTGCCTGCTAACTACCACCAAGATCTACTTAATCAGGTAGAAGGGTGGGGCAGCATTTACTCAGAATGAAGGGTTTGTGAAAATCAAACGAAGGCTAGAGAGAACTCTTGAGGTGAAGCTGGTGTTCTTTTGTAAAGTTTATTGCTGCTCCAGTTTCAACAACACCTCTGTGGACATCACAAACCCCCTGTAGACCA
The DNA here is from genome assembly GCA_917880005.1 of Nanger dama. Classification (NCBI taxonomy): domain Eukaryota; kingdom Metazoa; phylum Chordata; class Mammalia; order Artiodactyla; family Bovidae; genus Nanger; species Nanger dama. The sequence continues at coordinate 29,948,736 of CAKJTW010000028.1, forward strand.
GTCAGAAGAAAGGGGAGCTTAGGATACCTTCACATTTGTTACTAATAATTATTAAGTTGCTAACTAAAGAAGCAGATAGTTGGTTTCTTTAATGGCGACAGAGAATCTGTGGTCTGACAGGCTTTTCTCATGGGACTAGCATGTTTAAGAAACACATCACATGACTCCAGAATAAATTTAATGGAGACTTGGAAAAAAAAGATACAAATGGCGTGAAGACATTTTAGGGACAGTTGGTGGCATTTGAAAACATACTGGCTATACTATTAGGAAATTAGTGTTCATTTTCCTAGCAGTGATAACAGTATTAAAGCTATACAGGGAATATCTCTCTTCCAGGGGTATGCATGTTGAAATTTTAAATAATGAAGTAATCTTTCAGTCCGCTATTGATTTTCAGATGGTCCAGCCAAAAGTGTATATGCATAGAGAGAAGAAAATCAAATATGACAAAATGCTCACTGTTGAGTCTAGGTTGAGTGTCTATAAGTATTACTTACATAGCTTTTAAACTTTTTTATTTGTATAAAATAAGAATTTGGAGGAAATTGGAGGACAAATTCTGAAAGAGGTATAGCAACTTATTTAGTCCCTAATGTCTCATTTATTACAGAAGAGGGAAAAAAGACTTAATTCCTCAAAAGACAGGCTTTATTTCAGAGGAAAGAGCCCTAGTTACACTGGGCATGATTCATGAGAAGCATTTACTTCAGAAGTGCATTTAAATACTTTGTTAGAATTAAGTGACAAAAAATATTAGTTTATGTCTATCATGTCTCAAAATCTGCATAGGTAAAATTTTTAAATGGAGTTTCTCCACGATGTTGATTTTGTCTGAAAGCATGCAAGAAATCTTAAATATTTATAACTCCTAAAGCAGTGATATATGATTTAGTGTCAGATTTAAAACTGCCCTATCATTGCCCAGTTAAAATTGCTTTGACAAGTAAAGGTGAAAAATGAATAAAAATTAACTCACCATGAATTTCTTGTTGTTGTTGTTTTTGCAATGGTAGAGCTCACCCAAACAAGCACAGCTACCTCTTTATTATCTGGCTGTTGATTAATCAGTTTGCACATTAACCACAGTTAAAGTGGAGTTGAGACCCAGGATGGTTAGCACAGGCCTGCCACCCCAGGTTGCTGAAAACTGTGCAGATTTGAGGGCAGGTGTGGAGGCCAGAGCTGAGGAGCAGAGTTGGAAGAAGGAAGGCATCCCCATGCCCTGCTGGGTCTTAGTCATGGTTAGTAAACCACTTAATCCCCACTTACGGATATTAAGAGTGGACTCTTTTATACTGTAATACCGGGTTATCCAGGAATCTACATTCCTTTACCTTCCCTTCACTTTGCAGTCAAGAGTCACATGTAGTGGTGGACTAAATGGGAAGGAAATCCAAAAGAGAAGGGATTAGGTAAACCCATAGCCGATTCATTTTGCTCTCAGCAGAAACTGACACAACACTGTAGAGCAACTGTGCTCTAACAAAAATTAATTTAAAAAGAAAAAGAAATTCCGAAAGATGAAGAAACTGAGGTACAGGCAGCTGAAGTAACTCACGCCAGGGGACACAGCTGATAAATGGCAGCGTCACTAGCCGTAGGGCCCTCCCTGTGTTGCCTTCTTTTTGCCTTTTTATTTAAAGGAAGTTTTATTGAAGTCTAGTTGATTTACAGTGTTGCTTTAATTTCTTCTGTACAGCAGAGTGAGTCAAATATACATATATTTAACACTACTCCCCTCCCAGTCTGCACTGCCCCATGTGGGAAGGGAGTCAGCTAAGACCATTACACTCTGCCCTCCAGGATCTCAGACTTGTTAGTATTCTTAACATGGGTGTGGTGCCATCCTCTGCATTCCTTCTCTTTTTTTTTTTTTTGGCACGAAAGATTATATTTAGACACATGTTCCTTATTATGCTTGTTTCTAATTCTAGTAATAAGTTCTTATTGAATGTGCTTTAAAAGGAACTGACAACATTTCCAGTTTATATTCAGCAACAAGTTATGAAAATTATGGCAAAAGTGATTATACTAAAAATTAGGGCAGAGAAGGCATCATTAAAGGAATGGAAATAGTTGACCTTTACATAGATATGAAGCAGAAAGTAATAGTGGTCTAAAAATATTGTGCAGGCTACCCAGTTAATTACACTTCCTTTGAATGACCCTAAAAGTTGTTGCAATGTGTACTGCAGGCAGAAACATTTAAATCAGTATGATTTCTGGTAGTTATTCAAAGAGGGAATAAGAGCAGAAAGCACTTAGAATTCCCAGCCCACTCTCTGTAGATGACTGATAGCATCTGATGCTCCTACACCTGTACCCAAACTCATGCATGCTGTGTGCTGTCACTTCAGTCATGTTCAACTCTTTACAATCCTATCGACTGCCAGGCTCCTCTGTCCATGGAATTCTCCAGGCAAAAATACTACAGTGGGTGCCATGCCCTCCTGCAGGGTATCTTCCTGATCCAGGGATCGAACCCGCGTCTCTTGTGTTTTCTGCATTGGCAGACGGGTTCTTTACCACTAGCGCCACCTGGCGTCATTTAGAAGGGGCTGAATTCCTCCTTCTCCTCTCCTCCAAGGATGGGCCTCAATTCTGGCTATTTAGAGGATTCCTTGTCCTGGATTACAAAGACTACATCAGGGTGAAATATAAAATCTCAGCCAGTCTAATGAGAGTTTGTGCAGCCTTTGGGGTTGCTAAACTGAAAGGTGATATAAACCGAAAGAGGGCTAGAGATGGAGCATGAAGATGAACGATTCCTACCATCTTTTGGGCAGTAGCTAGACCCAGTCAAGCCTGATGTTGCACCACCCAGACTTTCCCATTATGTAAACCAGTACATTCAATCTGCCCCCACCCCCTGAGGTTTTAAGCCAGTTTAATTTGGGCTTCTGTCCTCACTAATATGCTAGCTATTCAGTTCAGTCGCTAAGTTGTGTCCGACTCTTTGTGACCCCATTACAGCATGCCAGGCTTCCCTGTCCATCACCAAACCCCAGAGCTTGCTCAAACTCATGTCCATCGAGTCAGTGATGCCATCCAACCATCTCACCCTCTGTCATCCCCTTCTCCTATTGCCTTCAATCTTTCCCAGCATCGGGGTCTTTTCCAGTGAGTCAGTTCTTTGCATCAGGTGGCTGAAGTATTGGAGTTTCATCTTCAGCATCAGTCCTTCCAATGAATATTCAGGACTGATTTCCTTTAGGATGGACTGGTTGAATCTCCTTGCAGTCCAAGGGACTCTCGAGGGTTCTTCTCCAACACCACAGTGCAAAAGCATCAATTCTTTGGCACTCAGCTTTCTTTATAGTCCAATTCTCACATCCATACATGACTACAAGAAAAACCATAGCTTTGACTAGACGGACCTTTGTTGGCAAAGTAATGTCGCTGCTTTTAATATGCTGTCTAGGTTAGTCATAGCTTTTCTTTCAAGGAGCAAGCATCTTTTAATTTCATGGCTGCAGTCACCATCTGCAGTGGTTTTGGAGCCCAAGAAAATAAAGTCTCTCCCTGTTTCCATTGTTTCCCCATCTTTTTGCCATGAAGTGATGAGACTGGATGCCATGACCTTAGTTTTCTGAATGTTGAGCTTTAGGTCAACTTTTCCACTCTCCTCTTTCACTTTCATCAAGAGGCTCTTTAGTTCCTCTTTACTTTCTACCATAAGGGTGGTGTCATCTGCACATCTGAGGTTATTGATATTTCTCCCAGCAATCTTGACTCCAGCTTGTGCTTCCTCCAGCCCGGCATTTCGCATGATGTACTCTGCATAGAAGTTAAATAAGCAGGGTGATGATATATATCCTTGTCGTACTCCTTTCCCTATTTGGAACCAGTCTGTTCCATATCTGATTCTAACTGTGGCTTCTTGAGCTGCATACAGATTTCTCAGGAGGCAGATACAGTGATCTTGGTATTTCCATCCCTTGAATTTTCCAGTTTGTTGTGATCTACACAGTGAAAGGCTTGGCGTAATCAATAAAGCAAAAGTAGATGTTTTTCTGGAATGCTGAATGCTGGCTGTTGGTTCAGCAAGAGGCTCTTTAGTTCCTCTTGGCTTTCTGCCATTAGAGTGGTATGATCTGCATATCTGAGGTTGTAGACGTGCATCTACCAAAAGAGAAAAACGGGGCAGCTGCAAGGCCCTGTCTCCAATTAGGTTGCTCTCATCTTTCAGACTTCCTTCTTCAGAACTGATTTGCCCACAGTGTTTGTGTCTAAGGGGGCTAGTAGCAGGGCTTCCAAAGGTGACCGGTTTAAAAGGTGTAACTATACCAATATTCGAACAGTTATACTGGCTATTGGGTCCCTGTGAAGATCATTCTGGAGTCAGTGCTGGAGGCCTCCCAGTAGCCTCCCCCTACCCGGAGGCAGTTGTCACACTGCGGACACGCCCTAACTCTTCTCATTTATCTCCCCACCTAGGATTCCAGATCCTTTGAGCTGGACTTGGTCTTCTGTGAGGCTGAGGATGGTCTCCTTATCCTTAGCCATATACTGTGTTGTGTACAACTTGATATATTAGCAAGGAATGTGCGAATTGGAGAGTTCTTTGGGAGAAATTCACATTTATTTATTTGTTTAAGACCTACGCCCTTTCCATGATCTCAGTAATAGAAAGGGAGAAAAATGCCCAACCCAAAAGGCTGGTTATGCTAATAATGTTTCCCACTGTCCTCGCCAACCCCATTCTAACCCTGCCTGCCCACTCCCTCCTCCATCAGCAGATTAACTTTCCTGTTTTTTGCCTTTAAGCTAACTTCTAAAGGGCTCTCACAAATGAACCTGGTGGCAGAAGGTCACCAGCCTGGGATTAAACTTTGTTAGAGATAGTCCTTGAAAGATGAGCACCTTCAGCTAGTGGCATTTAATGTGCTGCTTTTTCCTCTTCAAAGTGCTTTGCCAGCATTACTCAGGTGGTCCACTCAACACCTCTCTCAGATTGGTCAGCAAGATTACAGATTTTTTTATTTATTTATTTTTAAGGCAGAGAGTTTGGGGTTGTAACTTAAGGTAGTTCATTTAGCCGGATGTTGATGTATTAACATTCTCAGCTTCTGTGCTGACCTTGACTCACCTTCTCTTGTTCAAGTGGTTGCTAAATTTTCTGAAAAATCACTCTGATTTGGAAATCCTTAGAGTGCAACTTCATTTTGGTTTGTATTCTAGTCTCAAATAAGTCTTATGGGTAATAAGATTTCTAGAAAAGAAATACTTTAGAAAAAGACCCGGTTTAGTAAGCTCTTAATTTTTATTTTTCTGCTTGAATCAGCTTTTCTTTTATGGAATCCATTTATAAGGTGTACATGATGTTTTGAAATATATCTGCATTGTGAAATGATGTCCATGGTCAAGCTAATGAACACATCCATCACCTCCCATAATTATCATTTTTTGCTGTGTGGTGAGAACACTGGAGATCTACTCTCTTAGCAAATTTCAAGTGTTTGATACATTTTTATTCATTGCAGTCATTGTGCTGTGCTCCAGGTTTCCAGAATTTATTTATCTTGTAACTGAAAGTTTGTTCCTTTTGATCAATATCTCCTTTTTTCCTCCACCGCCCCCGACCCCAGCCTTCGGTAACCACCACTCTAGCCTCTGTTACTATGAATTAGACTTGTTTTAAGATGGAATCCATTTCTTTCTTTAAAAAAAAAAAATACATATATCCCCTCTTTTTGGATTTCCTTTCTCATTTAAGTCACCACAGAGCATTAAGTAGAGTTCCCTGTGCTGTACACTAGGTTCTCATTTAGTTACCCATTTTATGCATAATAACATATATATGTCAGTCCCAATCTCCCAGTTCATCCCCCTTCCCCCTTGGTATCCATTCATTTGTTTTCTACGTCTGCGTCTCTATTTCTCCTTTGCAAGTAAGATCATCTGTACTGTTTTTCTAGATTGCAAACATATGCATTACTATACAATATTTGTTTTCTCTTTCTGATTTACTTCAGTCTGTCTGACAGTCTCTAGGTCCATGCACATCTCTGTGAATGGCACAGTTTCATTCCTTTTTATGGCTAAGCAATATCCCACTGTGCCACAGTCTTCTCTATCCATTTCTCTAAAAGATATTTCTGAGCAGTTGTGGTAGATGTCCAAACAGACCTACTGTGTATTTCAGCAGTTTTCCATTTCATTCAGTATCTGCCATAGGTCACAATAATTATAATAATCAGGGCAGCACCTACCATTCCTTTATTAACTGTCACCTAATTCCATGTATTCAGCCACCTGTGGACTAAGTATGATCATTACTGCATCACAGATAAAGAGCCTGGGGCTGAAAGGCGTGTTTTACTTGCCCATTGTCACATTAGGTGACAGTCCGGCTGAGAATAAAACAGATCTGATGACTGCCTGAGTCCCCTCTGTGGCCGCCCCTTAGGCCACAGTGCCACTGTCATAAGCGAAGTATGGCAGCCTGCGTGAAGCACAGTCACCTGGAAGAGTCGATGTTTAACCAGAATTTGTCGAGACCAAAATGCCACTTAATGTTTGTTAATCCTGCAGGCTACTCCTATAGTCTAATAAAAACATATACCAGCCTAAAAAACCACACAAGGGAATGCAGTGTTACATAAATTTAAGAAATAGATTCAATTATAAAGGATCTGGGAGTATCAGGATTATTATTATCTGTGTTTTTGTTTACTGAGCAATTTAGAATTTTCACACCATTTTCACACTCCTTGGGTCATTGCATTCTCAGTGAGTTGGGACAGTTAACATTATCCACCACTACTCTAATGCAGAAATGGAGGCTCAGTGAGGGTTTCTGACTTGCCACTCATGGGCTATGAAGTGAGGCAGCCCACCTGAAACCCAATCATCTATTCTCTGTCTAGGGAATCTGACACCCACATGGATCCCCCTGCCCTGGCCCTGTTTGACATGTGGCTGTAGGCTGAAGTTATCCTTGGGTAACTACTAACGCCACTAAGTGCTGGGTAATGACTTTTGACAAACTTGTGCTCTCCCGGGTGCCCAGGCTTTCCGATTAGATGCTCTGAGTTTTGCCTGTGACCTATTGCTGTGAGCTTTACCTGATGCCGTTCACGTTAGCAGTATCCAGACCACCAGTCCATCTACAGGATGACCTTCTGCCAGGGGCAGCCACGCTGACGGACCTTAACTGGTGTCATCTGACCCTGGGGGTGATAGCCTGGCTTCCTGCACCCTGGAGAATTAGCTGATATTGGAGTGAATTGTATTTCTCTTTCTTTTCCTCGCAAATACCTGCATTTCTCCTGACACTTTTCTTCCATGCCTGCACATTTATTTCCTGGGCATTTGGGTGTGTCCTCGTTGGTGAGGCCATTGTGTACTTGTTCTCCTCTTTGCTCTGATGAATATGGCTGGTGAGAAACTATTTTGGGAAAGTATGAAGCTCTTGGAGACAGTGATATCATCATTAGTCAGGCTTTAGACTCTATTGAATAATGTGCATTTTGATTTTAATAGTATCCTTGACATCACTTCCAAGATGAAAAATGGTGTGCTTAGTCATAATCCTTTTAGACATGGGGAGTAAAAGGTCTTAAGTCAGTGTGAACTTTTCCTTAACATCGTGTTTTAGGTACTGAGTATATACTTTGTATTATCGATTTCTTGAAATCCCTCTCTGAACCTCAGTTTCCTCATCTGTAAAATGGTGTAATATTACCTCCCGAGGCTACCCAGTCCTGAGGATTCAAACAACACATGAATGTAAAGGCCTAGGACAGTCCTTAACATTGAGTTGATAGAGTTGCTGTTAACATAGAAATTTAAATAAGACTAAGGCATTTAGCTCCTCTCAGCCACTGCCCCTGACGCCCCTGATGCGGGGTAGCTCCTCTCGGGCCGTTCCTGTGCCATCGCAGCCTGGCACTCTAGGCTGCTGCCCCTGACCTTGGATTAGAAAAGGCAGAGGAACCAGAGATCAAATTGCCAACATCCACTGGATCATGGAAAAAGCAAGAGAGTTCCAGAAAAACATCTCTTTCTGCTTTATTGACTATGCCAAAGCCTTTGACTATGTAGATCACAAGAAACTGTGGAAAATTCTGAAAGAGATGGGAATACCAGACCACCTGACCTGCCTCTTGAGAAATCTGTATGCAGGTCAGGAAGCAACAGTTAGAACTGGACATAGAACAACAGACTGGTTCCAAATAGGAAAAGGAGTATGTCAAGGCTGTATATTGTCACCCTGCTTATTTAACTTTTCAGAGTACATCATGAGAAATGCTGGACTGGAAGAAACACAGGCTGGAATCAGGATTGCCAGGAGAAATATCAATAACCTCAGATATGCAGATGACACCACCCTTATGGCAGAAAGTGAAGAGGAACTAAAAAGCCTCTTGATGAACATGAAAGAGGAGGGTGAAAAAGTTGGCTTAAAGCTCAACATTCAGAAAACGAAGATCATGGCATCTGGTCCCATCACTTCATGGGAAATAGATGGGGAAACAGTGGCTGACTTCACTTTTTGGGCTCCAAAATCACTGCAGATGGTGACTGCAGCCATGAAATTAAAAGACGCTTACTCCTTGGAAGAAAAGTTATGACCAACCTAGATTGTATATTCAAAAGCAGAGACATTACTTTGCCGTCAAGGCTATGGTTTTTCCAGTGATCATGTATGGATGTGAGAGTTCGACTGTGAAGAAGGCTGAGCACTGAAGAATTGATGCTTTTGAACTGTGGTGTTGGAGAAGACTCTTGAGAGTCCCTTGGACTGCAAGGAGATCCAACCAGTCCATTCTGAAGGAGATCAACCCTGGGATTTTTTTTGGAAGGAATGATGCTAAAGCTGAAACTCCAGTACTTTGTCCACCTCATGCAAAGAGCTGACTCATTGGAAAAGACTCTGATGCTGGGAAGGATTGGGGGCAGGAGGAGAAGGGGACGACCGAGGATGAGATGGCTGGATGGCATCACGGACTCTATGGACGTGAGTCTGAGTGAACTCCGGGGGGATGGTGATGGACAGGGAGGCCTAGTGTGCTGCAATTCATGGGGTCACAAAGAGTCGGACCCAACTGAGTGACTGAACTGAACTGAGGGCATTTAGAAGATAGTGAATAGGGAAGTCGCTCAGTCGTGTCCGACTCTTTCTGACCCCATGGACTGTAGCCTACTAGGCTCCTCCGTCCGTGGGATTCTCAAGCAAGAGTACTGGAGTGGGTTGCCATTTCCTTTTCCAGGAGATCTTCCCAACCCAGGGATTGAACCTGGGTCTCCCACATTGCAGACAGACGCTTTACCATCTGAGCCACCAGGGAAGCTCATTTAGAAAGATACATTTTTCTAATTGAATGGGGGCTGTTGATTTAATATAGGCATCCTGTGTCTATAATTGTAAAGGGCCGTCCTAGCACTGGAAATTGTTTTTGCCGTGTTTTCTCCACACATTATCAGATTTTAACAAATAAATAAATAAAAGTCCTTTGAAAAGTCCTTTTCCATATAAAAAAGTCCTTTGAAAAGTAGAAGTGACTTTGAAAAAGAAAGGAAAAATAAAAGTAACTACACCTCCATACTTTGAAAGTCTTTGAAAAGTAGAAACGACTATACCGTGCCAACACTGGCCTTGGTGCCTGATCTCAGGTATACATATTCATTTAATCTTCATATCAACCAGTCGTCAATTTGAAAATAAGGGAACTTAGACCGAGAAAAGTTAAGAAACATTCTAAGGATCTTAAAACCAGCAAGTAGTGTTGGGGCATCTCCAAGGGGGCTTTCAATAAGGAAAGAAAAAGAAAAGTCAAAGGCAAAATATCTCCTTCATTCCTGGTGGAGGCCAGCTTGAGGGCTGTGTCTGACCCAAGTGGGCCTTGGTAACTGCACCCCTGGGCAGACCCCCTACCCAGTGGCCAGCATCAGTGACCCGGGACAGGCAGCCCCCTCATGAAGTTCTGCGTAGGGGAACAAAGCACGTGGCTCTCCTCTGTGACCAGGCTCAGGCCCACAAGAGTGAAAACTGCATCTGAGCAGAGCCTCCCAGCTGCCTTTCCCAAATCTTCCATGAAGATAAATCAACCACATTTCCAGGGCTACAGTGAATATAAAGGGACAGAGTGAGGCCTTCAGTGACACAATTGAGCTGCCTTTCCAAAATGGAAAGCTTACGAGTGGGAAAAGTGCTCTCTGTTCACAAATGGCAAAGATGATTTTCAAATCCAAGTCTGTGACTCAGCTCTAAAGCCCAGCTTTTCCATTAAGCCCTGGGAACACCCCTACTCACTGTGGGAAGTTTGAGAGCCATCTCTAGTTCATCTTTCTTTTTTTTTTTTTAATAAGCATGGTGCGTTTACTTTTTAATTTTTGGCTATGCCTCGCAGCATGTGACATTTTAGTTCCCCCAACCAGAGACTGAACCTACGCGCCCTGCATTGGAAACATGGAGTTTAACCATTGGCCCACCAGGGAAGTCCCTCCAGCTCAGCTTTTTCAACCACCGTTTATGTAGTGTCTGATTTACTGTTTCAAATGTCTGTTGTAAGTAGCCAAGTGGAAGAAGAGTTCTTCCTGGTACATGGTGCCGTGCACAATGATGTGTCGGAACATTTTGAAATTTCCGTTTTAAGTGAACGTAGCCATTCCCTTCTCCAGGAGATCTTCCTGACCCAGGGATCAAACCCAAGTCTCCTGCACTGCAGGCAGATTCTTTACTGTCTGAGCCATCGGAGAAGCCCAGTCTGTAGAAAGAAGTATTCAGAGACAAGTAGCTTGGAAATGAAGCTACCACCTCATCTCTATAAAAACCATAGGTTCAGATGGCATGCCTGTTTTGTATTTCAGTGGATGCACTGTGAGAAGAGACTTTTGTTTGTCTATATTTTGGTTATTAAAATTGTTAGGCCCGCCCATAAACTTCTGCAAAACTCTATGGGAAAAAAAAAAACAAACTGGAACAAATGTCAGGACATATGGCCAGTTGTTTTGAACAAGCCTTTGTGTTTGTTCATTGTACACTGGTTCGTTTGTGTTATGACAGAGTTCCTCGGAGTGGGGAGAGTGAGGGACCCAGGAGGGAGTCAGAGGGGTCGCCATGTGCTGGCACACTCCTGCCTGCATAAATATTACATGACGGCAGTGTTACCTTTTTGTGTGATATAATTGATTGTTTCAATAATTAATGTCGCCAGAGCATGTTTCTAAGAGGACCAAGGGTAAATAATTTACTGTAATTACCAAAGAGGAGTGATACTATTTATTTATTAGAGCTTGAAAAAAATGGGCCCTTTGGAAAATTAACCTGAAGGCCCCAAATGTAGGAATTTTACTTTGCTAAAGCATTAAGTAAGCCGCACCACTATTTCACATTAAATATTTTGCCCTCCTCTGGAGGGGAGTTGGGCTTCCCAGTTGGCAGAACTGGTAAAGAACCTGCCTGACAATGCAGAAGACTTAAGGGGCAGGGGTTCAATCCCCAGGTCAGGAAGCTCCCCTGGAAGAGGGCATGGCAACCCACTCCAGTATTCTTGCCTGGAGAATCCCATGGACAGAGAAGTCTGGCAGGCTACAGTCCATAGGGTCGCAAACAATCAGGACACGATTGAAGCAACTATGCATGGAGGGCAGTTCTTTTGGGTCTCTAAAAGTCAGTACAGTTGGTAAATGAGGCCAGACTAAAGCCAACATCTAATCTTTGGTTAAGCCATAAAGAATGTGGGCACTTTCTGAAGTGATGTATTACTCTTTGGGGATTAGGAACCTGGTTCTATAAACGTTTATGAACATTCATTTCTGCATTCCCCTAAGATCTGGATAGGATAGTGACTGCACGTAAGTGCTCCACGAATTATTGTTCTGTTTGATTTCAGGGCTATTCTTTAATGTTTATAATTCATAGTAATTTAAAAAATTTGTTTTCTTATCAAATATTCACACCAACAAAAAGTCATGTCCTGTTATCAGACATACTCATTTGGATTAAAAGAAGAACCTCCATATACACCTTCAGCCCCTTCTCTCCAGAGACAGTGACTTGGGGTACCTTTTGATGACTGAGTATTAAGCTCCCAGGGTACTCTGCATGGTAGAGGACTTGCCATCTGTGACTTCCACTAAAGACATGAACCTGGAACATTTCACTGGAAATTTTCAGAGAAAACTCTCCATTTTCAGCCTCCAAGCTCCATCCCTAACTGTCTATCTGGGAGATCAGTAAAGGTAGAAGTTTGGGTCTGAACATTTGGTATATAAGCTTTCAGTTAATCTCCATTTTCATTATGGTGCCTTTAACCTTCTCATCTTCTGCCTCTGGTCTCTGTACCTCTAACTTTCTGCCAAAGATGACGGAGGGCAGTTAGTTATTTGGTGACAGATAAATCAGTGAGGGGATTGTGAGGATCACATCACTTTTATAGAGACTTTCAACCAATCCTTGTTTTTCTGCTGACGTGTTCTCTTATTCTCTTTGTGTGTGCGTGTGTGTGTATGTGTGATTTAACACTCAACTTCCATTTTACTGGAGTTTCAATAGAAAGCAGATCTTTAGCAGGATGAAAAATGAGATTGATATCATTTGTGGTCTGTGAAATACTATCTTTCATCAGATTTGGAACATTCTTAGCGATTCTGTCTTCAGACTTAGCCTCTACTTTATTTTCCTCTTCTTCCAAGAGCCCAGTTACACATACGTTATAACTTTTCACTGTGCTCTACGTCTCATACCATTCTCTGACATACACATACTACTATATTTAAAACAAATAACCAAGAATGAAAGTGAAAGTGAAGTTGCTCAGTCATGTCCAACTCTTTGGGACCCCATGGACTGTACCCTACCAGGCTCCTCTGTCTAAGGGATTTTCCAGACAATGGCACTAGAGTGGATTGCCATTTCCTTCTCCAGGGGATCTTCCCAAGCCAGGGATTGAACCCTGGTCTCCCGCATTGTAGACAAACACTTTACCGTCTGAGCCACCAGGGAAGCCCCTTTTTTATAGCACAGAGAACTCTGTTCAATATTCTATAATAATCTAAATGGGAAAGGAATTTGAAAAAGAAGATATATATATATATATGTAAAACTGAATCACTGAACTGTACACCTGAAACTAACACAGCATTGTAAATCAACTATAGTCCAGTATAACATAAAATTTTTAAATCTGCCCTTCACTTTGTATATTTTTCCACTTACACTTCCAGTTTACCAACCTTGTTTTCTGTTGTGTCTACTCAAGAACTCACATTATACTGAGAACTGGACAAAGGCCCATTTGATTCTTTCTTCTACATATTCCAGTGCTCTGTTGAATTATCCAACTTTAATTTATTTTCTCTATCTTTTCTATTTTCTTAAACATACTAATCATAGTTATTATGATGACTATAATGAAAGTTCTTAAAAGCTTCCTTCCAAATATAGGATGACCTTGGGATCTGTTTATAGTGTCTGGGTATCTTTTTCTGTTTTTTGTTCATGTGCTCTGCCCATCCTTGGCAGCTTTTCATTGCATGCTGGACATGATGTATTAAAAACAAGTCTGTAGATATGACACACCCAGCGATGATATAGTTCCAAGAGGAGTCACTATCTCTCTGCTTTGCAAATCGAAGGGTGGTTGAGTCTTCTAATTCAATCAGGATTTTGCTGAAATGAGGCTGGTTTGAAGCCCGGATAAGCCTCAGGCAATCTCTGAACTGTCTCTGGCCCTTCAGGGTCCTTATTTGAAATTCTGGTATGATCTTTGAGGCCCCTCCCTTCTAAGTCTCAAACTCTGAATCTTTTTCTCATGAAGCTGCCCAAAAGCTCTACTATGCCTTTCAGAAATTTTGGGGTTGGTTTTTCAGCTTCCTGTTTTGCACAGCCCCAGAATTTAGCAAATGTTCTGAACAGAAATCTGTAGCGTGCTTGGGGCCATTCAGATCTCCACCAAAACTCTTGGTTTGTTTTTTTTTTAAATTCCCCTGCAGGTAGCCCCTGTAGGCACAAAGCCCAGATTCCATCTTCACTGGTAATTGACAAATGCCCCCAAGTGAAAAATGGAAACAGAAAGTCAGCTCATCTCTTTGCAGGTCACCTCCTCTCCAAGTACAGGTCCTCCAGTTTTATGCCTCACTTGTTCTCTGCTGCCTGCAGAGACAGGCGATTTCCATACTTACCTGGTGTGCTTAGCACAGCACTAGGCTGCTGTGGGGTTCTCTATCCCACTTGGAAATAGAAGTCATCAAGATTGAATTTTTTTTTTTTTTTTTTGAGATTCAGAAAAGAAATTTACAGTTGTAGGATTAACTTAAGAGATTTTTGAAGTACTTAAAATCGTGGTTAGAATTATTTCTGTGATCTTCTTATGCCACGCCAGTTACTTAAGTGGTTTCTTAAAAGACTGAAATAATACAGCATATCAATGAACTTCATTTTTAATTTTTGAAACTACAGTGTAGACCTATAGAGGAATATACAGTTAGGCCCATGGATGCAAAAGGCTGATGACACTGGTTATTTTATATAAAGGACTTGAGCATCCCTGGATTTCAGAATCCACAGGCACAGGTGGGTGAGGGTGTCCTGGAACTGGTCACCGGAGGATAAAAAAGATGACTATAAGAAAATGCTTATTTTGAATGTTGAACTATCTGGACTGATGGAGACATACAGGTATATTTTATAGGTGCAGAGAAACCACTGTCTTGGGTGAGTTGCTGACATAATACATTGTTTATTTTTCAGCATCTAACATTCACAAGAGAATTTGACTCAGATTCTCTTAGACATTACAGCTGGGCTGCAGATACCTTGGACAATGTGAATCTTGTCTCAAGTCCTGTTCATTCTGGGTAAGTAACCAGAAAGTCACTTCTCCTGTTAAATTAACATTGCATTTATCATTTGCAGTTATAAATTCATATTGGCAAGTTTCACATGTATTAAATATTGATCTTCTAAAGGACTTCATTAATGAGTATACGTGGCATATATTTGTAAATCATTAGTAAATTTTTTTCTAGACAAGTCTGCATATCTGTTTTTATTGACAAAAGCACAGTGTTAGAAAGGAAATTAATAAAGTGCTGGTGCATAAAAATTGCCTGGCTATTCTGGTGCTACATTTAGGCCTTTAATTTTGCATTTCAATAAAAAAATTTTAGTATAGTCATTTCTTTTCATTTTACTTTATTCAGATGTTTTTCTGAGTATATTATTTTCCTGAAATAAAATTATAATGAAGTTTATTAAAGTTTTTTAAATAAATGAATTTTTTAAAGAAAAGAAACAGTAAATGTACCAATGTGTGTACACCAGAAGAGCTATAGTAAAAATCACATCAAAGAGGCTCCTCTTTGTTGCCCTGTTAGTCAGCAGGCAGCTAAGAGGTGACCTGCTTCAATTGCTAAATTGATAATTACTGTATTTTTAGATATTGGGTTCTTTGCCTAATAGGTAATTAAAACTTGGGATAATCGATATGTATACAAATGGGAAAGAAATAATTTGAAAATTTCAAAGTATTTTCACCTCTGAAATTGATGTTTAGGCCATAAATTAATTGTAATTCAGGACAAGTACAGATTCATTTTGAATTAACTAAATTAACTATGATTAACATATGTGAAGTGCCTTGTATATCTTATGAAGTATTTTCTGCTGCTTTGAATTACAATAAAGTGTGATAGCTAACATAGCTAGTGCTTGTCATATATCTGGCATTGTGCTAAATCTTTTCACATGTATTATTTAATATTTATTTGAACCTTAAAATGACACTGAGATAAGTTTTATCATTATCCCATTTTACAGAGGAAAAGTCCTAAGCTCAGAGTAATGCTACAAATTATTTAAAGAATTCTTACACAATTATGGCTTGTAACATCACAGTTGTAAAACACAAGTCACCACAATGTCATTTAAACAGAAATAATTTACATGCAAGTGCTTTATAAACTGTAAACTACATGGTGGTCTTTGAGTCATCATTTTTGCATTTCTTTAATTCAATTAGAAAAATTCTTAGTAATATTAATTTTAAACTGCTTAAAATATTTACATGATTTATAGTAGATTTATATGGGTCTAAAATTGCAAAAGCAAAAAAAAAAGTCAGAGTTGAGAAGGAAAATATAAAACACCCAGAAAACATTCATTCAGTGGGCAAACATATTGAGTTTTTGGAACCAAGTTTAGTGAATCGCCACCATGTTACCTAAATCTAGAACCAGCACTTTGTACTCTACATAGGGAAGAAAAGTCCAAGGGTTTAATTTAGTAAATTGAGAAGCTAAGGCATCATAGGATAATAAAATCAAAAATGAGCTTTCCTCTGCATTAGACACAATATAGTATTTGAATATGCAACTTATCTCTCCTTCCCCTTGAATTCATTGAAGACAATAGACTTCTTCAGGGTAGGAAAGTAACAGCAGCTGTTGTTGCTGTTGCTAAGTTGCTTCAGTCGTGTCCGACTCTGTGCGACCCCATAGACGGCAGCCCACCAGGCTCTCCCGTCCCTGGGATTCTCCAGGCAAGAACACTGAAGTGGGTTGCCATTTCCTTCTCCAATGCATGAAAGTGAAAAGTGAAAGGGAAGTTGCTCAGTCGGACGGAGTCAGACCCCATGGACCGCCGCCTACCAGGCTCCTTTGCCCATGGGATATTCCAGGCAAGAGTACTGGAGTGGGGTACCATTGCCTTCTCCGAGTAGCAGCTAGCTGGGCATGAACGTGAGTCTGAGTGAACTCCGGGAGATGGTGATGGACAGGGAGGCCTGGCGTGCTGCGATTCATGGGGTCTCAAAGAGTTGGAGATGACTGAGCGACTGAACTGAACTGGGAAAAGGAGAATACACACTGGTATACACTTGGAACTAGCTCACTAACGCCAGGTCTATGGAGTAGCTTATACACAGCCATATGAGGCAAATCTTTTTCCAAATTGTCCCACAAATGCCAAATGCCTTGGTTTTGTTCTCTGATGGTTTTTATTTTTCCTTTGCTTATCATTGACATTTTCTGTTGCTTGCTTCTAATTATCTTACATTAATTTTCCCATTTGCTTTCTAAATTATTTTGCAGCTATTCTTCTCCACTTCCTCAGTATGATTCAAGGTGAAAACTGTGTCTTTTATGTGACTCATCCCTTTTTGTATTTTTAATTTATGTGACTTTTCCCCACAGATTGTGTCAGTGTCTCTAAGTGTATCAGCGTTTGTCATCCTGCTGTTCCTAAAACTAGCAACATTCATGTGTTAGTTTTAAAATCATTCGTAGAATTCCTGCTTTAGTTTAAATATTAATAAGATACAATGAATATGATTCAGTATTACCTTTTCATTTGTTTTTGTAAGTTATAGTGCATGAAATTTTATTTTGTATACAACATGTAAGAAGTGAAGTTGCTCAGTCCTGTGAGACTGTTTGCGATCCCATGGACTGTATAGCCTAGCAGGCTCCTCCATCCATGGGATTTTCCAGGCAAGAGGACTGGAGAGGGTTGCCATTTCCTTCTCCAGGGGATCTGCCCAACTGGGGAGGGAGCCCAGGTCTCCTGCATTGCAGGCAGATGCTGTACCCACTGCACTACCAGGCAGGAGTTTAAAAACAAATTTCTGCATTTCATGATGTTGTTGAATAATAGGACTCAATATTCTGCTTAACATTTGCCCCATATATCCTCAGTCTTTTGGCTCTCTAAAGCTGAAAACCTTAGAACAATAAATAAATAAATAATAATAAACAATAAATAATCAGTAATGAGCCCCAGCTATGTGCTGGGCGCTATGCAGAATATAGAGAAAGAGAGTCTTCCAACTTGTCATTAAAATCTTCTAAGCCATGGTTTTTCCATTTGGTTCTGATATTCTCTGTAGCTGGGGTATTTTTGTATTGACACTGGTAACCTTCTTACACTACCTTCAGTGTATATATGTATATATATTATATACCTATAATATATATTTCATTTATTTATATATGTATAAATAAATGAAATTTATCACTCAGTTGTGTCTGACCCTTTGAGACCCCATAGACTGTAGCCCTTCAGTCTCCTCTGCCATAGGAATTTTGCAGACAAAAATACTGGTGTGGCTTGCCATGCCCTCCTCCAGGGGATCTTCCCAATCCAGGGATCAAACTTAAGTCTCCGCATTGCAGGTAGATTCTTTACCGTCTGAACCACCAGGGAAGCCCATAATATATATTTCATATATTTATATATGTATATGTTTTTCCATATTTTTTTCAATGTTAGTAACCAAATCTGACCTAGGCAATTTCTAAGCACACTTAACAAAATACTGTTTATTGGTTTATTCAATAAACATTTACTGTGTGCTTATTATGTGTAAGAATCATCTCAGCTCTGCAGGTAGAGCAGTGAACAGGACAAACCTGATCTGAATTATGTGTGTGAGTGAGAACCAGCTGTTTGTTGCCAGGGTAAGCAAGGCCCTCTCAGTGTAAATACTCCAGTGTTTATTTGTACCAATACAACTGCATTTTCAAACCCAGAGTTTATCTTGAGTCATTTTTCATTCATTCTGTTCCTGTTAGCCCCAACCACAAATTCCTTTTTAACTACTAAAAGCTGGGAAAGATCAGATTTGTGTCTTGGACTTCCTTATAATCTTGCCACATTGTCTTCAGTACCAGGTAAAAGCGGTTGTTAAGCTTGTACATGTCTAAAGAAATGAAGGCTCCCAGAGTAGCTGCAAGGGAGCCCTGGATTATTCAGCACTGGAGACAGTTCATCTGGACACTCGTACAAGTGAACAAGGATCTTTGTTTTTTAATAGGAGGGAGTTTTGTTTTTTGTTTTGTTCTGTTTTTGAGGGGTTCTGTCTCTTGCCCTCATACTTTGAATATCCCTGTGATTCCAGCCTCACAAAGTAGATACAATAATATCAAAACATAAAAACCATTCATTAATCCAGAGGAAAATGGCTAAATCCAAAATGAACAAAAAGGTATGAAGCTGATGAAGACTTCACTGATGACCACAGTTGGTTCTGAAAATCTGCTGGGCTGAAAGGTGATCCCCATGCACCTGCCTCTCTCCATGGGGATGGGCCGATTTGCTTCTTTGAAGAGGTTACTCTTTCAAGGTCAAGAAGCATCACTCTTTAGGAAGGGATCTCCAGCTAAGACCTCCAGGCAGGGTCTGAAATCTATTTGGGGGACGTTAGAACTGTTTTACAGAAGAGTAAACAGTAGAGGATTTTGATGGACGGGATTGTCTGCCCCCACGCCCACATACACACACCAAATACTGTAGATATTCAGACAGTTTTCTAAATATCAGCATTTGGTGCTCTTCCATGAATAAGCATATTTTAATATGTGAAAACTAAAATGTAAAAATATGTGTTTCTGTTCCCCTGTCTGACTTGCGCTCTTCCATACGTTGGGCTCATTGGTTTATGTTTACTAGAGTGCTTTACAACCCGGTGACAAAGGTGAGAGGAGTCACAGAGGTCTTTTTTTCATGAACATATGATAGGAATCAAGATATTACCCAAATAAGTTTGGGATTAGCAGATACAAACTATTACACATAGGGTGGATAAACAACAAGTTGCTACTGTCTAACACAGGGGACTATATTCAGTAATCTGTGATGAATCATAATGAAAAAATATGAAAAATAATATATATATACACGTAACTGAATCACTGTGCTGTACAGCAGACATTAACACATTATAATTCAACTATATGCCAATAAAAATTTTAAGATACTACCCAAATATGACAGTTAATTCTTTACATCTTCAAAGCTATAAGCACAAGCAGATAAAGTTTTTCTTCCCTAGCTTTAATATAGCAGCCAATGACAGAATTATATAGAGATGTTTTCTAAAAAGTCAGTTCAACAATTTTTGCATTTCTGTAAAGATACTCAAATGTAGGTTATTTTAAATAGTTTTTAAAGCCAAATTGATACTGAAAAGATTAAATCCCTTTCCATCAAAATTGCCTTAGTAAAACTTTAGTCATTGTCTGCTTTTATTTCTGCTTTGTGAAAACAGTAAAAATTAGAGTATCGGTATTATTAAATATACATTTATTTTCTGAGTTGTTCATGTTTAAGGCATACTGTGGAGTTTCATCTTCACTGCTGGGGGAAGAGATTCCATAGTCAGCAAATGGCTAAAACCACGTATAGTTACACTGACTCTTGAATATAATTTAAACCACCCACAGCAACCTCATATAGTGGTTTTGTTTAGGGGACTTTGTTTTTAAATGCAAGACAGTCCTTTAATAGCCAGTTTTTATTCCAGCTTTGAAGCATTCACTATTCCTTTAGTTTGAGCATTTATAGAGTGATTGACTTCTGTTCAGAGGCCACTTGCCACCAAAAATAAATTGTCGTGTTTTACACTTTTGCTCAGTTCACAAGTCGAATGCATGTTCGAGGTATTTACTTCCAGTTTATTCTTAAAGAGGAAGTGCTAGCTACCTTGTCTGTCACTTTAACGTTTAACTTCAGAACTGACTGTGAAGGTGGTTCGCGTCTCTCCCTGACTCGGCCTCTGGTCTCCCTCTGCAGGTTTCTGGTTAGCTTTATGGTGGATGCTCGAGGGGGCTCCATGAGGGGAAGCCGCCACCACGGGATGAGGATCATCATTCCTCCACGCAAGTGTACGGCCCCCACCCGCATCACCTGCCGTTTGGTAAAGAGACATAAACTGGCCAACCCACCCCCCATGGTGGAAGGAGAGGGATTAGCCAGTAGACTGGTAGAAATGGGTCCTGCAGGGGCACAATTTTTAGGGTAAGTCATTTTGTCAATTTTCATCTTGGCCCTTATTACCGCATCTTTTATTTTCTTTACCCTTGTCAATTAAATGAAATCTATTGAGTTGGACCATTTTGATCGATGACAGCATTGGTGTAGAATCAAAGGTCACAAAGCTATGTAATTCTGTGAAAAGCTGGAAGGCTGGCACTTCCTTAACTCAGTTTGCTGGTCAAAGCTTTTACTAACCGAGAAGCATGTTCTCTGCTCAGTGAGTGCACGGAACCCCAGCAGCCCCCGTGGGAGTCAAGGCACCGCTCTGACACGTGACATATTGAATAAATGGCTATTTTGGGTACATGTCTTCTTAATGATAATTTTGGGAAACAATCTATTGTGATCTGGTACTTTAAGAGAAAAAAATGAATTTATTTTCTGAGGTGGCACTTGGGTGCAAACCAGGCAGGCTCTGTCATGACTGACAGTTTGTTCACAGTTTCCCCTTCTTGTTTCTCTTCCTGCTGCATGGATGTTATTCAGTAAACTGCACCTTCCCACCAACCCTCCCCCTGTAAATGAGGGTGAGAGCTTGGTTAGCCGAATCCTGCAGCTTGGGCCTCAAGGAACAAAATTTATTGGGTAGGATCTTTATAGACAAGATACAGAATGTCTCCAATTCTTTTCCATTTTCAATTTTTTTCTATCACACCCATGGTCTTATTCTTGTCTTAATTTTATTTTCAGTTTTTAATGCTTTCAGTTGATGTGTGTCACTGAAAGAAAAAATAAAATCATAGTGGCTTGACTCAATGTAGCACCCACCGCTACCTCTCTTGTGCTTTTCAAGCATGTGGAATTCACTGCAAGCATTCTGCTTTCATAACTTTGTGCTTTTGTAAAATTTACTTTCATTTAAAATATTTCAACTGATTATGGTAGTTTTCAAGATAGACTGAAGATCTAATTTTAACCCAGTGTAAGAGAAGGTATTTGCAGACTCTGAATCAACATTTGCTATAAATGATATATATGTGTGTGTATTTATATATATATATATATATCTGTGTGTATATATATATGTATGTGTGTGGAGTTATGTTTTTTTTTAAAGTACTTATGCATACTAAGTAAACTTTATGGACTTTGAGAAGGAAAATCATTAATAAGTAAGCTGATTTTTAAAAAATGTTGGGAATACAAGATATTTAAAGAAAACCAAATAGGCAGCAGGTAGAATATTTACTAAAGTTATTAAATTGTTTTGTTTTCTTCTGTTTAAGCTGAAATGTGTTGGTATTCGTCTGTCTGCTTGTCTATCTGACTGGTGTGTTGGCCTTGGCAGTCTGCATGAAGAAACCTGTTATGAAAACTTATGCTTGGCTTTCACCTTAGTCCCAGACCCTCGTTCATTTCTTCTCTCCAGTATTATTGAATGTCATACACAAAGCCACATCCCTTAAATATTTACAGTGACAGTATCTGATACATCAACCTGCAAAGATTGTATCTAGTTCTCAAAAAAAAAAAAAAATTAATGTCTGATCCAGGTGTGGTTAAAAATATGGTAAACATCTTAATAACTCTAGAAATTACTAACACTGTTAGGAATAGCTGATTCTGTTTTTACCCATCAAAAATAAATGCATTATAAAAAATCTTTCAAACCTTTAATTTTAATTGATAAGTATTTTGCCAAAAGTGAAATTTTCTTACCTATCATCCTATTTTAAGTGAATGCTTTTGTAATAACTGAAATATTAATATGTTTTATGTCATTTAGTCATGACAACTACTATCACTTTTTCTGTTATTACCTATTTAAGCCTGTACCTTCTTTTCCCACTTGTACATAATCACATAGGGCTAAGAGGTGAGGTTACATACAACCTCTGTAGGAGAATAATGATACTGTCTACTTAAATGTCATAAAATAAAGCTGCACAATCCAACTACATAAACTGTATGTGATTGTGGTCTGCTTACTTCCATTCATCTTTTTCAGCATTTATCCTACTTTAAAATTTAACAGAATTATTCCTGTGCTTGATTGGCTAGCTTCAATTTGCAGCCATTTTTTACATTCTTTTGCAAAAGGACACTGTCAAAGATTAACAGATTGTTACATGACAATTTCAAACCAATAGTGCTTTTTCAGAAAGTTTAATTCCTATGCAGTCCTACAAGAGTGAGGAAATTAAGCTGCCCATTTTGTAACTTAAAAATTAAAGAAACTCTCTTGACAATACAGGCCGTGAACGTTATGAAAACTGACCATTGGAGGGAGTGGATTGTTACATTGATTGTTTTCTTACTAAGGGGAAAAAAAGTCAGTAATCTTTCAAAATAATTTACAAAATTTCTTTTAAGAAATGACTGTGTCCTTTTAAATCATGAGTGTTTTGTATAATATACCTATTGTGTTCTTAAAAACGGACCAACTTTCGTTCTTATGGTCTATTTTAATAACTTTCAATTCCTCGATTTCTAATGTGTGCTGAATATTTTCCCTCTTTTAAATCAAATGCCTAACATGATAGGCCCCCAAGAATTGTTTGTGAATGAATGAATGATGGCATGTTTTTAGGCTTCTAATATATTATTTAATTAGCAAATGATTCTGCAGCTTTGAAATCATTCCCAACCTTAGTGGCACCTCTGATTTTCAAATGAATATTTTCAGTGAAACATTTTAAAAAGTATGAAACTATAAACACATTTCCTTTGATACCAAAATAATGTGGCTTTTTTCCAGCCCTGTCATAGTGGAAATCCCTCACTTTGGGTCTATGAGAGGCAAGGAGAGAGAGCTCATTGTTCTTCGCAGTGAAAATGGTGAAACATGGAAGGAACATCAATTTGACAGTAAAAATGAAGATTTAACTGAATTACTTAATGGCATGGATGAAGGTAATTACAATGACTACCTGTTTCTATAAAGGTCTGTAGGCACGAATCAAATGAATGACTAGCACTAAAGCAAACAGTGCTCGAATTTCATACATTTGTATTTTAAAGTGGGAATCGGGTTCCTCAGCATTTCTTGTTTTCTACGTATAAGGCATGAAGTTCAATTTCATCTAAAAACTAACCCTATCTGAATACTCATGTACAAATTTCTGATAATTCTCTCAGTCTTAAATCAACTATATCAATCTTTCCAAAGCTTAAGAAAGTTTTCTAAATCAAAAATGTGTAAGGAGGGGGTAAAATAATAATGGAAGGTATGCAAAACATGTAGAGCATTTTTAAGAAAATACATTTACTTTTTGAAAAACTGTTATTGGAGTGTAGTTGATTTACAATGTTGTGTTAGTTCCAGGTGTACAGCAAAGAGAATCAGTTATACATATACATGTGTTGACTCTTTAAAATTCTTTCCCCATATAGATTATTACAGAGTATTGAGTAGAGAGCCCTGTGCTATACAGTAGGTTCTCATTAGTTATCTATTTTATATATAATAGTGCATAGATGTCCATCCCAGTCTCCCAATTTTTCCCTCCCTCCTTTACTCCCTGGAAACCGTAAGTTTGTTTTCTACATTTGTGACTCTATTTCTGTTTTGCAGATAAATTCATTTGTACCATTTTAGACTATATATGTAAGTGATATAACACGATATTTGTCTTTCTCTCTCTGACTTCACTCAGTATGACAATCTCTAGATCCATTCATGTGACTGGAAATAGTATTATTTCATTCCTTTTATGGCTTAGTTATATTCCATTATATATATATGTGTGTATATGTATGTATGCCATCTTCTTTATCCATTCCTCTGTCGATAGACATTTGGGTTGCTTCCATGTCTTGGCTATGATAAATAGTGTTGCAGTAAACATTGGAGTACATGTATCTTTTCAAATTACTGTTTTTTCCAGGAGTGGGATTGCTGAATCATATGATACTGTTTACTTTTTGTTTGGGAAATTAATATTTCCATTACTTTTCTTTTATCTCATTCTTCTCCCAGATTATTCTTATAGATTTTTAATTTCTCCTGGATTCTAATCAGTTTTTTAAAAAATGAGGTTCAGGCTAATGATTGGAGTCTTTGGTGCTTCCAGTGCCTTTTTCCTTGATCTGGTAAGACAGGCCTATAGCAAGCATGTCACCTTCTCATATACACCTTCTTTGGGCTGTCTAACCCTTAGAATCATAGTAGTTTTTCTTAGCAGACATTGTGAATAGACTTGTTTTGAGAGTGTGTATGTGGTATGAAAGTTAAGTCACTCAGTCGTGTCTGACTCTTTGCGACTCCATGGACTGTAGCCCACCAGGTTCCTCCATCCATGGGATTCTCGAGGCAAGAATACTGGAGTGAGTTGCCATTTTCTTCTCCAGAGGATCTTCCTGACCCAGGGATCAAACCCAGGTCTCCCACATTAGAGGCAGACGCTTTAACCTCTGAGCCACCAGGGAAGCCAACTTGGTATAGTGTTTTCTTTTTAAAATGTTGAAAAAGGGAGAGAGAGAGAGAGGTAGAGCAAACTCACCATAAAGAAGGCTAACCTTTATACTAACTTGCTAGTCCCTACACATCCAGCACTGCTTTATATAGCATTTTTACTGAAGATCTAATTCACGTACTATAAAATTCACTACCTTCACATTTAATTCACTGGCTTTTGGAAAGCATCTAACATAGTCTCTCCTGGTTGTGAAGTGTGCATGAAGGACCTACACAGACTCGAGGGTGTCTGAGGGACGACTATGGACAAGCACTTGGATCCCCATAAGCCTCTGTTCCTTCTGCAAAACGGAGATTACTTTCCTCACTTCATAGGGCTGCTGTTAAGAAAAAAATGGTCATTATGTGAATCACTTTTCAAATACAGCCCTTGTGACTTACTCAGCCCTTGATACATATCAGCTATTGTCACTATTATATTCATTTCATAGAAAAACACTGTCATACCAAAGGTTTTGTACAAGACATGGTGAATCACAGCCAGCCAAGAACTTTAAAATGTCTTTACAGCAGGGTAAAGGAAATCTAATCATTGTTGAGAGTCTAGCATTCATGAGGCACTGATGACTGCATTTATATATTAAAATTTTAAGTGAAAGCATACTACCACAAGGTAGGTAGTTTTAATCCTACTTTATAGATGAGGGAACTGAAGTTCAAGTAAGTTAAGTAACTTATAAAAAGTTACCCCAACTAAGAAGCAGCACCAGGGTTGAAATCTATTCTACCTGTTTGCAAAAACTTTTAACTATTCCACTTATTTTAGAAACATGTATCCTGTGGAGAGGAAAATAAACCAAGAAAGAAAAATTCCTACAAACTTCTAGATTTCAAGATTGAGAATAGTCACTTTAAATGTTATACATGTAATAAGTATATAGTAAATGTTTATATATAATATTGATATTTATATCCTATACCATATACAACTTCAGATAATTTCTGATGGATGGGAACATGCAGTGGTGATTAAGATTTCTGATTTTTATTACCTTAATTTATTTTGCAGCATGAAGTATAGTCATTCTTTTGTACAGAAATTTACAAGAAAACACAATCAAAGGTTTTAAAAAGAATAAATCCTAAAGGAAAGAACTGACTTAGCATTTTGAAAAGAGTAAAAAATACAGATGATTCAGACAAAAGAAATGGAGAAAATAAGATAAATGGGTTTTCCAAAAGGATAGTTTTTGTTTGTTTTAAGGAAAATAAAGTATAAAAATATTTTCATGTATCCAGTATTTCTTAAATGCTGTTGTTGATTACTAGTTTTTTAAAGGTAGCATCCTCTACACAAGGATTTTATTTTACTTTTAACCAAGAGCTACCTTGATGATGTAAGCTGCTGAGGGCAGGGTATGTATCTTAATAATGATGAGCTACCAGTACTGGGCACAGTGCTGACTTAGACTCCCACTCAATCCTGGAGAGTGGACAGGAGGAGGAACCATAGCATAACATGTAGCTCTAGAGGAGAAGGCAATGGCACCCCACTCTAGTACTCTTGCCTGGAAAATCCCATGGACTGCAGAGCCTGGTGGGCTGAAGTCCATGGGGCTGCTAAGAGTCGGACACGACTGAGCGACTTTACTTTCACTTTTCACTTTCATGCATTGGAGAAGGAAATGGCAACTCGCTCCAGTGTTCTTGCCTGGAGAATCCCAGGGACAGGGCAGCCTGGTGGGCTGCCGCTCTACGGGGTCGCACAGAGTCGGACACAACTGAAGCGACTTAGCAACAGCAGCAGCAGCAGCAGCAGAGGAAAGTTCACATCAGTCTATTTTTTCTACCCTAAACTTCACTAATGTTAATCTCCAGGGGAAAAGTTAAAGGGAACATTTACTTTAAGGACAGTTCTGAGAAAGTGACAATATTTTAGGAAGAATATTGAATATTCTAAGAGAATGTTGTCCAATGGAATTTTCTGTAATGATGGAAATATCCCATACCTGTGCAATTCAACAGTAATCACTAGTCACATGTAAATCTTGAGTACCTGAAATGTGACTAGAGCAAGTAAGGAAGGTAATGTTTAATATTTTATTTTTATTTTTTTAATACTATATAAATTAACTGCAAGTAGCCACCATTGTGGATTCTAAAGTATGTTCTTCATTTTTGAGCACATATTATAGTATGTCTGTGAGGCACAAGCAGATTTTTTTTTTTTAAGTTTCTTGATGGAATGGATTTCCAAGATTTCATGCTGACATGTCTTCATTTTGTTTTCAACAAGCTAATTTTCAAATAGGAAGTCTTCCTATCTTTGCTTAGACAACTGACTCCTAAAAGACTACCATACTAAGGGCATCTGTGTGATGTTTTAAAGATACAATGATATAGCCCTCTGTCCTGGATTCTACATGCTATCTTGGAAATAGTGGATAGAGTTGCTTTGCTACATTTTTAAAGACCAGATAAACTCTGGTTCCATTTTAGACAATTAAAAGGAAACGAAAGTACTTCCAAGTTTAAAAGTCAAGCCCTGGAGGCCACAACAGGAAAAATGAGGACCATTATTAAATTTAAAAGTAATAATAATGAAGGAACCAAGACACACATTTTATAACTGAAGCTTGATTGATCAGATTTCATACCCAGCTTAAGAACCACTTACCACCACTCTTGTTCTATCCCCAGAGAAACTTCGTTTTTATTGGAACCTCCCTCCCTGAAAATCAGGCAAAAATAAACATCTGTCTCTGAAAATCTAACCCTTCTTTTTCCTTCAAGGTCCAACCAGTCAGAGTTCTTGTGGGAAGAAAAGCCTGAGGTTTCATGTTATTTTCTACTCTCTCCATTTTGTCCCCTGGATAGCTGTTAATTAGCAAGATAAAAATAGTACATAAAATAAGCCAGTGACCGTCCTTAAAGGGAAAAAGAGATAACTCATCCTACTGTAGCTTTATTTAATGTATTAATTTCCCCCAGTTTGTAACCATTAAGCCTTATCTGTCATCTATGGGAAGTGATCCTTGATAATACCTGTCTTATTATAAATGTCTCATTTTAACCCTCTTTTCCATAAATGAATTCTATATGACTTTATAACTAACCTATATTCTACTTTTATAACTGTCCTAGTGTACCCCCTTCTCTGAAAATCTTAAAACCCAAGTGTTTAGAAAGCATCTTAGCCAGTACTTTGATCAGTGATATATATATGTGTGTGTGTGTGTGTGTGTATGTGTACTCTTTTTTTTTTTTAACTAAGCAACACAATTATAAAGATTAGGGTATGGTTCTATAGTATTTTTAAAACTTGCAAAACTTTTCGGTGTGCACAATCAAATTGTAACTCCAGGGAAACCGGTCAGTCAGCTCAGTCGCTCAGTCGTGTCTGATTCTCTGCGACCCCGCGGACTGTGGCCTCGCGGGCTCCTCTGTGCCCAAAAGGTGAGTCCCAAGAGCGGGCAACTTGCACAATGTACCTTGGTCATTAGGGCTATGAACTGTGGATGTCACACAGACTGGAATTCCCGTCCTGGCTCCACCACTTACTAACCCTAAGTCTCTCTAACCTCGTCGAGAACTATGGGGAATGGATGAGCTGAAATATGTAAATTTCGTAGCACAATGTCTGACACATGAGAACCACACTCAAAGTTAGCCATACACACAGTTGCCATGTACATACAGTTGGGCAGGAGAGCAAGCAGAGGCAGAAATCTTGCCTCTTCAACTTACCAAGTCATGTGCTCTGACACTGGCCTTAAGGTCAAAGGGTCATTTTTATCTAATTTTTTTTTTTTTCGAAACTACTGTCTAGTTACCATGCCATATACTTGGAGGGCTATGTCCACTCCAAGTGGATGCCCTTTTCCAAATCACACAAGGACACCACCGGGGCTAGTGAAATCCCATCACCACCACCCATTCAGGGAAGAGTAGGTTGATAGATCTAGACTTCCAAAATTTGGACTCTAAATCTAGTTGTTTTTCTGTAATACTCCCTCACCTCTGTATCTTCTCAAATGAAGGATGCCTTATTCAGTCGCTAAGTCATGTCCGACTCTTTGTGACCCCATGCACTGTAGCCTGCCAGGCCCCTCTGTTTCCTCTATCTCTCAGAGTTTGCCCAAATTCATGTCCACTGAGTCAGTGATGCTATCTAACCATCTCATCCTCTTCCACCGCCCTCCTCATTCTGTCTTCAGTCTTTGCCAGCATCAGTGTCTTTTCTAGTAAGTCAGCTCTTCACATTGGGTGGCCAAAGTATTGGAGTACGTTTCAGTATCAGTCCTTACAGTGAATATTTAGGGTTGATTCCTTTAGGATTGACTGGTTGGATCTCCTTGCAATCCAAAGGACTCTTAAGAGTCTTCTCCAGCACCACAATTTGAAAGCATCAATTCTTTGGAGCTCAACCTTCTTTATGGTCCAACTCTCACATCCATACATGACCACTGGAAAAATCATAGCTTTGACTATATGGACCTTTGTCAGCAAAGTGACATCTCTGCTTCCTAATACACTGTTTACATTTGTCATAGCTTTCCTTCCAAGGAGCAGGTGTCTTTTAATTTCATGACTACAGTCACCATCTGCAGTGATTTTAAAACCCAAGGGGGTGGGGGGACTTGTCACTGCTTCCACTTTTTCCCCTTCTATTTGCCATGAAGTGATGGGACCAGATGCCATGATCTTAGTTTTTTTTTTTTTTTAATGTTGAATTTCAAATCAGTTTTTTCACTCTCTTCTTTCACCATCATTAAGAGGCTCTTTAGTTCCTCTTCACTTTCTGCCATTAGAATGGTATCATATGCATATCTGAGGTTGTCGATATTTCTCTCAGCAGTCTTGATTCCAGCTTATGATTAATCCAGCCTGGCATTTCACATGATATACTCTGAATATAAGTTAAATAAGCAGGGTGACAATATACAGCCTAGTTGTATTCCTTTCCCAACTTTGAAACAGTCCGTTGTTCCATGTCCAGTTCTAACTATTGCTTCTTGATCTGCACACAGGTTTCTCAGGAGGCAGCTAAGGTGGTCTGGTATTCCCATTTCTTTAAGAATTTCCCAAAGTTTGTTGTGATCTACAAAGTCAAAGTTTAAGGCTTTAGCATAGTCAGTGAAGCAGAAGTAGATGTTTTTCTGGAATTCCCTTGCTTTCTCTATGATCTAACAAATGTTGGCAATTTGATCTCTGGTTCCTCTGCCTATTCTAAACCCAGCTTTTACATCTGAAAGTTCTCAGTTCACATACTGCTGAAGCCTAGCTTGAAGAATTTTGAGCATAACCTTAATGTGAGATGAGTGCCATTGTACAGTAGTTTGAACGTTCTTTGGCATTGCCCTTCCTTGGGATTGGAATGCAAACTGACCTTTTCCAGTCCAGTGGCTAGAGGATGCCTATAGAGGTGCTTTGTATGCAAGAAAAGATGACAGAAGTGTCATTTGCTGTTTAAGTTTTCCATTATGAATCAAAGTGCCCTCTTAATTTTTGTATGATTCCAAAAGGCATCATGTGTATTCAGGAAAGACGGTCGCTGCAGAATAAGATGGAAACGAGTTATCTGTGGCACTAGCAAGCTCAGGGACAAAGGCAACAGTGATTATGGTAGTGAAGCAGGTGTGTTAACAAAGTTCTACTGAAATAAGAGGCTAGAATGACACAGAGGACAGTTGGTCGGGGTGTGGAGAACCTGCTGTTACCACTGGGATATCACGTAGCAGGAGCCACTGTTCTGTTTGGCAGCAGATGTAAATCTAGCGCTTGTTCACTGGTGTTTTCTCGGGAGAGAAAAAGGTACCGCAGAACCAAAGTGCTCGGTCTGCTCCTGCAAGAGCATCATCTTTCAAGTGCAGCAAATTGAATCCACCTTGAAAGTTTAATTAAAACCTTACTTGAATTAAACTAACAAAGTTCAATTCACTGTGTTTAAAATTGTGCTTCCAGTGAGAGGGGATATGGGGAGAGAGTTGGATTAGGAGTTTGGGGTTAGCAGATACAAGCTACTATATGTATAGAATAGGTAAGCAACAAGGTCCTACTATGTAGTACAGGGAACTATACTCAATATCTTCTAAAAGACTATAATGGAAAAGAATATGAAAAATAAAATATATATATATCTGTCTGAATTACTTTGATGTACAGCAGAGACTAACACATGATAAATCAACTAAAGTTCAATAAAATAAATAGAATAAATGCCTCCAAAGTCAGACCCCAAAGGGATGCTGTATAGTTTGTGGTTATACTGGGCCTGGGAGTAATATTTATTAGTAAAAGAATCCTTCCTCCTTGGAGGTCTTAAGAATTGAAGAGTTTGAGAAATGCTCAGTCCTGGACTGACCGATACAGTAGCCACTAGCTACATGTGGCCAGAGAGCACTTGAAATAGGGCTAATACAAACTGAGATGTGCTGCAAATATAAAAATAAAATATGCCAGAGATACGAAGATTTAGTACCCCTCCCAACATACATCTCATTTATAATTTCTACATTAATTAAATGTTGAAATAGTAACATTTGGGATATACTGAAATAAAGAGAACATACTATTAAAAATAATTTCACCTATTCCTCTTTTATTTTTAGTATAGCTATTAATTTCTTAAATTATATATATGGCATGCATTATATTTTTTTAGACAGCACTACCACGGATAGTAGTAGATTTTGCTTTATACATATTAGGTCTAAAATCTATTAGATTTTAAAATCAAAATCATTACTACCTGAGTATCAAAAGCATGCTTTGAAGATATGTGAATTTTGCTATTATTTTAAAATCCCAATCACTATATTGGAACAAAATGTTGCTGAAGTTCTCCAAACAGTATTACAGCACTAGGAAAAGATTTCCTCACTTGTTAACACTGCTTAATGTTCAGATGACAGCAAGTAAAATTTTATGGTAATACATTTTCGATTAAATAATTACATATATTGTTTTACTATAAATTGAAGTAGGAAAGGAAAATTTATACTAATTATGTAGTTTAACAGAAAATAAAATGTCCATAATTTATTCTCTAACTATATCAATCATATTTTAGAAACCTGCTTTTCAGTTAAAAATTGCTACTTTGGTTCTTTTCAATTGAACTAATTTTTACTTTATCAACCATGAGACCAGTGATCTTAAATTGTCAAGCTAGATCATAGAATCAGCTGAGCACTGCAGAGTGGAGTATGTAGCTTTATGTTGCACATAGCACCACCTGTTGGAGAAAACTATTCCTGATTTTGAAAAATTCTGGAGGAAAAAGTAAAAACTGAATTCCCAAGTCAGGACTGTGGTTGGAGTGTAAAGGAAAAAAAAAAAAAAAAGGCTGTGGTTGGAGTGTAAAAAGAAAAGGGAAAAAGAAAAAGCATGCTAAAAAATTATTAACTGAACCATAACACAATACTAATTTGCTGTCAGTCCATTGCCATATAAAAGTTACTTTAAATCAATGGAATGATGCCCACCATGTACATAACTGGACCAGAGCAGTTCCATCACCCCTGCTAGTCAGGGAACAAAAACAGGACCAAAGCAGATGAGCAGTACCAATGCCAAGTTTTATACATGTCTGTGTAATGGACTTGCTAGCAATTCCATGTCTTAATGAACCATTATTAGATCCAAAAATGACATCAGACACCCTGTCACAGATGTCAGGCAGGGGGCCTCAGCGCCCTCCAGGGACACTGAAGGAGTGTGAGAGGCGGGGCCACATCCTGCATCACTTTCAGTGTTGGTGTGAATGAGGCCGACTTGCGGATACCACAGGTCTAGGCCCCTCGGAGCACAGTGCCCTTCCATGTTTGTGCCACATGCTGAGTTACTGGTTGGTGTTTAGCTGTAAGACATTTTATCTGATCCTGATTTTGAAGATAGGATTATGTTCATTGTTTCTTGTCTGGATATAGTACCACTGGTTAAAAGAAGGGTTGAGGAAAGTTATGTAAGGGGGCTAATTGCCTAAAAAGCTTTTTATTTACATAAATAGAAAAGTAATCTCATGTGGAAGAATATTTTTCTAGAAAATAACATGGAGAAGCAGATGCAAAGAATATGAGGCTTCTGCAGTCATAGCAGAAAACCTTAGAATGATTGATTATTCCAGCGTGGCCAAACATGCCCTCCCTCACTTCTCTTCCTCCAGGAAGCATTCCCTAAAGCCCAGTCCAAGGTAGATCCACTGGTAAATAGTCTACGGCACCTGGCCTGTCTTCTTCTATAAGCAGCTTTGAACTTTGCTCTCTTCATGGTGGACTCTAAAGTTCATGTGCGCAGAGAATGGCTCTGACTGGTGACAGTCATTATGCCCCTTGTATGTAACAGCTCTTAGCAGTGCTGTCTCTTCGTCATAATTTGTTGACTGAATGAAGAAATGAATGACTTTTATCCAGGCATGTGCTGTATCACTCTTGGTGTGATACATTTCCTCAGTAATTTAGTGACCCATATCCAACAGAGAAAGCAACTTCTAAACAAACAGATGCCACAAATGAGGAGAGGGAGGGAAAGGGCGTGTAATGATTAGAAATCAGTTTTCTAAAAATTAACTTCAAGATATAGGGTCATTAGAAATTATAGGGATTTTAAAAAATAAAATTAAATTAAAAGAAATTATAGGGATTGCTAAACCTGGAGGGGAAAACAAACAGATATGTCATTGTTTCCAGACATTCTGCATCATTAGCCCTCAATTACTTGTGCAAATCTGAATAACAAAGGTCTCTACCTTGGTGTAAAATAATGCTGATCCAGACAGATGAATAGCAGATGCCAGAATTCAATGAGTTAAATTATTAAAATTATGGGACCTTTCTGTACAGTCTTTGCAACTTCCCATGAATCTAATTTTTCCAAAATAAAAATTGAAAAAGTTCCTACTATGTTTTCTTTGAGGAAGAAGGGTCAAGTTTATAATTTGAGGGTTTTTCCCCTGTAACCTCACAGAGGGCTAGTTCCAAAAGTTGCATGTTCAGCTGGAGCTGAACTTTAGTTCCAAGAAGTGAATGTCTATAATTTTCTGAAATATTTCAGTGAATATATTACAAGTGTATTATTGCTCCCTATATTCTATGAAAAAATACTAGTTGCTCAGTCATGTCTGACTCTGTGACTCCATGGACAGTCGCCTGCCTGGGGTCTTCTATCCATGGAATTCTGCAGGCAAGAATACTGGAGTGGGTAGTCATTCCCTTCTCCACGGGCTCTTCCTAACCCAGGGATTGAACCTGGGTCTCCTGAATTGCAGGCAGATTCTTTACTGTCTGAGCCACCAAATTCTATAGCCAGAGTTAAATACTATAAGTTTATCTTTTATTTCGCTCATTTCCCCCAATTTATCTGCTACTTAATTTTCTGTTATTGGGAAATTTTCCCTTAAAAACCGAATGAAATTAAAATGATAGCAGTTCTGATTTATACACTTGTAGAGATGCAAAACAGAAACAGTGTGATCTTTCTTTAAAAGAAATCACAGGCAGGTTCTGTGGCTCTCCTCTGTCTCCAAGGTTGTATGACCTTGGGAAGAATATGTAACCTGAGTTGTATCAACAGAACTGTGCTGGTGGTGTTTCTATCATTATTTGTCATATCTTTTGCAGAGGAAAATTTCTCATCCTGATCTTATAAACAAGTAATGTAGGGCTCAGAGTTCAGGAATCTGTCCAAAGTCCAAGCTCACTGCTTTGAGAACTGGATTTGAACCTAAGATACCTGTCTACAAAAACTTTCCACAAACCCATATGAGCTAGCCTGCCCTTTTGAATTCTGATATTGTAAGACTCCATTTTTCCCACCACTCATTATTAAATACTCCATTCTTAGAAGAGCAAGCTAAGAGAACATTCACATGACCAGAAATGAAACCCCAGATACAGAAACATCCTTTGTGAAACCTTTAGCTTGTATTTCTTCTGTAGACTATTCACTCTCAAACTTGCAGATCACAAACAGCCTTTAGAAAACAGATTCCATACAGGAAAGAGAGTCATGGACTCATTTAACCAAGTTATCAAGACATTTATGACATGCCTGTAAGAGTGAGGCCAAACTGATCAAGGTGATAGTTTAAATGCTTTAAGAAAAACTTAGTTCGTGGGAATGTGATTTCAATTCTGTTATTTATGATTCATTGTATTATGACGTTCATAAGCATTCATATTTGCAAAGCATTTTATGATCCTTCTTGCTCTGTTGCAAAATCTCATTTACAGAAAATGCTGTCACACCTTTTACCAAGAAGGAAACTAAATGAGTTACAAGGTACTTAAGAAATTTACATTCATCAGCAAGGCAAGAATGCTGTAGAATATTAGCTTTCATTTCTTATTCCACTGTCATCAAAGCTTTCTGCTTCTGGAGTGAGCCAATAAGAAGTCATGTCATCTTTTGGATCAGGGTGTTTGCATATCTATCCACTAAGTGAAAGTCACTCAGTTGTGTCTGATTCTTTGTGATCCCATGAACTATACAGTCCATGGAATTCTCCAGACCAGAATACTAGAGTAGGTAGCCTTTCCTTTCTCCAGGAAGCTTCCCAACCCAGGTGTCAAACCCAGGTTTCCTGCATTGCAGGCAGATTCTCTACCAGCTGAGCCACAGGGAAGCCCAAGAATACTGGAGTGGGTAGCCTATCCCTTCTCCAGGGGATCTTCCCCAACCCAGGAATTGAACCGAGGCCTCCTGCATTGCAGGCAGATTCTTTACCAACTGAGCTATCAGGAAAGCCCTGATATCCACTACTTATCCATTTATCATTATCTATGCACTACTCATTATCTATCCACTACTTATCTGTTTATCAACCACTAACCAGTGGTTCAGCTTTAAAGAATCTGCCTGGCAAGCAGGAGATGCATGTTCGGTTCCTAGGTCAAGAAGAGGCCCTGGAGAATGAAATGGCAACCTACTGCTACTCTAGTATTCTTGTCTGGGAAATTCCGTGGACAGAGGAGCCTGGTGGGCTACAGTCCCTGGGGCTGCAAACAGTAGGGCACGACTTAGTAACTAAACAGCAGAAGCAGCAAGCCATGTGCCAGCTAGCCTGCAAAGACACTGTGTTAAATATTGTCCATTGTCTATGTGGTTTTGTCCCTTCTCCCACCTGGGTCTTAGCTCTAAAGCAGGACAGCTAAGTTAATTTGGGCAAGTCACTTAACCTCTCTGAACTTCAGACGCTTACTTCACCAAAATGCTATGTGGGCAAAATAGTAATTGACCTGCCACAAGGTAGACATGCAGTAAGTGTAAATTTTAACCTTCCTCCTGGCCAAACCTATTTCAGAACTCACCTCTCTTTTCCCTTTGATGTAATGTAAGAGAGAGAGGAAAAAAAAAAAAAAAACTTTACTAGTAACGGATTAAAGAGAGGGATTCCAGGGTCCTTTCATTGTGCAGGCATGAGAATCACCCTGAAAAGTAGTAAGAAGCTCTTAATATTTTTTATGCTGTTGTCTCCTATAATTCTATACCTATGGAGTGGTTTAGTACATCCTTTTAAAAATCATTTAAAACTAATAGATATTTATTGTTGCCCCATAAGTACCTCTTCTCATATTGAAATGTCCTTGTTATGTTTTTAATAATTTGGGGTCTGGATACTTAAAGACAGATACAGAGTAAGAGTCTACTAAGACTTTGCTTCTCAACTATGTCAAGTCATAAAGTCACCTGAGTTGAGGAGGGAAGTTTCAGGGTCCATCCCTGGGCTCCCAAGTCCGAATCTCCATTACAGAAGTCTAGGAGTCTCTGCTATTAACACATAACACTGTGTTACTTCTGATGTGGCCAGTTTAGGGGCACACTGCTTTGGGAACTAGATGACAGAGGAATTGCTAACAGCTTTAAAAGAGATTGAGTACAACACAGAGGGTCCCTGAGTCACTGGCAAATCCTAAAAGATGTCAGAAATTGAGCATGCAGCTTCTCCATTTACCACTCATTTGCTGCATCTGACGGGTACACCTCACCTATTTGGAGTTGCCTTAATGCTTCACGCAAAGTAATGTGACCTAAGTGTGATAAAGTGAGCTCCATTACACAAAGTGGCAGTTCTTCCTAAACCCACTGGATTTGTTTCCAGGGGCAAAACATCTGTTTCTACCTTCTTGTTGTTTTTCAATCACTAAATCGTGTCCAACTTTTTGCAACCCATGGACCAGAGCATGCCAGGCTTCCCTGTCCCTCACTATCTCCCTGAGTTTGTCCAAGATCATGTCCATTGAATCAGTGATGCTATGCAACCATCTCATCCTCTGCTGCCCTCTGTCTTCTCCTTTTGCCTTCAGCCTTTCCCAGCATCAGGGTGTTTTCCAATGAGTGACTCTTCGCATCAGGTGGCCCAAGTGTTGGAGCTTCAGCTTCAGCATCACTGCTTCCAATGAGTATTCAGGGTTGATTTCCTGTAGAATTGACTAGTTTGATCTCTGTGCTGTCCAAGCTCCTCTAACTCCTCACAAATGTACATGCACACACCCACAACACTCACAAACACAAGCAGCTAAGAAGTACACATGATCATAAGTCCCCAGAAAGATGCCTTACTCCTTCCAATGGGTCCAGACTGATTGGATAAGCTTAATACTCACAGGATACACACTTGATACATTTCAGTTTAGGACATCTGTCTTGTTTGAAGGATGTAATTTCATGGCAGAGTCTATGTAAATTGCTTGCACTATGTGGAATCCTGAGCCATTTCTAAAGGAGGGCATAATCATAGCCTTGAGACAGAAGGAAAAAAATCTACTTAGCTGATGGTGATGAGTTGCACAGCAACTGAAACAAACTGTAAGAACTTTCTCAGTTGGAGCAGACATTATGAATTCTGGGAATTCAGTCTTTTTAAAATAAGCCAAATCATAGGAAAGGAAATATATCTGCTCTGAATGGAAACTTTTACTCTCTGTCAAGTGCTGAATAGGTGAAAACTTGCCTGGAATATTTTCCTGAACAAACTCTTTGACTCCTTCCTGTTTTTTCTATAGTAGGCTTTTAAAATTATTATTTACCTTTGTTTTCTTTTTTCTTCACTAGAGACTCAGTATTTAGGTTTTGACAGAGCAGAGGGGAAGGAGATGGTTAAAAAAAACAAATGTTGGCCCAAGATCCCAGTTTCATCTTTGATCTGGGTTGACTCTATTTCTCTCCTAGTTAACAGTTAACTTGGTAGTGGTTAATCTGTAAAATGAGAATATGTCACTGATCCAATTGCATAACCATCTGTTTTACCTTTCTACACATTTCTATGTAGAATATGCCATAATCTCAGCCCTGTGTCTACTAGAGGAGGCGGACGCGTTGACAGTGGAGCAATGGTAGGCATGTACTGTAGGTATCGGGAAATGAAAGGAGGTTTCTGTGAGTAGCAAACAACAAAACCAATCCCCTGCCCGAGGTGTAGGGATCTCCCCTTTATTTTATAGCAATTAAAACCAGCCCAGCATGCAAACCCAAAGGTAACACTCTCTTATTCCCCACCCTCTCCTCACTTCACCTCCAATTCCAGTTCCCAGTGCTAACAGCGGAGAAGGTTTCTTCTGCAAATTTCTCTTATAAAAGTATACCAGCATAGATTATGCTTTTCCTCTAAAAAGGATCATACTATGCATGTTGCTCAGCATCCTGTTTCCTTCCTCACTTTACACACATGTCAACCACTACCTGTCTGGCTCTCTCCTTCCCTCACAGCTCACCTCTAACGTCACCTCCTCAGAGAGGTGTTTCCTGATCCTCCACCCATTAGACTGTAATCTGCCTGTGGCCGTGACTTTAGCTGTACCCCCTGGTGACTAGACCAGTGCCAGCACACAGCATGTTCTCAGTAAATCCTTGGTAAATGGATGGATCTGAATCCTCCAGCCACTTGCTGTGGGAGTGAGAGTGTGGATGAACTGATTTGTCAAACCAGTGCCCTTACTGATGGGTACACAGGCTCTTTCAAGCTTTAGTCATTCAAGCAATGCTGCTTTGCCTGTGCTTATAAGAGAATGTCTTCCCTGGTGGCTCAGACGGTAAAGCGTCTGCCTACAGTGCAGGAGACCTGGGTTCAATCCCTGGGTCGAGAAGATCTCCTGGAGAAGGAAATGGCAACCCATTCCAGTATTCTTGCCTGGAATATCCTGAAAATCCCATGGACAGAGGAGCCTGGTAGGCTACAGTCAATGAGATTGCAAAGAGTCGGACACGACTGAGCGACTTCACTTTCATTTCCACTTTATAAGAGAATGTCAGAAAATGGGATTGCTGGGTCAAGGGATAGATGCATTTTCATTTTGAATAGAAGATGCCCAATTACACTATCAAAAGATTATTGCTATTCACACCCACCAGCAATGACTGAAAGCATCTGTTTTCCCCCAGTTTTCTCTTGATATTATTGGTTTTTAATCTTACCTGGAGGTGGGTGTAGCAGGAGGTGGAACTGTGTTTGAATTGGTATTTCCATGTAAATTACAAAGATTGAATATTTTAATATGTTTATTGGCCGTTTTCTGTGAATCTCCTGTTTGTAACATTTTGCAGTTTGTGCTGGTTTCTCTGTCATCTTGTCAACAACTTGTAGCTGCCATTAGTATTGAGCATATTAGTCCTTCACTTGTTATGTGTGGCTATTACCTTTCCCAGGCTACCTTTTGTCATTCGTTTACTATTTTTGCCATAGAAAGCTTTACATTTTTATATAGTCTAACAGCCTTTTACAAGGAGCTTAGCTCAGTGCTCTGTTGTGACCTAGATGACTGGGATGGAAAGAAGGTCCACGAAGGAGGAGGTATATGTATAATATAGCTGATTCACTTTGCTGTGCAGTAAAAACATAGAGTTAAAAACTAAAGCAAAAACTAACAATCCCAATTAAAAGAATTTTTTTTAGGAAATAAATGTTATTTAAATTTTATAAAACTGCTTTTTAGGCCTCTGAGTGTCCATTTTTTAACTTTGTTTTTAATTGGAGGATAATTGCTTTGTAATATTTTATTGGTTTCTGTCATATATCAATGAATATGATTCAGAAAATGCATCAGCCATAGGTATGAGTGTCCAGTTCTGAATATGAAAGTTTCTCTTATCCAAGGCTAAAAAATAATCTTAATTTTTTTTTTTGGTGATATTTTAATTTTTAAGTAATTAAGTCTCTTGTCCAAAAGGAATTTTTATTAATATATGGCAAGATATAGTGATTGAGCTTTAGCTTTGTTCTTCCAAATAGATTTTCAGTTATATCAATATCATCTTTTAAATAAACCATCTTTTAAATAAACCACCTTTTCCTGACTGAATTAAAGTTTAAATGTATGACTTTGATTTAAATATACTAAATACACAATAGGCATATAAAAGTAGATATATATAGACTTACATATATACTGTATATGTATATATGTGTGTATGTGTACACATATATGAAGGTAAATCTATTTCTTGATTCTATTTTGTCTCCCTCACCTACTTGTCTATTCTTACATATTTCTTATATATATTTAATGTCTCTTTATATAACTCTTATTGTGATATTTATAAGTTTGAAAATTTTATAAATTTCCCCTTACAAATCTTTTCTAAAATACTTTTCTGCTCTTTCTAGTCTCAAATATTATTTTGTTTGTTGTTTAAAATCATTTATTTTCATTAAGCCTATCAGAATTCTGCATAAAGTTGGGCTTTTGAAAGAAAGACATTTGGCTTCACTGTAGGAAGTGGACTGGAGTAAGGGGAGGCAAAAACAAAGAGATGGTTAAGGGGTGGTATCAGTAATGTGGGTTTCCCAGGTGGCACCAAGTGATAAAGAATCCACCTGCCAGTGCAGGAGATGCAAGAGACGTGAGTTCAATCCCTGGATTGGGAAAATCTGAAGTAGAAAATGGCAACCCACTCCAGTATTCTTGCCTGGAAAATTCCATGGACAGAGAAACCTGGTGGGCTACAGTCCATGTGATCACAAAGAGTCAGAGAGCTGCTTGAAACAGGGTCTGAACCAAAGGGATGACAGGAGAGTACACCATTTCCAAAAGAGAACCAACTGGACTTTGATCTTTGGATATGAAGTACAAAGGAAAGTCAGTCAAAGCTAGCAGACTGGAGGACTGGGCAAGGTGTAAAACAAACCGTCTTCCAGAGTTAGGACTACAGGGCAAGAAGTAGGCTTGCAGGTGGACAGAAGGGAAGAAGATGTGTCCACTTGTAGGTAAACTGAGCTTGATGGATGAAGGCCATTGATAAGTAGACAGATAGTGGTGATGATACAGATGATTTGGGTGATTTAAAAATATTTTAGGGACGTCCCTGGCATTCCAGTGATTAAGAATCCACCTTCCAGTGAAGGACGTGTGGGTTCCGCCCCTGGTCAGGCAGCTAAGATCCCACATGCTTGCAGCCAAAAGAACAAAACATAAAACAGAAGGAATATTGTAATGAATTCAATAAAGACTTGAAAAATAGTCCACATCAAAACAAATATTTAAAAATATTTTTAAGAGATTTTCAAATAAAGTTCCAGCGTCTTTCACACATAGTGAGGTACTTACTTTCTTGTGAGGCCCTTCTATTTTATGACTCATTCTTTGGGCACTTGAGGGCATTATTATAAATAATTACAGAATTAACATATCTCTTCTTGAAGAGCAGAAACTTGTCCATTTGTGGCAAAAGGCTAGTTTTTGAAAATGTTTATTCCTCTTTAGTAGAAATATTTTTCAACAAATACTGCATATGAATAGCTTTATAAAATATTTTTGCAAAGCTGAGTATTATTTTAAGGTCACTGTATTTTTCTCTATGTCATAAAGTTCTGTTTTGACTACTGAATCTAAATAATTTTACCTGTCAGAATTACACATCAGTTTGTCTCAAGGTATTGTGTAAATAGGCTTATTCTCATAGCTTTTTCATTCATTTTTTCTTTTCAGAACTTGACAGCCTGGAGGAGTTAGGGAAAAAGCGCATCTGCAGGATCATCACTAAGGATTTCCCCCAGTATTTTGCAGTGGTTTCACGGATTAAGCAGGAAAGCAATCAGATTGGTCCTGAAGGTGGAATTCTGAGCAGCACCACTGTGCCCCTTGTCCAGGCTTCTTTCCCAGAGGGTGCTTTAACCAAAAGAATTCGAGTAGGCCTCCAGGTAATGTTCACAAAAAGTTTTCTCCTTGGTACACAGAGAGAGCATGTGAGCATGTTCTGCTCTGGAAACGGCTGTCATCACTCATCCTAATGATATATTGCTAACTGAAGCATTGGGCCATTGGGGGAATCATCAATCTATCTTAAATAAAAAGTACAAAGTTAGCTAAGAAGCTTATCAAAATAGGTACATAGTTTAGGGTTTTTCTGTTTAGATGTATCACTTGAAACATCTTTTTTGTTTGTATGATAGAAAAAAAGATAAAAGATCCTTTTTAATCATAGATTATTGGTCTCAGTAATGTGGAGCAACAAAGCACCAAAGAGCACATATGCCATTATAGAAACAAACCATATTTCATTTGGTTTATGATACGCCACATCACAAAAATCAGTAATAGTGAAACTTGCAAGCTTTCAAATTTTAGTTCAAGCAAATCATAAATGCTGAGTTTTATCCAACCAGTTGGAACCTGTTTTGGTTTGGAAAGCTGGCTGAAACTCTTGGCAAGAATGGTCTTTCTTGAGTTTATTCATTTCTGTTAGAACCTAGCCAGAACTCTATTTTTCCTACCGAATAAGGAAAATAACCTGAAATAACTTTGTTTTGTTACTTAATATGGTAATTAATAATTTGAGAGTTCAGTAAACATTTGGACCTAAAGAGACTACCTTATATTTCAGTAGTATGAAGTTTCCTTCAAGTGTCCCCCATATTGAATATTTTACCAAACGGCAAAGAAACAAAAAGAAGAAGAATTAGACTTGTTAGACTAGAATTGACATCCATTGCAATCTCATATGCCTTTTTGTTACTTAACTCTGGAAACGTCCATTTTTACATGAGTATAAGTTGCCTTTGTAGTATTTTCCTAAATGCCCTGCATAGATATAAAAGATACTCGACTCAATGTCTGTTGTCCTTTGGATTAGACCAAGAGGTTTCTCTGCTCTGAGATCCGATTCCCTCTCTCTTTCTTGCAAGCCCAGGCCTGTGTTCTGTTGGGGACATACTCGAGCTGTTCGTGCTAACAGCGTTGTATTTGATTCATTCTTTCCTGAAACAGAAAGGAGGAATAAGAGAGACTTTTCTTTTGCCCCGTAAATTTTTAATAAGTTTTCTTTGAAATAACAAAAGTTCTGGGGGTTATAGTCTCTTCCATTTCCAAATACCAATAAACATATTAAAATATGCTAAACTTCACTCAGTAAAACATCTAACATTAAGAAAAAAAGACAGACAATACCAGGTGTCAGCAAATACGCAGAACAACTAGAACACTCACACCTGCTGGTGAGAATCAGAAGTGGTCCTGCAACCAGCGTTTGGAAAACGGCGTGGCGGTTCTGTCATAATGGTTGTCATACGTGTACCTCAAACAGCAATCTGGCTCTTAGAAATGTAACTACCAGAAATCCCTACATATGGCCATCACCAGGCATACACAAGAATGTTCACAGCAGAAGTAAGACATTTTTTGGTTGTTGTTTTTGGTCTTTTCCTCCTCAACTAAAAAGTCAACTTTCTGATAAGAGAAAAATGTCCAACTTCATTTAAGGTCCCTCTCTCTCGTCTCTA
The DNA here is from genome assembly GCA_917880005.1 of Nanger dama. NCBI lineage: Eukaryota > Metazoa > Chordata > Mammalia > Artiodactyla > Bovidae > Nanger > Nanger dama. The sequence continues at coordinate 29,992,566 of CAKJTW010000028.1, forward strand.
GGCCCAGCCTGTTCCAGATGAAATTGTGAAAAAGATCCTTGGAAACAAAGCAACATTTAGCCCAATTGTCACTGTGGAACCAAGAAGAAGGAAATTCCATAAGCCTATCACAATGACCATTCCGGTGCCCCCCAGCCTCGGGAGAAGGCGTCTCCAACGGGTACAAGGGAGACGCCACACCCAATCTGCGCCTCCTCTGCAGCATTACAGGTTTGGTGGAGTTGCTGCTGTTCTTGCTGTTTTTGCCGTAGCACTTGGCAATGATTCTGTACAAAGACAGAAAACCTTTCAACATCCCTACCAACATTATAAATAGAGTAGGAAAAAAAAACCCAAATACATTTTACTTGTCCATCACCTCATCTCTATTATCCTTGTAATTATTTCTTGAAGATGCTGATAGCATGACTGTTAAAATTCAGTGATACCATTTTTCCTGCTTTTAAGTTTAGTGTTAATAATAGAGCTTTTTAAAGGTGATTGAAGTATTACTGAATTTACTGGAGCAATCTAGTAATCTCTCTCTGACTTAGGTTACTGACCTAGAAACACCCTGTAAGCTACAGGAAATTGGGTGGGCTCTGGGGAAAACAGAGGCTCCCACAAAGGACCAAGAGTAGGGAAGAGCCCAGTGAATACATGATTCTTTTTACCTACTCTGTTCACAAGTGTGATCCAAGAGACTAAACATGTAGGGTTTAGGTGATAGGCATCTTTTGTGATAAGCTCCCAGAATCCAGAGCTAACGCATCATCTGATTAACCTAACATGCTGTTTAACTTAAAGTCCAAGGTTAAGATAGGTTTTCTCATTTGTTTTTTTCTAAAGAATAATTTTAATGATGGGTTCCCTTTTAGCCTGGGAAATTAAATGATTCAGGCAAGATAAAATGGACTTTCTCTTAACTTTCTGATAGTTCTTGCCATTGTTGTATTTTTTAAAAATCATATTGTCTACCTGAAGCAACAAATCTTTGCACTTGTAGATTATGGCTTAAAATGAAGTTGTGTGCCCCAAGTTTAAGCCATTCATTAGTATCTAGACAAACAGAAAAGTTTTTTTTTTTCCTAATCTAATATTATCTTACAAGGAGATAACTATAAGCTGGTAATAGGAAAGTAGAGAGGAAAACCACCTTTAGTGCATGTCATTAATTGAAAGTGTTCGAATTTTACAAGTTACTGGCTATATAGAAAGAACAGGATGATGATAAAAATTTTATAAGGAGCGTATCTATAATAAAGTCAATATATCTGCTGCTGTTCTCTCAGGGGGCACATCGCCTGCTCAGTGGGAAGATATCACAGGAACTACTCCTTTGACATTTATAAAGGATTGTGTCTCTTTTACAACCAATGTTTCAGCCAGGTATGAAAATAAAGGCTTTCAAAAAGCACTAGGAATTGTTTTATATTACATTTTGGAAAGTAAAAAAATGTTTAATACAGTATGATTATTCTTTAAAATGTTGATGGTAAAGTTGGGCCTAACTCCAGAAATTTTAAATTCACTTGGATGTCATCTTATCCAGTCCTCACAGGAAGCTGTAAGATGGTAAACTTGCTTCTTCCAGTAGAAATTCTTAGCAATTCATAAAAACTAATAAGATTTCCTGTCTTTCCTATTTTCTACCATAAAATTCTTGTTCCTTCCAAGGTGAAGTAATAAATTCTTAAACAGGAGTAGAAAGGAAGGTTTATTATGGGTATGTATAAGATGGGAAGGAGAGTTTTATGGAAAGGAAAATAGAGGAAAAAATTCCTTAGCATTTTCTTAGCAAAATCATAACAAATAATAAATGTAGGGTTTCTTAGTTTGATAAACACAGTAAACAACTTTGCTATTTGTTTAAATGAACAAGTAATGTTTTGGTTTAGTTCCTTTATATACTCTACTTTTTCTAAATGGTAAATTTTGTAAGATTTGGCTTTGAAATCTCATTTTTATGCTTTTGTTGCTGTCTTGTTTCTGTCTTCCTCAGATTCTGGCTTGCAGACTGCCATCAAGTTTTAGAAACTGTAGGGCTAGCCACACAGCTGTACAGAGAATTAATATGTGTTCCATATATGGCCAAGTTTGTTGTTTTTGCCAAAATGAATGATCCTATAGAATCCTCTCTGCGATGTTTCTGCATGACAGATGATAAAGTGGATAAAACTTTAGAGCAGCAAGAGAATTTTGAGGAAGTTGCAAGAAGCAAAGACATTGAGGTACCTTGTTTTCAGCAAGTTCATTCTATTACATTCTCCAGATACAGAGTTTTCCATTTTGAGGTCATAATATAGCATGTACTATACATTTCAAGTTCGTTGTTAATTTTAGTTTTCGTTTTAAAATTTTGATACAGATTCACTCTTAAATAATTTTTAGTATCTTTGAGACTACTTTAGTTGGTTAAAATGCACCACCAAGGACTCTTAAATAATTTTAAGTATCTTTGAGACTATTTCAGTTGGTTAAAATACACCACCAAGGAATCTAGGTCATGATCACAATTTTCCTGTGGCTACCTGAGTTATTATCATAGTCACTGTCTATACACATCACCATGATTTTCCATTTTTCAAACCAGTAATCAGATAAGTATCCAGGAGTCCAAAACAACTTTCAGACTCTATGGATAAGTGATTGATGTTACGCACATTCTCAAATATGTTTAAAATTGGGAGAATAAATCTGTAATTCGCTTACATGTCCATGTTACAGTTTCCAATCACAGTTACTGTGAACCAATAATTATTTTTGTGGTAAATAGATGTAACTGCCCAATCAGAAGACAAATGTGACATAGAAACATATCAATCTTAATGTTATATTGACTTAAGATCTCAGAACTCTTTTAATTTAAATGAACATTAAATTATGTATTTCTTTTACTCTAAAAGGTTCTTGAAGGAAAACCTATTTATGTTGATTGTTATGGAAACCTGGCCCCACTTACCAAAGGAGGACAGCAACTTGTTTTTAATTTTTATGCTTTCAAAGAAAATAGACTGCCATTTTCCATCAAGGTAAATCACCTTCAAGAGAGATCCTGTGGATTTTTAAAAATACTCTTAAAGATTAAAACAGATTCTAATGATTTATTCTGTTTAAAATATCCCTCCAAACTTTAATGCATAGGAATGAGATCATATTTTTGTCCTAGGTCTGTGTCAGTGTACTTCTGAGCCAGGAAAAACTTTAGAATTAGTAAAAAGAGTTTCTACCTTTTAAACAGTTAAGTGATCATTTATATTTAGACAAATGTTTGTAAGCCCAAGCAGTCTAGAGCAATAACACGCATCATATCTGGAATGCTCAGTAATCAAATAATGGATGAAATCCAGATTGAGTATTCGTTTCATCTTTATTTCTGGTCAAGCCCAGGACATTCTGGAGAGACTGTCTTCTTCCTCAGAGAACCAAAAGATATAGGGCACTTGTTTTATTATTATTTTCTTCTGTTATTGTTAAAACTGAGGCTTTGAAAAAAATTATTGGACAGGAAGAAAATGAATACAACTCAGACTATTGGATTGTCAGGATAAGACAAGCCAATACAACATTCCTGTGTTTAGACTATTGAATGGGCATTCTAAATCTTGCCAAGTTTAAATGTGACTACGTTGGCTGACATGAGATTGTTATCACCTTTTCCCTTTACTTTTCCTGCCTCTCAAAGGGTCCCATAAAACAAACATACTTAACTCTTAAACAGACAGGAATTCTCAGGAAAGTCTCTTTATATAACTGTCAACTACCTTAATTCTTCTAGATTAGAGACACCAGCCAAGAGCCCTGTGGCCGTCTGTCTTTTCTGAAAGAACCAAAGACAACAAAAGGATTGCCTCAAACAGCTGTCTGCAACTTAAACATCACTCTGCCAGCACATAAAAGGTATCTTTTAATACTGGTTTATTTTAACTTTTTCCCCTGGTCTTGAAGAAGTAGGCCCTTGGTGTGCAATTAAGGAATGCTTTGTAACATGATTAAAGCTCTTGAAACTCAAGTTTTATTAGTTTCTTTGTGTAGATTGACTAAGTCTTGTGACTGTGGTGTCAAATTCTTATGGTTTGTATAATGGAGTCCTCTGTTTATTGCTTCTGCTTCTGCTGGTAGTTCATAGTTATTTTTTTCTTTTTTGCTTTCAAATAATGTCACACATTAATTTGCCATGGATGTGTAGCTCTTGATATTTTTCGTTGGCTTCTTTTGGTTTACTTTGCTTTCTAAAGCAGCTTGCATTTTGTGCTCCCTATTCAGTCCTTTTCATATCCTGATATTCTTTTCCCTGCTGTCCATTATAATATTCCTTGTCTCTGCAATGCATCTTGGGACCAAAAGGAGACAGAGTCAGATCAAGATGATGAGGTAATATGAACACTTCTGCTTTTACTCTATCAGAGATAGACTAGAAACAGAATCTGTATAAAAGAAGGTACAGAGGGCTGAAGTGTGGGAAACGTATTATATTTTTGCATCTCTTAGCTTAAATGAGATAAAGGATACATATTTTTTTCCTTAAAGAATAATTTATTCTTCCACATATACAGAAGAGTAATTCAGTACATTTAATAAAATTAAAATCCGGCTAATGACTTAAAAAGAGAAACTGAAGTTTTTAGTTTAGCATTTTTAATGTGATAGACTGGCATGTATAAATATACATTTGTGTGTATTTTCACCTAGTATATACTGTATTAAGTTTTAAATCAAAGATAGTGATAATATATGATATTTTATGTGTTGTATATACTATAAAATGTGTTCAATGGCTCTTGATAAATATTGATATTCTATTAAAAGACATCTATCTTAGCCATTTTTTAAGAGTATAATTGTTCAATTAAGTTTCATAAGTTATCTCCTAATATTTCTCCAAGTTATAAGATCATTGGATTTTTAAAACTCACAGCTCAGTAATATTAAATAGAATCAGCAGCTTTAAGATTCAGTAACATTACTTCAATAAAGCCATTAACCTGTTTGTAAGCTCCTCATCTATGTTTTATGCCTATGAACATACAGAAACAATAGCAGTAATCAGAATGATAAACTTTGTGTGCCTTTTTCCTTGAATGTACTCACAAAGAGTGAGTGTACATCGTGATGTATGTGCTTTCAATATGAACAAATTTGGGAGAATTTATTGCTCAGCGTCAGAAGTCTCTGTAACGCTCGTCTTTTATTTGTAGTTCCCTGTAGTCTGCTGTGTTGGTGCTCTTATATTTTGCTAAGTGATAGTTATTTGGTGAAGATAGTGGGATGGGGCTGTAGAATGACAGTGGGGAACTAATATTTCCCTAAGAAAATCTGTTAAGAAAAATAAGGATAAACAAGATATCGACATGCCATTCTACAAAATGTTTCAAAATGATGAAAATGTCCCAAGGAACTGGAACATAATCGTTCTCTTCTTTTTCTTTTCCAGACCGAGAAAACGGATAGACGACAGAGTTTTGCATCGTTAGCTTTACGTAAGCGCTACAGCTACTTGACTGAGCCTGGAATGAGTGAGTTTCCTAACACATTTACTAATCTACGTGGATTTTTATAAGAAGAGACATTTTTCTATACAAACAGAATTTTGGAGTCATGTGAAAGAAAACTCAATGGCAAAAGAAAACTGCCTACAGAAAAATTTTATCATGAGATCTAAGTAATATTTTGTACATAGTTGAAGATACAAGCTACAGACAGCCCCAGATCATACCTTTAAAAGTTTTTTTAAGCCATTAGCTTTTTTTTTTTTTTTTTTTTTTTTAGAATTAGAAACATCTCACTTGAGTTTGAAAACCCTGATTTCACTTTGGCTGCTAACTGTGTTAGGAGATAATACTATACCAAGATTGGTTTAAATCTATGCTAAAAAGAGAAAACATTTTCATACATGTCAGATAGTATAAAAGATGATAAAGTAACTCTGGTCATTATTTCATTTGTCCTAATATAGATAGGTCATTCTAGCTTCGTCCTGATTCTTTTTTCCCCAGTTGGCAGGAATTAGATTTTCCTACCTTCCTGAGGTAGCATTTGTTTACTGATTTCTAATTCCTCCCACTCCCTCCCTTCCTCCCTCTGCTCTTTATTAAATATCAACTCTAAGGTTGGGCTTTACTAGACCAGTTAAACCCCTTTCTTCTCTCAGTAAATGTTTTGGTTCACTGTTAACTAGCTTGCAAGTATCAAGGCATAGATTCATCCAGTCATATTCATTCATTTTCTCCCTTTGTCCTCTCTCCCCTCCTTCCTTCCTCCTTATGGTTATCACCTCTGGTGATCACGGCCCTCAAGATAACTCTCTCCACCAACAGGAACTAAGAGTATGTTTGACTGATGTGGCATGGTGCCACTTTAACCATCAGAGGAGGATTTATGCAAACATTGTTTTTAAATTAGTGAATCATTTCTGGCTGTTTCCCATTACTCATAGTTACCTGAGTTCAAGGAGGATTGGAAGTTTACCAGTAAGAACCACAACTGTTTTTTCCCATCTTGCCTGGATTCTTGCTTCTGTGGGCCAACATAACATATTAAATATGCAGCAGGAAACTACTCCACTACTTCATTCAGGTGGTCTTAGCATAATCTTCTGGAATCTATCCCCTGGAGAGCTCTTACATTCAGACACAAACAGGGAGCATAAGAGAAAGGAAAACCCAACCACACTCATGAATTTCTTCCAGATCTCTTTTTTTCCTCTAGTATAACTATCTAAATCTTTCCAAAACCATAAGGGCTGAAATTAACTCTCATTATGCCATAAAGCAGGGAAAGTGTGTGTGTTTAACTAGATGTATGTATAAATTTCCTGGATAGATGCTTTCCTTGAGATACTGCTTTGCCTCAAAGCTAGGGCTTTCGTGACATGGCTGTTTGGGACTCCCAGGCCACATCCTTAAGCTCTGGACAGGCTCCAGCTACTTGAGGTCAGCTACCTCTGGACAGCTAGCTCCTATGTGATTTTTGTGCCCTAAGGTGTGTATTTGGGGAATATCTGAGTTGCAGGATCAGGTGCATGTGCTGACGTCAGTTGAATTTTCCCCACTTCTGAAATGGCTGCTACTTTCCAGTTAGCTTCATGAAGGTATATGCAGTTTGTCTTCCTTGGGGCTCTCTTCTCTGTTCTATGAGAGGGAGCATAATGGGAAGAAGAATGGGAAGGAGTAAGAAAGGACTAAAAGAAAAACTAGGGAAATGTTATGACTCCTAAATTGGTGTTAGAAGAGAAAGTGAATGCAGTTTTTCCCATAGTTCCCTGTTCTTTCCACCTACCCAACCCACCCAACCTCTAAAAAAAAAAGATTCTGGTATAATTCAGTGCTTGACATCCAGAATTCCCTTTGTTATAAGTGAAGAGTGAAAGTTGCTCAGTTGTGCCCAACTCTTTGGACCCCCTGTCAGGCTCCTCTGTCCATGGAATTCTCCAGGCCAGAATACTGGAGTGGGTAGCCATTTCCTTCTCTGGGGATCTTCCCAACCCAGGGATCAAACCCAGGTTTCCCACACTGCAGGCGGATTCTTTACCATCTGAGCCACCAGGGAAGGCCTTTGTTATAAAGGGTATCACAAAATATGTATCATTAAAGCATAGAATATGTAACTAATCAGTAACTCGGCTGCTTTGTGCAAAGCATAAAACCATAGATGTGGTTCAGAAGACTTCTCTGCTTAGTGGAGCCAGACTTAAGTGGTAAAACAGAGATGCTCTGCCAGTTTCTGGTAGTTATAAAAATAAATCCTTCCTTGGGACATTGAACTGAGCCCAAATCACTGAACTGAAGGAATCCCTAAACCTTCCATTTGCAGTGTGGTGTTCCCAAAAGAATTAAATAATATAATATTGAGAATTATGACTAGGAGGGGTAATGAATGGGTGAGTTTTTCCTGAGTTCTTCCACTTCTCTTTAGAATAATATGTTCAGACATTCAGAACATATCTGAATGTAAATGTACACTAGGAATGAAAATCCTCGCCCCTGTGGGAGTAGCTGCTAATCCAAGGGCTGGATTGCAGCAATGGCAGGAGCACAGCATGAAGAGGAACGCAAAGATGGAGCAGATTCTCATTTCCTCTTCGAGTTTCACTCTTATTCTGAGCCAGTGCTTTCTGGGAGCGAGACTGTACTCAACTCTGACGTAGAACTTAACCTTCGGCAGGCATTTCAAACCTCTGTGACCAGCTTGGTTTGTTTCTTAGAACTGTAGAAATAGAGAGGACTCGGTGTGTGCTTGCCATCCCCCAGCGAGTACGTGGACTTCATCTGTATGTTTCTTGTCCCATTGCCAGAAGATGCTGGTATTAAACCCATCTTTCCTAGTGGTAGGTCTGTCTCATGGCTTCTGCAGTGTTTGGGGTGTCCATGAGTCCCATGAATATTCTGGGACGACCCCAGAATTGGCCCCTCTGTTACTGATTAAACATATATACAGATATATTCTGTATCCCACTGTAGATATGTAAATATGGGGTATTAAAAATATGACTGTGCTTTTTAAATTTCCCCCATGATACCTTTTGAGAATTAAAAGCATAATGGATTATGAAAAGTATCTGAGTGCTATGTGCTTTTGTCCATAATAAAGACAAACCAGACATGGATACATCCTGTTGCAGAGGGATTTTTTCGTATGTAGTATTAAATATTTTCATAAAAATCTCAAAAGGTACCAAGACTTAACATCTCATGGAAAAAGTGTACTCTTCTTTCTAAATGCTCTTGTGAAAGTATTTTTAAAGTTTGCACATTGTGCATAATATGGCATAAAAACTGTATTACTTCTTTGGCTTGTTTGCCATGATATATCGTGCATGAGAAAATGTTTTCAGTTGCTTTGCTTGCTTATGATAACCATGAACCATATTTCTGGTTTTTTTCCCTTTTGTGTGTGTGTATGTGTACACATGCATTCTAAAATCATTTCATATTATGTTTCTTTTTTCTTCACCAAAAGGAATATACTGCATGGAAAAGATCAATGCAAACATTCCTTTTCTTTGTTTTTTCTTTTAAAATTCTGACTCAGAAAATTTCTTGCTCTTATTGGCTTTTTATGGGTGTGAAGCATAACCGAATTGTGCATGGAAGATGCAAATTTAAAATCCAGTGGCTTCACAGTTTGCACATCAGTTGCCTGTCACTTAAAAGTTATTTTGGATTCTGCATGAAATAGGCTTGAGTGGTTTTCTAAAATAAGAGTTTTAGAACATTTAATATATAGCTATGTACATTGATATGGCTCTGAGTAGGTGGCATCTGTATCACTGAGAGGTTCAAGAAGAGGGAACATTAGAAATTACTGAAATGAGAGTTATATGGTTGTGCAGAACAAATATGTACCTATACAGGCAAAACAGAAAGGCTACTGATATTTCAAAAGCAGCACATAAGAAAGTCAATAGGAAGTAAGCGAACCGTTTTCCATTGTGGTTATTTTTCTCATCATTCTTTCCTCATGTTTTTTATTTTTCATTGTTGGCCTATTGGTTGCAATGTGCTTTTTCTGTCTCTCATTTCACATTGCTCTGTGTTTCATTTAGTTTTATTTTTAACCTTGGATTAGTTGCGTCTATAGAAATTTTTTTTTCCTGTTAATTGTTCCTTTTGCCTCTTCCATTCTGAATCATGCAAACAATTGTACTTGCTTTTGTAATATTTCAAAGTTTACTGACCAATTTTTTTCTCTGGTCTCTCTGTTTCTCAACCATTTTTGTTGATTTTTGTGTTTGATTTCATTTTAAAATTTAAGAAACAGTTGAACGGAGTGCAGGAGCAACAAGATCCCTCCCCACCACTTACTCATACAAGCCATTCTTTTCTACAAGACCCTACCAGTCCTGGACCACAGCTCCGATGACAGTGCCTGGGCCGGCCAAGTCAGGCTTCACTTCCTTGTCAAGTTCTTCCTCTAATACGCCATCAGCTTCCCCATTAAAATCAATATGGTCTGTTTCGACTCCTTCGCCAATCAAATCCACATTAGGCGCATCAACTACATCTTCGGTTAAATCCATTAGTGACGTGGCATCTCCAATTAGATCCTTTCGGACAATTTCTTCACCAATAAAAACAGTGGTATCACAGTCTCCATACAATATCCAGGTTTCCTCTGGCACCCTGGTTAGAGCTCCCCACAGTCACAGAGGCCTCACCTCCTAAAGGGGCTGGCATCCACGTCTACATTTTCCTCTCGAACCTCCCCCAGTGACTACCGCAGGATCTCTTTTGGAGAGGTCGTCAATTACTATGACACCCCCTGCTTCCCCCAAATCAAACATTAATATGTATTCTTCGAGTCTGCCATTTAAGTCAATTATCACATCAACAGCACCGCTAATATCTTCACCTTTAAAGTCAGTGGTGTCTCCAGCTAAATCAACAGCTGATGTCATTTCATCAGCTAAAGTTACAATGGCCTCTTCTCTTTCATCACCTGTGAAACAGATGCCTGGACATGCAGAGGTAGCATTAGTCAATGGATCTATTTCCCCTCTGAAATACCCATCATCTTCAACGTTAATTAATGGATGCAAAGCCACTGCCACATTACAGGAAAAAATTGCTGCAGCCACAAACTCTGTGAGCTCTGTGGTTAACGCAGCCACTGATGCAGTTGAGAAAGTGTTCCCTTCCACTACCGCAATGCCATTTTCCCCACTCAGGTCTTATGTTTCTCCAGCACCATCAGCTTTTCAGTCTCTAAGAACTCCTTCTGCAAGTGCACTCTATACATCCCTTGGGTCATCAATATCTGCAACTACCTCATCTGTAACTTCATCGATAATAACAGTGCCAGTATACTCTGTAGTCAATGTTTTGCCAGAACCAGCATTAAAGAAACTTCCAGACTCTAATTCACTTACAAAATCAGCAGCAGCCTTGCTGTCGCCCATTAAAACATTGACTACGGAGACACGACCTCAGCCCCATTTCAATCGAACTTCATCTCCAGTTAAATCATCTTTGTTCCTTGCACCGTCTGCCCTTAAGCTATCTACACCATCTTCTCTATCTTCCAGTCAGGAGATATTAAAAGATGTGGCTGAAATGAAGGAGGACCTAATGCGGATGACTGCAATACTCCAAACAGATGTGCCTGAGGAGAAGCCATTCCAACCTGAACTCCCCAAAGAAGGGAGAATCGATGACGAAGAACCTTTCAAAATTGTCGAGAAAGTAAAGGAAGACTTAGTGAAAGTGAGTGAAATCCTTAAAAGGATGTCTGTGTAGATAAAGGACCACTCAAATCACCAAAGAGTGACAAAGGACACTCTCCTGAAGATGACTGGATAGAATTTAGTTCAGAAGAAATAAGAGAGGCAAGACAACAAGCTAGTGTGAGCCATTCTCCATCTCTGCCAGAGAGAGTGCAAGTCAAGGCAAAGGCCGCCTCTGAGAAGGATTACAACCTGACCAAAGTGATTGATTACCTAACAAATGACATCGGGAGTAGTTCTCTGACAAACTTAAAGTACAAGTTTGAGGATGCCAAGAAGGATGGTGAAGAGAGACAGAAACGAATTTTAAAACCAGCAATTGCCCTACAGGAACACAAACTCAAAATGCCTCCAGCCTCCATGAGGCCTTCCACCTCTGAGAAAGAGTTATGTAAGATGGCTGATTCCTTTTTTGGAACAGATACTATTTTGGAGTCTCCAGATGATGTTTCGCAACATGACCAAGATAAAAGTCCCTTGTCTGACAGTGGCTTTGAAACAAGAAGTGAAAAAACACCTTCAGCCCCACAAAGCGCTGAAAGCACTGGTCCCAAACCACTCTTCCATGAAGTCCCCATCCCTCCAGTCATTACAGAAACAAGAACTGAAGTGGTTCATGTTATCAGGAGCTATGAGCCCTCAGCTGGCGATGCTCCCCCATCCCAACCAGAGGAGCCCGTGTCACCCAAACCTTCACCTACTTTTACAGAACTGGAGCCAAAGCCCACCACATCTAGCATTAAAGAAAAAGTCAAAGCATTTCAGATGAAAGCCAGCAGTGAAGATGATGACCACAATCACGTTCTGGGCAAAGGCATGCGTGTTAAGGAAGAGACTCACATCACCACAACCACCAGAATGGTTTATCATTCTCCACCAGGCAGTGAAGGTGCCTCTGAGAGAATTGAAGAAACCATGTCAGTGCACGACATCATGAAAGCCTTTCAGTCCGGTCGGGACCCTTCCAAAGAACTGGCAGGTCTGTTTGAACATAAGTCGGCAGTATCTCCAGACGTTCACAAGTCTGCTGCTGAAACCTCAGCCCAGCACACAGAGAAGGACAACCAAATGAAACCCAAACTGGAGCGTATAATAGAAGTCCACATCGAAAAGGTAACCAGGCTGAGCCCACTGAAGTCATTATTAGAGAAACCAAAAAGCATCCAGAAAAGGAAATGTATGTATATCAGAAAGACTTATCCCGGGGAGATATTAACCTAAAAGATTTTCTGCCAGAAAAACACGATGCTTTTCCTTGTTCAGAGGAACAGGGTCAGCAAGAAGAAGAAGAACTCACTGCTGAAGAGTCATTGCCTTCTTATCTGGAGTCTTCCAGAGTAAATACTCCTGTGTCCCAAGAAGAAGATAGTCGCCCTAGTTCTGCTCAACTCATATCCGATGACTCTTATAAAACACTGAAGCTTTTGAGTCAACACTCAATAGAATACCATGACGATGAGTTGTCAGAACTAAGAGGGGAGTCTTACAGGTTTGCTGAGAAAATGCTTCTGTCAGAAAAGCTAGATGTGTCTCATTCTGATACTGAGGAATCGGTTACAGACCATGCAGGGCCCCTAGCTCAGAGTCTGATAAGCGGGCCAGAGAAAAGTAGTCACTGCCCCCAAAAAGAAATTCTCTCCAAAATCTATAAAGATGTGTCTGAAAATGGTGTAGGTAAAGTGTCTAAAGATGAGCATTTTGATAAAGTGACAGTGTTGCACTATTCTGGCGATGTTAGTAGTCCAAAACATGCCGTGTGGATGCGCTTTACTGAGGACAGATTAGATAGAGGTAGAGAGAAGTTGATGTACGAAGACAGGGTGGACAGGACCGTGAAGGAAGCTGAAGAGAAACTGACTGAAGTGTCACAGTTTTTTCGTGACAAAACTGAAAAGCTCAATGATGAACTGCAGTCCCCAGAGAAAAAGCAACGCCCTAGAAATGGCAAAGAATACTTATCCCAAAGCTCTACCGGTAGCAGCCCTGAGAAAGCACTGCTGACGGAGCTGCTGGCCTCCAGTGACGAGTGGGTCAAGGTGAGGCAACATGGCCGCGACGGACACAGCATCCCCAGGGCCGATGAGAGGAAGGCAGCCCATCTGCCCAGCAGCCCGGAGATGGTTCCTTCCCAACAGACTGAGGACAGCAAGTCCACAGAGGAAGCCAAAGGAAGTAGTTCTCAGAGCAAAGAACCAGAAGGGCCCCAATCTGGGTTTCAGCTCAAGCAATCTAAACTCAGTTCCATTAGATTAAAATTTGAACAGGGTGCACAGGCCAAAAGTAAGGACGTTTCTCAAGAAGACAGAAGGCCAGATGGCCAATCCAGAATCCCAGTTAAAAATTCAGGAAAGCAAGCTACCTGTCTACCAGGTGTTTGCTCGAGAAAAACAGCAGAAGGCCACAGACTCCTCAGATGAAAGTGTCTCTGTGCAAAAAGATCTTACAGTATTAAAAGCTAAAGATGAGCATGCCGAGAGCAATGAAATGGTTGTAAATGATTTTGGTTCTGATGATGTGAAAAAACAGAGGACTGAAATGTCAAGTAAAGTGATGCCTGACTATTTTTCTGAGCAACAGGCTAAAGACTTGTCTTGTCACGTAACTGCAGACTTAGCAACAAAGGGACCATGGGACAAAAGGTCTTTAGAACGTGGGAAAGTTCTGGAGCTGCTAATAATAAGTCACAGAAAGAGAAACTTTCACATGTACTTGTTCATGATGTAAGAGAAAATCATGTTGGTCACCCTGAGAGTAAAATTGTTGACCAGAGGGATGAGTTTTTGTCTGTGACTGAGAGAGAACACAAATTGTTAACTAATGGCTCTCTCTCAGAAATTAAGGAAATGACTGTAAAATCTCCCTCCAAAAAAGTCTTATATAGGGAATATGTTGTTAAAGATGGGGAGCATCCAGGTGGCTCTCTTGACCAGCCTTCCAGGAGAAGTGAGAGCTCGGCGGTGTCGCACATCCCGGTCAGGGTTGCAGAGGAAAGGAGGACACCAGCTCCAGATATTCCTGATGGCTTTTGTGAGCAGTCGACATTTCCAAAACATGAACTGTCGCCAAAGTTATCCCAGTCAAGTATGACTAAAGAGACAGTTGAGACACAGCACTTTAATTCTATAGAAGAGGAAAAAGTAACCTATTCAGAAATCAGCAAAGTTTCAAAACACCAGAGTTATGTAGGCTTATGCCCGCCTCTCGATGAAACAGAGCTCTCTCCGACCAAGTCTCCAGATTCTCTGGAGTTTAGCCCAGGAAAGGAATCACCCTCTAGTGATGTATTCGACCACAGTCCCATTGATGGATTGGAAAAAGTTGCACCACTAGCCCAGACGGAGGGAGGGAAAGAAATAAAAACTTTACCTGTTTATGTCAGTTTTGTGCAGGTGGGAAAGCAGTATGAGAAGGAGATACAACAAGGAGGTGTAAAAAAATCATAAGTCAGGAATGTAAGACAGTGCAAGAGACCAGGGGAACCTTTTACACAACTAGACAGCAAAAGCAACCTCCTTCTCCTCAAGGTAGTCCGGAAGATGACACTCTAGAGCAAGTTTCCTTTCTAGACAGCTCTGGGAAGAGCCCTTTAACCCCAGAGACGCCCAGTTCAGAGGAAGTGAGTTATGAATTTACGTCTAAGACGCCAGACTCGCTTATAGCTTATATACCAGGCAAACCCAGCCCAATTCCCGAGGTTTCGGGAGGAATCTGAGGAGGAGGAACAGGCCAAATCGGCCTCCTTAAAGCAGCCTGCAGGGGAGGAGATGGCTGCAGTCAAGCATGAAATGCCTATCAACGTGAGCAAGGACTCTACCCAGAGACCCAAAACGAACAGAGTTGCCTACATTGAATTTCCCCCTCCTCCACCGCTGGATGCAGACCAGATGGAGTTGGACAAGAAACATCCTTACCTTCCTGAAAGGGAGGTTGACATGATTGAAGTCAGTCTGCAAGACGAGCATGACAAGTACCAGCTGGCCGAACCAGTCATCAGGGTGCAGCCACCCTCCCCAGTTCCTCCTGGGGCGGACATGAGTGACTCTAGTGATGACGAATCCCTTTATCAACCAGTGCCAGTCAAAAATACACCTTCAAGTTAAAGGAGGTCGACGATGAACAAAAAGAAGTGACAAAATCCAAAGCCTCTGCTGAAAAGGCTTCCACCCAGAAAGAATTAGAAATGAATGGATCTGGAAAAGATACTGAATTCGGCCTTGGCCTTGATTCACCTCAGAATGAAGCTACCCAGAACGGGAACAATGACCAGTCCATCACAGAGTGTTCCATTGCCACCACAGCAGAGTTCTCTCATGATACGGATGCCACAGAGATTGACTCTCTGGATGGCTATGACCTGCAAGATGAAGATGATGGCTTGACTGAGAGTGATTCTAAGCTCCCCAGTCAGACCCTGGAGCTGAAGAAAGATATCTGGAACACAGAGGGCATCCTGAAGCCAGCTGATCGCTCCTTTAGCCAAAGCAAACTCGAGGTTATCGAGGAGGAGGAGGCAAGGTTGGGACCAGATGAAGATAAGCCACCTCCTAAAAGTTCTCCATCTGAAAAGACTCCTGATAAGACTGATCAGAAGTCAGGGGCCCAGTTTTTCACACTAGAAGGCAGACATCCTGACAGATCAGTGTTTCCTGATACTTACTTCAGTTACAAAGTAGATGAAGAATTTGCCACTCCTTTTAAAACAGTAGCTACCAAAGGTCTAGATTTTGACCCCTGGTCTAATAACCGAGGAGATGATGATGTGTATGACAGTAAATCACGGGAAGATGAAAATAAGCCATTTGGTCTGGCTGTGGAAGACCGCTCTCCAGCAACTACCCCCGATACAACACCAGCCCGCACGCCAACTGATGAAAGTACCCCAACTAGTGAGCCTAACCCCTTCCCATTTCATGAAGGAAAAATGTTTGAGATGACTCGCAGTGGTGCAATTGACATGAGCAAGAGGGATTTTGTTGAAGAGAGGCTCCAATTTTTCCAGATTGGTGAGCATACTTCTGAAGGGAAGTCAGGGGACCCGGGGAAGGGGATAAAAGTCCGGTCACTGCCACACCACAGCCACAGGCAGGGGACACCACTGTAGACACCAGCCTAGAGGGAAATGTAGAGCCACCTACAGTGGAACCCAGCCCCAGCATCCCGACCAGCGGAGAGTGTCAGGAGGGCACAGCCACTAGTGGCTCACAGGAGAAAGCAGCAGCAGCCACTAACTCCTCTAAGCTTGACCCCAAGTTGCGCACGCCTATAAAAATGGGAATTTCCGCATCCACCATGACCTTGAAGAAAGAAGGCCCTGGAGAAGTGACAGATAAGACAGAAGCTGTGATGACCAGTGGTCAGGGATTAGAGAATGAACCTATAACGGTGATTTCAAATACAGCCAATAGCCACATGGGCGTTAGGCCCCAAGAAAAACATGATTTTCAAAAAGATAACTTTAATAACAACAACAATTTGGATTCTTCCACTATACAGACAGATAACATTACAAGTCATGTAGTTCTGACAGAACATTCTGCACCCACTCGTACCACAGAGAAAGCTAATCCAGTGAAAAGCTCCTCAGAAAAAAGACAGGGCTACTGCAAGGACATTGTGTGAGAGAGAAACAGAAAGTTCTTGGAGAGCAGCAAAAGACAAAGGAGCCAGTAGGGATTAGGCGAAAATCCAAACTTCCTATAAAGGCCACTTCACCAAAAGATCTCTTCCCACCACCAGATCATATGCCAAACATTAATGTGAGTAAAATGAAGCAGGTTAGTCAGTCTGAGAAAACCAAAGGCCTTACTACTTCTTCATGTATAGATGTGAAGTCCAGAATTCCAGTGAAAAACACACACAGGGATAACCCAGGTTCAGTTAGAAAACCATGCGCCACACAAAAGCAAGGGCAGCCAGAGAAAGGCAAGGCCAAACAGCTTCCATCCAAGTTGCCAGTAAAGGTAAGACCCACCTGTATCACCTCCACCTCCACCTCCACCACCACCACCACAGTTAAAGTCAGGAGAAGTCAGCTTAAGGAAGTATGTAAACATTCCATTGAATATTTTAAGGGAATTAGTGGTGAGACCTTAAAGCTTGTGGACCGCCTCTCTGAAGAAGACAAACAGATGCAGTCCGAGTTGTCCGATGAGGAAGACAGTACCTCAAGAAACACGTCGTTGTCCGAGACTTCCCGGGGTGGCCCGCCTTCCGTTACAACGAGGTCTGCTAGAGATAAGAAAACAGAGGCAGCACCTTTAAAATCAAAGAGTGAAAAGGCCGGCAGTGAGAAAAGGAGCAGTAGAAGGACTGGTGAGAATGAAGGCAGTCAGGTCTCTCGAGCACTCTTTGCTCACATCCTGGAGAACGAGCATAGTTTGTAAACACTTTCCGACTTGTAGACCCTAGTGCATGAACTGTTGTGATTGCCTGTGGAGTGACTTAACCGTAGTTTCTCATTCTGTCATCGTCATCTGTGTGTGCTGTCTATATACTCTTCTTTCCTTCCTTTTAACCCAGCAACACCATAGGCAGCTAGGGAAGCATGCTGAAGATACTGGTGTCATTCAAGATGAGCAACTTTCTTTTCAATGTGCTAGTGCATATGATTCTGTCAAAGTAACAGCACAGATGTTGAAATGCCATCGTGGTGTTTTCACCCCCACAACACTTCTGTAGCTATTGTCAAGTAGCTAGCTCGTCAGCATGTTGAATTTCATTACATCGAGCATCCATGTAGTCTGACATTTGGCCTGATGTAGGTGGAAATTAAGTGAATCATGTAAAAGAGAAGTGTTCATGTAGGTGATTAGGACACATTTCAGTGTACAGTGTTAGCATCAGTCTCTCTGTAAAATCTGAGTACCGCTAAAAGCAATTTTCCAGTGTCGTGTCTTTCTTGATGATTATTTTAATTAAGAAATTGTAAATCGTAGGTCCACAGAGTCCATGTGAACGGACAGATATCAGGATGGCAATAGTAGCCGATCACCTGGGACTCAGTTGGACAGGTAAGTGTGTATACACCTGAATGAAATTTCTTAATTGTTTTTTACAAATAGTTTATTTTTTAAAAAAAAGGAATAAACATTTTTAACCACTCATAATTCTATTACCCAGAGTTAATTACAGATAATACCTTGTATACTGTGGGGTTTTTTTCAAAGCTTTTCTATGCATATACACTACAGAATAGAAAATTTAAATTTATTTTACCTTAAATTTGAGCACTTTCTTCACAATGCCATTTCTGGTAATATAGGATAACCTTTTACCTAATGGAAGATTTATTTGGGGGCATAAAGGAAAATATACCTAAAGGCTATGGTTTTTAAATAATACAAAATGTTGAAGCATGGTTTATGCCCTTAGAGTAGCTCTCTTAGGCAACAGTTCAACTAATCCATGCCTAGGTTTCACAAAGTTTAATCATTCATGAGTCACTGTCACAATTTTTATGATATACGCACATTATTTCTAATATACACATTTTATTTACCTGAAACTTTTAAGGAGACTGAGTTTTATGCTCAAAGATTTATTTAAAAGGAAATCTTAGGTCACTTGCTCTTCCTTTTGCTTTTCAGTAATTTCGTGTGCCTCGGGGCCTCTGGGTCTTGGTTAGTGCGGGCTTCTCCGGCTGCGGCAAGCGGGGGCTGCTCTCTGGCTGCAGCGCACAGGCTGCACGGCTTTGCCAGCTGCAGAGCACCGGCTCTGCAGAGCGCGCTGCAGTAGTTGCAGCTCCCGGGCTCTCGAGCACACAGGCTGAGCTGCTCCGAGGCACAGGGGCTCTCCCTGCATTAGGGATTCAACCTGTGTCTCCTGCACTGGCAGGTGAATCCTTTACCACTGAGCCACCAGGGAAGCCCATTATATCACTGTGATAACAGAAAACAAGGATCATCTTCAGTAACTATGTACACAACAATACTAAGGACGACAGTTACATTTTGAATTAAATTTTTAACAAAAGGATACAGATAAATGAACCTATTCAATTTACAAAAGTAGTTGGATTCTGTAAAATGAATGAAACTTTTTATAATTGGTGTGTAGAAAAGGAATATTTGGCTTGATTCCACTTCACTTAAGATGAAGATAAGGCTCTGTGTCAACTGGACAGGACTGCTTTGTATTCTGATGTTAACTGGGCCCCTCAAATCCTACTTCACATGAATCAGAGACATTTTAAATTTTATAGATTGGTTTTTTTTAATGCACAGCCAAACAACATAAAAGTTAAACATAAGTAAATGTTAATTACTGTCATATTTAAAGTCATCTCGCATACTATCAAGGACAGACATTCTCAAGGAAGTAATTATCTATACTGTCAAAAGGGAGGTTATGAAACTAGATCATGGCACAAAAGGTCACCTACAATTATTTTTTTCCAATGCCCTGAATCTCGCACCACCCACCCTCTCCAATAAAAGGACTCCTCTCCTTCTGCCAAGCCCTGCCCTAAGGCACACTGCTACTAACCTAACCTAGTGGAGCTCTGGAAAAAACAGGGGATCTGAGTAATCCTTTGCAGACTATTAAGAATTCATAGCAATTCATCATGTGTAAATATGTATGAAGATAAAATAATATTTATATTGTCCAAGTGGCTCAAACAATAAAGAATACTCCTGCAGTGCGGGAGATGCAGGTCCGATGCCTGTGCTGGGAAGATCCCCGGAAGAGGGCACGGAGACCCATTCCCGTTTTCTTGCCTGGAGAACCCCAAGGACAGAGAGAGTCTGGCGGGCTACAGTCCATGGACTCACAAGAGTTGGACTATAGTCCATGGGTTAACAAAGAGTCAGACATGAAGTGACTAAGCATGCAAGCATATTTTAACACTGGACATTATAATCTGAAAATATCCTGGAGCTAATGTTGCTTTTGTAGTATTACTTACCCATAACTATTAGCTTATTTTCTTTAAGCAAAACTAGTCCGTAGTTTTTCAGAGTCAACTTTTGGAAATGTGACATGAAAATAGAGAAAAACATAAAGTCATAAATTTTGCAAATTCTCAGTGACAATGTCTTTGCTCTTCACTGAGTCTCTAGACAAAAGATATGGTTTGGTCATGAGGACAATAAGTATTACTGTCCTTAAGACACAAAGAGATAAGGAACTTTAAAAAAAATAACTTTTCTAATTTGAATTACCATATACACAATGAAGATTATTAGGAAAATTAGCATTTTGAAGGACAAAATTTAAATCCATCCCTCAGAACTCCTGTTAACAAGTAACAATGTACTTTGATTTTTTTATAAATAATTTTGAAAATGTTCTATACACAAATTTTCTTTTTATTTCTTTCTGATCTTGGTTTAATGGATAAGTAACATCCAGTACACATACTTTACAATGGTGTTTTGCTGTCGGTCACAATGTACTAGTGAATCATGAAATAAATTCAGGTTTTGCTTTTTGTTGGTAAAAGGAAGAGAAAATGTGTATCCCAAATATTAAGGCTAGTTCAGTTCAGTTCAGTTGCTCAGTCATGTCCAACTCTTTGTGATTCCGTGAATCACAGCACGCCAGGCCTCCCTGTCCATCACCATCCCCCGGAGTTCACTCAAACGCACGTCCATTAAGTCGGTGATGCCATCCAGCCATCTCATCCTCTGTCGTCCCCTTCTCCTCCTGCCCCCAATCCCTCCCAGCATCAGAGTCTTTTCCAATGAGATGGCCAAAGTACTGGAGTTTCAGCTTTAGCATCATTCCTTCCAAAGAACACCCAGGGCTGATCTCCTTCAGAATGGACTGGTTAGATCTCCTTGCAATCCAAGGGACTCTCAAGAGTCTTCTCCAACACCACAGTTCAAAAGCATCAATTCTTTGGTGCTCAGCTTTCTTCACAGTCCAACTCTCACATCCATACATGACCACTGGAAAAATCATAGCCTTGAGTAGACGGACCTTTGTTTTCCTCTAATAAGATGTAGTTTCATTTCTAGAGGCACCCTACAGGCTGCAGGCTGTAATTAGTTTGCCAGCCACTGCATTACATTAATTAACTCTTTTGTTCAACACACACCCTGTTTTCAGTTTTTGAGAAGGACAAGCCTACAGTGGACATTCATGTATGTCAATAATTGTCTACAACCCTGTGTATTGTCACCGTAGATTTCTAGAAGTGAAATCAGTTGGCCAAAGGATAAAGACTTTTTGAGCCTCTGAATACATTTTGCCAAACTGCTGGAAAGGTTCTTAAGCAGGATAGAATGTTGGCCAATTCTTTTCAATGGATTTTCCCATTTCTTACTTTTTATAATCACTTAAAGCTAATACACATCTGACAGATTTTTTTAATTGTACAAAAAATGTACACTGAAAGGTAAGTCTCCCTCTCATCTTTGTCTCCCAAATTTCACTCCCCCAAGGCAGCTATTCATATCATATGTATCCTTCCAGGGATAACTGTCTGCATTTACAAGATTGAGTGTATGGCTGTATACACTTAGTTAGAAAGAAAGCTTATCTCCCTTTTATTTTTTACACAAATGGCAGCATATCATAGACAGTGATCTGGCTTTGAGTCATCACTTAACCTCCCAAGCAGCACTGATGAAACTTGAAGGCATACAGAATAGAGTACTGTGTGAGGAAAAGATCTATTTTGTGAATATTGCCTAGAGAAAACCCTACTGGCTTCTCTTGTGGCATGTTTATGAATTGTATATCCCTAACTATCTTATCCATGGACAGAGGAGCCTGGTAGGCTGCAGTCCATGGAGTCACAAAGAGTCGGACACGACTGAAGCGACTTAGCAGCAGCAGCAACTATCTTATGGGCTTCTCAGGTGGCGCTAAAGAACCCACCTGAGAATGTAGGGAGACGGAAGTGAAGCGGGTTCGATCCTTGGGTCAGGAAGATTCCCGGGAGGAGGGTACAGCAACCCACTCCAATATTCTTGCCTGGAGAATCCCATGGACAGAGGAGCCTGGTGGGTTATAGTCCATGGGGTCATAAAGAGTTGCACAGGACTGAAGCAACTTAGCATACCTATCTTATATGAAGCTTGCCTCAAATTGCAGATAATAATTTGGCTAAATTAAAAGAATCTATCAACATCCTCTTTGAACAGATTAAGAATCTTCATAAAATGATCTCCAAAGGAAATCTGATTATAACCAAGGAATTACCTCAAGAGAGAGAAGTCACAGCCTGTGTATTATCACTACTTTGCTGTGAAATCAAGTATATAAAGATTAATGCCCAAGGCTGTCCTTGAGTTTTACTATAGAATTCTTTTCCCTTTTTTTTTTTTTTTGCGACAGTTAAGCATTACTTTTATAAAACATATGTGATAAAAGTATAACATGAAATCTTAGTAACTCTTTTTCTTTTCTACAGAACTGGCAAGGGAACTGAATTTTTCAGTGGATGAAATCAATCAAATACGTGTGGAAAATCCAAATTCTTTAATTTCTCAAAGCTTCATGTTATTAAAAAAATGGGTAACCAGAGACGGAAAAAATGCTACAAGTATGCTGAAACTATATTGCTTTAACTTTCAAAACTGCCTATGTCTAATATTTCAGATAAGCCTATTGTTAAGAAAACCACAGTGATCGTAAAATAATTGCAGGTCTTTAAAGTTATACTTATTTAATTTCATGCTAACATTCTAAACTTCTGTCTTTAGGGAGCTTTTTAAGAAGCAGGCAGGAGGGGATTTTTGCGTTTTGTCTGTAGTTCTGTGACCACTGAAAATGGAAATATAATGCTAGCTGTTCAGTTATGAGGTCGTGGTGGGAAACACTGAAGTCGCTGCTATGGCCAGCAACGGAAGTGCAGGATAATGGAGACGGATAGGACCAAAGCATCTCAGCCAGCCTGCTCTGTGATGGCAGAGGCCTCTCCAGTGTTCTGCAGTTTGGGGAGGTTTAGTTTTGTTGAGGTGGGGGAAAGAGAGTGGTGTGTGTATTGTGACAAATGCCAACCCACAACAATGTGAAGTTACTGTGGGCTTGCCTGTGTCAGCCTGACCTTAGTAAGTCATTAAAATGCTAAGCATCAAATACAGAGGTGACCTATTTTGACAGTCTGATGGGAGGAAAGTGTTTAAAGTTTTATAAGTTCCCCTTATAACTAAAAGAATCTAGCTCTTTTGAGGCCCATCTGCTCTGCAGCTTACCAAGATGGAATGAATGTTGCTGCCATCACACACAGCTTCATAAAAAGCTTCTTAAGACCCTAACATCTTTCCCGAGAACTACAAGCTTTCTGAGTCCTCTGAATAGTGACTATTGCAGAGCTGGAGTAAGGAGGATCTAAAATGTCAGGAGGGTCAAGAAAGCCATACTTTCATGTGACTATTGTGAGGACGTAGAAGAAAATAATGTAATTGTGTTTTCAACCTTTTTTTTTTTTCATCCTTTTTCAGCTGATGCCTTAACTTCGGTCTTGACAAAAATTAATCGAATAGATATAGTGACTCTGCTAGAAGGACCAATATTTGATTATGGAAATATTTCAGGCACCAGAAGTTTTGCAGATGAGAACAATGTTTTCCATGACCCCGTGGATGGTAATTGAATTTAGTGTTCATATTTACTTAATCATTTGGTAAAATTTGAAAGTGCAGTAGGACAAAGTAGTCATGTAAAACCAACTAAACTGTGATTTGCTTGACTTAATTTCTCATTTTCACACCTTATTCTCTGCCACAGTCTGCAAACAAACACTCTGTTAGAACAAACTTGATAAATGTCTGTTATATAAAATACAAATAATGAAGTATAAAGGCATAAGCTAACTGAAAGAGTTGGTATCTCCAGTATTTTATATGACCAAATGGAAGAGAATTTAATATCTAGAGAACATGTTGACTTGTCACTATTTACATTAACCTAAAACACAAGAAGACTCTTCTATTCCTATATAAGTAAAATCAGATTGTGTGTTATTATACAAATTGTTAAGTAAAATGCTTAATTACTGTTTTGAGAACCAATTATTTAAGCATGTGCTGAAAGAGGCTAATATGACACTCAAAAAGCTGTTTTAGTTATTTAGCATTATTTTAACCTCATAGGCTGCCATTTTTTGTTTGGCAAAACCTTATCTGTTGTGTATAATAAGGCAGCATAATTTCTAATTCAATGAGTACAGATGTCGCCAATAATATAATAATTCCTTTTTACATTAGCTTAATTTATATAATAATATTGTCATTTTCCTTCACTTTGTAAGTTGGGGCTTTTTTTCATCAAAGTATTAAGAAAAGTATTATCTTTTTCAAGATGTTCATCTACCTTCATAAATGGAAATTTATGCCTATAATGAATTTTGAGTAAAAAATGATTATGTGGAGGCAAGAAGAGGAGCTAGGGATATTTTTCTGTTATTTCAATTTTTGAAAAATATGGTGATTATTTTCCCACTTTTAAACAGACTAGTTAGCCAATAATCAGTAACTTACAAATCTGCACATATGACAAAAGATCTCAAAATTCTTAGAAAGTTTCTGCTTACTAAAGTCAGTCAAAAATTTAAAGTGTATCTTGTTATCCCCAAAACATAAACATATGGGTAATAATGTCAAAAGTGGTTTCTTCTTAAGTTGATAAATACTACAGAACCTGGAAAAAGCTCTCTTCAAGGCTTTGTCATATAAGTGAGACCACATATTGGTGCCCAGACTTCCTGCGCACAGGATAAAGATAGACCAGTGTTATATCAAAGGTTGAATTATTGCCAAACCACAACTTATAGAATATTTTAATATTCTTTATTGGGAAATTTAAGAAAAGTAGTTCTAATAAACAAGATCATCAGAAAACAGTGAAAGTATTCAATAGAATTGAAAGTCTCATTTAATTTTAACATTTTAGAATCAGAATATTATTAAATTTATAAGGACTTTCTGTTGCTACATTGTAATATTTTACATTCCCTATTTTTAAAATTTTTAGGAAAATTTAGGAATGTTTATGAAGTCAACTTTATTTGTGCAGATTATAAACCTTATGTTTATAAACATGTTTATAAACCTCATGTTTATAAATTTATAATTTTCAACATTTTGGTTTATGGATGACTATAACATAAAAAATGTTCATAACCTATAGCAAGTTGAATTTACAGCCAAAGCTAAATTGATATTCACCTTGGACAAATGGAAAAATTATACTTCAGTTTTGTAGACCAATACGTCAGAAAATGTGCCTGGTTGCCTTTTTTTCCTGTCTCTCCTCTTTGCTGAACTTTTGTGAAACTTCCTTTCCTCACCATGACCAGACCATTGTTGATTTCTCTCTCTGCTGAAGGAGAAAAATAACTGCCTCAGTACACACAGCAAGGTTTAAAACATGGGCATTGCTTCCTCCTTCCCCTTTGTGTAGGCTGGTTAGTAAACCTCTGTGCTTCACAGGATTGTCATGAACATTCAAAGGCTCTTTGCAAGTGGTTCTCCTTCTGTCTGTTGTGTATCATTTCTTTTTTCTCTTTATTTGATTCGTGGTTCTGAGTGGCTCCCTTTCACCAAGACTTCCATACATACACAACCTTTTCATCTCTGTCACATTATGATACCTGAAAAGCTTACATGATGTCTTTTCTACTTTATCTGCCTTTTAAATCCTTTTCCTAACATCTTTCTAGATTTTTTTCCACAGTGCTACTGCTCTAAAATCGAGTAATCATTTCTTTCCAAAGATTAAATTCATTTTTCTTTATTGTAAATTTTATATGAAATAAGTAAGAGTTAAGAATTCAGTAGCATCACTCTTATGTACAGTTCTTAAGTTATAAGTAATTATAAAAATTGGTTTATGGTTTGTTGTAGTCAGTCCACCACAATGTGGATTGTGCATGCGAAGAGTATTGATAGAAAGGTATTAATTTGGCCATGGAATAAATGTATCTTACATAATGACAGCTGACTTTATATTGGATTAAAATTTGTGAATGCAAGTTACTGTATTAAAATTACCAAAATCAGTGGAAACAATTTATATCTTAATTAACTAGTATTCTATTCTATAGTAGTTTGCTACTAGTCTTTTATTTCATTATATTACAAGTATTTGAACTAAACCAATAAGTTTATCTACACTGTTCTGTAATTCATCATACATTTTCATAACTAATATAATTTAAGTCATTCCATGTGTTTCTGTTTGATGTGCTCTAATTCATTTCAGTCAGTCCAAATGTACTGTCTTCCATAGGTTATCCTTCCCTTCAAGTGGAACTGGAAACTCCCACAGGGTTGCACTACACACCTCCCACCCCTTTCCAGCAAGATGATTACTTTAGTGATCTCTCTAGCATAGAATCTCCCCTTAGAACCCCCAGTAGACTGAGTGATGGGGTAGTGCCTTCCCAGGGAAACATAGAGCATTCAGCAGATGGACCTCCAGTTGTAACTGCAGAAGACACATCCTTAGAAGACAGCAAACTTGAAGACTCAATGCCTTTATCAGAAATACCTGAAGCAGTGGATGTAGATGAGAGCCAGTTGGAGAATATATGTCTGAGTGAGTATCCTCAATACCTTGGAAGGATGGCTGGGGCCCCAAAAGATGTTAAACCAGCAGAGCCACTGGAGCAGACTAGGAAAGTAGGAGTAAGCTCTGAACAGCAAGAGAAAGGAAAATCTGGTCCTGATGAGGAGATGACGGAAGAAAGACTCATATCTCTATTTGAGGACATCCAACTTAAAGGAGTAGGGTCTGAGGAGATGACAAAAGAAAAAGTACAGGCTATTCTTAAACATGTTCAGCAAGAACTGGAAATGTCTTCAATTGCAGGTTGGCAGAATGAGACATCAGGTGGAAACCTAGAGTCCCCTGCTCAAGCTCGAAGAATAACTGGTGGGCTACTAGATCGACTGGATGACAGGTATGGCTCTGGGTCAGAAAAAGGAAAGTGAAATGAAGGTTACATGTTAGTTTATCTATCTATCTACCCACCCATCCATCCATCCATCCATCCACCCACGCCAAACAGCTTGTAGGATACTCTGACCAGGGATCAATCCCTGGCCCTTGGCAGTGAAAGCTCACAGTCCTAACCACTGCACTGCCAAGAAATTCCAATAGTCTGTTTTAAATGTATGCTTTTTAGCAGTTACTCTTTTTCTAAAATTACCGTTTCAATTTTGGAATAATACATGCCTTGAAAGGTTGGTTCATTTTGCTAATCTAGAGAGGGAAAGTTACATTGAACTCAAATATAATTTTTAAAGCTACTGATAATTAGCTGAAGTAAAATATAAAAAGTTTTATACATGCTAAAGATGGATGCACTTTCTTTACTTTAGAAGCCTACTGTTTTCTCTTTTATTACCTGTTCTATTATTCTGTTCACATAGCCAGTAATTAATGCTCATTTTTAAAACAGAATTCTAAGTCTTATAGAAATATAAACATTTGTATTATTTCCTTACTTCAAACATAAATATGCTTACTAAACAAAATTTTAAAATATAGATTTTAAAAATCAATACAATGTCATCATTTGCAATAACTAGCACTGAAATTTTTGTAAATTTCTTTTACATATTGTTTTTAAATGTCTTGTCATAGAAAATACAGAGAAGCAAAAAAATCATCTTTCCTTATCATCCTAAGAAAAACACAACATTTTATATATCCTTTCTTTTTCTACATGAATATTTTATATAATTTGCAAAATAGCATATGCTTCCCTGGTGACTCAGCTGATAAATAATCTGCCTGCAATGCGGGAGACCTGGGTTCAATCCCTGGGTTGGGAAGACCCCCTGGAGAAGGGAATGGCTACCCACTCTAGTATTCTGGCCTGGAGAATTCCATGGACTGTACAGTCCATGAGGTCGCAAAGAGTGGGACACAACTAAGTGACATTTACTTAATATGTAATTCTTCACCCCCAATAATACTGGCATGATAGAAATTTGTTTATAACTAAAATAATTCCCTAATCATGAAGCTGGCTCTTTTATAGTGGCCTTCAGACACTGGTTCAGACCCCACCATCACTAGGTTTTGCACTTTATGACTCTAATTTCTAAGCTCTAAGAACATTACTTTAATCGGCTTCAAAGATAAGAATACTACTACTTTCCTCAAACAGGTTTATAGATTGAAAAAGAAAGCCTGTAGCATACCTACCCAATGAATGATGCAAATAGACTGTCAGTAATAGTTAGCATTATTTTTCTTTCTACACACATCAGATTAAAATATATTTTACTTCAGTGGCAACTAGTGATAAACTTAACATCAGTTCTTTTTACCCGGCTTATTTTACAATCATATTTAATATTTTCATATTGCTTGCTCAATAAAAATTCCCAAAGAGGGTATAGACATTTGCAAATCAGATTTCACAAAACTCCTTTTGAAGAATTGTAACATCAAGGAATTCTATGTTCAGCCTACAAAAAGAGATGATGGAAACAAGATATAGTACTAATTTTGATGTCTGAGTTCAGATATAGTCAGATAATTTATAGTTAGTGAAAGTGAAAGTGAAGTCGCTCAGTCGTGTCTGACTCTTTGCAACCCCGTGGACTATAGCCCACCAGGCTCCTCCAGGCAAGAATACTGGAGTGGGTTGCCATTTCCTTCTCCAGGGGATCTTCCCGACCCAGGGGTCGAACCTAGGTCTCCCACATTGCAGGCAGATGCTTTAACCTCTGAGCCACCAGGGAAGTGTTGAGGAAATTATATGATAACTATATCGAACTCCTAACTATATCTAGAGTCTTTACAGTATGCTGGGACTGTCTGTCCTTAAACATATGGAATAGGATTGCTATTAACATTTTTGAGAAAGGTGTTTATTCAGAATCTGATTTATAAGAAACGCACATACATATGCACAATATACATATTACACAGAAAACACTGCTCCACTTTTACTGTCTTCAGAATTCTACAGCTTTTCAGCATCAGAGATCTTTGATGCTGAAAACAATGTACAGACTAAAAGACAGAAAGTCTATACTGAAACTGGTAAAACTTAGAAACCAAGTTAAAAGAAAGTAATGGAAGAGAAAGATTTTCAAGAATCTAAAGGAAAACAGTTGTCACAGGCAATAGAAGCGTCAGGTGAGCATCCACACCCTGATCACCAAGGAGAGTCAGCAGAAGTCAGGAGTGGACAAAAATGAGGATCCAAGTAAGGTTCTCATGATTATTCCATGCCTGGAAAAGCAGGACGGGAAAATTCACAATTGGAAACATACAGAGACTGCAACATAGGGTTCTTGGGGATACCAGAACTCTCATCACAGGAATTCACTTTGTCCTTTTTTCATTGGAAATAATAGAAAAGCATTTTGAGATCTCCGTCTCTTTTAGGTTGGTGGGTCTGGAACTCTGGGTATGTCCATGAACCCAAGGGGCTGTAGAAGTACAATTAAAACAGAAACAGTGGCAGCATAGCCAGCCGGGTTGGAGGCTGGCATGCAGAGGAAGCCTGGGGCCTACGTCTCGTCCACACCCACGATACACCCCCACAGTTTGAAATCCAATAACCGGATTTTTATACTTTTCTATTATACGTCTTCAAAAATAGTTAAAAACATGGTTGTTGAAAATTCAGAGCCTCTGAAGCCCATTTGCAGCCATATGTTACCATTGTAAATTTCCACATTTTCTCTGTTGCAGCCCTGACCAGTGTAGAGATTCCATTACCTCCTATCTCAAAGGGGAGCCTGGAAAAATTGAAGCAAATGGAAGCCATGCAGAAGTCACTCCAGAAGCAAAGACAAAATCTTACTTTCCAGAATCCCAAAATGATGTAGGGAAACAGAGTGCAAAGGAAACTCTGAAACCAAAAATACAAGGATCTGGTCGTGTTGATGAACCAGCATCATCACTAGCAGCGTATCAGAAAGCTCTAGAAGAAACCAGCAAGTTTGTAATAGAAGAGCCTAAACCCTGTGTGCCTGTCAGTATGAAAAAGATGAGTAGGACTTCTGCAGATGGCAAGCCGAGGCTTAACCTCCATGAAGAAGAGGGGTCCAATGGGTCTGAGCAGAAGGTATGTCATCTAGTCTTTTCCTATGCTGTCATTTAATCTCAAAGTCCTGAGTTTTCAATTTTTTTTGATTAATCTTGTAGCACTGGGCCCAATATTCTTTACTATTTCCAAATTATAAATATGTGATCAAAAATGGTAACACTAATGATGGGAGTAAAAAAAGTACTGAGTAAAATGTGTGCTGTCATACCTTTGTTCATTAGGAATAAACATCTTTTTAACCATTTTTCAGAAGGGAAATTACAGGGATGTTAAGTAGTATCTTAAGATCCAATATTAATTCTGTCTGGGATTTAGATTTCCTGACTTGTCTTCATTCTTGAGGATGGAGGATAATTATCCCCTCTCTCACTGGTTCTTTTACACAATTTAAAGAGTTCCTAGCATGTGACCCAACTACGAACTCTGTAAGTTCTGTTGCCTGAAAGGGTTTTTTAAAATTGAAGGAACACAGTTCCCAAGAATAAAATGAGGTGGGTATACTACTGTTGATTGATGACATTTAGAAATGTAGCATTAAAAGCATCATTTTAATAACTTTTATATCTAAGTTGATAATTATCTTAATCTTTGTTTTTAATAATTTAAAACCTTACCATCACATAATTATTTGCTTGCTTTTAGTATTTATATGATTTCTTTATATTATTTATTTCTTTATAAGATAATATTTCTTTATTCTTTGAGGGTAAGCATTTTTAGACATTAAAAATTTTAATTGAAATGATGATGCATAGATGGATATAAGAAATTTAATATCAGGTCTGTTTCCTACATTTTTGACTGCTTTTGCTGTCTTTTCCTGAACTATGCAGTAGACATAGATTGAGAGTTATACATCTTTGGAATAGTAGTACTTGAAGTTTTCCATAAAACATCAAATTTACTTAAGGTTTTCTACAGTGTTTTGGGTAAAAAAAAATCTTCTGTAAAATAATGAACCCATGATCAATTTTAAGTTTAGAAAAATTTAGTAACTCCTAATCACTTAGGAGCTAATTATCAGCTTATTAACTAATCATGTCCTTTCCTTTTCCCTTCTGCAGGCTATTTTTTTGATTACTTTCCTGCTTGTTAGGAAGGAAAGTGAGAGGAAGTAAAATTCCCGGGATTTTCTTTCATTTCCTTCCTGACAAGTGTTATTTTCAGTATTGATTTCTGCTTTTTTGTTAACTCTCAGTATATTTAAGCAGTATGACTTTGGATGGAATGTTCCTTTTAAAATGAGCCCACAAACTATAGTGTGAGGAGCTATAGGAGGGAGTAGCTACATAGTGATGTTTTAACAATGAAAATGTATTCTGCACAAGCCCATTAGAAATTGATAGGAAAGTTCTGAAATAAAATGACAATATAAATGTAAGTAAATATTTCTATGTGTGTACATGTGCCTACATATTGCCCACTGGGGAACCATTTTCATTTGAAAATGAAAGCTTAACCCTGGATGGAAATGCAGCTGAATTCACCAGTAATGGAAAATAATCACTGTTAGAAAATGTTTTTGAGATTTCTTATAAGTGAGTTTGTGCCTTTAGTGTTGGTCACTGGTCCTACTCCAGTGCAAAAATTCTTCAGGAGTATAGCAATTCATAATGAAGTTAAAGCTTCCAGAAGGTAAGAGTCTGACCTCTCAAGAAATCCGAAGATGTTCAGGATGTCTCTCCTGCGATTAGACCATAGTACAATAGCAACCAACTAGGTCATCGGATGTATGCTCTCAGAAAACAGCCCCCTTTTTGTCCCCTGAAAATCAGGTCAAAAGTCCGGGTGCAGCTCTTACACGGATGACTGCCTGCTGTTACAAGGTAAAATCCTGCTACTTTCCACTGCTTTCCATGCAGCAACCATGGCAAGGAGTGCTCAGAAAAATTCCATTTGGTCTCCAAGTTACCCTCTGTGCCACTGCCTAGAGAATTCTCTGAAAGAAATCCTGACCAAGATTGTACTACTGT
The DNA here is from genome assembly GCA_917880005.1 of Nanger dama. Taxonomy (NCBI): domain Eukaryota; kingdom Metazoa; phylum Chordata; class Mammalia; order Artiodactyla; family Bovidae; genus Nanger; species Nanger dama. The sequence goes on from CAKJTW010000028.1 coordinate 30,024,706, forward strand.
CTTCTCTCTACCCTTCACCTTAATATTGGCAGAGATTCCACAGAGAAAAATGGAACAAATATTAGCCAAATGGCCACAGTTTCTTTATGCGAGGGGCTGGTCTCAGATGATTCTTGATAGGATATATAATTGACATCTAGCTTTATCGTTAATGTTTGCATTAACATATGTTCTTCTGCTTTTAAATGTCTCAGTGAAAATCTTTCCCCAGTCTTAAGATTCTGCGTATAGATAATTCAGGTTTAACTTTCTCTTATGCCTCAGCTAATCTATTAACCGCTGAATGCTCAGTAATGCTTTTGTACGATGAATCTGTCTTACTTTTTTTCTGCATTTTTTAGCCATTGTAAGCCCCCCTTTCACAATATTTAGATCATTCTAAGTGTCCAGAATGCATGGTTCTTTTCTTAAACTGCCTATTAAATTTTTTTTTTCATCAGTCAGTATCTTTGCAAAGAGTGAGTGACTTAAAAACTATTTCCTTTTGATAGCATATTATTCAATAGGGTATTTTGTTCAGATGAAAATTCCTACAAAGGTAAGATTGATATTACTGTAACATTTTAGAATATTTGGTAACTTTACCTTTGGTGAAAATAGCCTACTTTATTATCTACTGTATTTGAATAACATTTCATTAATTTTTGCTAACACTAATGCCTCCTTTAACAGTTTTCCATATTTTTCCTATTTTTACCAATATTAGCTACAATTTCTATCTCTGAGACTATCATATTTGGCATAATTAGTATACTTAGAAAACAAAATACTAAAATCATTTCCATTAACATTTAGAAATAAAATTATTCAGTATGTACTCCTGGCCCATGACATTTAAGTAAAAACTGAAGATAACTTTCCCTTTGACTTATGACTCTATCACTTGGTAGTTTTTCCTTATTCCTATTATCACCTAAAAATTATAATTGTGTATAATTACCATATTCTTATCTGTAGTTATCTGTGAAATGTTTCTGTTTTACTTTCATATCATTTTTTAAAAATAAAACCTCAGGCTTTCACCTATTTTACATTCTTTCATTTGAATAAAGAAATAAACATCTATAAGTTCCAATTATGTATTAGGTGCAAATTATGCTAACATATTTGTATACCTTTTCCAATGTTCAAAATAGCTTCTGATAAAGTTGTTGAATCTGACCAAAATATCATAAAAATCAGAAATACTATGCCTTTTCTGTAGATCAGATCAAAGATGGCCTTAATTGTAAGGTTATACATTATGTCAAATGTATAATACTTATTTTTAAACTAGTTTTAAATCTATACTGTTTCCCAAACTAATAATTAGTAGTAGCATGCATGTAGTTTCTGATTCCAAAGTCTCCATAATTATTATTTTTAAGAACTTACAATTTTGCTATCTATCTTGATCTTTACCTGTATATATATATGCAGGTAAAGGTCAAAGTAATTAAATATATATATTTTATGTATACTTTATACTAATATTTATACACATATATACATACATATCAGAGAAGGCAATGGCAACCCACTCTGGTACTCTTGCCTGGAAAATCCCATGGATAGAGGAGCCTGGTAGGCTGCAGTCCATGGGGTCGTGAAGAGTTGGAGACGACTGAGCGACTTCAGTTTCACTTCACTTTCATGCATTGGAGAAGGAAATGGCAACCCACTCCAGTGTTCTTGCCTGGAGAATCCCAGGGACGGGGGAGCCTGGTGGGCTGCCATCTATGGGGTCGCACAGAGTGGGACACAACTGAAGCGACTTAGCAGCAGCAGCAGCAGCAGCATACATACATATACAGAGTAATTTCATTTAGAATCCTACTCAAAATTTCCTTCCACTTAAATTTTTTAAGATTTCCACAAATATACCTCATGATTTACCTTAGAGGGAGATCTAGCAAGTAAAAAAGTAATTCTTTCTTGATTTCCTTTCTCAGAATGTCTTTTATTTTAAATGTGATGGTAAAAATGATACTAAAAATGCATTTATCAGGACTTGAAAGGCAGTGAAAGTGATTCAAGCTCAGAGGAGGAACGGAGAGTCACTACCCGAGTTGTTCGCCGACGTTTGATTATAAAGGTATCCCAAAGCTAGATCAGTGTGGGGCAATGCTGTATTATTAGAACCCTCCTTGTGGTCTGGAAAATTCAGCGTGCTTGGTAACTAAACGGTGCTATGTGTGTCTTTGCATATCTGAAAACTGATAAAAACAACCACTGAAAGGAAAAACTCACGTCTCATGGAAGTGAGTGTTCTGTCTAGGCCTGTTGTTTGCCATGTGGCAGTTGTCATTTTATCTGAGGATTCTTGGCATTTGTATACTGCTTTCTTTGGAAAAGTGTTCTGTGTGTGAACAAAGATCCTATCTTGGTGAGAAAATAGTTCATATCAAATGAAATGTTCAACTGAAATCTCAGAGGCTCTTATGAAGTATGAGGTAAGATAAAGAAGAAAGAGAAGAACGAAAGGCTCCCTTCTCAATCTTACCAGTTTTCTAAGTTAAAATCAGTTCTTTATCAATCAGTGACTAAGAATTCGGTGTTATAGCCTGGCATCGATGTATGTGACACAGTGTAAACCAAGCAAAACTTCCTGAAATAAGGTTTTAACTTGACTGACATACAAAAAAATCAGGCTGTATTTTTTAAGTAGGGGAAGTAAGTCTTACTGCAAGTGAAAAAATGTAATTCCACTCTGTTAGAGTATAACTGAACACTATGAATAAATCTTGATTTCCCCCACAAAGGCCTTCTGAAGTACTGACCTTGTTCATGGGAGATCCCACAGACTCCTCCTTGCAGTATGCTGTTTATCTTCATTACTATGTCTTTAGAGAGATCTTTCTTGATGTCAAAATAATTTGAGTGCAGAGAACTAGGAAGCCACTTTCAATACACGCCTTGAATGTGGTCCAAATAACCTGATGCTCCTTGGTTGGCAGCTCTGAAGAGAAAGAAAGGAAAGGAAGTATCTATTGAAAACCATTTATCAAACTTTTCACCCATTTCCAAAATGTCAGGAGACCCAACAGAGAGGCAGGGAAGTTGGCTTATGTATCCCAAACTTCTCAATCCTGCTGCTTATAAATAACTTTTCATGTAGATGAGATGGAAAAAGAGAAGCAAATATGCAAAATCTGTTCTAGTCTAAATTTTCTAATAACTCTGGAAACATCAGAGAAGAAAATACGTCCTTGTCTAAATCCTAAATTATCCACAAATCAACTTCGAGCTCAGTAGGTGCCATCACTTTGAAAATTCCATGTAGGCAAGCCAAATTACTTATTGATATCTAGTATATTTGCAAGCATATGACCTGCTATCTATTAAGTCCTCATAATCTCTTAAAGATAACTTCCACACATTTTCTGGGATTAAAAGAAAGAAATATTTAATTTGTTTTTTTCAGAACATATTCTGAAATATTCTGCCATTATTCTGCTCGGGCTTTGCTAGTCCCATGATTACTGTCTTTAAGAAGTACTATTTTAAAGTAAAACATCTAGACAAAGCAAACCAGACATAATGGCTCTATGCTTAACATATGACATACTCATATTGCATCAAATTCACCTCATTCATTTATAGCAGCTGCCCACTAGAGAAGCTGACTCCTCTACATATGACAGGAGGAAGTAGACATAATCCTGCATAAAAAGTGGGAGAAGATGTAGAGAAGTTTTACTCTGGAGAATACTAAAACAAAACAATAGGAACATCAACCCCCTTCCCAAGTCAATGAGGGTTATTTTAGTCTCCTAAAATTCGAGACATGCACTTGCAAGACAGCTTTTAGGTAATTTTGTTAGCATGAATTATTTATATATTTAAGTGTAACATATAATTTTATATATATATATATAAACATTTTTATTAAGAGCGTAAGTTTAAAAGACTGAAATACACTATGATGTTATAGGCTTCATAAAACACAGGAGACTGTGTGCTCTCTAAATCTTCACTTCTTGAAGTCAGTGTAACTTTAGGGAGGTTGAGTGAAATCATCAGAAGATAGATTTTATAAATGGGGAGGCCACTGTATAAATAATGGAATCACTTAAACAAGCTTTGAGAAGTGTCTTTTATATGTCAGAAAACTCAAAAGCTAAAGAATAACAATAATTATAACTGGAAGGTATAATAAGTATAACAAAAAATCTTTGTAAACTGTATATATAGAAATCTTTCTGGTTATTTTTTTCTGATCAGATTTTGGGAGCCCTTGAAAAAGAACACATTTCTTTTGCTTTTTCTCTTTATTCCATACACTCGTACCTTTTTAATGTAAAGGAGCTTCAGACTGCAAGTACTACATAGTAAATGTCACATGGGATCCATCTCTATTTAAAAAAAAAAAGAAAACATAAAATGAGAATGTTAGGACCTAAAGGAGTCATTGAGACTAAAATTATTTCTTCTCCTAGATAATAAAACCAAGCATTAGAGATGAATTGATTTACCCAAAATCACTCAGCTAGATGTTTAAAATTCTGGAACCAGAACTCGGTGCCCTCTAGTGACGCACCTTCTACCTGCCTTTTCTACAATACTGTATTCTCTTCCAGGACAAAATGAAAGGGAGTAACTTTTCCTAGATTAAATTAGGTACTTGGTCACTTAGACTTTTCCAGTAGTACAGAAGGAGACAGCATTAGGCTATCCTTCTTGGAAACTGTTTGATGGGACTGGAATGCTAGGAATTTGACCTACTTTATGGAGGCTGTCCACCTTTGGACTGAACCAGCATATTTACAGTTTGCCATAGTAATCCCCTTGGCACTTAGAATCTTAGAGCTGAAAACTATTTGAGAGTTGGACCCCCTTCCAGAGCTAGCTTTTGCCAGGAAGTATCAATGGAAGTAGTAGATTCCATTACCTCAGGTCTAGGTAAATCTGTCTTTATAGCCATTCAAGTTGTATAATAAAGAGGATGAAAGCATAATTTTATGATTTTTCTCTTTAATTTCATATGTGAATTCATTAATTTTCTAGTTTTTAAATACTTTTTGTTTAATATTCTCAAGTCCCTAAGAAATGAATGAACTTAAACTCTCCCATTTGTTTAGGGATTTTTAAATTTTGTAAGTATATTCATTTATTCATATATAATATCGCAGTGGTTTCAAATGCTTGGAAGCAGTTTAAGTAAACTGACCAGTCTCTATGAGCTTGTCTATATTATTGCTCAGCAAATTCTATTATTACAAAGCTAAAAACCTTAATTCAAACCATTGTGAATTTTCATAAGATTCAAACAACTGAATTTTTACTATATAGTTCAACTATATTTTTCTACTTTTGAGCAATTTTACTGATTTTCAAAACAAGCGTTTAAATGTATGTTTTCCCCCACCAAACAATTCAAAAGTACAAAAAAGTTCAACATATCCATTCCACTTACCAGAGGTAACTGTTGTTCACAAGCTTCAGATTGTTTTATGTACCTATAACAGTATGTATGTGTACATAGAATATACATGTACATAGATCCCCAGGTGGGTTTCTAGGAATATAAAAATGGGTTATACTATACATATTGCTTAGCAGTTTGCTAAGTTATATATATATATCTTGCTCATCCCATCTTTTGAAAGTTTTAATGTTCTATACATTAAAGCAAATTCACACATTTCATGTTGTTATTCATTTTATGCAAGAAGAAGACAAAAACAGAAATCCTAAAAGGCAGTATTTCCAAAGGGAAGTACAGCTAATCTTCAAAAGGTGGCTACCAGGAATGATACTGTGCCACTATATGTGCTCTAATTTTCCTTTGAAATAGGCAAGGAAAAAGTAGATGGAGATACTGCCAAAAATAATGCCATTACCAAAAGTAGCATGGAAATTTTATTTACTTAAAAGTACAAATATTTTCAAGAACTTCAGAGAGTCTCTAATGTACCTGATGAATGAAAGATGAAAAAAAATTTTACATGTATTTTGTGACACCTAACTTTCCAGTCTATCTAATCAACTACTGTCTAATCCATTCCCCAAATTTAGTGAGTTTTTACATAATCATGCAATTCATTTTGACCTTATTAAGGCACTAGTTGACCATATTTAGTGCCCATTTAAGATTAAGATAAGTATCTTTACCTTTAATTATACATAAATAGTATGACTTTTCAGTAGGAAACAATGCTTGCATACCACAGCAGATCTCAACAACCTATATTGCTTGTTATTTATAAAGAAGACTTTGCTTTTTTCTAAGGCTATTAATATAAATCAATATACTTAAATGTATTTACTGTGCTTATAAATATACCTACTAGAAATGTCTTTCAGAGACTCTCTGAAAATTGGCATCTTTTCCCACTGAAGAGTCAATTTATAACCATCTCTAATAGGTGGCAATTTTAATGGATTTTCCTAGGATCCTGGAGTTGTCTTAACACTCAAGGACCTGGACATGTTCAATAGTTACCTCAAACATATCTCACTTACTCATGTTTAAACTACAGTAAAATCTTTCATGACCTTTTTGAGTTTTCTGGTTCCTCTAAGCCTTTACTTGTAAAATAATGTTTTTTCCTAAATATATAAAACCAACCATTGTTGTTGTTCAGATGCTAAGTTGTACCTGACTCTGCAACCCATGATGGACTGTAGTATGCCAGACTCCTCTGTTAACTCCTCTCCCGCAGTTAGCTCAAATTCATGTCTATTGAATCAATGATGCTGTCTAACCATCTCTGCCGCTCCCTTCTTTTGCCTTCAGTCTTTCCCAGCATCAGTCTTTGCCAGTGAGTCGGCTCTTCGCATCAGCTGGCCAAAGTATTGAAGCTTCAGCTTCAGCATCAGTCCTTCCAATGAATATTCAGGGCTGATTTCCTTTAGGATTGACTGGTTTGATCTCCTTGCAGCCCAAGGGACTCTCAAGAGTCTTTCTCCAACACCACAATTCAAAAGCATCAATTCTTTGGCATTCATAAAGTTGGACCTTCTTTATGGTCCAGCAATCACATCCTTGCATGACTACTGGAAAAATGTAGCTTTGATCTTTGTCAGCAAAGTGATTGTCTCTGCTTTTTAATATGCACTGTAGTTTGATGGGTTTGATCTCTAGGTTGGGAAGATATCCTAGAAAAGGGAATACCTAACCATTCCAGTTTTCTTCCCTGGAGAATTTCATGCACAGGAGAGCCTGGTGGGGTACAGTCCATGAGGTCACAAAAGTCAGACACGACTGAGCAGCGAACACTACTAGATTTGTCATAGATTTCCTTGCAAGGAGCAAATGTCTTTTAATTTCATGACTGCAGTCACCATCTGCAGTGATTTGGGAGCCCAAGAAAGTAACATCTGTCACTGCTTCCACTTTTCCCCCTTCTATTTGACATGAAGTAATGGTATGATCAAATGCCATGATCTTAGGTTTTTTCAATATTGAGTTTAAAGCCAGCTTTTTCACTCTCCTCTTTCACCCTCATCAAGTCTCTTTAGTTACTTTTCATTTTCTGCCATTAGAGTGGTATCATCTACATACCTGAGGTTGTTGATATTTCTCCCAGCAATGTTGATTCTGGGAGAAAACAGCCAGCCTGTGCTTTATTCAGCCCAGCGTTTCACATGATGTACTTTGCATAAAAGTTAAATAAGTAGGGTGACAGTATGCAGCCTTTCCAAATTTTGAACCAGTCTGTTGTTCTATGTCTGGTTCTTAACTGTTGCTTCCTGACCTGCGTACAGGTTTCTCAGGAGACAGGTAAGGTGGTATAGTATTCCCATCTCTTAAGAATTTTCTACAGTTTGTCGTGATCCACACAGTCAAAGGCTGTTGCGTAGTCAGTGAAGCAAAAGTAGATGCTTTTCTGGAACTCCCTTGCTTTCTCCACGATCCAGTGAATGTTGACAATTTGATCTCTGGTTTCCTGCCTCTTTGAAACCCAGCTTGGACAGCTGGAAGTTCTCAAGTTTTGAGCATAAGCTTGCTAGCATGTGAAATGAGCTCAACTATACAGTCTTTGAACATTCTTTGGCATTGCCCTTCTTTGGAATTGGAATGAAAACTGACCTTTTCCAGTCCTGTGGCCACTGCTGCGGTTTCCAAATTTGTGATATATTGAGTGCAGCATTTTTATAGCATCTTTTAGGATTTGAAATAGCTCAGTTGGAATTCCATCACCTCCACTAGCTTTGTTTGTAGTAATGCTTCCTAAGGTCCACTTGACTTCACACTCTGGGATGTCTGGCTCTAGATGAGTGACCACAGCATCATGGTTATCCAGGTCATTAAGACTTTTTATGTACAATTCTTCTGTATATTCTTGCCAATCCCTTCTGCTCCTGTTAGGTCCTTGTCATTTCTGTCCTTTATCATGCCCATCTTTGCATAAAATGTCCCCTTGATCTCTCCAATTTTCTTTAAGAGATTTCTAGTCTTTCCCATCCTATTGTTTGTCTCTATTTTTGCATTGTTTATTTAACAACTCTTTCTTATCTATCCTTGCTATTCTCTGGAACACTGCATTCAGTTGGGTATATCTTTCCTTTTCTCCCTTGCCTTTTGTTTTTCTTCTTTCCTCAACTATTTGTAAAGTTTCCTCAGACAACCACTTTGCTTTCTTGCATTTCTTTTTCTTTGGGATGCTTTTGGTCACTGCCTTCTATATAACATTACAAACCTCTGTCCATAGTTCTTCAGACACTCTACCAGATCTAATCTCTTGAATCTAGTTGTCACCGCTACTGTATAATCATAAGGGATTAGATTTAGGTCTTACCTGAATGACCTAGTGGTTTTCCCTACTTTCTTCAAATTAAGCTTGAATTTTGCAATAAGTAGCTCATGATCTGAGCCACAGTCAGCTCCAGGTCTTGTTTTTACTGACTGTATAGTACTTCTCTGTCTTTGACTACGAAGAATATAATTCATCTGATTTTGGTGTTGACCATCTGGTAATATTCATAGGTGGACTCATCTCTTGGGTCATTGGAAAAGGATAGTTGCTTTGACCAGTGTGTTCTGGCCTTTGCCCTGCTTCATTTTGTACCCCAAGGCCAGACATGCCTGTTATTTCAAGTATCTCTTGACCAACCATGCAAAACATAAATCATACTCCTTAAGAACTTGTTACAGATTTTAGTGCTTCAGGCAGGACACCTCTACATATTTTTCTATTTCCTTCCCTCTCTTAACTGTACTGAATGAAATTAGTCATAAACAAGGTTCAAGATGAACTAAACAAGCATGAACAACAAGAAACATCTTGTTTTATTTTCATCCCATCTCTGTACTCCAGTGAGGTAAAATGAGTCAAATGTCCCATGCATGACCTATGAGCCCACAATCTATAAGAAAACAAAGCCATTTCGTAAAAAACAAAACAAACAAAAAAACACACAGAATTTTGTTAGCAAAATAAGGGAGATTTCAGTTAGTCTTTGTTATTTTAAACCAGAACTTCCTTTCTATGGGCTGTAATGAAAACAATCATAGAATTTCTCACCATCGCAGACACTGGCAAAATTCTACCACCTTTCCTATGACAGTAACATTAAAAGAATTAGAATCCTGACTCTCCCAGAAACTCAGCTGTCTTCATCAAGATTTGCCATTTAAAAAAAAAAAAAAAGAAAAAGTACAGGATACAGTAACTATAGTACATAGTACTATTGCATTGTCCAAGTCACCTCTTCAACAAGAAGTTTTACTACAATTCAGCAGGTCTCTAAAGTGGGTCTGCACTTAAGGTGTTTGTTCTTGTTCCCCAAAACTCTTAAGTGAGACTGACCTAACGTTGACACCAGTGAAGAAGGTAATGTGTTATAAATACAACCCTATTTTTGCTCTCTGAGTGGTTTTTCTTATCATATAATCATTAAAGCTAATAGGTATTAAGGAACCATCTAAATCTACTGAGCTATTAACAGGAAAATATGAGGCTACCTTGGCAAGTTAAGAATTTATTCCCTTTTTTAACTCACCAGAAGAAGAACCTTGACAATTTCCTCTTCTAAATCAGATAGCAGTCACTACCTGAAAGATCCCATCATACATTCCTTAAGTAATTAATCAGTCATCACAGAGGGTTCCTTCACTTAAAGATGTTATTCTGAAACTATGTACTTCATCAGACATAGTTATTAGCATATACAACTTATGAAAGGCTAAGTCTAGAAAAAAATAACGTTTTCTCTGTACTCTCAACTTTTCTCACAGCACTTGAAAAAAATGTACATATTACCCTCAGTAAAGGAATTTTAAAGTTAAACAGAGTGATTAATATAATACCCCAACTAAGGTCCTACCTCAATTCAAATTAGATACAAGGCAACCCACCAAAATGAGAGATTCAGTAGAACTAGTGAAGAAACATTTATTCAAAGTGAAATAATTAGAGCTCTAGTCATTAGCTAAATCTTTTTCAACAAATAAAACCTTTTGTTTGTCTATTGATGTATAACTGCATTCTATAATTACGTATTTTCAAATTCTTCCTTCTTGGAGTTTGTTGCTAACCATCCTTCTTATACGTCTTTGAGGTTTAATGCTTTGAATGTTGTTGACTGCTAAATAATTCCATGGTGTCGGTCTTCTCCTCTTGCCCTAGAATAGCAAGTAGAGTTTTATACCTTCTTTTTCTATTCCACAGAGCATGTATGTGGTATATGGAGTGGTGTGGAGATCTGTGGAATCTGTGCATCTAGTTTATTGTTAATCTTTATGCCACATCCTTTAGGGAGAGGAAGCAAAAACCATTCCTGGTGAATCTGTCACAGAAGAACAGTTTACTGATGAAGAAGGCAACCTCATCACCAGAAAAGTAATCACCAATGGGATTTCATGCTTCTCTTGGGTTTAGATTTTCTATTTGTTTGCTATAGTGTCAGCTCTTGAAACAAAAGAGAAAAAGCTCTCCTTTTCACTATTGCTTCCTATACAGATCACTCGGAAAGTACTAAGACGAATTGTTATCCCACAAGAGAGGAAACATGATGACGTGGTAATGGAGAGGGACTGTCAAAAAGAAAGTAGAGGATAAAAGCTTTGTGAACGCTTTAGAATATGCTGCTAACCGCCTGGCATCTGCAGTGTGGCAGCCTGAAGCATTTGCTGCTTTTGACATCTTGTGTATTTGATCAGGGTCAAAGAAAAAGGCTTTCCTTCCTAACATTCTTTAACACCATATACTTTTACTATCTTTAGAGTTTTCACAGAGGTTATTTCATTTATGGAGGATGGAATGTGCCAGTTCAAGCACGGGAAAGAAAATTTAAAAACCCTCCACCACAACCAAATCCCTCAGCCATCCCCAACCTTAGCCCTCCCGGCCCAGCACTTCACCTGCAGCCCAGTGCCTGCCTAGGACCTGGAGAGAGAGCACTTGTTTCCAGCAGATGCATAAGGTTTAATTAAAAGTCAGAATGATAAAAGCTGGTCATAAGATCCTTACATTGAATCTAAACATTTTCTCTTTCCAGTATATTCTACAGGGGAATACAAATCCCCTTCTCCCCCATCTTAACCTGAAGAGGATTTTCCTCTCTAGGTTAACAACAGCCCATCTCCCGTGTACCAGTTAAAGAACCAAAGTCATCACCGAGCAGCGTAACTCAGCAAATGAATCTCTAACTCCCAGAGAAAACATCTCTGGTTATTTTTCATTTCTTTCCTTTCTCAGAACTTACCCTTTTCATTAAAAAAATAAACTTCAATACCTGTGTTTACATAAGAAAAAACTAACCTGAAAATTTCTGAGAAGGAGTAATTCAGAAAATTGGAAGGATTACTGTGTTTTCTGTTTTAAGTAGGTTAAAAGCTGAGCATTTGTGCAACCACTTTGCTCACAGAGAAGTGTGTCCTTGATGGCTCATGAAGAGAGGTCTTGTTTTATGGAAAAAGGATGCCTACTTTGTCAGGAGTAAGAGGAAGGGTGTGGTGATTTCACGAATTAAAAAGGAAAAAGTGTCTCTCAGCCCGACAGCACTTCCACGGTGTTTAGTTCATGATGAGTGCTTCACTGAGAAATTTCCGTCTCATTACAACAGATTACTTAACATTCTGCTGACTTTAAAAGGCATAAATTATAACTTACTAATATTTTTTTACAACTGGAGTTTGAGTGCCTTGAGAGCTTTAGTGATTTCTTCTAGCTTCGCAGGAAATGGACAGGCTGTTTGAATGATCACTAATAGAATGAATGATTGTGAAGTACAGTAACATGGTATTCATTCTGATGGTGCTCTCCAGCTTGCCTTGATGCTGCTGAGCTGTGTGGTTAAAAGGTAAATAGATGGTATTTTTGGACATGAAGTGACAAAGTGCTTTAAACTGTGTCTCATCCTAATCTAGCCTCAAGGAACCAGAACGGAACCTGCTTTTTAATGAAAACTCTTTTACCACGAAATCTTAAATGTGTACATTCCTTTCAAAACAGGGAGAAGGTTATAAGGTGAAGACGAAGAAAGAAATCCGTCAAGTGGAAAAGAAGAGCCACTCATAACAGTAAACGGTCAACCAAGGTGGTAAGTGTGCTCAAATCAACAACAGTAGCACATCTGATTTCACCAAATAAGTGATCCATACCTCCTCCACCCTTCCTCTCTTTTTCACGGAATTACAGCTTTGAATATCCAGTATGCAGCTGCAGTCATTTTTATGTTTGTGTATACAAACACTGTTGTTGTTTTTTAGTTAGTTGCTAAGCTGTGTCTGACTCTTGTGACCCCGTGAACTAGCCTGCTAGCCTCCTCTGTTCATGGGATTTCCCCAGGCAAGAATACTGGAGTGGGTTGCCATTTCCCTTCTCCCAGGGATCTTCCTGACCCAAGGATCAAACCCAGGCATTGTCTCCTGCATTGGCAGGCAGATTCTTTAGAGCCCAGAGACACACACACACACACACACACACACACACACACACACACACACTAGACACACACACACACACTAGACACACACACACACACACACTAAAACTATGGCCCAGCACACACACACACACACACTAAAACTATGGCCCAGAACACACACACACACACACACACACACTAAAACTATGGCCCAGACACACACACACACACACACACACACACACACACACACAAAAACTATGGCCCAGACACACACACACACACACACACACACACACACACACACACACACACTAAAACTATGGCCCAGACACACACACACACACACACACACTAAAACTATGGCCCAGACAAACACACACACACACACACTAAAACTATGGCCCAGACACACACACACACACACACTAAAACTATGGCCCAGACACACACACACACACACACACACACACACACATAAACTATGGCCCAGACACACACACACACTTAAACTGTGTCCTCCAGCTCACAGTCCATAGACTTCCTCTTACACACACACACACACACACACTAAAACTATGGCCTCCAGCTCACAGTCCATAGACTTCCTCTTCACAAATTAGTCAGGAATTTAAATGTAAATTATGTTTTCAGAAGCAAATGTAAATATTGATCAGTGAGTCTCCTCAAAGAGTAAAGGCTGTGTTTAAGAAGCAGTAGCATTATTCATTCTAACAGGAAGGTTATTCGGCAACAAATAGTACATATAAATATACTTGGAAAGTTGTATTGATTCAGTTTCCCACCATTTTTGCAGAACAGCATCTAAGAATATAATTTTGGTTGGAATGTATTGGTTGCCAAGTTTAAATGGAGTGACCAAAATCTGTATATGCTACTTAATATATTTTGTATCAACAAAGCGAATTAAATTGGAGGCTAATGGGACTACTGTGTTTTGTAAGTTAAAATGTTTAGTGAGCTTTGTTTAAAGTTGTCTGAATTTTTAGAAAGAAGGGTGTTTTCCTTTAACATTATTTTCTGAACTTTACTTTGTGCTAGTTCTTCCTACAGAACCACAATTAGAAAGCCCATATGGGGTGGAAAAACAGATAGAGCTTTGAAAAGCTCTTTGTAAATCTGTGAGACAAAGCTAGATGAGTTCTTAGGGCTGTTCACCAAGCGTTTTCTTAGCCCCCAGAAACAAAGAGCAAAGAGATCCCAGTTTCCACTTCCATTCATCTGCTGTTCCCCAGTTACCAGAATCCTGGTATTTGGAGTGTTGCCATAAGGAACTGAGAAATCAGAGTCTCGTTGCCCCAAATTTTGTTTGTGAGGTGACTGTAACTAAGACCCAAAGAAATTCTTAATCCCTCCACCTCCAAAAAAACTCTTATTATTTGCCTATTTATTCACTTAAGGATTGATTTCACTTTCTCTCCATGAGGCCTTCTCCTAAGGCACTGGGTAATCACTGGTAAACAACACCAGGGAGGTATTGGCCCTCACTGACCTTACGTTTGGAGATTTCATGGTAGTCAGTCGTTTCAGTATTTAAGGCTTTGAGAAAACTCCTAGAACTGCAGAGAGCTCTGGAAAGAACAATGTTTGCTATACACACTCGTCCAGTGTTCCAGGTGTACACTTCACTTGATTCTCACAGTCAGTCCCCTTGGATTGGCAGCTTTATCATCCCTATTGAACAGGCTCAGAATTGCCCAAGGTCACCTAAATAAAAAGTGGCAGAAATAGTATACAAACCCTAACGGGCAGCTCTGGAGCCCACACTCTTAACCCTGTTAACCGGATATCTGGCCTGGTCTGAGGTGACAGGGAAGGTTTTCTTTGAGAAAATGATGCTTGAGCTGTTTTAAAGGGTGAATAGGACTCAGCTGGGTAAAGAGGAAGAAACTGGATGGTGTTTAGGGTAGCCTTCCAGGCATAGGCTACAGCATTTGGCAAAGGCCAGAAGGAGAAAGAAACAAGAAGGGAGAACCGGTCAGTGCAGCTGTTAGGTTTTGGCATTGTGTCTGGAGAGGTAGGAAAGACTCAGGTCTCATAAGTCTCTTTCCACTAAAAGTCGAGGTTTTGCATCACTTACTCTAGCTGCAAGACACGGAATGAAGGGAGGTGGCAATAACAGATGAGCAGATAGCCTGTTAAACTACTGAAGATGCTGGCTTGGGCAGTAAGGATTGTAAGAGGTAGTGACAGTAAGGCTAAATCAAGAGAGAGTGACATGAATTGCTTTCCGTCAGATGATAAGGGTGAGGGATGAGAAAATTAAGGAAAACATCAGTGAGGCAATATCTAGAATGAACCCACCCATTATTCATGTCTTACAGCTGAACCGAGTAAAAGACACACACACACACATATATATATATATATTTTTTTTTTAATTGAGGTGCAGCTGACTTACAATATTAGTTTCAGATGCATAACACAGTGATCCGAAATTTTTATAGACTGTACTCCATTCAAAATTTTTATAGATTATACTCCATTTAAAGTTTTTGTAAAATACTGGCTCTATTTCACTGTGCTGCACAATATGTCTTTGTAGCTAATTTACACACATTAGTCTGTACCTCTTAATCTCCTACCCTTGTTTTGTCCCTTCTGCCTTCCCTCTCCCCACTGGTCACTAGTGGTTTGTTCTCTATATCTGTGAGGCTATATTCTGTTATTACTTATATGTGGACTAAAAATAAATAAACCATAATATTCTCCAGGTCCATTCTATGTCGTTGTAAATGGCAAAATTTCACTTTTAAACATTCCATTCCATATATATATACACCACATCTTCCTTATTCACTATTTTGACCCACTTATTTTGCTATTGTTTCTGTTGCCTTAGGAGACATATCCCAAAAAAATATTGCTACAGTTTATGTCAAAAAGTATTCTGTGTTTTCTTCCAGGACTTCTATGGTTTCCAGTATTACTTTTAGGTCTTTATTCTTAGTTTTTTAGTTTTCTATGTTGTGACAAAATGTTCTATTCTTATTCTTTTACATGTGGCTGTCCAATTTTCCCAGCATCACTTATTGAAGAGACTGTCTTTTCTCCATTGTATATTCTTGCCTGCTTTGCCATAGATTAATTAACCATAAACGTGTGGGTTTATTTTTGGGCTGTCGAGTCTATTCCATTGATCTGTGTGTCTGTTTTTGTGCTAGCAGCATACTATTTTAATTACTATAGCTTTGTAATATAGTCTGAAGTCAAGGAGCATCGTACTCTAGCTCTGTTCTTCTTTCTCAAGATTTCTTTGGCTAATTAAAAGAACGCAATAATGCCATTTGTAGCAACATCAGTTCAGTTCAGTTGCTCAGTCATGTCCAACTCTTTGTGATCCCATGAATCGCAGCACGCCAGGCCTCCCCTGTCCATCACCAACTCCTGGAGTTTACCCAGACTCATGTCCATCGAGTCGGTGATATCATCTAACCATCTCATCCTCTGTCATCCCCTTCTCCTCCTGCCCCCAATCCCTCCTAATATCAGGGTCTTTTCTAATGAGTCAGTTCTTCGCATGAGGTGGCCAAAGTACCAGCTTCAGCATCAGTCCTTCCAATGAACACCCAGGACTGGTCCCCTTTAGGATGGACTGGTTCAATCTCCTTGCAGTCCAAGGGACTCTCAAGAGTCTTCTCCAACGCCACAGTTCAAAAGCATCAATTCTTCAGCACTCAACTTCTTCACAATCCAACTCTCATATCCATACATGACCACCGGAAAAACCATAGCCTTGACTAGATGGACCTTAGTCAGCAAAGTAATGTCTCTGTTTTTTAATATGCTATCTAGGTTGGTCATAACTTTCCTTCCAAGGAGTAAGTGTCTTTTAATTTCATGGCTGCAATCACCATCTGCAGTGATTTTGGAGCCCAGAAAATAAAGTCTAACACTGTTTCCACTGTTTCCCCATCTATTTACCATGAAGTGATGGGACTGGATACCATGATCTTCGTTTTCTGAATGTTGAGCTTTAAGCCAACTTTTTCACTCTCCTCTTTCACTTTCATCAGAGGCTTTTTAGTTCCTCTTCACTTTCTGCCATAAGGGTGGTATCATCTGCATATCTGAGGTTCTTGATATTTCTCCCGGCAATCTTGATTCCAGCTTGTGCTTCTTCCAGCCCAGCGTTTCTCATGATGTACTCTGCATATAACTTAAATAAGCAGGGTGGCATACTTGATGTACTCCTTTTCCTGTTTGGAACCAGTCTGTTGTTCCATGTCCAGTTCTAACTGTTGCTTCCTGACCTGTATATAGGTTTCTCAAAAGGCAGGTCAGGTGGCTTGGCATTCCCATCTCTTTCAGAATTTTCCACAGTTTATTGTGATCCACACAGTCAAAGGCTTTGACATAGTCCATGAAGCAGAAAAAGATGTTTTCCTGGAACTCTCTTGCTTTTTTGATGATCCAGCAGATGTTGGCAATTTGATCTCTGGTTCCTCTGCCTTTTCTAAAACCAGCTTGAACATCTGGAAGTTCATGGTTCACGTATTGCTAAAGCCTGGCTTGGAGAAATTTGAGCATTACTTTACTAGCAGGTGAGATGAGTGCAATTGTGCAGTAGTTTGAGCATTCTTTGGCATTGCCTTTCTTTGGGATTGGAATGAAAACTGACATTTTCCAGTCCTTTGGCCACTGCTGGGTTTTCCTTATATATTGTTATACTGAGTGAAGCAAATCAGAGGACTAATATTGTATGACATGTAAAATCTATAAAGAAATTATACAAAGGAACTTATTTACAAAACAGACTTACAGACTTAGAGAAATAACTTATGATTGCCAGATAGAAGGATTTGAGAGGGAGATAGAGTTAGGGAGTTTGGGATGGACATGTACACACTGCTATATTTAAAATGGATAACCAACTAGGGAACTCTGCTCAGTGTCATGTGCAGCCTGGATAGGAGGGGAGTTGGGGGAGAATGGATACATGTATATGTATGGTTGAGTCCCTTTGCTGTCCACCTAAAACTATCACAACTTTGTTAATCAGTTAAAAAAAAAAGATTGCTTTGGCTATATGGCAGATTAATAAAACACTAAGCATGAATTTGCTGTTCACTCTGTTTAAGCAATTGTAAGTGATAAATAAAACTAGAGGAGAGTTCAGTTAGCTGTCAGCTTTATTATGCCCTTAAAGTTAAGTAACTCGTTCAATCATAAAGTCAGACTCTGAGTAGGAAAGAACGAAAAAGGTTATCTACACCAGTGAAGTCATTTTTCTAGTTAACATATACCTAATATCTATGAATAAATGACACCAAAAAAATGTGAAAATGTTAGGCTTCCAGGGTCATTTAGAACAAATTAATACAGAAATGATTTGTCAAAAATATACACGAGACATCAGAATGATAAATAATCCACTCCATAAAGCAGTGGGCTTGGCTTTGGCTCATTTGCTACACCACTCAAAGGAAAGAGAAACTCAATAGGAGCATTCATATGAATGTGAAAATAGCTTCAACCTAAAGCAAACTAAATGTGTCCGATGGAAAGAACAGTGAGTCGCAAGCCTCATTTTACTCTCCAGGGTGGTATTTACCTTTCATAAGTGAACTTAGGAAATGAGTCCAAGAATACCGCCTATAATTCCAGGACACTGAATGTGTGCTCTGGAAAAATCAATTTGCAAATATATGAGATTGCTGGCTGTCTTTGTTTTTTAACAGTAGAACAACTAATAAGCACATGGAATGTGGCCAAATTTCACTGAATATCAGATGGTAACATTAAAATTTTTATTCTGGTTTTAAAACCAGTTGAATTTTGAGCTATCTGAACCCTACACCTGCCTTTCTTTAATACTGAGTCAGAGCCATCCTATTTTTAATCTAAGGGAAAAGCTGATAGCTGAAAATAAATATAAAGATTTATACATAATACATAATGATTTATACTTTTCAAAGTGCTTTTACATTTTTGTCTTACTCTTCAAACAAGCTTCCAGGAAGGTCAGACCGATTTTGATTGCTACCTTTTACAGATGAGGATGCTAAGGCTCAGAGAGGTCATATGACCTTTCTTCTGTTACACAGCTGTGATTGGAAGGACTAGAACTTAACTCAGGATTGATACTTC
Organism: Nanger dama; assembly: GCA_917880005.1. NCBI lineage: Eukaryota > Metazoa > Chordata > Mammalia > Artiodactyla > Bovidae > Nanger > Nanger dama. The sequence goes on from CAKJTW010000028.1 coordinate 30,043,612, forward strand.
ACTAAGTGTCCAATTCCACTAAGCTGTGTTTCTAAAGTTACTTATGAATAATAATAATAGTCAGATCCTATCAGAGATTACTATATGCCAGGTAAGATCATTACATACATTACCTCATGTAGTCCCCAAAACAATGCTATAAGGTAAATACTATTATCCCTTTTTTAATAAATGAGGAAACTGAAGTTTGGAAGAATTAAATGACTTACCCAAGGTCTGTAGCTAAGGAGCAAAAGAATGAAACTTGAACTTATCCAGAGCCTAGCTCTTAACTGTTACTCATACTAATAGTTAAACAGTATTTGATTATTATCAGAAACCTAAAAGCATTTTGAATCAAAGACATGTGTAAAGGCAACCTGTAGTAAATTTCTTCATACAGTACACAGTGAAAATACTCAGTGTTTTGGTTTTGTTTTTTAAAACAAACCTGCATAGCCATAATCTCCAAATGTCTACTTTAAAAATGCCATTAGAGAACTGATTAGTGAGGCTGTGGCATGAGAAGGCCCCCAGATCTATGCCATAAAAGACTGTGGAACAGCTGCATTTTAAACCTCTTTCAGAGAAATGCTCAAGATCGCACAGCCACATGGAAGCCAGGAGCAGCAACAGCACCCAGGCTTGCTGGGGAAATACTATATTACCCGAGGTCAAAACGTTGACTCATTTCATTGATGTCTTCAAAAAGTATTTTACCTTCTACCTGGCTTGGAGTGAAAAACCTAGATACACAGAGGTGAATAAAACCTCCATGGCCTCTGCCCTCCTGCATCTCTCAGCCTGCAAAGGGGAAAGAGATGGGACATGTGTTGTCTAAAGGCTAAAAATATGAAGTCCAAGATCCAAGGAAGACTAACACAAGAATGAATTTAGACGTGGGGGCTGGAGAAAGTCATGCCATTTATGCTAAGGCCTCAGAGGTACCACCAGCAATGAAAACGGGAAGGAAAAGAGGACTCCAAGCAAAGGGTACAACATCTGTAAGGGCCTTGAGGTAGGAAAAGGCCTAACACATTTGGGGACACGAAAGAAGATCGGTGCCCCAGAGCCTGATGAGCTGGTGGTGACTGAGGCAGGCCCATGATGAAGTGAGAAATGCTTCATCATAGGCCAGACTATAGGATTTGGATTTCATTCTAAGACATTGAAGCCTTTGAAAGATTTTAAGCAAGAGCCCGACCTAATTTTTTTTTTTTTTAACACATCAGCTATGTAGAGAAGGATTGGAGGGAAAACAAGAATAAACTAAAGGGGATGAGCTAGGATGTTATTGCTATCGTCCAGCTAAGCCACATGATGACAGGGCTAGGACCTGGGCTGTAGTTTTAGGAAAGTTGACTGTATCTGATGGCCTGGAGGTAGGATAGAGAGGAGTTGAGTCAAGAATGACACCAGGTTCCAAGTTTAATCAAGTAGGTGGTGGAAAAAGGAACAGGATGGGTTTTAAAACTATCAAGAACTCAGGCCATTTGTTAGTATGTAAGTCTGGAGCTCTGAGGAAAGATTGTGACTTGACATATAAAAATGAATGTTATCACTCAAAAGGTGAGTCCTGAATATCAGAGAAAGGGAACAGCAGAGAACAGATGTGATTACCTAGGGGGAAAGTGAACGTGAGCAAAGAAGGGGCTCAGGATTGAGCCCCAAAGAACAACATTTTGAAGAGAACAGAGCTTTAGAAGGTTGCCTCTGACCTCTTCCTCCCTAGAGATCTCCAAGCTGTTCTATCTGTTCTAATCTAAAACTGCCTACATATTCAGCCTTGGCCCTCTAGCATATTTGTTTGGTTTTACCATAAAATATTTTAATCCTTGCAGTTTAATATCAGTGGATAAAAGAAACTTTCCTATAATGCAGATTGGCTGATAAGCTTTTATAAATAAGTGATCACCCACGTTTAGAGCCCCTTTACTCTTAGCATGTCACACACACTGTGTGTGTGATCAAGAGAATCCCACCTTTAAGACATTATCCTGATACAACTCAGCCATACAAAAGAATGAAATAATGTCATTTGCTGCAACATGGATGGACCTGGAGATCATCACACTTAAGGTGAACAGGGAAAGACGTATCACTTATATGTGAAATCTTAAAAAAAAAAATCCAATGAACTTATTTCCAAGACAGAAAGAGACTCACAGACACGGAAAACATGGATATGGTTATAAACAGGAAACAGGGGTGAGGGAAGGAGAAATTAGGAGATTGGAAGTGATACACTACTGTATATAAAATAATCAACTAGGGCCTATTGTACAACACAGGGAACTATACTCAATATTTTGTAATAACATATAAGAGAATCTGAAGAATAGATATGTGTGTGTATGTATATACATATATATATAAAATCACTTTGCTGTACACCTGAAATTAACATTGTAAATCAACTTTCCTTCAGTTAAAAAAAAAAAAAACATATATATAAATTGAAAAAGACATTATCCCAAGCATTGCTACTTATTTGAGGATATATAACTACAGTCTAGACCAAGAGGCAAATGTGACTGTAAACAACACAAGTCAAAATACAGAGCTATAATAAAAGATATAAACAGATTGCTAGGAGAATTCACTGGAAGATGTAATAAACTCCAATGGAGAAGAGCTTGTAAAAGCTTCTTGGAAGTGCATATTTAAAGTGGCTTCTGAAGACAGAGTAAGATTTAAGACTGGGCAGTGTGATGATAACATGCTATGCTCACAACTGTGGCCTTTATCCTAGAGACATGGGGTACCACTGGAAGTGTTGTGGTAGGAGAATTAATACAGTCAGATGGGAGTTAGGTAACCCTAGTGGTAGGAAAGGGAGTTAGTGAGAGGAGAGTTTGAACACGAGGAACTCAGTTATGAGACACGATGAGGGCCTGAACCCGGGCAGAGAGAATACAAAGTTGAGGGCAGATGTGAGGAACATTTTAGAAGTGTAACAACCAGATTAACTCTATAGAGGGAGTGAGATTGTGAACTTGTGTGTAATCACTAACAAAAATATAGACCCTAAGAAGAGAAAAATAAAATTAGAGATTGAAATAGGTCAATCTGTAGTGCTTTAGTGTTTGTCAGTAACGAGGAAGAGAAATGTAGGCTAATGATCTTAATGTGGTATAGAAGTGGCCTGAGTGAAGATAAACCACAGGCTTACTAGCTGTGTAAGCTTGACTAACCTATTTAACTTTTCTGCCTTAATTTCTTGGCCTCTATTAGGATAAGAGTAACATATCTCATAGAGTTGTTGCTAGAATTAAATGAGTTACTCTATGTAAATCACTTAAAATAGTGACTGGCAAGCCCATAGTAAGCACTCAGCTATTATTATTAATAGTAGTGTTAAGAGAAGTGGGGTCAGGGATATAAATTAGGAGTTTGGGATTAACACATACACTACTATATATAAAATGCTGGCCACCCACTCCAGTATTCTTGCCTGAAAATCCCCATGGAGAGAGGAATGTGGTGGGCTACAGTTCATGTGGTCATAAAGAGTTGGACACGACTGAGCAACTAAACAGCAACAATATATATAAAACAGGTAAACAACAAGGACCTACTCTGTAGCACAGGGAACTATACTCAATATCATGTCTTTACTATACTGGAGAAGGGAATGGCAAACCACTTCAGCATTCTTGCCTTGAGAAGCCCTTGAACATGTATGAAAAGGCAAAAAGATATGACACTGAAAAATGAACACCCCAGCTTGGTAGATGTCCAATATGCTACTGGAGAAGAGCAGAGAAATAGCTCCAGAAGGAATGAAGAGACTGGGCCAAAGCAGAAACAGCGCCTAGTTGTGGATGTTTCTGGTGGTGAAAATAGAGTCTGATGCTATAAAGAACAATACTGCATAGGCACCTGGAATGTTAGATCCATGAATCAACGTTAACTGGAAGTGGTCAAACAGGAGATGGCAAGAATGAACATCAACATTTTGGGAATCGGTGAAATAAAATGGATGGAAATGGGTAAATTTAATTTAGATGACCATTATATCTACTATTGTGCACAAGAATCCCTTAGAAGAAATGGAATAGCCCTCACAGTAACAATAGAGTCCAAAATACACTACCTGGGTGCAGTCTCAAAAACAACAGAATGGTCTTGATTCGTTTCCAAGGAAAACCATTCAATATTACAGTAATCTAAATCTATGCTCCAATCACTAATACTGAAGAAGATGAAGTTAAATGGTTCTATGAAGACCTACAAGATCTTCCATCAGTTCAGTTCAGTTCCTCAGTTGTGTCCGACTCTTTGCGACCCCATGAATTGCAGCACGCCAGGCCTCCCTGTCCATCACCATCTCTCAGAGTTCACTCAGACTCACGTCCATCGAGTCAGTGATGCCATCCAGTCATCTCATCCTCTGTCGTCCCCTTCTCCTCCTGACCCCAATCCCTCCCAGCATCAGAGTCTTTTCCAATGAGTCAACTTTTTGCATGAGGTGGCCAAAGTACTAGAGTTTCAGCTTTAGCATCATTCCTTCCAAAGAACACCCAGGGCTGATCTCCTTCAGAATGGACTGGTTGGATCTCCTTGCACTCCAAGGGACTCTTAAGAGTCTTCTCTTTTAAGGGCTGAGTAGTATTCCATAGTGTATATGTACCACAGCTTTCTTATCCATTCATCTGCTGATGGACATCTAGGTTGCTTCCATGTCCTGGCTATTATAAACAGCGCTGCAATGAACATTGAGGTACATGTGTCTCTTTCAATTCCGGTTTCCTCGGTGTGTATGCCCAGCAGTGGGATTGCTGGGTCATAAGGCAGTTCTATTTGCAATTTTTTAAGGAATCTCCACACTGTTTTCCATAATGGCTGTACTAGTTTGCATTCCCACCAGCAGTGTAAGAGGGTTCCCTTTTCTCCACATCCTCTCCAGCATTTATTGCTTGTAGACTTTTGGATCGCAGCCATTCTGACTGGTGTGAAATGGTACCTCATTGTGGTCTTGATTTGCATTTCTCTGATAATGAGTGATGTTGAACATCTTTTCATGTGTTTGTTAGCCATCCATATGTCTTCTTTGGAGAAATGCCTATTTAGTTCTTTGGCCCATTTTTTGATTGGATCATTTATTTTTCTGGAGTTGAGCTGCATAAGTTGCTTATATATCTTTGAGATTAGTTGTTTGTCAGTTGTTTCATTTGCTATTGTTTTCTCCCATTCAGAAGGCTGTCTTTTCACCTTGCTTATAGTTTCCTTTGTTGTGCAGAAGCTTTTAATTTTAATTAGATCCCATTTGTTTATCTTTGCTTTTATTTCCATTATACTGGGAGTTGGATCATAGAGGATCCTGCTGTGAGCTTGGGGGTCGGAATACTACTCAGCCCTTAAAAAGAATAAATTTGACTCAGTTCTAATGAGATGGATGAAATTGGAACCAATTATACAGAGTGAAGTAAGCCAGAAAGAAAAACACCAATACAGTATACTGACACATATATATGGAATTTAGAAGACAGTAATGATGACCCTATATGTGAGACAACAAAGAGACACAGAGGTATAGAGTGGACTTTTGGACTCTGAGGGAGAGGGAAAGGGTGGGATGGTTTGGGAGAATGGCAATGAAACATGTATATTTTCCTGTAAGAAACGAGGCGCCAATGTATGTTCAATGTAGGATGCAGGATGCATGGGGCTGATGCACAGGATGATTCAAGTAGAGGATGTGGGGCGGGAGGTGGGAGGGGGCTTCGGCATTGGGAGATTGTGTTCACCTATGGCTGATTCGTGTCAATGTATGGCAAAACAAATACAGTATTGTAATTTAAAAAATAAATAAATTTAATTTAAAAAAAAAGAGTCTTCTCTAACACCAAAACAAAAAGATGTCCTTTTCATCATAGAGGAGTGGAATGCAGAAGTAGTGAGTCAAGAGATACTTGGAGTAACAGGCAAATTTGAAGTATCAAATGAAGCAGGGCAAAGGATAACAATTTTGCCAAGAGAACACACTGGTCATAACAAACACCCTTTTGCAACAACACAAGAAATAACTTTACACATGGACATCACCAGATGGTCAGTACCAAAATCAGATTGATTATGTTCTTTGCAGTCGAAGATGGAGAAGTTCTATACAGTCAGCAAAAATAAGAACGGGAGTTGACTGAGGCTCAGATCACCAACTCCTTATTGAAAAATTCAGATTTAAATTGAAGAAAGTAGGGGAAACCACCAGGCCATTCTGGTATGACCTAAATCAAATCCCTTAGGATTATACAGTGGAAGTAACAAACAGATTCAAGAGATTGGATCCAACAGAGAACCTGAAGTACGATGAGGTTCATAATATTGTGCAGGAAGCAGCGACCAACACCATCCCTAAGAAAAAGAAATGCAACAAGGAAAAATGGTTGTCTGAGGAGGCCTTACAAACAGCCAAGAAAAGAAGAGACACAAAAGGCAAAAGCAAAAAGGAAAGATGTACCCATCTGAATGCAGAGTTCCAAATTGCAAAGAGAGATAAGAAAGCCTTCTTCAGTGAATAATGCAAAGAAATAGAGGAAAATAATAAAATGGAAAAGACTAGAGATCTCCTCAAGAAAATTAGAGATACCAAGGAAACATTTCATGCAAAGATGGGTACAATAAAGGACAGAGATATACTTAGGAATACACCTAACTAAAGACCTATATATCGAAAACTATAAAACACTAATGAAAGAAATCAAAGAGGACACTAATAGATGGAGAAATATACCATGCTCATGGGTCGGAAGAGTCAATATAGTGAAAATGAGTATACTACCCAAAGCAATCTACAGATTCAATGCAATTCCTATCAAGCTACCAGCAGTATTTTTCATAGAACTAGATCAAATAATCTCAAGATTTGTATGGAAAGACAAAAAACCTCGAATAGCCAAAGCAATCTTGAGAAAGAAGAATGGAACTGGAGGAATCAACTTGCCGGACTTCAGGCTCTACTACAAAGCCACAGTCATTAAGACAGTATGGTACTGGCACAAAGACAGAAATATAGATCAATGGAACAAAATAGAAAGCCCTGAGATAAATCCACACACCTATGGACACCTTATCTTCGACAAAGGAGGCAAGAATATACAATGGAGTAAAGACAGTCTCTTTAAGAGGTGGTGCTGGGAAAACTGGTCAACCACTTGTAAAAGGATGAAACTAGACCTCTTTCTAACACCATACACAAAAATAAACTCAAAATGGATTAAAGATCTAAATGTAAGACCAGAAACTATGAAACTCCTAGAGGAAAACATAGGCAAAACACTCTCTGACATAAATCACAGCAGGATCCTCTATGATCCACCTCCTAGTATACTGGAAATAAAAGCAAAGATAAACAAATGGGATCTAATTAAAATTAAAAGCTTCTGCACAACAAAGGAAACTATAAGCAAGGTGAAAAGACAGCCTTCTGAATGGGAGAAAACAATAGCAAATGAAACAACTGACAACTAATCTCAAAGATATACAAGCAACTTATGCAGCTCAACTCCAGAAAAATAAACGAACCAATCAACAAATGGGCCAAAGAACTAAATAGACATTTCTCCAAAGAAGACATATGGATGGCTAACAAACACATGAAAAGATGCTCAACATCACTCATTATCAGAGAAATGCAAATCAAGACCACAATGAGGTACCATTTCACACCAGTCAGAATGGCTGCGATCCAAAAGTCTACAAGCAATAAATGCTGGAGAGGATGTGGAGAAAAGGGAACCCTCTTACACTGCTGGTGGGAATGCAAACTAGTACAGCCATTATGGAAAACAGTGTGGAGATTCCTTAAAAAATTGCAAATAGAACTGCCTTATGACCCAGCAATCCCACTGCTGGGCATACACACTGAGGAAACCAGAATTGAAAGAGACACATGTACCCCAATGTTCACTGCAGCACTGTTTATAATAGCCAGGACATGGAAGCAACCTAGATGTCCATCAGCAGATGAATGGATAAGAAAGCTGTGGTACATATACACAATGGAGTATTACTCAGCCCTTAAAAAGAATAAATCTGACTCAGTTCTAATGAGATGGATGAAATTGGAGCCGATTATACAGAGTGAAGTAAGCCAGAAAGAAAAACACCAATACAGTATACTGACACATATATATGGAATTTAGAAAGATAGTAATGATGACCCTCTATGTGAGACAACAAAAAGACACAGAGGTATAGAACGGACTTTTGGACTCTGAGGGAGAGGGAGAGGGTGGGATGATTTGGGAGAATGGCATTGAAACATGCATAATATCATGTAAGAAATGAAGCGCCAGTCTATGTTCAATACAGGATACAGGATGCTTGGGGCTGGTGCATGGGAGGATCCAGGGAGATGATATGGGGTGGGAGGTGGGAGGGGGCTTTGGCATTGGGAGATCGTGTACACCGGTGGCTGATTCATGTCAATGAATGGCAAAACAAATACAGTATTGTAATGTAGAATAAAAAAAAATAAATTTTTAAAAATGCTTTTACGTAAAAAATAAATAAATAAAGGACAGAGATAGTATGGAGCTAAAATAAGCAGAAGATATTAAGAGGAGATGGCAAGAATGCACAGAAGAACTGTACAAAAAAGGTCTTAATGACCCAGGTAACCAGAACAGTGTGCTCACTCACCTAGAGCCAAACATCCTGGAGTGTGAAGTCAAGTGAGCCTTAGGAAGCATTACTACGAACAAAAGCTAATTGAGGTGATGGAATTCCAGCTGAGTTATTTCAAATCTTAAACATTGATGCTATGAAAGTGCTGCACTCAATATGCCAGCAAATTTGGAAAACTCAGCAGTGGCCACAGGACTGGAAACGGTCAGTTTTCATTCCGATCCCAAGGAAGGGCAATGCCAAAGAATGTTCAAACTACCACACAATTGCACTCATTTCACATGCTAGCAAGGTAATGCTCAAGATCCTACAAGCTAGGCTGCAATAGTATGTGAACCAAGAACTTCCAGATGTACAAGCTGAATTTAAAATGGGCAGAGGAACCAAAGATTAAATTGCCAACATTCACTGGATAATAGAGAAAGCAAGGGAGTTCCACAAAAACATCTACTTCTTCTTCATTGACTATGTGAAAGTCTTTGCCTGTGTGAATCACAACAAACTGTGGAAAATTCTTAAAGAGATGGGCATGCAAGACCACCTTAGCTGCCTCCAAAGAAACCTGTATGCAGGTCAAAAGGCAACAGTTAGAAAATGGCACAACAGACAGGTTTCATATCAGGAAAGGCATACGTCAAGGCTGTATATTGTCACCCTGCTTATTTAACTTTTATGCAGAGTATATCGTGCAAAGTGCCAGGCTGGATGAAGTGCAAGCTGGAATCAAGACTGTTGGGAGAAATATCAGTAACCTCAGATATGCAGATGATACCACCCTTATGGTAGAAAGTGAAGAACTAAAGAGCCTCTTGATGAAAGTGAAAGAGGAGAGTGAAAAAGTTGGCTTAAAAGTCAACATTCAAAAACTAAGATCACGGCATTCAGTCCTATCACTTCATGGGAAATAGATGGGGAAACAATGGAAACAGTGACAGACTTTATTTTCTTAGGCTCAAAAATAATTGCGGACAGTGATTGCAACCATGAAATTAAAAGACACTGGCTCCTTGGAAGAAAAGCTATGACCAACCCAGATAGCATATTTAAAAGCAGAGACATCACTTTGATAACAAAGGTCCAGATAGTCAAAGCTATGGTTTTTCCAATAGTCATGTACAGATGTGAGAGTTGGGCCATAAAAACGGCTGAGTTCTGAAGATCAGTGCTTTCAAACTGTTGTGCTAGAAAAGACTCTTGACAGTCCCTTGGACTGCAAGGAGATCCAACCAGCCAATTCTAAAGGAAATCAGCTCTGAATATTCATTGAAAGCACTGATGCTGAAGCCCCAATATTTTGGCCACTTGATGCAAAGAACTGATTCGCTGGAAAAGACCCTGATGCTGGGAAAGATTGAAGGCAGGAGAAGGTAGCAACAGAGGATGAGTTGGTTGGATGACATCATCGACTCAACTGACGTGAGTTTGAGCAAACTCTGGGAGACAATGAAGGACAGGGGAAGCCTGGCGTGCTGCAGTCCATGGGATCACAAAGATTTGTACACAACTGAGCAACTAAACAACAACAACCTGTAGGTGTGTGTGTGTGTGTGTGTGTGTGTGTGTGTGTGTGTGTGTGTGTATACATATATATCAGAGAAGGCAATACAACCCACTCCAGTACTCTTGCCTGGAATATCCCATGGGCAAAGGAGCCTGGTGGGCTGTAGTCCATGGGGTCGCCAAGAGTCAGACACAACTAAGTGACTTCACTTTCACTTTTCACTTCCATGCATTGGAGAAGGAAATGGCAACCCACTCCAGTGTTCTTGCCTGGAGAATCCCCGGGACAGGGGAGCCTGGTGGGCTGCTGTCTATAGGGTTTCACAGAGTCGGACAAGACTGAAGCGACTTAGAAGCAGCATACATATATATGTAAAACACCTTGCTCTATACTTGAAAATAACACAACACTGTAAATCAACTATACTTCAATTCTTTAAAAATGATGTAAATGTTTAAAAAAGAAAAGAGGGGAGAAGAGAGCCAAGAATGGCACCTGGAAGATCCTGGGTTTAGGAGGCCAGTGGGCTGAGCATCAGCAGCCAGGTGTGCTAGAACACAGCAGTGGGCAAGGTCAGAACAACAGCATCACTGAAATCCTCTGTGTGTCACATTGGTTTATACTTCAGAACGCTTTGGTATTTTGTATCACTTGTTTCTCATAGTATCCCTGTGAAACCAGCAGCATAGGTATTCTCATTCCTCTTTAATACAGACAGCAGAATCGATGAGGTTGTAGTTAATGACAGGAATGGATTTTAACTCCGACTTCCTGATTCTGCTTCCAGGAAATCAGAACTCTGGTATGAATTGCTTCACCCCAAATTCAGGACCCTGTCCTCCAGAATACTTTCCATAATTCATCTGGTGTAGATAATACTTTTATGTAGCATTTCTTTTCATCTCTCTTACCCTTAAAAAAATTCCTGATTATCTAAAGGCAGGGCCCAACAGCCAGGTAGCTTGACTTCCAGTTCTGGCTCTCCCACACACTAAATGCAATGCCAGTAATAGCCCTGTGGCTCTGTTTGCTTATGTGTAAGATAGAAGAAATAGTACCTCATTGTTATTAAGATTAAATAAGCTAATCCACCTTAGAACAGTGCCTGGCACATCATAAACATTTAATAATAATGACAATATTTACTTGCCCTACTAAGTTAACTATAAAACTTGAACACTGTATTTTTCTTCCACTGCCAACATGTATATCAATACTTTCCCGATAATTTCTTTTTTAAAAACTGGCCCTGTTACCTCAGATATTTTTTAATCAGAAGTCACTAGAAGAGAACAAACAAAAATTAAGTCCCACTTATTGGTATTAGTTGAAGAACAAATCTACATAAACTGGGAATTGTTTACACAGTTAGCATTACATAAAGTGATTAGAGTTAATGCTTAGGAAAAAATGTTCTTAGCTTCACGACTTCCTTAACAAAAGAGAAAAAGAGAAGAGAATGGAAGAGAGAAGTGGGTTAGGAAGAGAAGAACTAGAATAACAAATTATCTGTTCTCAGTGGGCTATAGGGAAGGCATATCAGAAAAGGCTTTGTTTAAGGTGTAACAGAGCTCAGTCTTTAAATGAGGAAGAGTTAGCCTGCAAAGGTGGATCTCACTAGGGAGAAGATAGCCCAGAGTTTCAAGAAGATAGCATCTGAAACACACTTAACAGGGTAAAGAGGAGTTAGAGATAAATGAAGATGGCAGCAGGGGATTATAGGTGGATACAAAATCATTAGCAAAGAAAAGGAAACTGGAAACCAATTGGGATGACGACTGGCATGTAGTCTAGATTCTCTAGATCTTCCAAGTGTGATCTGTAGACTAGCAGTATCAGCATCAGCTAGAGTCTTATTAGAAATGCAGAAACTCCTGGCTCACCCTGACCAACTCAATCAGAATCCACTTTTGAAGATCCCTGGGTGATACGTATGCACTTTAAGCCTTGGGAAGCACTGCTTCAGAACATATTACTGGCTCTTAATCTGGGTGGAACACTGGCATCGTCTACAGGGGTTTTTGGTTTTGTTTTGTTTTGTTTAAGTTTTTATGCTGTGCACCACCCAGCTGACATGGGATATGGCCTGGATACTGGGATTTTTTTAATCTCCCCAGGTAACTCTAATGTGTATCCAAGTTTGAGAGCCAGTGGAGATTGTTAAACAGTGATTTTCAGTGGAGAGTGTGGGCATTAAGCATGAAAAGGTTTATTGGGCTGAACTGCAGAGAGCTAAAGGTGTAAGGGGTGTGTGTGTGTGTGTGTGTGATGTTGCTGTTAGTTTGTTTTTAGTTAGGTACAAGCAGTTAAGTACCACTATGCAGAGAGCTAAAGCTGTTAAGGAGTGAGTGGGTGTGTGTGTGTGTGTGCATGTGTGATGTTGCTGTTTGTTTTTAGCTAGGCACTAGTGGTTAAGTACCACTATTATATGAACCTATAAAGGAAAAGTTGGTTTTAACCAAAGGTGTAAGGGTTGTGTGTGTGTGATGTTGCTGTTAGTTTGTTTTTAGCTAGGCTCTAGGGGTTAAGTCGGAGAAGGCAATGGCACCCCCACTCCAGTCCTCTTGCCTGGAAAATCCCATGGACAGAGGAGCCTGGTAGGCTACGGTCCATGGGGTCGTGAAGAGTCGGACACGACTAAGTGATTTCCCTTTCACTTTTCACTTTCATGCATTTTAGAAGGAAATGGCAGCCCACTCCAGCGTTCTTGCCTGGAGAATCCTAGGGACGGGGAGCCTGGTGGGCTACTGTCTATGGGGTCACACAGAGTCAGACACGACTGAAGTGACTTAGCAGTAGCAGCAAGGGTTAAGTACCACTATTACATGAACCTATAAAGGAAAGGTTGGTTTTAACCTAAATATATATTCCTGACTTGAAAATGTGATGAAAAAAGTACAACATTCATCTGTGAAATCTAAACTGCCTTGAAAATCCAATCAATAGTTCTTTTTTTGATATTTTAAATTTCTTCAAACAAATGTATACTGAAATAACTAAATAAAAGGATTGGTTTTCTGGGTTGTTTTCCACTACACTGGGGTTTGAAAAGCATGAAAACCCAAAGACAGATTTCTAAATGCAAATGCCTCAAACTCAGATCCATTATTTAAACCCAGACACCGAAGATGACTCTAATTCTCTTTCTGAAATGTCATCGTGAGGGAGCCTGCTCTTGCACCTTTCCATCAGATGGCGATCTCATCACAGTTTCTAGACTGTCACTATTGTATAACAGCCCAGAGCCACTCAGCCAAGATGCTCATGTTTTTGTGTAAAACTGTCCTTGGCATACGCTTTGGGCCAATGAAGAACATTCTTACACCCTATGTGGTGGGGCCTATACACCCTGACTGTGGCCAAGAACAAGATAGATATGAAAGGGGAAGTAACACTCAGCTTTTAAACGATCATTCACATTATACCCGAATATAAATAGGGGCAAGTGATAGATTTTTTTAAATTATAGAAACATATCTACTATTTCTAGCAAGATAATGTTTCCTTGCATTGAGGTGGTTAGAGAAAGACCTTGCTTCTTACTGCAAGATTAAGTGGGAAGCTGAATTGGTGTTTGGAAGATGAGGCCAAACAGAGCTGAACTGGGTTGTAGTGATGACATAGCTATATACATTCATTATTAACCTATATTTACAATAGAGCAATTATATGGTATATAGATTCTGTCTCTGTATCTGTAAAATGGTGAGGGGGGCGGTGTTCAATTAGAAGAAAATTGCCGAGAAGTTTCCCTAAGAAAACAAAGTGAGATCACTGGAGTAACATTATCATAGAACCATCTAAGAAGCCTGGTGCCTGGAAGATTAGGAATAGACAGTAAAAGCAGAGGTGAGAAAATCCTGATCTTCTTACTCTAATGTGCACACTCTGTGGAACACAGCCTGCTCAGATGACTCACCTTCCTTCTCTGGAACTGCTGCAGAGTCATGGGTGTGGGGCAGGTGTTCAGATCACCCCAGAAGGAACTGACACTTTGATGTTCTTGGCTCCAGGCATTAGTGACCTGGGGCATGGAGGTCAGTAGGCTTTTAATACAAAAAAGGAAGCCAGAACCATAGTGGGGCAGACAGAGGAAGTACTGCACTAAGATGTTTACAGAACCCCAGGATATTCTGTCTAAAGGCAAAGGGACTTGTCTGGGGTACATAAACAACCTCAGGGTCACTGAGAACAATCTTAAACCCCAACAGAAGCAGAATTCTAAAGGTTCTCCTGAACCAGCAGAAATAGTCTGTGGCATGTATGTGAATGAATAGCGTTCCCAAAATTAATCTTGCCTGACTCGCCTTCTCTCTAGGGGCTATGTCTTGCTCTCAGGCAGGCACTCAGGTCTGTCACCTTTTCACACTGAGCAGGAGGAATGGACGTATGCAGGAAGAACTTTGTCTTGTGGAGGAGGCGTTCCTACCAAGAACAATTCTGCATAGGAATATGAAAGCCTCTGGCAAAGGAGGTTAATTTATTTTGATGTATTAAGACTGGTTATAAAACATTGATACTTTATGCAGGTATAATCAAATAGGACAAGATGTTCTCAGTGGAGCCTCCATAAAAAAATCTCAAATAAAATTAATCTATCCTGTCATGACTGATGTGAGGCAGGAGGAAAAAAAATATTCTTTGCAATGGCATAAAATAGTCATGAATTTGAATTTGCATATGGAAAAGCAATTTCATAGTAACCAAAGTAATGAGACTGTTCTTCCTTTATGAAAGGTAACATTTTGTGGGGTGAGAGACTTAGGCATGATTCAGGAGCTCCATCCTGACTCTGTATCCCTGGTCCTGTGTGCCCTTAAAAACCCCATACATTTTGATGGAAATCTCAGAGCACTACCGTCAGCCTCTTTATTTCACAGATAGAGGTCCAGAGGTATGCAAATGGCTTTCCCCAGTACCTGAGTGAGTGACCTGAGCCACAGAGACAGAACCAGAAGAGGGTCTTTCTAACTCAATCCCTAAAACCCCTAGTACAGAAAGCAGTGTTCTGTGCAGAGTCCAGGATCACCTAGAGAAGGTCACTGCCTTCTGAACGCTTTCCAGCATACCTCAGGGCTTTGTCCTCTGACACATGTAGCAGATCACCTCAGCCACAGCATGTTAAACCACCCCATTAGGAAGTTGAGGGCCCCCATTCTCTGAGGCTTTTCTGTTGAATGGCAGGGGAGACTTCAGCAACTTCTTAAAAGCGGGGTCGGGGGGTGGCGGGCAAGGGAAAGAAAGCTAAACTCAACACCTATTGTTTCTCTTTCCACAGGATCATGTGTTTTTACTGCCAGTATTGAGAAATTCATGGAAGTTGTCAGCAGGAAGTAAAAATTTACAGAGAAGGGTGTATGTGTTTGCCGCTTCCACACATTAATGGCATGATTTTTTTTAATGCAAAAAGAAAAAGAAAAAAAACACCCACATTTTAATTTAGCATGAGCCAATTTACAGAGCATGGAAATTCACTTTCATTCCCAGGATTGGCACGTATGCAATTAGCAATGCAGTGTATATACAAGAAGCCATGCTGTTAACAGTTTATCTCAAGTAATTTGGTGTCATTTATAAAAGGAAGAAATTTCTGCCGCCAGAAGGGACAGACGGAGAAGGAGATGGAATGATCAAATCATGGAGAAACACTAAAATTACTAAATCCACAACAGCTCGCCTTATTTTTCTTGGACCCAAACTGTCAGGGTATAAACACTATTTGTTTCTTTTTTAAAACATCTATAGTTTTGCTGTAAATAATAACACTGTATAAATTCTAACAGAAAAATAGAATAAATGTTGATAAGGCACTGCCTCTTAGAACACAAACAGAATATTGCAAATGCATTTAACATAATAGGAGTCTCAAGTGACTTCACCCTAGAAGAGAGAGGAGGGGTAATGGGTGGGGGATCTTCACTGATTCTTGTATATTAGCAATTATAATGTTTGTATATGCAAAACTGCTGGCTTGATTTTAAAAAAAAAAACAAATCTTTAAAATCTGCTGCAAATTTAAATAATTCCCCAAATGAGGAATTCTGTAGTTCTGTGAAAAAAATTTTTCTTCAGAATACTAATATTTTGATGCATGTCTATCACCTTATTTTGATTAAATATTTTCCAATTTTGCAAACACTACAGTATACTGCAACACAGAAGATTTTATCTGTAAACACAAAGCCCTTCATCTAATATTTGTTGCTATTGCCAATTTTTCAATGAAATGATCTAAAAATGAAAAAAAGAAAACCTATACAGTAGTTGCTTTAGGGGGAGGGGGGTGCTGTTAGTGCTTAAAAGGGTAATGCTTGCCGCTTTAGAGGTGGATGGTGCTCAAAAGAGGCCCCTGTCAGGGGTGTTTTAAATGGACTGAACAGAATTCTTAGCTAGTAGAATGGCAGCACGCTGTAAAATTACTCCTGTATCGTGTACTGGCTATAAGATGTAGACACCTTTCAGTAAGCCAATCATTTGTAACCATTCTCGCCATGTCATATTAGGTTAATAAGGCTGCTGTGTTTTAAAGGGCATTTTTATTTGGGTTTTGGTGAAATTCTTTAATTTGTTGATTATATTCATATAAAATCAGCATTCATTGACACATAGCTCTAATGACATATGTATGAAAAACCATACACTGGATGACCTAGTCGATTATTTAAGCAAAAATAAATTGTGTTAAACTCTTCACCTATCTGTGCTCTAAAGTGTCCTTGTGTTCTCTGACAAAAGGTAACTATCTTAACTCCTTGTCACATGGCCACAGTTGTCCTCTTCACCAGGATTCATTGTGCTTCTGCCTCTGATCACTAAAGAGACAGTCCCCAGTGTTCAGTCGTGCCCTGCCAACTCCCAACCTAACACAAATTCTGTGCATCTCATGGAGAAGCCAAAAATTAGACAACCGACAAGTGATCTTTGCCCACATCTGGTTTGAGCTGCCCCCAAATGTGGAGAATTAACAGCTGTTAACAGCTGACACGTCCAGAAGTTGTAAAAGAGCACCTCCGGAACCACTGTAGCCCATAAAGCAATTGTTTTAAAGTTGACATTCACTGTCAGTACTTATAAGCTGGGAGATTTCACTCAAATTTCTAACTTCTCTGGAAAAGCATGATTTGCAACCACAGGCCTCATTGCCAGAAGGCAGCAAGCTGCTGTCCCTGCCCTCTCCAGCCAGGCCTGTGGTCTCCAGGTACCACAGTTCAGCCCTACTTCTGAGGCCATGAGCCCTGACTGGCCTCGTAGGAGCTGGAGTCTGTGATTAGATGCTACATGACGAGCTCAGCAAGGGCAGAGATCGTGGCTGCTTTAATTCTTATTCTAGTCCAGAGCCTGGCATACAGTAATGGTGGTTGTAGCAACTGGGATCATCATTGCTAAAACTGGAACACTCACGATATGCCAGATAAGTATGCTGCCTTCATTAACTCAGTGCTCTAACTACTTTATGAGTAGATACTATCTTTGATAGTAACAGTCCCTGTATATTCAGGGGGTGCTTAGAGCTATTCAGCAATGTCACAGGCTGCCTGTCATTTAGATTATTGCCAAATGGGATGTTGTCCCCAGTTGGGTTTCAATATAAATGCAGAACACATGTATAGGGAATCACTGTGCATAAAGATTGAGGCCAGACTGCATTTGCATAGTATCCCAAATAAAAGGTATTTATTTGGCACACTTACCCCCTGCACCAAAATCATCTACCATGAGCAAACCAAGACTCCTGAAAGATTTTTTTAAACTTGCCCCCAAAGCCTATCTTTGTAAAACCAAAGTATCCTAGCTTCCCATTTAAATGTTAATGGATTTCTGACTCACAGTCCTTGACAGATATTTATCCTAAACTAGAAATCCAAAAGTACTTATCTGCGTATTAAATGGCTGTTACATTATGTTTGTATACCTGAAAACTTGACTTTAGAGACACATGATGGGCTAAACTTCAGGTCAAGCAAAAGTTCATAAATTTACTCAGAGAAGTATCCAAAGTAGGATAATCAAGATTTTACTTGCATATATATGTGTATATGTATATATTTATATATGTATGCATGGATTGAATGCGGGCATACATTATATACAGTCTTCAGCCTGCTGGCTTATAAAAATGTATTTTAGCTTTTCCTTGATTTATATTGCTGTAAAAAAAAATGAACTGTGACTGATAGATTCCTGATTTTGCTGTGTTTTTCAATTTTATATTCCTACCAAATCCATGAGTTTCTTAAATTTAAATGTATTATCATTATTGTATTGCCAAGTTATGGCACTATACTGTGCAGGGTTATTCCACCATTTCTAAGAGGGATCTACTGAACACATAAGGAGCCAGCCTTCTATTAATAAATTCTGCCTTGGCATCCTGATGTTCCACCATATTCATTTTGGTATCATCCTAGGGTCCCATCAAGACATGTTTTTTTTTCCAGGGCAAATAAACAAACAAACAAACAAAAGTTGTTTGCTTGCCTTTATTATTATCATGAGCATCAGGTCATGTTCGGCTGTACGGCAGGGATATGTAAGCAGCCCAGAAATAAAACTCACAGGAATGACAACTCATCCTGTGAGTCTCTGAAGAAGCCAGTGATGTGATCTAAATGCTAACCTCCTATCTGGATGACTCTGGGTATTCTTCATTTGTTAAAGAGGCCCTGGCACATTAAAAGGTATGTGGTTTCCAAGTCACATGGCATTGCTTCTCTCTCATGAATTAATGATCCAACAGTTCAGAAGTAAATATTTCCAGCATTGGGATTTGAGTTCTTTCAATAACAGAGACAAAATGTTATCTGGCTAACCATGCATGAATAAAAATAAATTTAAAAACAAAACAGTGGACTCTGATGAGCATTCTTAGTAACAGGCCCAATAGCTTTCACTTTTTAAACAGAATTAAGTGCAGACAGTTCAACACAGAGCAAAAAGAAATTCATCATTACAGCTGCCACACTCGACAACTGATAGTTATGAACAGGAAGGACAACTAGATGAAGTGAAGAAATTTTATTCTTTATTCCTTGGTGCTTCCTGAGTTAGGGAATAAACATCCTGAGGGGTGCATCTGCAAAGGACATCCTTAGACTCCTTGTCAGTTCCCAAGGAGTTCCAAAGCACAGTAGAGATGAATATCCTCGGATGGTTCTAAAGGAGTGAGAGGAACCACTAGGCCACAGGAGGTACCCCAGAAGCAAGAACCATTAGACTTTTTCCCAGGACCACTTTGGAACATCTTGCTGACATCCCAGAAAAACAGGTGATCTCCTTACCTAATTTTCCCTGCCATCCTCAACTGTCACCTTTCTCCCAACATCTAACTCAGGCAAGGCTGTAATTCAGACCGCTGGGAGGGAATGATGATTTGCCAGCTGTGAGGCACACCACGAGGTCCTCACACCATACTGCACACAGTCTGAAGGGAGGGACTTTGTTTTGTTCTCTGCTGTATCCACAGAACCTAGAATTCTGCCTGACACCTTGTAGAGAGGTGCTCAATAAACATGCCTTGAATATATTAATGAGCCGATCAACAAATGTCAGAAGGCAAAGAATAGTAAATGGGAGGTGTTACTCTGGGAACAACCTTGCGCACCACTTTCTTTACAGGCACAAGCATCTTGTGAATCAAAGGAAAGAACTGTTGTTGATCCTAATATGGACTGACTGTGTCACCGTCCCGCAACAGCCCTGTCCAGTTGCATAATCCCCATGTTAGTCACAAACTCTTAAATAACTGGGTTTTACCTCATAAGCAAACAGCACATCAGTCACGCTGCTGAATCAAGCATCTTTCCCATGGCCCTGGGCTACAGTCCCCATGTTCATCACTGACAGGCCACAGGAAACCACTCGAGAGGGTGGAGAACCCATCATGAACCATCATCTCTATGAAAAAAGTCAGCCGAGTCTCCTCTCTTTAAAACAAAAATGTTTAAAAGTCTGACTCCCTCAAGAGTTCCACCTCAATGTTGTTGAGTGTTTGGCTTTTAAGGACCAGAGGTCCAGAAATGACACTCAAATTTTTGGACCAAATCCAGCCTACAGCAATGTTTTGTTTGGACCACAAAAAGCTTGGGGGGGGAAAAAAGCCAAGATCTTTTAAATATCAGGAGCTTGTAGATGAAAAGTGGAGTTGCTCCTCTTTTTAAAATTCCAAAGAGGTGGCAGTGCTGTATCTGAAATGCTTGCGGACAACAACCAGGCAGAACAGAAACACACCTGCCTTCAGACAAGCTTGTCTTTTACTGTTCACCATGGTCCTTCCTTTTCCTGTGGCTTCTCAGACTCAATCTACTTATTAAAGGTGAACTGATGCAATCCTGTTTAAATTATTCCTTCTTTACAGCAAGCCAAACATCTACCTCATTTTCATCCTGCCTCTTTTGGGGCCAAGAGGAAGATGGAGTCAAGGAATGAGCAACCGGGAAGAGGAAAATGAATCATGAGGCTCTCCAGATCCTTCCATCCATCTCATTCAACAACATGTATTCACCACCTGCCGCTTTTCAAGTACTCTCCTGGGGACAGGATACATCAATTTCCTCCTGCCCACTGCCTTCAAAATGAGGAGGACATAAACAGCTTCTCCGTGAAATCCAAATCTAGGGCTCTTAAGGACAGGAAACCCTGGAATGACTTGTGGAAACAAAGCTGCTGCAGCCCGACCTCAGCACTCTGTGCTGGAGAACGGGGCGAGCCATGGAGGAAGCACGCACGCTTCTGAGGGTAGCTCCCGTGCTTCCAAAGAACACCTACTCTTCACAGTGAGGTGAAACCGAAGCCCAACACAAGTGTCAATTTCATTAGAAAACTTTAAGACACTTCAAAGGTATTTAAACGGCTCCACAAGACAATACAAGCCGTCTCGCTTCCAAAGATTCTAGATTTAGGTGAAGACAGTTGAAACGTGCAATGCATGCTTAGTGTTCTTCACCTTCCTTATATCGAGTCCCTCCTAATTCTGACCTCCTCACAAAGCCTCCCCGGCTGATGCCAACTCACCTGGCAGCTCAGGTGAACTAAAAGCACCCCATGAGCACCCAGCATTCAAGTCTACGTCCTTGACGGTTCCTCTGAACACCCTGCACTTCAAGAACAAGGACTGTGTTTTCCACAGTCCCAAGAGCAGAGCAGGGTGCAGCTGCACAGGCCTCATCACTTACTGTTCTCTATAGTTGTCTCACCAGACTCCAGTGATGCTGTGAGACGCACTGATGCCTCAGTCTGGGCACACACACACTCCACCCACTGGAGGCAGCACCCGAGTACGGTGCTGCAGCTGCCTCACAGCCTGGAATACTAGCACCGCCTACCACAATCGGTGGGCCTTGCAAGGTGGGGCCGAAAGCAAGTAAATAGAGTATCTAAGGAAAAGCCCGAGAAACCTTACCCTATTCAAGGCCATGTGGGTAGGCAGTGTACTTTTCTTCATCCTCCCTTTCCTCCTACTTCAATGCCAGTGACGCTCCGCAGAGACACTGTTCCCTGGCCTGGTGCTAGAGTGAAGATGATGTGGGGCAGAACCTCGGTCGACCCACAGTGGGCATGCAATGTGAGTCAGAAATTAACCTGTTTAGTCAGCCTCTGAGATTCTTCAGCCATTTGTTACTATAACATTATCCACAATTAATATACAAGTCACATAGAAGATGAAGGGGTGACGGGCACTGGATAAGCCCTTTCCCCTTCTAAGAGTCTTCCTTGTGGGAGTACAAGCTCAGCTCTGCAAAATATTCAAGTTTTTTTATTTTTAATGTCAGTTAATTCTACTTTTTTCTTTTTACTGAACCATTACTTTTTTTTTTAGTTTATTTAATTGGAGGCTAATTACTTTACAATATTGTATTGGTTTTGCCATACATCAACATGAATCCGACATGGGTGTACATGTGTTCCCAATCCTGAACCCCCTCCCACCTCCCTCCCCATACCATCCCTCTGGGTCACCCAATACTATTATATAGATTGGGCTTCCAAGGTGGCTCAGTGGTAAAGAATCCGCCTGCCAAGCAGAAGACATGGGTTCAATCTCTGGGTCAGGAAGGTCACCTGGAAAAGGGTATGGCAACCCAGTCCAGTATTCTTGCCTGGAGAATTTCATGGACAGAGGAGCCTGGCAGGCCACAGTCCATGGGGTTGCAAAATAGTCGGACACAACTGAGCAACTAAACAACCACAACAGTTATGTAGACCAAACAAAACAAGCCTGTGGCCCACCGGCCTTCAGTCTCAGCCACTGGCTCTTGGCATTTGCAGAATGAACACATACCTGGATCATGCTCTATGCATCTACTGAGATGTGATTCCGATCTACACAGCCTGAAACTGGTGCGCATAAGCAAAGACCTGAATTCCTGAGTCAGCTAATGGATGACTTTTCTAGCCCCACCTCAAGAGAGCCGGGTTGTTCTTTAAGGAATATTTCAAATGCTGAAATTCTCATTATGGCACCCCACTCCACTACTCTTGCCTGGAAAATCCCATGGATAGAGGAGCCTGGAAGGCTGCAGTCCATGCGGTCGCTGAGGGTCAGACACGACTGAGCGACTTCACTTTCACTTTTCACTTTCATGCATGGGAGAAGGAAATGGCACCCCACTCCAGTGTTCTTGCCTGGAGAATCCCAGGGACGGGGGAGCCTGGTGGGCTGCTGTCTATGGGGTCGCGCAGAGTTGGACACGACTGAAGTGACTTAGCAGCAGCACGGCAAAGAATTATTCTCTGCTTGTCCACCTGGGCCAGATGTGGCTCTGCCCACCTCTATAACCACACCCTCTCATCCTGCCCTACTCTCTCACTACACTCCAGACCAGTGACAAAGCATAGTCCATGGAGTGTCTTAGTCTGAGGATTTTTGTTGCCTGTTGTAATGAAATTAAAAAAAAAAAAAAAAACGTGATCCAGATTTTAAATTAACTATGTTACTAAGCATGTTCTTCACTGTAGTTGACTTTTTTTTTTTAATATAGTAAGTCTTTTCTTGAGAAGGAAATGGTGCACAGACTTACAATCTGGTGCAAGTTCCTTATCTTGCAGCAGACTGGTGCTCTGCATAGCACAGTTCTAGCCATACTGGCCTCCTCTCTGTTCCTCAAACAATGCCAAGTTCCTCCTCCTCTCATTCCCATTTGTACTTACCCTCTGCCAGGGGAACTGTCATCTCAGTCTCCAAATGCCCCCTCCTCAGGCCTTCCCTGCACACCCTCTCCAAAGCAGCCTGACACCCACCCCTGCAGTATTCTCTGTCACATCACTTTATTCCCTTCACAGCATTTATCACTAGAATCATCCATTTTGTTTATTTATACACTCATTTACTGTTCTCCTTATTCACTGCTATGCCCAAAGCCTTTAGTGCAAGCCTGGTACTATAGTAGGAACTCCACATTTGTTGCATAGATGAATGAAGCATGGAAAGAAGCACAGCCCAGTATGGCTTAGGCCACATATCTGTGAACGCCATGAATGCCAAGGAAAAACAGCAGCATCTTCAGTGACTCATTGTCAAACATGAAAAAGATGTTATTTTTCTGGGAGAGCTGTCGAGCTTCCGCCTCCAGTGCAGACGTGCTGAGAAGCGCTTTGGAGCTCAACTCCCCCTCTGCAGCCTCTTGTCAGAGCTTTGTTACTGTCAGGTTCGTCGTGGTGTTTTTCCATCTTGTGCCAAGGCCATGTGATGGGAAGGTTGTTAAAGTCATCTGGCATGTGTCACAGCAGCAGAGCTTCAAATGACTTTTGCATCACTCAAGCACAGCCCAGCCCCTGCCAAAGTGGTGCTCAAAAATGAGCCATCTTTCTGACTGAAACAAAAATCCTGCTGGGGAACAGTAATGCAATAGAGAGCCTACATGTCTACATTTATAATGGTGGCAACTCTTTCTTCCCTGAGAGGGCCAACCTGTAGCTGGAATCTAAATTGTCCTTTAGCTTCACAAGAGTCAAAAATCCAATGCTACAGGGCTTGGCACAAGGCATTAGAGAATAGTAGGAACTACGGAAAACTTGACAGCAGGTGCCCCAAACAAAACCACTCTGGTTTGCTGGCTCTAACAAAATATTAAAAGGCAAGAATGCTGGCCTAGAAACTGTGAGCTCTTCTGACATTTCAAGAGACCTTGGAAACCTCTATGAGGGGATTAAGGTGGCGCATGGATATAGATGAATATGGATATACATCAAATTCATCTCAAATGCAATTTAATTCATACTATGTCCAAGTCACTACCTTAGGCATCTATATCTAGGTATGTCCTACATACAGCTACACAGCAAAAGTAAGGAGTAAGAGCTGGGACTCATGGGCTCCAGAATCTTATCAGAAAACCAAGACATGCCTATAAATAAAACATAAGACAATATGGGAAATGTTATATAATAAATAAGTATATATGAATAATGCACAACACAGTCCTGACACAATAAATCCTACATGTTTTGGCTACCATTGCTGATTGTATTACTACATTATCATTACAATCAGGATCTCAGGATTACTCTACAACGCAGTGAACTAGGCCTAGATGAGAGTCTTCACATATTTTAGGTACTTAACAAATTGAATGAATGAATGCTTGGTGAAAGAGCAGCATTTGCGTTGGGATTTGAAAACTAAGATTTTAATGTTGTGAAGAAAACAGGCCTAGGCAAAATGAACAAAGAAGCTAGAAGGATTAAGGCATCCAGAAGCATGAACAAAGTTTGTTCTGGTCAGAACTTGAGCAGAAGGAACAGGAGGCATGGATGGAAAGAGCTACCCACTAAGGAGAACCTGGAACGCTGCTCAAGACTCCATGTGGGTCACAGTGGGCACTTGAACTCCATATAAGGCCCGCTCTGTGTAGCCTTTGAGATTGCAACTCCTCAGCCAAAAGTGAAACTATTTTCCAAACTAGTCCCAAATTTTAGGTACTGGAAACAGAATTGCATTCTATGTGCTTACACACTTTTATGGAGTTTACATCCTGCTGTACTAGTTATATGACCTTGGGCATTATACTTAACCTTTATATTTCCCTGGTGGCTCAGACGGTAAAGCGTCTGCCTATAGTGCAGGAGACCAGAGTTCAATCCCTGGGTCGGGAAGATCCTCTGGAGAAGGAAATGGCACCCCACTCCAGTACTCTTGCCTAGAAAACCCCATGGATGGAGGAGCCTGGTAGGCTACAGTCCAAGGGTTACAAAGAGTCGGACACGACTGAGCGACTTCACTTTCACTTTATATTTCTTCATCAGGAAAGTAGGGGTGATGGTTTTCAACCACAAATGGTAGAAAGGAGATCACCCACATAAAGCACTTCAAAAAACTCTCTGGTGCAAAGTAAAATGCTCCATAAATGTTACAACATGTTATGATTTGTGGTGTTGTTATTATATATGGAGAGGTAAAATAGAGGAAAGTGTCTTATGGTTTGTGAGCAGAGGTGCTGATATAAGACCTGTGACATAATCTTTCATGCTCCAGGATGCTACCTGCTGCTTCACACTCGAATGTGTAATCCAGTCAGCCCCCAGTGCCCACCAAGGTCTCAGAGCTCCAGCAGTCGCCCTCGCTCCCACCTTGCTCAGGACCAATAGGCCTCCATTCCCAGCACAGACACCAAAAGGGAGCATCCTGCTAGAAACCCTGTTTGGTCCTCACCACACAGCCCCACCCTTGTCCGAAGTTAGTCACTAACTCCTTCTCTAAGGAAGGAAGGTTCCCTCTTGACACAATAGTCTCCGATCTCATTCTTGTTTCTGCAAATCCACTTCCTCTGCTCCAGGAGAAAAGAGAAGTGTTATTTCTGTTGTTGTTCACAGAAGCATAAAATGTGTGGGCATCTGGGGTGAAGAGTGAAGGCTGACTCATGGGAAAGTTGTACCCAGACACGATTTTTATAAGCTGAGCCCACAATTGTACCAACAAGTTAAAATAAAAGAATTTTATTACAAGATGATTTAACTACCTCTGGATCATCCAAAACAGTATTAAAGTTCACAGCTTACTAAGTCATAAATGAGAACGAACTCCCTGCAAAAACCAAATCAGATATTCAAATAGAGAGCTGCCCCTTCTGTGTACAGGTTGGGCAGGGGGTCCAAACCAGGAGGAACGGATGAGGGACGATGCTACATTAAGGATCTGGGATCACAGTCCAGAATCAGGGCCACAGACCTGGGCGATCCTATGAGGACCCTGGAAGGCTCCTGAAAGCAATAACCCAGAGGCCAAGCTGAGTTGGCAACCAAGCAGTCGGGATAGAAAGTGAGTTAGGAAACCAGATTCATCATTGTTGTCTACTGCCTTGCCTGTTGCCTGAGCCAGTTTCTATTACCCTACCTTCAAATGTGGCATCTATCACTCCAGGGGCAATTTAAAGGCACCCTGTGCCTCAGACACAAGTCCTTGCAAAGTACAAAGAACCTCAACAACACTGGTTGTTTTTAATGGTATTGCTAATAACAGTGAAAGGTGGCTGATTCATCAGAAATCATTCAGAGCTTATTTGCTTTTTGCAAATGTCTGCTCTACCATCTTGACCAAGGAAGGAGGCAGTCTTAATTTCAAGGCATTGTTGCTTTTATTTCTTTGCTACTGTGTAGCCAATAGGAACTAGTAAGAGCAAAAGGCTCCAAAGACTTAATTTCTCTAGCTTTCAGGCACTATAAATTTTCCTTGTTTTTGTCTGTTTTTTTTTTTTAAGTGATGAAATGTAAGTACTAGTTAAAGGGAACTTACCCTACTGTCATAAAATTCCCCTGCACAGCAAAGGAAACCATCAAGTGAAAAGACAGCCCAAGGAATAGGAGAAAATATTTGCAAACCATATACCTGATAAGTGGTTAATATCCAAAATACACAAAAAAATCTAATTCAACAGCAAAAAAACAAACAATCCAACTTTTAAATAGGCTAAAGATTTATATAGACATTTTTTCAAAGACAATATACAAATGACTGATGAGTACATGAAAATGTGGTCAACATCACTACTGATCAGGGAAATGCAAATCAAAACCACAATGAGATATTACCTCAACACCTATCAGAATGGCTAATTAACAAAAAGACAAGAGATAACAAGGGCTGTTGAGGATATGGAGAAAAGGAAATCCTCATGCACTGTTAGTGTTAGTGGGAATGTAAATCGGTACAGCCACTATAGACATCAGTACGGGGGTTCCTCAGAAAATTAAAAATAGAATTACCACATGACCCAGCAATTCCACTTCTGGGCAAGTATCTGAAAAACAATGAAAGCACTAACTCAAAAAGATATCTGTACCTATGTTCAATGCAGCACTGTTTACAATAGCCAAGATATGGAACTAACCCAAGTGTCCATTGATGGATGAATGGATAAAGAAAATTCACACACACACAATGGAATATTATTCAACTATAAAAAAGAAAGCAATCCTGCCATTTTGACAACATTGATGGACCTTGACAGCATTATGCTAAGTGAAGTAAGTCAGATGGAGAAAGATAAATATAATATGATCTCAATTATATCTGAAATCTAAAAAAATGGGAAAAAATCAAGCTCATAAATACAGAGAATAGACTGGTGGTTGGCAGAGGTCAAGTGGGAGCTGGGTGAACACAGGTGAAGTCTGTCAAAAAGTACAAATTTCCAGTTATAAAATAAGCCCAGGGGATATAGAATACATGATGGAGACTATAGTAACCACTACTGTATGTATATTTGAAAGTTGCTACAAGAAGAGATCTTAAAAAGTTCTCACAAGAAAAAAAAAAATTGTTACCTATGTATGATGATGGATGGGCTTGCTAGGTGGCATTATTGGTGAAGAACTTGCCTGCTAATGCAGCAGACAGAAGAGATACAGATTCTATCTCTGAGCCAGGAAGATCCCCTGGAGGAGGACACAGCAACCCACTCCAGTATTCCTGCCTGGAGAATCCCATAGACAGAGGAGCTTGGCGGGCTATTGTCTAGAGAGTCAGACACAACTGAAGCAACTTGCCACGCGTACATGGTGATGGATGTCTTCTTGTTGCTGTTGTTGTTTTTGTCTTAGTCGCTAAGTCACGTCCAACTCTTTCTTGTGACCCCATGGACTTAGCCCTCAAGGCTCCTCTATCCATGGGATTTCCCAGGCAAGAATACTGGAGTAGGTTGCCATCTCCTTCTCCAGGGGATCTTCCCAACCCAGGGATCTAACTCACATCTCCTGCTTAGCAGGTAGATTCTTTACCACCGTACCACCTTGGAACCCTGACGGATGTCTACTAGACTTTGGTTTTTTTACTTGACTTATTGTGGTGACCACTTTGCAATAAATACAAATATTAAATCACCATGCTGTATACCTGAAACTAAATAATCCTTCCTGTTAATCATATCTCAAAAAGAAAAAAAATTCTCCTCAAGACATCAGGCAAGTAGTGGCAGTATGGAAAAGTGAAACGGGCACAGGCTTCTCAGTGTGACAGAACTGGGTTCACATTCTGACTCTCTGTGACCTTGAGCAAATTATCCTTCCATATGTAGAAGGGATACTAACTCCTCCTGGCAAGGGTGTTTGAGGATTTAAGATCACATATGTGTAAGTCCTTGTCCAATAATGGTAGCTATTATTATTTTATCACAGCAAAATGTTGATCAGTAATTAAAGTTACCAGGGCACTAATAATCTGGTTGAATGCTGCAATGTCTGCTGTGCAGACATAGTAAGTGAGTCATTGTAAAGGTTCTTTGTGCTGTGGCAGGAATGAGGCAAACTTGGGTAGGAACAAAGAAAGCAGTACATGAGGGGTAGGGAGCAACCAGATCGTGAGTCAAAAACATTCTTTATCCTAAACTGTGTCTCATTATAACTGCTCTGAAAACTATTTGTACTAAACACGTTTCACATTGTTTATGGAGAAAATGAATTGTTTAAAAAAAGAGAGAGAGGGAGAGATCATTCCTGTCTTGACAGAATTGAAAACATCTACCTTTGCTTTGTCCCTGCAAAAAGGGAGGAAAGGAGAGAGAGAAATTTGCTTTTGTCTTAGAAAATCCATAATGAGTAAGATATCTTTATTATTAAGTACATTTTACTGACTTCTAAAATGAGTTCTACAGGCTGATATTAAATCAGAAGTATGCTTATTGCCCATACTATAGGAGAAAAAAATGATTTAAAGTACATTTGCATCCCTTTGTCTAAAATCCTAAGCATCCTGTTGTCATGGAAATACATTCCCTGACGATCAAATACTAGGTGTTTGTATTCTATGTAAAGAGATTTCCAGTATTTTCACACTTGCCAATCCCATACAGAAGAAAGCTGATTATTCAGGATTCAGATATAACACAAGCATCTGGCATGATTAATCCATTAGCTTGAACTGAAATGGAGCCGAAAGGAGGTATTGATAGATACAGAATGACAAGAAGAATTTAAAAAAAGAAAGAATAAAATAGTGAGGAGGAGTTAGGCAAGATACTTCTTGCCTAGTGATAACAAGATACTTGCATCACAAGACTGCATATTCCTCTGTACTTTTCTATGCTGATAAGGAGAGGTTACCAGTGAAGGTTCTTGGTTGAAAACAAAAGAAATCCATCTTGCTAACCTGAGTAAGAAGGAGTTAACTGAAAGAATGTCAAACAGCTCATGGAATTCAGGGAAGGTTGCAGGTTTGGAAAATAAGCACCAATCAAGGGAAAGGGAAGCTGGGAGGCTGGAACAAGAGAAGCCTGGTTAGGGAGACCCTGCAACTTGTCAGGGACACTCAGAGCCACCACCGATGGCAGTGGCATGACTGTCCTTGCTTCTTTGTGACACTCACTCCAGACACAAAGTCCTGGATGGGATGGTCAGTTAGGATGAGCTCAGGAGGTCCTGAGACAGGAGGCAGATACACCCCAGCCCACCCGCCCCCAGTGTGATCAACTGAAGTTTGTTTTCTGTGGACAGAAACTCCAAAACATCAATAGCAAGACAATTGAGAGAACAGGACAATTGTCTGGACCCTGCACACAAATAAGAGATAAGAGACCACATATTTCTCACTCTCAAAGTCAAGGAGACTTTCCTGACTAGAAAACTTCTTGGAGGTCAAAATGGAATGATGCTAAGCTACCCACAGGCCTCTTCACTGGAATCTTGGCTGAGAGATGAGTGTGCACACACAGAAGGATCCTGAGAAGTACCAGATACAGACTGAGAAGCAAGCAAGTCAAAATGATTGGCCAGAGAAAACCTGGAAGAAATGCTCCATATAAAGGATTTAAACTACCACAAGGGCACACCTCTGAGTCCCCCACGTGTCTACCACATATACTGTACTCTTTATCCTCCTAATAAACTCTTTACTTGTTTCACTACTTTCCATCTTTGTGAGAATTCTTTTCTGCAAAGCCGAGGGCCAGAGTCTTGCCACTGACCACTGGTCTAGTGGCTAGGATTCGGCCTTCTCATTGCCACGACCCGACTTCAATCTCTAGCCAGGAACCAAAAACCTGCTTCAAGCTGCTGCAGGCCAAAGCCACCAGAGATCAGTCCTAGGGTCCAGGAGTCAAAAGGATATGACTTTTCATATCCACAACTGGTGTTTTCCACCTTCTATCAGGCCCAACAAATAGGAGGAGGCTGGGATATGGGGGAGTGCCCCTAAAACATAAAGGTTCCCCACAGAAAGTGTTCTTTTTGTGTTTAAGTTCATATACTCCTTCCTCAGAGAACACTTAGAGACATGAACAACTAAAGGCAGAGAGTCAATGGATGCGTGGAGAAGAAAAAGACAAAAAGGACAAGAATTTGGAAGCTGTGGAAGAAGATCAGAAAGACTTTAGGAGATTGGGGCGGAGAGGTGCTAGAAGGAGAAAGAAAAAAATGGTTTCTATTATTTTTTGTTACTCTTTTCCCTCACATTCTTCCTGTGTTTGTTTATCTCCCTCCTCCCATTCAATTTCATTCATTCTCAGTAGTGTGGAAAGAGGTACAAAAAGCTTCTCCCAATCCACAGGATTTCTGTAACTCATTCTTCAGTTGTCCTGAATTTGTTGAGATTTATATGTTAAAGACTACTAGCATACAATGTTGAAATCTTGACATGTTACTGGCTAAGGTTTTAAAAGAAAAAATACTCCAAATCTCTCCAAGAAATGAGGAGTGATTCAGTTCAAGTGCTTTAATAAGTTGAGCCGTAGCCTGAGTCATTTAAAAGAAGATCCATATTCCAGTCTAAGGTTTTGCCTCTAAGAGGTGAGATGACCACAGGAAACCCACCTAACTTGTATCTCAGTGTTCAGCACAACCGCAAAGACAAGAGACTGTACACATGAAAACTGAGGTGCTTCTGGACAACCCTACGGATTTGTTCCTCCACTCACCCATCTATTCATCCGTTGAAAACTCACTATGTGATAAGCATAGTGAATAAGACACAAAGTTACTACCCTAAAGTTTATATGAAAGAAAAAGTGA
Organism: Nanger dama; assembly: GCA_917880005.1. NCBI lineage: Eukaryota > Metazoa > Chordata > Mammalia > Artiodactyla > Bovidae > Nanger > Nanger dama. The sequence goes on from CAKJTW010000028.1 coordinate 30,075,155, forward strand.
AAGTCACTCAGTCGTGCCTGACTCTTTGTGATCCCCATAGCCTGCCAGGTTCCTCTGTCCATGGAATTCTCCAGGCCAGAATACTGGAGTGGGTAGCCTATCCTTTCTCCAGGGGATCTTCCCAACAGAGGGATTGAACCCAGGTCTCCCACACTGCAGGTGAATTCTTTATCATCTGAGCCACCAGGGAAGCCCTGAAGCTTATATACTAAAAGTTTATTTAAGCTTTGGAGAGAAACTCAAATACCTTCAGTGGACAGGAGGGAGCAGAAACTGTGAATCAGCCGATCGCGTACCATTGCTGTGTGGCGAAGACCGGCTCAGTGCAGGTCCTGCTTCAAAAAAATTCTGTCAGTTTCTTTTTTTAAGCATGTATGTAAATAAATAACATAAAGACACTGAATGATATAAAGTATGTACAGATTAATACAGAATTGAAAGTGATTTGTTCTGCCAAGAGTAGGGTGGTAAGAGTGATACAGAAAGCCTCCAAGAGAACATGACGCCTGAAGAGGATTTTGAAAGACCAATAGGAGATTCCCAGGCAGGTAAGTTGGAAGACAAGTATTTCAGGCAAAGTTAATATCATGTGCAAAAGCATGCAGAAGTGAAACAATCAGTATACTATGGGATCCACAAGCTGTGTGTAGTGATGGAAATTCAGAGAGAATCAAGGAAGAAATGTGCCAAGAGCCAGGCACTAAGGACAATGAATGGAGGGCTTCTTCTGACCATCCACGGGCAAGTGGGAAACAACCGAGGCAGTTCAAACAAGGACCAAGGAGGATCTGGAAGCAGTCAGGTGGAGAGACTGAAGAAGCATAAAAAACTGCAAGCAAAGAGAGCTAGCAGAAAAGATGGCAGGGACTTCCCTGGTGGGGCAATGGATAAGAATTCACCTGCGAATGCAGGGGACAAGGGTTCAACCCCTGGTCCGGGGAAGATTTCACGTGTCATGGAGCAACCAGGCCCCTGCACCACAATTACTGAGCCCGAGCTCTAGAAGTCAGGAGCTGCAACTACTGAAACCCACACCCCTAGAGCCTCTGTTCCCCACCAAGAGAAGCCACTGCCACATGCACCACAGCTAGAGAGTAGCCCCCACTTGCGACTATAGAAAGTCTGCAGAAAACAAGGAAGATCCAGGGCTAAATACAACAAATTAAAAAACAAAGGATAGCAGCATCACAGATGAGTGAGGACGAGGCATTAGCTGAAGGGCTGTGCAGACAGATGCTGGACTGAAGGGCGACCCAGGAATCAGAGCTGAGAAATGTTACTAGTTACTTATTACGCTGCTACTGAAAGATCTCTGAGGATCAGGGATGCAGAAAGAGAACGAGGAGGCCATAGTGTTGTACAAGTCAACGGAGGAGACAATTTTAAATGGAAATGGATGCCAATAGCATATAATGTTATGAAAAGTCAAGAGAGTTACGACAGAAACACGTTTGTTAAGGTTTGATATCTGTAAGGCTTTTAGACATTTTGGTAAATGCCCCACTCTGCCTGGTAGATGCAGGAAGGAAGAGGTAAAAAAACCCATTTGATGGCTCCTGTTTTCTCAACCAAAGGCTCCTCCTTCTCCCTCCAGTGTCAGCATCTTGATTTTTCTTTGAAAACTAATCTTTCATCTCTCAGAACTTACTTGGCTGAGGATGGACATTCCCTAACCTCTATGAACACGTGACCCTAGTCTAGTCAATCAGAGGATTCCATTCCCTTGGCTACAAGACTGATTCAGAGATTAGCCCATATCACTAATCAGACCATGGACACACAATGCTTTGTTATTTGTGTGTGTGTGTGTTGCCTTGTTTTTACATTTTTGGTTTGGTGTTTATTTGATTGTTTTAGAGTACTAGGAAACCTTTCTTCAGAACTACTAGCCAGGCCTCTGGGATATATGCCTAGAGATGCTGGAGATCAGCAGACGCAGAAGACCTGACTGGGAACAAGGCCAACACAGAGGAAAGCAGAGCTGACAACTAGGGAAAGGGGGGAGCAGGGGAAGAGAGAGAAAGAAAGAGACTAGATTCTAATGTCATCCTTTGATCACTGGAAGCCAACTATACTCATATGCTTTTCAGCAAAATGAGCCACTAGATCATCTTAATTTTCATTTACACTATTTAAGTCAGTTTGCTGTCTCTTCTAAGCTAAACAGCCTCAAAACAGCAGGTGGAAAAATGTTGGAAACAAACCAGTTCCAGTGCAGCCTTGCATGGAGCCAGCTCAGATCACAGATCTCCAAGTCAGCTTCATCCCCCGACCAGTGTCTACTCCATCAACTTGCAGTTTAGAGGGCCTTATCATTCAACTCCTACAAGGATCATGGAGAAGTTGTGAGGAAACCTGCAGCATCTCAGCAGCTTCGTCCTGAGTCTGGACCATACTATTACTAATGGAACCCAGCCCTGAAGATGGAGACATAGTACATTTTCTAGAATTCTTACAGCAAGGACTCCTGACTGCTGCTGTTCAGCAGGAACTGTTCAGCAGAAAAGGCCAGACCATCCTTTTCTGCCAAATAAGCGGAGGGTGGAAATGCAATTACCATAAGAAAGGGAATTCCAAACCCCTGCCACTCCGCAACTGAAGCAGGTATCAGGGCTCTTTTATCATAGTTGTACAAGCCATGCAGAGCTCAACTCCAGGGGCAGTAAACACTGTTCAGCCTATTCAACCTTCAGACTATTCAACCTTCAGAGTCATATGCAAAGATCCTGGCAGATACTCACTAAAGAGCTAATTGACATTGGCATGCTGGACTCCTGAGTACAGAAAGATTTTGCACCTGTGTCAACAGTCATGAAAGAAAGATAGTCATTTGCAACAGCTCGAAGAGCAAAAGCCCTTAGCATTTCAGTTTTTCAGAAATGAACTGAGTTGCCTGTGTGAAACCATCTTGGTCCTGATGAAACCTGGTCCTCTGAAATAAGTGTAGGGCAGGGTTCACGGTCAAGGTTAATGCAACAGTCCAGCTTGGTCTAAGCCCCTATACTATTCTCCTTCCCAAGGGGACAAAGTTAAGCAAACACACAATAAAACAGCCGTTTCTCAAGAAGGCACCTAGATTTTTGGCAATAGTGTTAATGAGCTAGTTTATGTTAAAACAAACAAACAAAAAGGTAGACCTAATTTAAATGTGCAACACAGTCAGAGTTTGGACTCTTACTTAAGCCCTCGGATTCCACGGTGTTCCTTTCTATTCTAGACACAGGACACAGTAAAAACAGGTTCACACAGCTTGCGCATATGCAAGTTCAGATAAGAAATACTTAAAATCTTTTCAAGGCCTGATGTTGAGTCTGCTCTTCAAGGTATGAACAATGTGTCAATGGGGCCTAGACACAGGTTTTTGTTATAATCAACCTCATGTGACAAGTAAAGAGAAATTGTCTCTACCTCCCCAAAGCAGAGGACACTCGGAAGGACCAACTAATGAACCTTAAACCTCAATTAAAATTACACAGTGCTAAGAGTATTATGAGGGTTCCCCCGCCAAGTGAGGAAAACAAAATATCCATCTTTCTTATGTCTTCTGTAAAGCTGCAAAATTATAAGAAATAATCTTCTCCCTAAATGTATAACCACCACAGGCAATCAATTTACATTCATAGGTAAACAATCCGATTGGAGTTTTGTTTTAAACAAGTGAGAATTTCTACTTGTAGCTGAAGAACTTAGATTAAAAATTTAAGCTCGGGAGGCAAGGCCGTAGCCTCCCAAAAAATAGCTTTCTCCTTATCGGGAGGCAAGGCCATAGCCTCCCGGAAAATAGCTTTCTCTGTTGCTTTCTGTAAATTTTCCCACCAATCAAGCGTATCCCCCGCACCTATGGCCCCTACTTCAATGTATCCCATAACCAGACTTCATCCCCACCTGCCTGTGATTTTTGTGTAAAAACCCTCACTACTGACGCTAGGGGTTCACTCCTCCCGAGGAGACTGAACCCCGGCGCGCCGGCTTAATAAATCCTCTTGCTTATTGCATCGAATTCGAGCCATTGTGGTCTTTGGAGCGACAGGTCCTGAGAAAAGGCCATGAGGTCTTACATTTGGGGGCTCGTCCGGGATCCTACCTCGCTCACTCAGACTCTTTGGCTTCTGGATTCGGAGGTACGCTCGAGCGATTCTGTCCTGTGTTTCCGTGTGGGTTTGCCTACTCTGTATTCAGTCTGTGTTGTGTCATTTTCTTCTCCTGCTGTTCGACTCTATTTTTCGGAAGTTTCAGTGAACAGGCAAACGGTTGTGAGGCAACTGATTAGTCCCGGCCAGGGCCACTCCCTGGTGGACTTTGAAGGCCTTACGACAGGTGAGCCCCAGTAACTATCGCCCGGCTGGGTGAAACTTCCCTATCTCTCTCATTCGAGGATACGGCCTGATATTATTGTGGGCACGGGTCAGGCACTTAAGAGCCGTTAGGGCGCCTGCCACTTGAAGACTCCGCGACAGGATAAGGGGGTCACGGAACGGGCTAGAAGCCATTAGGGCGTCCCGCCCCCAGCAAGAAAACTTCCGTGCAACGATATAGGCACATAAGTGATCTAAAAGCACACCACAAGTCCACCTGTCTGGCCGCCACCCTTCCCGGTAGGATTTTCGGTGGCTATCCTCAGTATTCCTTCTTTTTTCCTCCTGATTTCCTCTAGCTGCTAAGGCAAGGTTCTGTGCTCGCGCGTCTGTATCTGTGGCGTGTTCCGGGGACGCCTGGGACGCCAACCTGGGAGAGGGGTCGTGACGACCCCCCTCCATCTGAAGTCTCTATCTGTGGAGCTGGGAAGCTCGTCTGTTTAAAAAAGACTTGCCGAGGGCAGAAATTTACAGCAGCCGCTTTGTCTAATTCTTCCGCCACTTCGGTAAATTCTACTCGTCTTGTTCTGTGTTTGTTTTCTTTCTTGTTTGTTTTTGTGACAAACCAACGATGGGACAGACTGTAACAACCCCTTTGTCTCTGACAATAGACCATTGGACGGAAGTGAAAAATAGGGCCCACTGGCTCTCAGTGGCAGTGAAAAAGACAAATGGCAGAGCTTGTTGTGTGCAGTAGATTGGCCCGGCCTTAATACCAGCTGGCCGCCGGAGGGCTCGTTCTCTTTAAAACAGGTTAAACAGGTCAAAGCTGCAATTTGCACTCCTGGACCTGCTGCTACTGCCGGGCACCCGGACCAGGTGCCATACATTCTAGTTTGGGAAGACTTAATCCGTACCCCCCAGCATGAGTTCGACCCTTTGTTCTCTCCGCAGGAAAGCCACCGGAACCCGTTACAGGAATCCTTGCTTTAACATCCACAGCAAAAAAAGAAGAGATAAGGACTCCTGTCAGGAATATATATCCAGATACACAGACTGATCTCTTGCTCCTAGATTCTCCCCCACCTTATCCGCCGGCACTGGTCCCCGCCTCCTGTGCCCCAGGTGGCACAACCAACTGTCCCGCCTGGACAGCCGAGGGAAGGGGGGGAGGTGGGCCCGGCAGCAGGGACGCGTAGCCGTAGAGCTGCTACCCCCGGACTCCACCGCTCTTCCCCTTCGAGAGAATGGGCCCCCAATGACCACGGGATTCGGCCACATCAATATTGGCCATTTTCTGCCTCTGACCTTTACAACTGGAAAAATAACAACCCCTCTTTTTCTGATAACCCCCAGGCGCTGACCTCTTTGATAGAGTCTCTTGTTTTCTCACATCAGCCCACTTGGGATGATTGTCAGCAATTGTTGCAGACCTTGCTCACTACAGAGGAAAGACAGCGAGTACTGTTGGAGGCCCGCAAGAATGTGCCGGGGGATGACGGACGTCCCACAGTGCTTCCAAATAAAATAGATGCTGGCTTCCCGCTGACAAGACCTAATTGGGACTACAATTCCCCAGCAGGTAGGGAGCACCTGAGGGTCTATCGCCAGGCTCTGGTGGCGGGTCTCCGAGGGGCAGCAAGGCGCCCCACCAATTTGGCTAAGGTAGAAAAAGTGACTCAAGGGCCTACTGAGTCACCTACTGTATTCCTAGACAGATTGATGGAGGCATTCAAGAGATTTACTCCCTACGATCCCACATCTGAGAAACATAGGGCTACGGTGGCCATGGCTTTCATCGATCAGTCAGCTTTAGATATTAAAAAAAGGTTACAGAGATTAGATGGGTTACAGGGATTCTCTCTTCAAGATCTGGTCAGAAAAGCAGATAAGGTGTTCAATAAAAAAATGAGCAAAAGGCTTTTGACAGCATTAAGCGTGCCCTGTTGTCAGCTCCTGCCCTGGGACTCCCAGATGTAAACAAGCCATTTCATCTCTATGTGGCTGAACATAATGGCATTGCAAAAGGGGTCCTCACTCAAAAACTGGGACCATGAAACCGGCCTGTGGCATATCTGTCAAAGAAACTGGACCCTGTGGCTGCCGGCTGGCCCAGTTGCTTGCAAATAGTGGCAGCCGTGGCAGTCCTAGTAAAAGATGCAGACAAGCTGACCTTGGGACAGAACCTGGTCATTACTGCGCCCCACGCTCTAGAAAGTGTGATTCGACAACCCCCGAGAGATAGCTGACCAACGCCAGAATGACCCATTATCAGACACTACTTCTAGACTCAGAGTGAATTAGGTTCGCACCGGCTACGGGACTCAACCCTGCCACGCTGCTGCCTGACCCCAGCCAATCCGAGGTGATACACAACTGCCAAGAGATATTGGCAGGGGTACATGGAGTTCGCCAAGACCTGACAGACCAGCCGCTCCAGGATGCTGGGGTGACATGGTACACAGATGAAAATAGTTTCCTCGCAGAAGGCTAAAGGGACTCCAGCTGGTTCAAAAAAAAGTGTGGACTCAGCTTGCTGCAGCTTACCAACCCGGTACCCTAAAAGAGGCCCATCCGTTCCAGGTGGGAGACTCCGTATACGTTTGTCGACATCGGCAACACAATCTAGAGCCCAGGTGAAAAAAGACCCTACATCGTCCTGCTCACGACTCCCACCGCCATTAAGGTTGACGGAATCTCATCCTGGATACACGCCTCCCACGTCAAAGCTGCACCAGAACCAACGCCTCAATGGAGGGCACACAGTACCCCACACCCTTTAAAGCTCAAACTCTGTCGATCACTGGATTCCTAATCATCCTCTACCTAAACCTCCTGACTCTGCATCAAGGAGCTGCTCGTACGTATTAGGCCTATGTGCCTGACCCTCCTATGCTTCAGCCTGTAAGATGAGATAAAGATACGTTGCCGGTGTACGTGAATGATACTGCGCTTCTTAAAAAAATTTCTGATGCACACATTCAACACCAACAAGCTAATATTTCCTTCTATAGACTTTCTACATGGTTTCCTATGTGTTTTTCATATAATGTTTCTAAGCCTTATAATATATCTGACTTCCCATGGAAAAAGATCAAGACATTTGCAAGGTGTGTGGTATAACTCTAATATTTCTCTTGATTTATTGCAGTTACACAATGAAATATTAGATATAAAAAATGCACCCAAAGCTACTTTAGATATTGCCCAAACTGCTAAAAATTTCGTAAAAATCTGTTCTCTCACTTTCCCAGTCTTCATTCTGTGTGGCAGAACATGGTGGCTGTGGGTGTCATATTAGCTACTATCCTGGCCCTGATGTGTCTTGCGCCATGCCTAATTAGGGACATTGTAAAAAAATTTCTGCGCATAAAGATGCTCGTTCACCGCAACACGCTACAGCATCATCATCTTCTAGAGCTTCTAAAAGATAAAAAGAGAGGGCTGCAGGAGACAACCTGTAATGGGTTAAGTCCTGAGAGCTGCTTGGCCTGGTACCTGCTATACTTCGGAGGCAGGGGTACTATGTTCTACACACAATAATGAGAGCCTGGTAACTGTTTTCCTGATGATTTAAAATATATGATGTAAATGCTAGAAACCATGTAGACTTGATTGTTTATGTTACCCTATATATGCAGCAATCCCCTAAGAAAACTTCGATCTGTGATTTCAGGATTGAAATCATAAACAAAAAGAAGAGGGGAATGAAGAACTTAGATTAAAAATTTAAGCTCGGGAGGCAAGGCCGTAGCCTCCCGGAAAATAGCTTTCTCTGTTGCTTTCTGTAAATTTTCCCACCAATCAAGCGTATCTCCCGCACCTATGGCCCCTACTTCAATGTATCCCATAACCAGACTTCATCCCCACCTGCCTGTGATTTTTGTGTAAAAACCCCTCACTACTGACGCTAGGGGTTCACTCCTCCCGAGGAGACTGAACCCTGGCGCGCCGGCTTAATAAATCCTCTTGCTTATTGCATCGAATTCGAGCCATTGTGGTCTTTGGAGCGACAGGTCCTGAGAAAAGGCCGTGAGGTCTTACATAGCTAATGATCTCCTCACCTTACCTGTATTTTTTCTAAATAACAGAAGCTTTCACCTTGGATGATCTAGCCTTTAGAAGTCTGTACCATGCATCTCCAAGGAGGCACCGTTCCAAAATGACAACTGCATTTGCACTTGGCACCAGCCCTTGTCTTCTTTCTGTCTCACCTACCAGGATGGGCTCTCCCAGGACATCAAATATTCTGCGAGTTTACATTTGTGCAAATCAAATCTTTAGTTCCCCTCAGTTTTTCAAAGGCATGGATTATGGCTCAGTCAGTTCAGTTCAGTTCAGTTGCTCAGTCATGTCCAACTCTTTGCGACCCCATGAATCACAGCACGCTAGGGCCTCCCTGTCCATCACCAACTCCCAGAGTTCACTCAGACTCAAGTTCATCGAGTCAGTGATGCCATCCAGCCATCTCATCCTCTGTCATCCCCTTCTCCTCCTGACCCCAATCCCTCCCAGCATCAGGGTCTTTTCCAAAGAATCAACTTTTTGCATGAGGTGGCCAAAGTATTGGAGTTTCAGCTTTAGCATCATTTCTTCCAAAGAAATACCAGGGCTGATCTCCTTCAGAATGGACTGGTTGGATCTCCTTGCAGTCCAAGGGACTCTCAAGAGTCTTCTCCAACACCACAGTTCAAAAGCAACAATTCTTTGGCGCTCAGCCTTCTTCACAGTCCAACTCTCACATCCATACATGACCACTGGAAAAACCATAGCCTTGACTAGACGGACCTTAGTCAGCAAAGTAATGTCTCTGCTTTTGAATATGCTCTCTAGGTTGGTCATAACTGTTCTTCCAAGGAGTAAGCATCTTTTAATTTCATGGCTGCAATCACCATCTGCAGTGATGTTGGAGCTCCCCAAAATAAAGTCTGACACTGTTTCCACTGTTTCTCCATCTATTTCCCATGAAGTGATGGGACCGGATGCCATGATCTTTGTTTTCTGAATGTTGAGCTTTAAGCCAACTTTTTCACTCTCCTCTTTCACTTTCATCAAGAGGCTTTTTTGTTCCTCTTCACTTTCTGCCATAAGGGTGGTGTTATCTGCATATCTGAGGTTATTGATATTTCTCCCGGCAATCTTGATTCCAGCTTGTGCTTCTTCCAGCACAGTGTTTCTCATGATGTACTCTGCATAGAAGTTAAATAAGCAGGGTGACAATATACAGCCTTGACATACTCCTTTTCCTGTTTGGAACCAGTCTGTTGTTCCATGGCCAGTTCTAACTGTTGCTTCCTGTTTATTCCAAACAGCCCCTTCCAGCTAAAAAACTAAAAGTTTTGTTGCTAAGGAAGAAGGGAAGAAGAGATGTTGGGAGAGAAACTGCAGTCTCTGCCAAAGAGCCAGAGTGTTGACTCACCAATGGTTCAACAACAAATAAAGCATGGTACATTTACACAACGGATTATTTAGCTGTTTATCTCATACTTATCTATCTAGTCATATATGCTTTTGGTGTTAAAGTGCTTTTGGTTTCTAAAATATAAGAATATTTACCTTATTGTTTTTTTTTTTAGCTTCTGACCATACTGTGTTGTGATATGAAATGTGCTCTGTGTGAAATGAATCCTTTGGTATTTGTATGACTGGACTGTGTTCATTCTCTACTAATTACCTGTTTTCTTTCATTTTTGGGAGCAGGATTCTGTATATGTCCATTATAACAAGCATAATGTGTTGATCAAGACATTTTATACTTCCCAATTATTAGTGGACTCTATATCAGTTCTGAGATGTATGTTAAAAAATACCCACCGTGACAGTGGAATTTAACAGTTATTTTAATATGTAATGTTATTTGTCTTTACATATTTTTGAGGCCAGGGTTTGGGGTGCATACAGGTTCAGGATTATATTCTCTTGGTAATTGCTTTGGATTATGTTATTATTATAGATTATTATTATTGTTTGGATTATGGCTAGAAGGCCATAAAAAGAACCGTTACCATTTATTAAGTAACCAACATGTGCTTTACAGATAACTATCCCTAATCCTAGAATAACCCAGTAAGAGAAGTAGTGTGCACTTAATACAGAACTATTTGGTGTTACAGCTGAGATTTTAAACTCAATCTACTTAAGCCCAAAGCTCAAGATCTTAGGACATGGAATTTTATTCACTAAGTCAGCTCAACTACAGAAAAAGAGGCATCCTTAGCTTACAGAACACTGGGTGTTAAACAACTTGACATCACAAAAACACAGTTCCCATGGTGACTGGTTTGGAGATCCTGATTGTGCTAAAGGAATGGTGATCAACAGATTTACTGAGGCAGGAGAGAGATGGGCCTCCTCTGTGGACAGAAACTCCACAAGACTAAGACAATGGGGGAGGCTAGGCCTTGCCCAGACAAGAGATAAAAGACCACAAATTCCTCATTCTCAAAGTTAATGTGAGGTAAAGACGACCAGGACACCAAAAGAGTGTCTAACAGGCTTTAATGGCAAAGGACTCCCAGGTAGGGTTCCCGGACCCGAAAGGGGCAGGTGGAGGAAGTCCGTGCGCCCAACCCATGTTAGAAGTTTGTTTATATATGCATGCTGCGAGGGATGGGCAGGTTAATGGATGGGGGGTTTGGATAGGTTGCCAGGCTGAGGTGTTGCGGGCTGATGGGTCCTTTTATGTGGCAGAGGTGGGGCGGCTTTAGCTGGTGAACTGTGCTGTCATTGATTTCTGGGATCTGGGAGGATCCTTCCGTTAGGGACCTTCTCACCAGACGGAGGGAGAGGAAGGGCAGCCCATCATGGCCCCTGGGGTCCGACCTTACAGTTAAGGAGAACTCCCTGACTACATATGCACAGAAAGGCTCCTTGGAGGGCACCACTTCACAGGAAGTGATGCAACTACCTATAAGCCTCTTCATCAGAACCCATCTTGGCCTAGAGATGCACCTGCACATATGGGAGAACCCTGAGATAAACCAAATACAAACTGACAACCAGACAAAGCCAGAGGACCGGATAAAGGAAGCCTGGAAGAAATGCTGTACAACAGTGACTCAAACTATCATGAGTGTACCACTCTCTCTCTGAGTCCACCTATGTGTCTAACCACACAGACTGTGCTCTTTTCCCTCCTAATAAACACTTTACTTGTTTTACTACTTTCCCTTTCTGTGGGAATTCTTTTCTGCAAAGCTGAAGGACAGGGTGGGCCGTGTCACTGACCAATGGTCTAGTGTCTATGATCTGGTGCTCTCACTGCCATGACCTGACCCCAATCTCTGGCCAGGAACCAAAGCCCTGCTTCAAGCTGCTGCAGGCAAAGCCCACCCAAGATCATTACAATCACGCGCTAAGGGATGAGGTCTCACTGGCTTGCTCACCAAACACTGATAACAATGTTCTTAGCAAGGACAGAGAGGGAGGTGATGGCCTACAACAGATCAACATAGCAATAGCAAAGAACCGATGCCAATCTCCATGACAGAATCTAGAGTCTTGTATATGACAAAAGGCAGTCATGTATATGATAAAAAAAAAAAATCAAGTTGAAGAATAAATCACCTAGGTGGAAAAATATTTCCTGCCTGGTAACGAGAAGACAAACTTAGCTAGCCATAACTGCTTGCTAATGCCAAAGCATCTTCTAGAAACCATACTGATGATTCTATAAATGTCAACAAAAGTACGCAGAAGATTGACAGGTAGCAAGGAATCCTTCACAGCTTTAGTTCAAACAAGCTAGCAGCGATATAGCAAAAAAATCTGAACAGTTACAGTTCTTATGAAACTTTTAATATATTGTTAGAAAAAAAATCAAGATAATCAGGTGAACAGGGTAACTGGCATTAGTTCAATTTTAAGTTGGAGAAAAACTAAACTAATGCAGGAATTTCCTGGATTTTAGGAAAAAAAATCATAGATTTAAGAAAATGAAACAGCTGTTAAAATATTAAGAATCCAGAAATAAAGTTATAAATGAAGTGAAATTAAAATTGAATCTTATTTTTAAAAATCTTAGCTGGATGGGGATCAAGATGGTAGATGATGGGGAGCTCACCTTCTCCCATAGAAGCATTAAAAACGTATCTGCAAGCGGAACAATACACACACAACTCCCACAGAAGATTTAGACTTCCAAAATGGCCAGAAACTCTCCAAGTGGAATTCCTGGCAATCCAATGGTTAGGACTCAGTGCTTTCAGTGCCACAGTGGCCCAGGTTCAATCCCTCTTCAGGGAACTAAGAGCCAACAAGCAACGCAGCATGGCCAAAAAAATCTCCACATAACCGGATGGGGCAAGAAGAAGAGAAAGGAAATGGAATGGAACCTGCACCCGAGGGAGGGAGTTGTGAAGAAAGGAAGGTTCCCACACACTGGGAAGTCCCCTCACCAGTAGGGAGATCAGCCTGGATAGAGGGGAAGTTTTAGAGTCTAGAAGGAGAGCACAGTAACCTGATTTGCAGAAGGCAAAATAAAGAGCAACATGCACAAAACTTTAGCACCACTGCCCTGCACTCCCCAGCCTGAGATTCTTGTCTGCTATTGTGGGTGAGGGCTGGGTACTCAAGCGCAGGCTTCAGAGGTCAGACCCAGGGAGAGGACCAGGGTTGGCTGTGTGGAGGGAGCCTGAAGAGGCTGAAGTATGGCAACTGAGGGTATATTCGGAAGAACCGAGGGCTTGCCCGAGAGGCTAGGTGCTGTCACTGCAGTGGCATACGAGGAAAGAGGTGGGGCCAACATAAGAGCTTCTTGCTCTGTGAGCACTCCACCAGGACACCTCCTACAGGATCCAGAGGCGGGCACAGGCTGCTGCTACAGGACTCGCGAACAGGCACCAAACACTGCCCCAGCTGTCCTAGGAGCACGGGAAGAGAGGCCTCCCTAGGAGACCTGCAAGCAGGTGCCAGGTGCTCCCATGCGGTCCTGAGAGTGTGCAAGGGCTGCTGTGCCCACACAACCCATACCAAGGGGGCAAACAGCGAGCACACACTGAGGAAAGAGAAAGCATCCAAACCAAAAACAAGCACTTAGTTCTGGAAAAGATGGTGAAGTAGAAAGACTTAAGCACACCTCGTCTCACAAAAACACCAAAATCGCAATTTAACTGCTGAACAACCATTGACAAAAAAGACTGGAACTTACCAAAAGGAGATATTCTATACTCAAGTCAAAGAAGTGGCAACAACATGACAGGATGAACATTTTTGTCACATCATCAACTCCCATACCCACCAAGTGGGCAACCCACAAACTGGAAAATAATTATATCACAGAGGTTCTCCAATAAAAGTGAAAGTTTTGAGCCCCAATTCAGGCTTCCCAGCCTGAGAGTCTGGCTTCAGGAGGAGGAACCCCCAAAACATCTTACTTTGGAGGCCAGTGGACCAGGAATGCAGGAGCTCCACAGGACTGTGAAACAGAAACACTTTTCTTGGAGGGAATATACAAGGTTTCATGTACACAGAATCCCAGCACAAAGCAGTAATTCCATATGAGCTTGGGCTGGGACTAGCAACAAGTCTTGGAGGGTTTCCTAGGGAGGCGAGGGTCAGCTGTGGCTCACTGTGGAGACAAGAATGCTGATTGCAGCCACCCCTAAGAACAAACCTTGACACAGCCTGCAGCCACCTCTAAGAACAAACCTTGACACAGCTTTACACACCAGAGGGACAATACACAGCTCCACCCACCAGTTGACAAGCACAAGTCTCTCCCATCAGGAAGCCTGCACAAGCCCCAGGACCAAACACACCCACCAGGGAGCAGACACCAGAGGCAGCAGGAGCTACAGCCCTACAGTCAGCAAAAAGGAGACCACAAACACAGAGAGTCAGGCAAAATGAGATGGCAGAGAAATACGTACCAGACGAAGGAACGCAGTTTTAAAAAAAAATCACAACAACTAAATGAAGATAGGCAACCTTCCCTGAAAAAGAATTTAGAGAAATTATAATAAATATGATCCAAGATCTCAGAAAAGAATAGGGCACACATAGAAAAGATACAAAAGCTGTTTGAAAAAGAGGATTTCAAGATGCAGCAGAGATGAACAATACAGTAACTGAAATGAAAACACAGTAGGACTTCCCTGTTGGTCCAGCTGGTTCAGAATCCACCTTCTAATGCAGAGGACATGGGTTCAATATCTGGTCTGGGAATATTCCACATGCTGCAGGGCAACTAAGCCTGTGTGCCCTAACTACTGAGCCCACTCTCTGGGGTAAATAAGCCACAACTACGGAGCCTGTGTGCCCTGGAGCTCATGCTCGGCACCCAGAGAGCCACTGCCATGAGAAGCCTGTGAACTGCAACCAGAGAGTAGCCCTGGCTTGCTGCAACTAGAGAAAGCCCCCACACAGCAACCAAAACCCAGTTCAGCCAAAAATGATAAATAAATAAAAATTTAAAAACACATACACTAGAAGGAATCAATAGGCAAATAAGTGAGGCAGAAGAACGAATAAGTGAGCTGGAAGACAGAAGGGTAGAAATGACAACCTTGGAACAGAATGAAGAAAGAGGAATGAAAAGAATGAGGACAATCTAAGAGATCACTGGGACAACATTAAGTGCACCAACATTTACATTATAAACATCCCAGAAGGAGAAGAGAGAAAGGGCCCAGGAAAATATTTAAAGAGATTACAGGTGAAAATTTCCCCTAACATGAGAAAGAAAACATTCACTAAAGTCACGGAAGCACAGAGTTCCATCCAAGATAAACTCAAGGAGGAATAATTTAAGACATATATTAATCAAGTTGACAAAAATTAAAGACAAAAAATATTAAAAGCAATGAGGGAAAACAGCAAATAACATACGAAAGAATCCTCATGAAGTTATCAGCTGACTTTTCAGCAGAAACTCTGCAGCCAGAAGGCAGTGATACAATACATTCAAAGTGATGAAAGAAAACCTATAAGGAAGAATACCCAGAAAGTTTCTCAATCGGAATCAACAAAGAAACCAAAAGCTTTATAGGCACGCAAAAGCTCAGAGAATCAGTATCAACAAACTATATTTACAACAAATCCTAAAGGAACTTCTATAGGTGGAAAAGGCCACACACAACTAGACTCAAGAAAATTATGAATGGGAAAGCTCACCAGTAAAGGCATGCATAAAGCAAAGATAGAAAATCATCCACAAAGAAACATAATATCAATACCAACGGTCATGAGAAGAGGAAAGGACAAATGTAGAATACTGGAAATGCATTAGAAATGAACAGAACAACAACTTAAAATTATCTAATACATATATAGATTGCTATATCAAAACCTCACGGTAACTGCAAAGCAAAAATCTACAATAGATACACACACACACAGGATAAGGAATCAAAACCCAAAAGTAAAGTTAATTATTAAATCACAAGAGAACAAGAAAGGGGCAAAAAGGACCTTAAAAAATCCAAAACAATTAACAAAATGGCAATAAGAACACACATATCAATAATTATCTTAAATGTAAACAAATTAAATGCTCCAATCAAAAGACACAAACTGGCTAAATGGAAACAAAAACAAGACCCATATATGTGCTGTCTTCAAGAGACCCCAGAGAAGGCGATGGCACCCCACTCCAGTACTCTAGCCTGGAAAATCCCGTGGACGGAGGAGCCTGGTGGGCTGCAGTCCATGGGGTCGCTAAGAGTCGGAGACGACTGAAGCAGCTAGCAGTAGCGGTAGCAAGAGACCCACTTCAGAACTGGGAACACATACAACCACATAAAGGGAAAAAGAAGATATTCCACAGATGGAAATGAAAAGAAAGTTGGAGTGACAGTGCTCATATCAGACAAGGTAGACTTTAAAATAAAGACTGTTACAAGAGTCAAAGAAGGGCACTATATAATGATCAAGGAATCAATCCAAGAAGAAGACAGAACAAGTGTAAATATGCATGCACCCAAAAGAGGAGGACCTCAACATACAAGGGAAATACTAACAGGCATACAGGGAGGAATCGACAGTGACACAATAGAAATAGGGGATGTTAATAGCCCAGTGTTATCAATGGACAGATCATTCAGACAGAAGACAGAAACACAGGCCTTAAATGATACATTAGACTGGAAAGACTTAATTGATATTTATAGAACATTCAATCCAAAAGCAGTAGAATACACTTTTTATCAAGTACACGGGGAAGATTTTCTAGGATAAATCAAATCTTGAGCTACAAATGGAGCCTTGGTAAATATAAGAAAACTGAAATCATATCAAGCATCCTTTCAGACCATAATGCTAGGAAATGAGAATTATAATTCAATTACAGGAGGAAAAATGAAAAACACAAATGTGTGGAAGATAAATAATATCTTACTAGACAATCAATGGATCACTGAAGAAATCAAAGAGGAAATTTAAAAAATACCTACAGACAAATGACAACAAAACATGACAATCCAAAACCTATGAGATGTAGCAAAAGCAATTCTAAGAGGGAAGTTTATAGCAATACAATCTTACCTTAGGAAATAAAACAGATCTCAAACAAAGAACCTAATCATACACCTAAAGCAACTAATGAAACAAGAACAAATAAAAACCAACATTAGCAGCAGTAAAGAAATAAAAGATCAGAGCAGAAACTAATGGAAGAGACAAAGAAAACAATAGAAAAGTTCAATAAAACTAAAAACTGGTTCTTTGAAAAGGTAGATAAAATTGAGAAATCTTTAACCAGACTCATCAAGAAAGAGAGAGGGCTCAAATCGATAAAATTAGAAAGGAAAAAGAGGAGGTTACAGTGGACACCACAGAAATACAATGAATCATAAGAAACTTCTACAAGCAACTATACGCCAATAAAACAGGCAATCTAAAAGAAAAGGCGGCGCACGTTGGGGGGCAGGAGCGGGGCGGCCAGGAGTCAGGAGGGTGTGGGGTGGGAGGGGGGGGGCCGGCATGGGCGTTGTGTCACCATGGCGATTCGTGTCAGATGGCAACAATACAGTATTGTATTAAAAATAATAATTTATTAAAAAATAAAATAAAATAAAGGACAAATTCTTGGAAAGGTACAGCCATTCAAGACTGAATCAGGAAGAAACATGAAAATATGAACAGACCAATCACAAGTACTGCAATTGAAACTGTAATTTAAAAATTTCCAATAGGGATTATTACCCTGGTGATCCAGTGGTTAAGAATCCACCTGTCAATGCAGGGAACATTGGTTAGATCCCTGGTCCAGGAAGATCCCACATGCCACAGGGCAACTAAGCCCCTTATGCCACAACTACTGAGCCCGCACTCTAGAGCCCATAAGCCACAACTACTTAAGCCCTCATGCCTAGAGCTTGAGCTCTGCAATAACAGAAACCACCACAATGAGAGGCCCACATACCACAATGAAGAGTAACCTTTGCTCGCTGCAACTACAGAAAGCCTGCAGGCAGCAACAAAGACCCAGCACAGTCAAAAATAAATGAAAATAAAATAAAATTTAAAAAAAAAATTAAAAACTTACAAAAAAAAAAAAAAGAAGAAGAAGTCCAGGACCAGAAGGCTTCACAAGCTAATTCTACCAAACATTTAGAGAAGAATTAACACTTAACCCTTTTGAAAATCTTCTAAAAATGGGAGAGGAACACTCCCAGGCTCAATTCTATATGCCATGATGACTATGATAGCAAAACCAGGCAAAAACACCACACACAAAAGAAAACTACAGGCCAGTATCCTGACAAACAAACACAAAATTCCCCAATAAAATACTAATAAAACAAATCCAAATACATTAAAAGAATCATACAGCATGATCAAGTGGGATTTATCCCAGGGACGCAAGGATTTTTCAATATCTGCAAAATCATATTAACACACATTTATAAACTGAAAAAAAAAAAAGATCATCTCAATAGATGCAGAAAAAGCTTTTGATAAAATTCAACACATATTTATGATAAAATATCTCCAGGAACTGGGCACAGAGGGAATTTACCCTCTACATAATAAAATCTATATACGACTAACTCAAAGCTAACATTCTCAACGGTAAAGAGCTGAAAGCATTCCTGAGAAGATCAGGAATAAGACAAGGATGTCCATTGTCACCACCTTTATTCTACAGTCCTGAAGTTCTAGCCATGGCCATCAGAGAAGAAAAGAAAAGGAATCCAAACTGGAAAAGAAGAAAAAAACAGTCACTGTTTGCAGATAACATTGATACTATACATAGAAAATTCTATAGATGCTACCATAACACTACTAGAGCTCATTAATGAATTCAGCAAACCTGTATGCAGGTCAAAAAGCAACAGTTAGAATAGGGCATGAAACAATGGACTGGTTCAAAATTGGGAAAGGAGTACGTCAAGGCTGTATACCCTGCTTATTTAACTTCTGTGCAGAGTACATCATGAGAAATGCTGGGCTGGATGAAGCACAAGCTGGAATCAAGATTGCCAGGAGAAATATCAATAACCTCAGATATGCAGATGACACCACCCTTATGGCAGAAAGCGAAGAGGAACTGAAGAGCTTCTTGATGAAGGTGAAAGAGGAGAGTGAAAAAGCTGGCTTAAATCTCAACATTCAAAAAATGAAGATCAAGAAAAAAAAAAAGAAGATCATGGCATCCAGTCCTATCATTTTATGGCAAATAGATGGGGAAACAATGGAAACAGTGACAGACTTTATTTTCTTGGACCCCAAAGTCAATGCAGATGGCACCTGCAGCTGTGAAATTCAAAGACGCTTGCTCCTAGGAAGAAAAGCTATGTAACCTAGACAGTGTATTGAAAAGCAGAGACATCACTTTACGGACAGAGGCCCACATAGTCAAAGCTATGGTTTTTCCAGTAGTCAGGTATGCATGTGAGAGTTGGACCATAAAGAAGGCTGAGCATTGAAGAATTGATGCTCTTGAACTGTGGTGTTGGAGAAGACTCTTGAGAGTTCCTTGGACTGTAAGATCAAACCAGTCAATCCTATAGGAGATCAACTTCAAACATTCATTGGAAGGACTGATATTGAAGCTGAAGTTCCAATACTTTGGCCACTTGATGCAAAGAGCCAACTCATTAGAAAAGACCCTGATGCTGGGAAAGATAGAAGGCAGGAGGAGAAGAGGATGGCAGAGGATGAGATGGTTGGATGGCATCACCAATTGGACAGACATGAGTTTGAGCAAGCTCCAGGAGATGGTGAAGGACAGAGAAGCCTGGTGTGCTGCAGTCCATGCAAAGAGCTGGACATGACTGAGCGACTGAACAACGGAGGCAAAAGACCTATACTCAGAAAACTGTAAGATACTGTTGAAAGAAATCAAAGATGACAAATGAAGAAATACATTACATTCTTGGTAGAATATGGGTTGAAGAGTCAATATTGTCAAAATGACTATACTACCCAAAGCAATCTACAGATTCAATATAATCTCTATCAAATTATCAATAACATTTTTCACAGAATTAGAAAAAAATTATGGTTTCTATGGAAACATAAAAGACCCCAAATAGTGAAAGCAATCCTGAGAAAGAAAAAGGGAGCTGGAGGAATCAGGCTCCCTGACTTCACATTATACTACAAAGCTACAGTTATCAGAATGGTATGGTACTTACACAAAAACAGAAATATAGGTCAATGGAACAAGACAGAAAGCCCAGAGATAAACCTGAACCCGTGCATCTATGGCACTTAATCTATGACAATGGAGGCAAGAATATACAATGGAGAAAAGAGTTTCTTCAATAAGTGGCACATGGAAAATTAGACACTTGCATGTAAACAAATGAAATTAGAACATTCTTGCACAGCACATATAAAAATAAATTCAAAATTCATCAAGGACCTATAAAGCTCTTAGAGAAACACATAGGAAAATCACTCTTTGACAAAAATTGCAGCAATATCTTTTTGGATCCATCTCCCAGAGTAATAAAAACAATAATAAACAAATGAGAACCTGATTAAAATTAAAAGCATCTGCACAACAAAGGAAACCATAAAATCAAAAGGCAATCCACAGAATGAGAGAAAATATTCCCAAACACAATCATCAACAAATATACAAACAGCACAAGCAATTCAATAGCAACAAAACAAATAACCAATTAAAAAATAGGCAGAAGGGCATTTCTTTGTGGTCCAGTGGTTAAGTCTCCATGTTTTCACTGGAGAGGGCAGGAGTTTGATCCCTGTTTGAAGAACTAAGATCTCACATGCTAAAAAGCATGGCCAAAAAAGTAAAATAAAGAATATATTAAATGTTCTTTAAAAAATTTTTAAATGGACAGAAGATCTAAATAGACATTTCCCCAAAGAAGACATACAAATGGCCAAAATGAACATGAAAAGATGCTCAATATTACTATCAGAAAAATGCAAATCAAAACTATAGTGATATGTCACCTCACACCAGTTAGAATGGCCATCATCAAAAAGTTTACAAACAACACTACAGATGGTGTGTACAAAAGGGAACCCCTCCTACACTGCTGGCAGGAATGTAAACTGGTACAGCCACTGTGGAGACCAGTAAGGAGGTTCTTTAAAAAACAGAACTAACATGTGATCTAGCAATCCCACTTCTATGCATATATCCAGAGGAAATCATAATTCAGAAAGATACACGCACACTAATATTCACCGCAGCACTATTTACTATAGCCAAGACACAGAAGCACCCTAAATGTCCACTGACAGAGTAGTGAACAGAGAAGATGTGGTACATGTATACATGGAATATTATTAAGCTATAAAAATGAAATAATGCCATCTGCAGCAACATGGATGGACATAGAGACTATTACACTAAGTGAAGTAAGTCAGAGAAAGATAAATACATGATATCACTCATAGATGGAATCTAATTTTTAAAAATGCTACAAATGAACTTATTTACAAAACAGAGAAATTTGCTTATGTTTAACAAAGCAGAAATGTGGTGTGGGAAGGAGTAAATCAGGAATTTGCAATTAACATACACACACTACTATATATAAGACAGATAACCAACAAGGACCTGGTATGTAGGCACAGGGAACTGTACTCAATATTCTGTGAGAATCTGAAAAGATTGAATATATGTATAACTGAATCACTTAGCTGTATACATGAGACTAATACAACATTGTAAATCAACTATACTGTAATAAAATTTATATAAAAATATAAATAAATACAATTATTAATCATTTTTACTGTGATCAAATATAACTGTTTAAATTAAATGGTGAGTTTGCCTTTTCCACTGACTTAGAAAATAAAAATACAGTTTTTATTACTATTTTCAACATTTTATCTTGAAAATACTTCTGAAAATAATTATAAAGGCTATGCAGTTTTCATCAAATAAATAAATCATAATTTACTGAAAAAAATTAATAAAGTAAAAACTTCAGTTGATTTTACAATTGCCCAAAAGACAAGGTCACAGTAAAGTAATGAATTTTCTATTTCAAAATAAAAATAAATTATAATATCATCAAACATATGCTTTTGAAAATCACAGAGAAATCATAATCTAAAAAGTGAGATTCACAGAACTGTAAAGAGTTGAAGAGTTAGGTAGTCAGGGGTTCATAAGCACTCCGAAGTCGTTTGTGTGTTTATGCGTAAATGCAGTTGGTGGAAGGAGAGGAAGGGGGGTTTATAACATTAGGTTCTCAAAGGAGAATGTGATCCAAACAAGGGTTAAGATTAACTGTAGTGAAGCATGATAAAAATTTTAAACCCTGTCAAGTATTGGGAGCTCTGACTATATTTGATTGGAGTCCAAAACAAGTACTAGCAAAAATATAGGTGCAGAATATCTCAGCTACAACACTCAGCAGAAAGGATCTTTCTGGAGCAATAGAAGAGCTGACTCTGTCTGTGGCTCTTGGTAACATACAGAGAGCCAACAGTCCACAAGTTATTGTTCCTCTCTATCCCCCAACAAAAGACCAAGTCCAAAATGTGTAAGGGATTTGCTTTGTTTTTCTGACTACAGGACTATAGCCGTGCACAGCAGCTGGAGTCAGTCCAAGCAGCATGCTGGAAGGGGATGGGCTGTGTATTTCATTTTTATGGACCAAATGGCTTCTCAATAATTTGTTATCTGTATGATGGAGAAAAGTACCAATAAAATGTGGCTGTAAATCTCCACCTTCTTCCAGGATCAAGGAAACAACTAAAGAAAGCGAAAATGGAAATGACAACACAGTTTTGTGAGCTAAAAACATAACATTTTTTCAAAATCAACTGGTGCCCCCATTACTTGAACCAAATGTCCTTGAAGATGCCTAATTTGAAAAGCAGAGGAAATCAGGTTTGGGGGTGGGAGAAAGAAGAAATGAACATATCTGGGAAGTCTATTCAGTGAGATCTTCCTGAAGTACATACAGTCTTTGATATGAGTTTCCTGTGAAATATTTTATCTGTTATATTCTGTTAACATGCAGAACTATATCACTGTAATATCATCCCAAGAAGAGTTGTCACGGATAAAGAAAAGAAATCATGCACATGAGGATGAATAGGAGGGAGCTCATAATACTAAGGATTACAAGAAATAAAACTCAAATAAAAAAGTTTTTAAAAAGAAAACTTAGACTTCCTAGGTGGTTCAGTGGTAAAAAAAAATCTGCCTGTGAAACAGGAGACAGGTTCAATTCCTGGGTTGGAAAGATCCTCTGGAGAAGAAAATGGCAACCCACTCTTGTATTCTTCCCTGGAGAATCCCATGGACAGACGACCCTAGTGGGCTACACTCCTTGGGGTCACCAAAGAGTCAGACATCACTTAGCAACTAAACAGCAGTAGCAAAACCTATCACTGAATGGATTTTACCACAATCTATTTCTGTGTTTGCTCCCATTTACTCATTTATGGCATTTTGCCCATAAGAAGATATTTTTATTACTTTTTCCCCCTTTTCAGCAAAACTTTGTGGCACTAGGTTCTCTGGAGATGCATCCTCAGCAGTTTCAAAAGGTGAGCACAGCTTTGGCCTCTGAGCAGGCTCCATACTGCTCCCTGCAAATACAGGAACCCATAAGAATACCAGCCTGCAATGGACAACCATTTTATCTTGCCAATGTCCCAACCAAGGTTAATGCACACAGGAGGCTATTAATATTCATAGAACAGCCACAAAAGCTACTATTTATATAGGGTTTACTGTGGTGCCAGGCACTACTGTAAGCATATTAATTCTCAAAACCCTATACGCTGCTGCTGCTAAGTCACTTCAGTCATGTCCAACTCTGTGCGACCCCACAGACGGCAGCCCACCAGGCTCCCCATCCCTGGGATTCTCCAGGCAACAACACTGGACTAGGTTGCCATTTCCTTCTCCGATGCATGAAAGTAAAAGTGAAGTCGCTCAGTCGTATCCAACTCTTAGCAACCCCATGGACTGCAGCCTGCCAGGCTCCTCCTTCCATAGGATTTTCCAGGCAAGAGTACTGGAGTAGGGTGCCATTGCCTTCTCCAAAAACCCTATATAGCAGGTACTATTTACTACCCCATTTTACAGATGAAGAAAGTGAGAAGTGAGACACAAAAAGTTTTAGTAACTTGACTAAGGCCATACAGTTAGTAAGCAGTGTAATTATGACTGAATTCTAATAGCAATGCTGCTGCTGCTGCTAAGTTGCATCAGTCATGTCTGACTCTGTGTGACCCCTCAGACGGCAGCCCACCAGGCTCCGCCATCCCTGGGATTCTCCAGGCAAGAACACTGGAGTGGGTTGCCATTTGCTTCTCCAATGCATGAAAGTGAAAAGTGAAAGAAGTCGCTCAGTCGTGTCCAACTCCTACCGACCCCATGGACTGCAGCCTACCAGGCTCCTCATCCATGGGATTTTCCAGGCAAGAGTACTGGAGTGGGTTGCCATTGCCTTCAATAGCAATGCAAGGGGGTACAAAGAATATTTCCTACATTTTGGACAAGGAATATAAGTCTCAAAGAGGTCAAGCGACTACCCAAATTTACATAACTTTAAGCTGCAAAGTTCAGACTCAAACACAGGCCAGTCAGTGCTATTTCCCCTTCTTTTACAAGTCAACAATACAGCTTTAGTAGCATTTAAATCTTTTACAAAACTTATTGCTTTGGTTCTTTTGACGAGAGAAAATCAAAGACCATTCATTCAGATAGAACAAAGGGAATCTAGAAAGAATGCTCTCAGGGAAGTGAAAATGTTCCCCTTAGATATCTTGCTCTCCCCATACATGGAAGATTAAGAGAGAAGACTAATGTGCTTGCTTACTTCAGGTTTCACTGGCAAGAGTAAACAAGTTTGAAGAGTTGTGCACACTCAAAGGATCAACAGCTTAGAAAAGCAGTGAAAAGTACATATCAATGTCCTGGCAAGAATAAAGGAATTTCACCTTACTTCAGACCTGGGTTCGATCCCTGGGTTGGGAAGATCCCTTGGAGAAGGAAATGGCAACCCATTCCAGTACTCTTGCCTGGATAATCCCATGGACGGAGGAGCCTGGTGGGCTACAGTCCACGGGGTCGCAAAGAGTCAGACATGACTGAGCGACTTCACTTTCACTTTCACATAAGGTTAAGGATGAGACATCAGTTCAGTTCTGGCTCTTTATTTCTAATAAATGAACTATTTACTCCGGCAAACACTGCTGTAGAACTTGCTTTCCAAATAACAGTGTAATTTGTTTTAAAAAAAAATGCACTCATCCTTGAATAATAAAGACATTTGCACTGACTTCAAATGTCTCTATAATCTTAGAGAGAAAACAATGTTTTTGGCAGAATAGTTTTTAGGCCTGAAGTTAGTTAAAGTAGCCCTGAAACAAAGAACTTACCTTGGCAGTTGACTGTGAAGCAGTCAAATGTTGCTGTTAGCACCCCTCTAGTTTACCTACCTCCCCTGCCTCCAGGTGTTTTCCTAGGACTGATGTACTGTTCCAGGGATGTTCACCACCAAAACTACCCAACTACCAACACTGCCTCCTGCAGACACTAGTGTGGCGCTCTTTTTTGGTTCAACAAAGACTCACTTTTTTTCCTTAAGTAGAGAGACTGCTAAGACATGTTTTTGAGAGGGGAGAGATGTGAACTGGATGAGTGGAAGCTTTTGCTAAATATCTCCCCAATAACCATTTGTTCTCTCTGTATCTTAAAGAACTTGCCTGCCAATGTAGGAGACATAAGAGATGTGGGTTTGATCCATGGGTCTGGAAGATCCCCTGGAGGAGAGCATGGCAACCCATTATCCAGTATACTTGCCTGGAGAATCCCAAGGAGAGAGGAACCTGGCCAGCTATAGTCCAGAGAGTCACAAACAGTTGGACACAAATGAAGCAACTTAGCATGCATGCGTACCCAGCTATACGAATTACAGAGCAGAGTGTTCCTTTCACTTTGCCATGGTCATATCACTGAGCAAAGTACTGGCGGATAGGATAGATATGAGCAAGAGTGATGTATGCAACTTCTTAAAACATCTTCATTTCTTAAAATGAGTCACTTGGTCTCTATTCCATTTTCCCCTTCCATGGGTGCCAGTTTCAAATACATAGATGAGGGTAAAATGCCAGGGAATGAAGAAACAATAAAATAGCAGGAACTTGGGTCCCTGGGTGTTCAATGAACAACTGACTACAAACCTGGGACCATAAGTCTATCATTGCATCACTGAGAAAGAAGAAGAAACATTAATTCTGATCAAGCACCTGTCATCTTGACTGTACAGTCAAACCAATATTCTAAGCAGTATGGGCAAAAAGAGAAAGGAAAAGGCCTCTTCAGAAGTGACATACTACATGGAGAAAACGCCTTTGCCCATTTTTTAATCTATAAAAATGAATAATAATACCTCTCTTTCAGTATGATAGGATTAAATAATGTATTCAATGTATTAAGTACACATCTTAAAGGTTTCAACCAATGAGAGTTTAAAAAGTAGAATCTTCTCATTTGAAATATTCAATGTGCTTTCCTTCCCATATACACAAGTGCAAAATATCTTTATCAGAGAATTCCGGGAAGATAGCAGAGTAGGAAGCATCAGAGAATGTCTCCCCACCTAGACAACAATTGTGCTGGTAGAATTTGTCTGGTGTAACAATTTTGGAACTCGAGAGCCTATTGAAGGCTTGTAATTTCTAGGGGAAGGCTTAATCTGCAAATTGTGGTTAATTTTGGTCAATTTCAGCTGATAGCACAGAAGCAGCTACCCATGCCCCATCCCCATGGCAGGGAGCCATGCACATGTTTCTAGAATGGCTGCACACAGCCTTCAGGAGTCAGGGTGGACATAAAGGACCCTATTCTCCAACTATCAGGGATCTGTGCACTAAACACTGACCTCTGTTTCAGATCACAGAAAAGCAGACAAAGAGGCAAGTGAGCATTGCTGTACCTCTCTCCATTGTTGCAAGACTTTCCTCATCAAGAGGAAGGGACTGCCAGAGAATTTAAAGGACTGGCACACTTTCTCCTTTTTTTTTTCTCTCTCTCTTTTGGGAGGCAGAGATTAAAGACAAGGACATTCAAAAGCACCTCCATATGTGGGGAAAATTAAAAGTGATTGCATGTGCCCAGCAAAAAGGTACAAGCTCAGAAAGACCTTAAGAAAACTTACGTTTACACTAGAGACTGATTCTTGGCACAAATATAGTCCGCAGCAAACAACAAGAAAAACAATAACAAAAACAGCAAGCTCTGGGGAAGAGGGAGAATCTGCTTTCCAAAGTCACCACATTACTAGATTCCAATATCCAGCTTTCCACCAAAAATAAAAAAATCACAAGGCATACAAAAAAAAAAAAAAGGAAGTATGGCCCAATTAAAGGAAAAACAAAAATCAACAGAAACTCTCCCTGTAAAAGACTTGGCAACTGATCTACTAGACAAAAACTTTTAAAGCACGGTGTTAAGGGCTTCCCTGGTAACGAATCCAGGAGACCTCTCCCTGCATTGTGGGAGACCTGGGTTCAATCCCTGGGTTGGGAAGATCCCCTGGAGGAGGGCATGGCAATCCACTCCATTATTCTTGCCTGGAAAAGCCCCACGGACAGAGGAGCCTGGTGGGCCACAGTCCCCAGGGTCACAAACAGTCAGACACAACCGAACTACTAAGCAAAGCAATGATACTTAAACAGCTAAAGGAAGATATGGAGAAAGTCAAGAAAATGATGTATATGCATAATGTAAATGATTAAAAAGAATAAAATGGAAATATTAATAAAGAGAAAACCTAAGAAGAAATGAAAAAGAAATTCTGCAGTTCAAAAGTATAATAACTAAAATAAAAAATTCTTTTAAATAGAGGAATTCAAAGGTAGATCTGAACAGGCAGAAGAAAGAATCAGTAAACTTAAAGATATATAATGGTAGAAGTGATCACGGAAACAAAAAGGTTTGAAGAAAAGTAAACAGACCAAGCGACATTTTGGACATCACCAACAAAACAACATATATATTGTGTGAGAGCCAGAAGACACAGGAAAAAGCAGAAAGAATATTTGAAAAAATAACATCTGAAAGTTTCCCAAATTTGATTAAATGAATGAATATAAACATCCAAGAAGCTTAATTAACTCCAAGTAAGATGAACTCAAAGAGAGTCTCACTGATACACGTTATAATCAAATTTTAGAGAAACAGGGAGAATCTTTAAATTAGCAGGAGAAGCAACACATCACATACAAGGGATCCTCTATACGACTATGAGCAGATTTATTATTGCAAACTTTGGAGGCCAGGAAGCTGTGAACTGACACATGTAAAGTACTTTGAAAAGATGTCAACCAAGAATCCTGTATCTGGAAAAACTACCCTTTAGAAAGTGAAGGAGGAATTAATATTTTCACAGATAAACAAAAACTGAGGGTGTTTGTTATCACCAGACCTCCCCAATAAGATATGCTCAAGGGATTCCTACAAAGTAAAATGAAGGGATACTAGATAGTAACCTGAAACAGTATGAAAAAAATAAAGATCTCCAAAAGAGTGAATCACAGGCAACTATAAAACCTAGTATTATCATAACTTTGGTTTGTAATCAACATTTTACTTTCTACATCATTTAAGAGACTGATGCATTTAAAAGAATTACCAGTTTCTTTTCAGGCACACATGTATTAAGATGTAATTTTGTGACATCAACAACTAAATGAGGTCAGGGCACGAGCTATGAAAGAATAGAGGTTTTATATGTCATTAGAGTTAAGCTGGTATAAATTCAAAGTGGATTGTTATAACATTAGGATGTTAAATGGAATCTCAGGGTAACCAGAGAGAAATTAACTAGAAAAATAGGAAAGAAATTTTACTACAAATTAACAGTAACCACAAATAAAATAACTAGAGAAATGGGAAAGGAATTTAACTACAAAACCAAACCAAAAAAAAAAATTAAAATAAATAAATAAATAAAAAGGATGACAGTAATAAAGGAAATAATGGACAAAAGCTATATAAAAATGAAAATGACAGAAATCCTTCTTTATAATTACATTAAATGTAAACATTTTAAACTCTCTGTGAAAGGACAGATTGGCAGAATGAATAAAAACACATAATCTGACTGTATACTGTCTATAACAAAATCATTTTACAGCTGAAGACTCAAATATATTATAAGTGAAAAGATAATCCATGTAAAAAGTGATGGAAGGAGTCACTACACTAATATTTGACAAAACAGACTTTAAATCAAAAAAGGTTACATGAGACAAAGTAGGACACTATATATTATTAAGAGGTTCAATACAGCAAGAAGACAGAACAATTATAAATATTTAACACCTAACAACAGACCATCAAATTATATGAAGCAAAACTGACAAATACATTGTTCTACAATATTAATAATAGACTTCACTCCAATCTGAGTAATAAATACAATCAAACAGAAAATAGATACAACAAAACCAACATGATCTAACGGACAATTAAAGATCCTGCACATTGCAACTAAAGAGTCCAAGTAACACAATCAAGACCTGGTGTAGCCAAAAGAAATAAACTTTTTTAAGTTAAAAAAAAATCTAACTTAAGAAACTAGAAAGAGAGGCTTCCCTGGTGGCTTAGTGGTAAAGAATCCGCTTGCCAGTGGAGGAGATAAGGGTTCAATCCCAGGTCCAGGAATAACCCACATGCCGTGGAGCAACTAAGGCCATACGCCACAACCACTGAGCCTGTGCTCCAGAGCCCAGGAGCCACAACTACAGAAACCCATGTACCCTACAGCCTGCACTCTGCAACAAGAGAAGCTACTGATATGAGAAGACTGTGCACTGCAACCAGAGACAAGCCTGACTCTCTGCAACTAAAGAAAAGCCCATGCAGCAATGAAGAGCCAGCAGAGACAAAAATAAATAAAATCTTAAAGAAAGGAAGAAACTAAAGCCAAAGGCAGTCAGTTCCGTTCAGTCACTCAGTCATGTCCAACTCTTTGCAACCCCATGGACTACAGTATGCCAGGTTTCTCTGTCCATCACAAACTCCTCAGCTTGCTCAAACTCGTCCATCTAGTCAGAGATACCATCCAACCATCTCATCCTCCATCACCTCTCCTCCTGCCTTCAATCTTTCCCAGCATCAGGGTCTTTTCCAATGAGTCAGTTCTTCACATCAAGTGGCCAAAGTATTGGAACTTCAGCTTCAGCATCAGTCCTTCCAATGAATATTCAAGACTGATTTCTTTTAGAATGGACTTGTTTGAACTCCTTGTAGTCCAAGGGATTCTCAAGCATCTTCTCCAAGACCACAGTTCAAAAGCATCAATTTTTCAGTGCTCAGCTTTCTTTATGGTCCAAGTCTCACATCCATAACATGACTACTGGAAAAAATATACCTTTGACTAGACAGACTTTGTCGGCAAAGTAAAGTCTCTGTTTTGCAATATGCTGTCTAGGTTGGTCATAGATTTTCTATCAAGGAGCAAGTGTCTTTAATTTCATGGCTGCAGTCACCATCTGCAGTGATTCTGGAGCCCAAAATATAAACTCTGTCACTGTCTCCATTGTTTCCTATCTATTTGCCATGAAGTGATAGGACCAGATGCCATGATCTTTGTTTTTGAATGTTGAGTTTTAAGCTTACTTTTTCAGCTCTCCTCTTTCACTTTCATCAAGAGGCTCTTTAGTTCCTCTTCACTTTCTGCCATAAGTGTTGTGTCATTTGAATATCTAAGGTATTGATATTTCTCCCAGCAATCTTGATTCCAGCTTGTGCTTCATCCAGCCTGGCATTTTGCATGATGTATTCTGCATAGATGGAGAAGGAAATGGCAGCCCAACCCAGTATTCTTGCCTGGAAAATTCCATGGACAGAGAAGCCTGGCAGGCTATAGTTCATGGGGTTGCAAAGAGTTGGACATGACTGAGCACGCAAGCACATACACACACACTCTGCATAGAAGTTAAATAAGCAGGGTAACAATATACAGCCTTGACATACTCCTTTCCCAATTTGGAACCAGTCCATTGTTCCACGTCCAGTTCTAACTGTTGCTCTTGACCTGCATACAGATTTCTCAGGAGGCAGGTAAGGTGGTCTGGCATTCCCATTTCTTTAAGAATTTTCCAGTTTGCTGTGATCCACACAACCAAAGACTTTGGCATAGTCAATAAAGCAGAAGTAGATGTTTTTCTGGAACTGTCTTGCTTTCTCTGTGATCCAATGGATGTTGGCAATTTGATCTCTGGTTCCTCTGCCTTTCCCAAATTCAGCTTGAACATCTGGAAGTACTCGGTTCATGTATTGTTGAATCCTTGCTTGAAGAATTTTGAGCATTACTTTGCCAGCATGTGAGATGACTGCAATTGTGCAATAGTTTGACCATTCTTTGGCATTGCTTTTCTTTTGGGATTGGAATGAAAAGGAAATAAAGATTAGAGCAGAGATGAATGATATACAGAAGGAAATATACAGAAAATCATTGAGAATCAAGTATGTTCTTTGAAAAGACCAACAAAATTGATAAACTTGTAACCATATGGAATAAGAAAAGAGAAGACTTACATGTTTACAATCAGAAACTAAAGTGAGGACATTATCATCAATTCTACAGAAATAAAGAGGATAATATAATAAAGTGCTCTGAACAACTGTATGCCAACAAATTAGATAACACAGAAGAAGTGGACAAATTCCTGGATATACAAACCTATCAAGAATAAACGACAAGGAAACAGAAAATCTGAACTGACCTATAACTAGTAAGGTGATTGAGTCAGTATTCAAAGATCTCCCAACAACAACAAAATACCCTGAACCTGAATGGCTTCACCAGTGAAACCTAACATTTACAGAAGAACTAACAAACGTTTAAAGAACTAATATCAAGCCTTCTCAAACTCCAAAATAAAAAGAAAGAACATTCCCCCAACTCATTCTATGAGACCAGCATTACTTTGATACCAAAGCCAGACAAAGACACTATAAAAATGACAACAATAAATATAAATATATACATACTAATATCCCTTATGAACACTGAGGTAAAAATGCTCAGTAAAATACTGGCAAATAAAATTCAACAGCATGTTTAAGGGGTTATATACCATAATCAGGACTTCCCTGGTGGCTCAGTGGTAAAGAATCTGCCTGCCAATGCAGGAGATACCAGTTTGATTTTGAGATAGGGAAGATCTCCTGGAGAGGAAACGGCAACTCACTTAGGTATTCTTGCCTGCAAAACACTATGGATAGAGAAGCCTGGGGGTCTTCAGTCCATAAGGGTTGCAACTGAACAACTGAACAACAATATACCATGATCCAAGTGAGATGTATTTCTGGAATGCAAAAGTGCTTCAGCAAACAAAACTCAATGTAATATACCACATTAACAGAGTAGATGAAAAAACTACATGATTACCTCCAATGATATAGAAAAAACATTTGATAAAATTAAAAACACTAAAAACTTATGGAGGATACAAGATGGTGGAGTAGAAGAACTTGAGATCGTCTCTCATGAAAATACTAACAACTAACTAACTGATGAACAATCATTGAAAAAAGTGACTGGAAATAACCAAAAAAAAAAAAAAAAAAAGATACTCTACATTCGAAGACACAGAAGCCACAACAAGATGATAGGAGAGGCACTCTTGGAATATAATCAAATCACATGCCCTCTGGGTGAGCAACTCACAAATTAAAAAAATAACTGTATCACAGACATTCTCTTACAGGAGATTTCTGAGCATCCTGTGAGGCTCCCACCCTCGGTGCCTGGCATGAGAAGGAGGAACCCCCAAAGCATCTGGTCTTGAAGGCCACTGGGGCTTGAGTACAGGAACTCTGCAGGACTGGGGAAACAAAGACTCCATTCTTGGAGGGTACACACAAGCTTTCACGTGTACTGGGAGCCAGGGTAAAGGAGTGACCTCATAGGAGGCTGTGCCAGACCTGTGAATCTCCTGGGGAAGGGGGAGTTATCTGTGGCTCACTGAGGGAGCACAGACACTAGTGGCAGAGGCCAAAGGGAAAATCCACCAATATGAGCTCTCCTAGAGGTCACCATTTTGGTATCAGAGACCTGGCCCCAGCCAAGAGCCTACAAGTTTCAGTGTTGAAATGCCTCAGGCCAAACAATCAATATGGTGGGAACACAGCCCCACCCATCAGCAGAGAGACTGCCTAAAACTGTCCTGAGACCACAGCTCTCCAAGTACACTCCTTGATAGGCCCTGCCCACCAGAGAGACAAGATACAGCTCCACCCACCAGCAAGCAAGCACCAGTCCCTCCCATCAGTAGGCATGTGCAAGCCCCTGGGCCAACTTCACCCAAAAAGGGGCAGACATCAGAAGCAACAGGATCTACAACCCTGTAGACTATGGAACTGAGACCACAAATACATAAAGTTCGACAAAATGAAACAGCAGAGAAATATGTTCCAGACAAAGGAACAAGATAAAACCCCAAAGAACAATTAAGTGAAATGGAAATAGGTAATCTGCGTGAAAAAAGAATTCAGAATAATGATAGTAAAGATGATCCAAGATCTCAGAAAAAGAACAGAGGCACGGACCAAAAGATTCAAGAAATGTTTAACAAACAGCTAGAAGATGTAAAGAACAAAAGAACAACACAATCGCTGAGGTGAAAAATACAGTAGACGGAATCAGCAGTAGAATAAATGAGACAGAACGAAAAAAAAATAAACTGGAAGACAGATTGATGGAGCTCACTGCTATGAACAGAATAAAGAAAAAACAACATAAAGAAATGAGGACAGTCTAAAAGACATCTTGGACAACAGACAACGCAACAATATTTGCATTATAAAGACCCAAGAAGGAGAAGAGAGAGAAAGGGCAGGAGAAAATATCTGAAGAGCTGTTAACTGAAAATATCCCAAAATGGGAAAGGGAAGAGTCATCAAAGTCCAGCAAGTGCAGAGTCACACAGGATAAATCCAAGGAGGAACAGGCCAAGACAAATTTTAATCAAACTGACAAAAATTAAAGATAAAGAGAAATTATTAAAAGGAACAAGGGAAAAACTGCAAATAATATACAAGGGACTCCCAATAAGCTGATACCTCAACAAAATCTGCAAGCCAGAAGAGAGTGGCACAATATATTTAAAGTGATAAAAGGGAAGAACCTAGAACCAAGAATACTCTACCCAGCAAGACTCTCATTCAGATTTGATGGAGAAATCAAAAACTTTACAAACAAGCAAACGTTAGGAGAATTCAGCATGATCAAGTCAGCTTTACAACAAATGCTAAAGAAACTTCTCTGGCAGGAAACACATGAGAAGGAAAAGACTTAGGAAAATAACCCCCCCAGAAGTAAGAAAATGGTAATAGGATCATACACATTGATAATACCTTAAATATAAAGGTATTAAATGCATCAAGCAAAACACTTAGACTAGTGGGAAGGATACAAAAACAAGACCTATATATTTGCTGTCTACAAGAGATCCATCTCAAACCTAAGGACACTTATAGACCGAAAGTAAGGAATACCCACGCAGATATTCCACACAAAAGGAAATCAAAAGAAAGCTACAAAACAATGATGGTATCAGATGAAACAGACTTTAAAACAAAGACTGTTTAAGAGACAAAGAAGGATACTAAAGGGATCAATCTAAGAAGGTGATATAAAAATTGTAAATACATATGTACCTGACATAGAAGCACTTCAATATGTAAGGCAAATACTAACAACAATAGAGAGAGAAATCGACAGTACCACAATAATAGTGAGGGATTTTAATGCAACACTTTCATCAATGGACAGATCATCCAGACAGAAAATAAGGAAACACAGGCCTTAAGTGACACATTAGACTAGATGTACTTAACTGACATTTTGGAACATTCCATTCAAAAGCAGCAGGCTACAAATTCTTCAAGTGCACACAGAACATTCTCCAAGATTGACTACATGCTGATTCACAAAACAAGACTTGGCAAATTTATGAAAACTGAAATCATATCAAGCATCTTTTCTGATCACAATGCTATGAAATTAGAAATAAATTACAAAGAAAAAAACGATAAAAAACACAAACGTGAGGTTAAACAGCATGCTACTAAACAACCAATGGATCAAAGAAGAAACCAAAGAGGAAATAAAAATACCTAGACAAATGAAAATGAAAGCACAGCAGTCCAAAACCTAGGAGATGCAGCAAAAGCAGTGCTAAGAGGGAAGTTTATAGCAGTACAATCCTAACTCAAGAAACAAAAAAAATCTCAAAAAAATCTTATCTAAAATCTTACATCAAAAATCTTACATCTAAAACAACTAGAGAAAGTAGAACAAATGCAACCTAAAATTAGTAAAAAGATCATAATGATCAGAGCAGATATAAATGAAACAGAGGCAAATAAAACAATTGCAAAAATCAATGAAGCTAAAAGCTGGTTCCCTGAAAAGAAAGACAAAACTGACAAACCTTTAGCCAGATTCATTAAAAAAAAAAAAAAAAAGACGGGACTCAAATTAATTAAATTTGAAAATTAATAAAACTTGAAAATTTCTCCAGAGAAATACAAAGATCATGAGATTACTTTAAGCAACTATCTGCAAATAAAGTTGACAACCTGGAAGAAAATGACAAATTCTCAGAAAGGTACAATCTCCAAAGACTGAACCAGGGAAGAAATAGAAAGCATGAACAGAACAATCACAAGCACTGAAAATAGAAACTGATTTAGAAACTACCAATGAAAAGAGGGTCAGGTTTCACAGGTGAATTCTATCAATCATTTAGAGAAGACTTAACACCTATTCTTCTGAAACTGCAAAAATATTGCAGAGGAAGAAAAACTTTCAGACTCATTGTATGAAGCCACCATCACCTTATACCAAAATCAAAGATACCACACAAGAAAGAAAATTACAGGCAAATATCATATCACTGATGAACATAGATGCAAATGTTCTATACACCAGCACCAAAACCAACAATACATTTAAAAGATCATACACCATGATCAAATGGGATTCATCCTAGGGATGCAAAGATTTCAACATCTGCAAATCAACCAATGTGATATACCACAACAGCAAACTAAAGATTAAAAACCAAGCAATCATCTCAATAGATGAAGAAAAAGCTTCTGACAAAATTTAGCAACCATTTATCATAAAAACTCTCCAGAAAGTGGGCACACAGGAGACATATCTAAACATAATAAAGGCCATATATGTCTTCAAGACCCAGATAAACACGATAGTGTGATCACTCACCTAGAGCCAGACATCCTGCAATGTGAAGTCAAGTGGGCCTTAGGAAGCATCACTACAAACAAAGCTAGTAGAGGTTATGGAATTCCAGTTGAGCTGTTTCAAATCCTGAAAGATGATGCTATGAATGTGCTGCACTCAATATGCCAGCAAATTTGGAAAATTCAGCAGTGGCCACAGGACTGGAAAAGGTCAGTTTTCATTCCAATTCCAAAGAATGACAATGCAAAAGAATGCTCACACTACTGAACAGTTGCACTCATCTCACACGCTAGCAAAGTTAAAGTTAAAATTCAACTTAACTTAAAATTCTCCAAGCCAGGTTTCAGCAATATGTGAACCATGAACTTCCAGATGTTCAAGCTGGTTTTAGAAAAGGCAGAGGAACCAGAGATCAAATTGCCAACATCTGCTGGATCAAAAAAGCAAAAGAGTTCCAGAAAACATATATTTCTGCTTTATTGACTATGCCAAAACCTTTGACTATGTGGATCACAATAAACTGTGGAAAATTCTGAAAGAGATGGGAATACCAAGCCACCTGACCTGCCTCTTGAGAACTCTGTATGCAGGTCAAGAAGCAACAGTTAGAACTGGACATGGAACAACAGACTGGTTCCAAAATGGAAAAGGAGTATGTCAAGGCTGTATATTGTCACTCTGCTTATTTAACATATATGCAGAGTACATCATGCGAAACGCTGGGCTGGAGGAAGCACAAGCTGGAATCAAGATTGCTGGGAGAAATATCAATAACCTCAGATATGCAGATGACACCACCCTTATGGCAGGAAGTAAAGAAGAAGTAAAGAGCCTCTTGATGAAAGTGAAAGGGGAGTGAAAAACTTGGCTTAAAGCTCAACATTCAGAAAACTAAGAGCATGGCATCCGGTCCCATCACTTCATCAAAGTCACCAAAATTTAAAAATAACTGAGTGACTTCACTTTCACGCACTGGAGAAGGAAATGGCACCCCACTCCAGTACTCCTGCCTGGAGAATCCCAGGGACAGGGAAGCCTGGTGGGCTGCCATCTATGGGGGTCGCACAGAGTCAGACATGACTGGAGCGACTTAGCAGCAGCAGCAGCACCAAGATGCTTCAGTTCAGTTCAGTCACTCAGTTGTGTCCGACTCTTTGCAAGCCCATGAATTGCAGCACGCCAGGCCTCCCTGTCCATCACCAACTCCCGGAGTTCACTCAAACTCACATCCATTGATTTGTTGATGCCATCCAGCCATCTTATCCTCTGTCGTCCCCTTCTCCTCCTGACCCCAATCCCTCCCAGCATCAGGGTCTTTTCCAATGAGTTAACTCTTCGCATGAGGTGGCCAAAGTACTGGAGTTTCAGCCTCAGCATCATTCCTTCCAAAGAACACCCAAGACTAATTTAGAATGGACTGGTTGGATCTCCTTGCAGTCCAAGGGACTCTCAAGAGTCTTCTCCAACACCACAGTTCAAAAGCAACAATTCTTCGACGCTCAGCTTTCTTTACAGTCCAATTCTCACATCCATACATGACCACTGGAAAAACCATAGCCTTGACTAGACGGACCTTTGTTAGCAAAGTAATTTCTCTGCTTTTGAATATGCTGTCTAGGTTGGTCATAACTTTCCTTCCAAGGAGTAAGCATCTTTTAATTTCATGGCTGCAGTCACCATCTGCAGTGATTTTGGAGCCCAAGAAAATAAAGTCTGACACTGTTTCCACTGTTTCCCCATCTATTTCCCATGAAGTGATGGGACCGGATGCCATGACCTTAGTTTTCTGAATGTTGAGCTTTAAGCCAACTTTTTCACTCTCTTCTTTCACGTTCATCAAGAGGCTCTTTAGTTCCTCTTCACTTTCTGCCATAAGGGTGGTGTCATCTGCATATCTGAGGTGATTGCTATTTCTCCTGGCAATCTTGATTCCAGCTTGTGCTTCCTCCAGCCCAGCGTTTCTCATGATGTACTCTGCATATAAGTTAAATAAGCAGGGTGACAATAAACTGCCTTGACATACTCCTTTTCCTATTTGAAACCAGTCTGTTGTTCCTTGTCCAGTTCTAACTGTTGCTTCCTGACCTGCATACAGGTTTCTCAAGAGGCAGGTCAGGGGGTCTGGTATTCCCATGTCTTTCAGAATTTTCCACAGTTTGTGATCTACACAGTCAAAGGCTTTGATGTAGTCAATAAAGTAGAACTAGATCTGCATTCTTAGTGGAAATATAAACTGGTACAGCCACTGTGGAAAACTGTATGAAGATTCCTTTAAAATTAAAAATAGAATCATCATATGACTCAGTAATTCCACTTCTGGGTATATGCCCAGAAGAAAAATTGGGGGACAGGGACTTCCCTGGCAGTCCAGTGGTTAAGACCTTGCCTTCCAATGCAAGAGTTGTGGGTTTGATCCTTGTTTGGGGAGCTAAGATCCCAGAAGCCTCGTGGCCAAAAAAAGAAAAATAAACAAACAAACTTAAAACAGAAGCAATATTGTAACAAATTCAATAAAGTTTTTTAGAAATGGGGTACCAAAAAGCACTTTCAGCATCTACCCTCTTCTCTTAATTTTACTGTATTTTAAATTTTCCCAGAGTAAGCAGCAGACAATCTACAAGCTGAATTCAGGCAGGAGACATTTTTAAAAATTAGTCACCAATATAAAACTCAGGAATCTTCAGATATCTTTTTCTGTATCACAATCCCAAGTCTGGGTAGGAAGTTTTAAAAGATGAGCTGGGATATCTTTTCATACAAGATAGGATAAAGTTACAAAAGATTACTGAAAGCAGTATCAGATGACTCAGGAGAAACTTGAAGTTCAGACAGATAATGTGCAATGATTTTATCATCAACAAGAAGAACTGCAATGAATTTAAAAAATCAAATATATTTAAATTTGTGTGTCCATACTCATAATAATACAATTAACTGATATCCATGGAAGATGCTTGAGAACCAGCTTACTATTTTGAAAATGTGTAAGTTAAAGATAAACATTCATCCTGAACAACTATACTGTGAAACAGCAACCAAATAATGGATGAGAATACTCTTTATATAATTATCATAGCTAATAAGTAAAGAGGTTTATAAACACACACACACATTCTCCATATATATGCATACATATAATCAATATAATAATACCATCCTACAATCTCCAAAAAACTAGTTGAACCAGACATTCAATATGGATGGCTGGTAAAATTAGAAAGAGTCATAATCATACATCTTACGGCATATGGAAGAAGACAATAACACCTATTTTAGTACGTCTGCCTAAAACTTTGAGCTCAAGCTTCTATATCTGACTACTGATTTACAGAAAATAGAGAAGAAAGATGAAATTATTAAAAGATATTTCAGGAATGTAATCAACAAAATGCAGACTCTGGATTTATAGGACAAATTTTCTAGTTTCTTTAACAAATAAATTTTAAGAAGAAAATGAAAAATAGCCACAGAGAAATATCTCCTAACACTCAACAGCACTGGGATAAAGTACAGACTTTAAGTATCAGAGAAACATATAGTCGAGCTTAGGTTTCCTCACCTGAAAAACAGTAATTTATCTCATAGGGTTGTTGTGATTATTTATATAATGAACATAAAACACTTATTAGCTCATTGCCTAACTTATGGTACCTGCACAATAAACATTTTTATTATCTGCATCATTAGAAAATATGCACTGCATGGACAATTAAATAAATGACTGGAATATATCTAATAAAAGGCTGAATGTGAAGCATTCTTAGATTATGTTGGACATGTCATTTACAAAATATTTATTGTGCCCTGGAGCTGGTGCAGGAGGTATGAGAATGAATAAAATGTGACCACCAGTCTTGCTGCAATTCTGCCTTTTCAAAAAGAAATCATCCCTGCTTACAGTGTGTCAAGGCTCACTAACATTCTGATGGGAAGAACTTCTAGTAAGAATGTCCATCAAATGGTTGATCTTTCATATAGAACCTGACTGAGGGGGATAATGCTCATTGTCATGATAATTTACTCTGCATCACTGAGTCATCTCAGAATTACTAACATTCTTACAGACACTGGTACTCTTGCCTGGCTCTTTTCTACTTTTGCTACTCCCACCTGTTCCTCTTTTCTATCCACAAGGTTTCCTTTCACTCCATATACTTCCTGAGGAGCAAAAGCCTAGGACATATTCATCTGTATGTCTTGGAAGAGAAAGAGGAAAATAAACAAGCCTGCCAGAATGTTAAGAGAACAAATACTTCCTCCTTGGAGAAGAGACAACTGACCTACTTAAAGGTGAGATACAAATGACTCATGCAGTACAGACAGTTCCCACCTTATAAACACTCTGCTTACAAATGACCCAGACACACACTACTTCCCTTCCCCAACCCCAACCCAGCAAGCTGCTATTGCCATGGAAACCTCTAGGGGCAGGAAGGGGGAAGAAAACTGAAGGTTTTAGAAAATCAGGGGGTTCAAAATAAAAGGGAAGAAACTGAGAAAAGAATAGCTTGTCTTCCTAAGCATGAACTCTGTATTATTGCCTGATTTTGTAACTATGGAGGGCCACGACTAGCAGGCAGGAATTCTGAAAAAAGACAACCACTTCTAATGGCAGTTTTGGCAATAACAGTCTATTACTTTGAGGCTAACTTTTCACTAATGATAAGATTCTTAATACCAGTATTTTAATCAGGGACAGAAAGGTGCTTTGACTTTGTCAGCCATAATGGTAGTCAGCATCCTAAGCACAGCATGCTCACCACTTCTAAGTACAATTCACGGCCACCACATGTATGAAACCCTAGCCATCATTTGCACATGTAAAACAACAGAAAAAGGAGGCCCCCCTTATTCTCATTCTTTGGCAAAGATAGATGATATATACCTGGGACAGTCAGTAGCAAAGCCTGACTGCTGAGGAAGGCCAACACAAGTAGGAGGGAGGGAGGCCAACATACAAAGAAGAAGCTGATCTGAAAGATGGACAATGAAATAGAGACAGAGAGAGAGAGAGAGAGAGAGAGAGAAAGGGCATAGGGGATTCTGATGAAGTCATTTTAGCTCCTAGAAGTTATTACTTCTTAAGTTACATAGGACAGTCTCCTTGTGTGTAATACACTTCGAATTTTGGGTTTTTTGTCCCTTATAAACAAGATCCCTGACTAACATAGCTTCTCAGACCCACTCACCGGTTTATTTGCTGCTTGTCTTCTCCCTGGTCAATCAGCATGTCTTCACCTGGTTTCCCTGAGTTTTGACATCTCTGCCTCAGTGTTTTGTCCCAAAGGCAGCTTCAGGAGTGATACCGGCCAGTGTCCCTAGATTAATTTCTCTCTCTGGAGTTAGCCTATGAGGGGGTAAATGCTAGGTCCAGCACCCCTTACTAGTTATGTAATCTGGGCCTTATTTTCCTTCCATGTTGTTAGACACATCTTGAACAGTACCAAA
Source organism: Nanger dama (assembly GCA_917880005.1). Classification (NCBI taxonomy): domain Eukaryota; kingdom Metazoa; phylum Chordata; class Mammalia; order Artiodactyla; family Bovidae; genus Nanger; species Nanger dama. The sequence goes on from CAKJTW010000028.1 coordinate 30,116,520, forward strand.
CATAATTTCAAATATTTAAAAATTTTTGAAAAAAGTGCAGATAAACTGTAAGAATAGAAAAAAACTGGGCCCTAAATATATGCATTGGAAGAATAGGTTGACAATAGAATATTTTGTATAACCAGTGTGCACTTGTTTCATTCCATGTCTTTAGTCAAAGTTTTTGCCAATTTTCTTTCAATGTGTAGTCATTTCCTAGAAATCACATGACCTAGAATCTTTTTTTAAAAGAAAATTTTTGTTTTATTACAAGGAGGAGGGAAAACACTAAAAAACAAATTTTATTTAATTCCACCTTCCTAAGAAAAGTATTTCCTTCCAAACTGTACCTAATGTATTCATATTTTTCCATAGGTGAAATCGAAGTGATATAACTTTGTCTTTTTGCTTCCTCACTTATATTAATAAAGTCTTTCTACATGCCTGATCTTCATCAGTAAGTATATAAGTAATATAACTATATATATATCTAATTTAATAATTCTAGCTATTCCTTCCAGTAGATATAACAGATATGACATATCTAATTTATATTCTCCAGCTGTTGGACATCTTTTTTTTTTCCCAAACAGATTATGAATGTGGGAATGAAAAGTTGGATTGCTGGGTCAAAACTCTACAAGCAACTCTTGCCATTTTATGCAAAATTATCCAAAGAATTTTCCTGAGTTACCCCACCACCAGCAAGTATGGGGATATGTGTATGGATGCTTCATTTGTAATACAGGAGATCCTGTCTTTGGTATTGTATTATTTTTCTTTTCTTATGGAACATGTTACTACTTAATGGACACCATATAAATTAAAATCTGAATTTCAGAAAGACAATAATTAAGACCAAAGAAAGGAAACAAAAATAAAGCTTGCAAGTATGTAAAATTTCTATTTCTAAATCTCTTTTAAATCAACAGTGTTAACCTATACTGTTTATTATTTCTTTCCATCTTTTAACCTCATCACTTGTTGATTGTGAACCATTGCAAACACTGTTGAAGTCTGAGACTCACTCATTCTTTTTTTTTTTTAACTATTTTATATTGGATTATAGCCTGATTGGGGCTTCCCTGATAGCTCAGCTGGTGAAGAATCCTCTTGGAACGTAAGAGACCCTAGTTCGATTCTTGCGTCAGGAAGGTCCCTGAAGAAGGGATAGGCTACCCACTCCAGTATTCTTGAGTTTCTCTGATGGTTCAGCTGGTAAAGAATCTGCCTGCCATGCAGGAGGCCTGGGTTCAACCCCTGGCTTGGGAAGATCCCCTGGAGAAGGGCATGGCAACCCACTCCAGCATTCTTGCCTGGAGAATCCCCATGGACAGAGGAGCCCGGTGGGCTACAGTCCATGGGGTCACAAAGAGTCGGACACAACTGAGCGACTAAGCACAGCACAGCACATAGCTTGGTTAACAAAGCTGTGATAGTTTCAGGTGGACAGCAAAGAGACTTAGTCATACATATACATGTATCCATTCTCCCCCAAATCTCCTCCTATCCAGGCTGCCACGTAACATTGACCAGAGTTCCCTGTGCTATACAGCATGACCTTGGTTATCCATTTTAAATGTAACAGTGTACATATCAATCCCAAACTCCCCAACTATCCCCTCCCCCATCCTTTGCCATTGGCAAGATAAATACCTTTCCCTCTTTTAGACATCATAACTTATAAAGAAGAAGGTGATTTTGCACATACATACCCTCCTTCCAATAAGGACTCTTATTTCATGGAGTATTCACATTTTATGAAAGTGTGAAATGTGTTAGTTGCTCAGTTGTGCCCAATTCTTTGTGACCCCATGGACTGTAGCCCACCAGGCTCCTCTGTCCATGGAATTCTCCAGGCAAGAATACTGTAGTGAGTTTCCATTTCCTTCTCCAGAGGATCTTCCCACCCAGGTATGGAACCCAGGTCTCCTGCACTGCAGGCGGATTCTTTACTGCCTGAGCCACCAGGGAAGCCCATTCTTCCCAAGAAGGAGCTATACTTTGCAAAAGACAAAACCGTAAGTAACATTTAAAAAAAAAAAAAAAAGGTAAAAGTCACAGAAGGGAAAACCTGGGAAAACCTAGAGGTTTCCTTTGAGAGGTTTTACAGAGTCACAACAAAGAAGAGGGATTAAAATTTATGAACCAATATAATCCAAAAATATCCCATGTTTTTCTGACACTTTACACATCTACCTTCTCTTTTCCAAATTTGAACCTTGTACCCAAGCTGTAAAGCTCCAGGCTGCTTTACTGAGGAAGCAGTAACAGGCTGAGGTGGGTTACACGGTCCTTGGATGTGGGCTCTGGAACAATCTTTAACATTGGAATTCTGCCAAGAATGAGGAGCAGCTCTGGGCTAGACTTAGGACAATGAAGAGTAAAATGACAGACATATGAAACAGTTGTGGTCAGACTGCAAAGACTAGAAGTCCCAAAGTAGACTGATGCAAACTTGAGAGACAGTTTTCAACTCTTTGCTCGTTTATCAGAGAAATATATGTAGACGTCATAAAAGTAATAAGGTGCCACATATTTACTGATATAAGGATCGTATTCCAAATGCCATCCTCTAAACTTTTGGATTTAAACTATTCACCCACATGTTTTTGTAAAAAAAAAAGGGGGGCAAAATAAAGATTTAAAAAGACTTTCTAGTTCAAACTATTCTACACTGGCAGGTTATTGAGAGGTAATATATGTGAAGGACTGAGTGCACTCAATCTATCATTCATTCAGCAAATTTTTATTGAGCACCTATTAGAAGTGAGAAATTCAGTAATGAATAAGTAAGGTCCTTTCCCTCTGGGAACATACACTTTCAGAAGTAAAACAAGATGGGGCAGATTAACACATACAATTAAATGAAACTAGTATATATAACAAATGTAATAATAGAAAATTACATTAAATCCCTGAAGAAACACACAAGAAACCAAGACAGAGAATGACAGACCTGAGGAAGTGAGGAGACTCTAAACAAGAAATGGCTCTTTGAACTTATGGTTACCAAGGGGGAAAGTGGGGAAGGATAAATTGGGAGATTGGGACTGACATATACAACTACTATCTATAAAATAGATAACTAATATGGACTTACTGTGTAGCACAGGGAACTCTACTCAATACCCTAATGATCAAAATTAAAAGAAATCTAAAAGAATGGCTATATGTATAATTGATTCACTTTGCTGTATACCTGAAACTAACACAACACTGTAATCAACTATACGCCAATAAAAATTAATTTAAAAAAGAAAAGAAATGGCTATTTGCACTTTGTAGTGTCTATCATTCTAGAGATCTGTGCCAGTCCTTCCCTTCTTCCTCTAGACTCGACCAAACTAGACCTGCCACGATGTCCTGTTGGGGGTCAGGGCAGGGTGCCCCCAAATGCCACAACGGCAGAGTGATTAATTAAAGTTACTTAAGAAATGGCCAATGCCAGAGGGACACTCTGACCCCCTTTCTGTCTCCCTGAAAGCAGGAAATAAATCTGTCATGTGGAAGGTACACTCCCCTGCATCTGGAGTTAGAAGGACACACTTACTGCCAGAGAGAGGGAATTCAGGTTAAGAAGCCTGTAGAAACGAACCTTGTTCTTTAACTGACTACCCCAACCCCAAAATGTTCAGATTCTTTACAAATTAAGCACTCAAAGCCTAAATTTCTTTTATCAATTCTTGATAAACTTCTTTTATCAATTATTGAATTTCATCAATTCCTCACAAATTTATTGTTTGTCTAAAAAATAGAAAGCTGCCTGCTTTGGCCACTTTCTGAGTCTACTTCTACAAGGTCTCCACATGCACACAAATTAAAATGTGTTTCTTTTTCTCCTGGTAATCTGTCTTGTGTCCATCTTCAAATCCAGTTTAGTAGTCCAGCCAGGAGAACTGGAGGAGAGTAGAGGGGGACAGTTCCCCTCCTTACATATACACACATAGTCACACATACTCATTCCTCTTTTCTGATGACCCCAAGGTGAATCCAAGACTTGGCTTAGGATTATGAGTTTAGAAACCCCTGCTTTAAAGAAACTGCATGCCACAGATATTCCTAGCAGCCCCAAATGAGACTTGGTTATTGGAACTGCAACTTGACACTTTTTTCCAGTCACCACGTTCATCTCTCATATCCTCATAACCAAAAAGCTAAGGCACAACCAGCATTTGAAAGAAAGAATAGCTGACTTTAGACACAATGAAAGAAAAATTTATGGGTAGGAAAGCAGCATCAGCATCCACGTGTGTTGAAGCCAAAACACTTTCTGCAGCACTGCTGTCTACACTGATTTTCCCCCAGGGAAAGTCAGTATCTATGATTGCTATCAGCATGGACAGTGCAAAAGTGGCTCTCCTGAGGTTAGAAACAGTCTAAGGCTAGTTCTCAACACAGTCTTCACTAACTCAAAAGAAATTAGATAAATCCTGGTTTTGCACCTCGAGGCAGCTTTCTGCCTCCCTGGTAGCTCAGAGGGTAAAATCATCTCCTTGCAATGCTGGAGACCGGGTTCAATCCCTGGGTCAGGAAAATCCCCTGGAGAAAGAAATGGCAGCCCACTCCAGTACTCTTGCCTGGAAAATTCCATGGATAGAGGAACCTTGTAGCCTATATATAGTCCATGGGGTCACAAAGAGTCGGACACAACTGAGTGACTTCGCTTTCACTTTCTTATCTTGGAATTTGCACCTCGAGGCAGCTTTCTGCCAGTCTCTGAAGAGAGGCGTAGGAATCCTAGCAGTGGGGAATCACACCAGCAAAACATATCTCACCTGGGATCGCAGGGGGAGGAGGTGGAGCAAGCTCCACCTGTGCTGCCCATGCTCTCCCACCCACGTGCTTAACTACTGTGTGAGGGCAGGCATGCATTGATTTCCAGAATGGCCTTGTCTTAAATGAAAACATGGAGCATGTTTAAATGGAGCATGAGTCACGCTCCAGTTCTAGAGTTCTGTTCCAAGGTATAGGCCTTAATTTTTCGTTTTGGCAAAACTTCAGATACAATGAAGTCAGGAAACGAGCTCAAAAATGCCAAAGCACTTTGTTGGATCTTTCTGACCACTGTTTCAAGAAATACACATGAATTCTCCTTAACTAGACTCATTTGAGATCATTTAACTGTAAAGAGAAAGCAAATGAATAGTTTTGTTTTTAAATAATACAGTCATCAAGAAAGAATTGTAGTTGAAGTTGATCATATCAACTTCCTGGAGTGCAGGCTAAAAGTAGGATTCACCTCTTGAGTTCCTATATGGCCTGATAAATCCATTGAATACAAAACCCACGTCTTAATTCAAACAAATAAATGCCAAAGTGTGATGTCTGAGGCCTTAGCACCTAATTAGGAGCGGTCTTCATGGCAGCTTCTGCCCTCACATCTAGACAAGGTTTTTTATCTCAATCTATGTAAGGTTAGCACTGCTGGTTGAGACTGTTAATTACGCCTCTGCCACTGGCATAACCTTCACGGTCATTTGTAGGCTGTGTGTAGAATGGACAATCAAGACAGAGATTCTGGGTCAGTTAATAGACAATGGAAAGAAAAGAAATTTAATTTTATATCTGGGGAATAAAAACACAATTAAGAAAATTTTTAATGTGTTATTCCCAAGCAAAGCAGCTACCCCAGTGGTGCCCGGCCCACAGCTGCCTGAGTATCTGCTGCTTGTGTCTTGGACCGTGTGGGTGGGTGTTGAAGAGCCCATATGGTAAGATGCTCATCGCCTGCATGGTAGGCAAATGGCAGGTGGACTGTCTTCTGACTGCCTTTTAACTGCTCCAGACTCCTGAATCTGGTGGGCAATGTAATCCACAAGAAAGGCAGAGGGGCACTGAGGAAGAACTAAGCACTTCCTCCATGCTGAGAATAATAATGATAATACACTGCTATGAATCAACATCTGAGATTAAACGAATGTATTTGTATTCATAGCTAACTCTAGCTCCTAACTGGCTTGTTGCCCTCATATTAAAGCCATGTAGTTTTGTTCTCATGCAGAGACTTTTCCTCTCTGTCATTAAAGTTGAGCAACGAGGCTTAGTGGTATAAGCAAAGCCCTATAGACAAGAAGATGAAGGAGAAAGTCTGCTCCAATCAGCACCTGGAGATCACGGTGAGGCATGGTTGGGGAGGGGAGGGGAAGTAAGCTATCTGACCCATAAACTGACTTTGACTAACAGAACAGAGGATTATTACACAGCTTTGAATAAAAGGCCAAAATCAGAGTAGCTTTTGACCCACTGCCCATTTGGAACCCTGGAATAAGGCATCTGTTCAGGAGATTCTATCAGTCTCTGGTGAGAGGCTGGGCAAAAGGAAGACAGGCAGTGCTCTTTGTTCCCTATGGTCTGACGCATGGTGTGCACAGAAAGTTCCCCTGTGCCCCGGTGAGGGTCTGGAGAGAGACTGGGAGGATCACAGGACTGGCCAAGGCCTGGAGTTGGGAAAAGACCCTCAGTGACAGGTGGCACTGAGGATCAGCAGCAGTGGATCCCCTTGTTCACCAAAAGATCAAATGAAACTAGTTTTCCTGTAATGAATGCCATTCAGACCAAACCATCCGTCCCATGGCAAGACAAGTTAAGACAGAGAACATGTAAATGTCCCCTATCACCAGGAAACCTCATAAGCTTTTCCCCTACACAGAGAAACCATCTATGAGATAATAGAAAATTTATATATTGCCAGTTTCTGGCACAGGGTTCCCAAACCCTGGTAATCTCCCTAAGTGCTAAGAGTATTAGGAGTGTCTTTTCTTCTAATATTTGATCTCTAACCTCAGCTCCTAGACACAGGGCTCCTAAATCCCCTGGGAACTTTCTAGGTGATAGCAGTGTTTTTGTTCTACTGAGGTGACTGTAAGTGGGTCCCTGAATAGAGGCCAGTCACCAGAAAGACCAAGATATGATAGATGCTTGGAATTTTCAGTCCCAATCCCCATTCTCCAGAGGGGAGAAGGGCTGGAAATGGAGTTAATGATCGATCACACTTACACGATGAAGCCTCCATAAAAATCTCAAAAGCATGGAGTTGGGCGAGCTACTAAGTTGGTGAACACTAGGAAGTGCTGGGAGAGCGGCAGGCCAGAAGGGTGTGGAAGCTCCGTGTCCTTCCCACACGCCTTGGCCTGTGTGCATCTCTCCCATCTGAATGCTCACCTGTAGCCTTCATCATAACCTTTCATAATAAACTGGTAAGCACTGCTGCTGTTTCTGCTAAGTCACTTCAGTCGTGTCCGACTCTGTGTGACCCCATAGATAGCTTCCCACTAGGCTCCCACGTCCTTAGGATTCTCCTGGCAAGGAGTGGGTTGCCATTTCCTTCTCACTCACTAAACTCTTTTCCTGGTTCCTATGAGCCACTCCTGCAAATTAATGAAACCCAAACAGGGAGTCATAGTAACCTCTGATTTATAGTAGATGGATCAGAAATACAGGGGATAACCTGGACTTGCGAGTGGCATCTAAAGTAAGGTAGGAGCAGTCTCGTGGGACCAAGCCCTTAACCTGGAGGATGTGATGCTGTCTCCAGGTAGATGATGATAGAATTAGATTATAGGACACCCAGATGCTGCCGCAGAGAATTGTTTGTGCGGGGGAAATATGTGTGTGTGTGGGATGTCCACACACAACTTTTGTCAGAAATGATGTGAGAGTAGAAGAGATACTTCGTCAAAGAGGAAGACTGAGGTTTTCTTTACACCATCTTTGGGAAAAATAAGGGCAGGAGCCAAGTGCCCCCATTACTAAGATGGATCTCTAACTTTTTCCTGGGAAGCCTTTTAAAACCAAAAGATAACGTAGTTTCTTCCACTCACCTAGAGCAGCCCTCTGCTGCCTAGCAAGTGGTTATGAAAGATCTCTTATAGGAAGTAAAGAAGCTACACTTTCTTGGACATCTGGCAGAATGTGTAAATTTGCTACCCTGGTATCACAGCTAACATTTATTAAGTTATTAAGTGTTAACTACACGCCTGGTACCACACAAAGTGTTTCACAACCTTATTTTACTTAATCTTCACTGTGAATAAGTGAAGATTACTAGCATTATCCCTTTTACAGCTGAAGAAATAGAGGCATAAAAAGATTAAGTAACTTTCTCAAAGTCTGTGGTGGGGTGAGGATTTGAATTCAAGCACTCAAATGGAGAACCTATACTCTTAATCCTTTTTTTTTTTTTGTATGTTCTTAAAAAACCTTCCTTTTATATATCATCTGTGTTAAAGAGCTTCCTATGTAGGTCTCTATTTACTTGACTGAGAACAATTCTGAAATTATATTATTCGATGACAAAAGGAGGCTACCAGGAAATCTGGAGAGTATGACCTTATGTACATGAATTTTGTGTACATTCTTATACTCAAGAGAATTAGCTGGAACGATATTCACTGAAATATTCAAACTGCTGACCCTGGATTGTAGGATTTGTAGTGATTTTTAAATTCTTCTTTATTATTTCCTGATTAATTAGAATTTTATAAGATTATGGCTTCACTTTTAAGTAGAAGGCTTCATTTTTGAGTAGAAAAATACTCTGAAGTTTGTATTAATCAAGAGAGAACTGGCTTCACTACAATAACAAATCCTCAACTCTCAGTTGCTTATTAGCACATGCCATTTTCTTTCTTTTTGCTAAAGATCTGGCAGCTCTACAGGGAAGCTTCCATTTGAATGTAGCTCAGCAGTCAAGTCTACTTCTGTCTTAGAGTTCCACCTAATTCAACCCTCACAGAGGGAGGGGATGAAAGAGAATAAGGAATTTACACCTGCTGTTACATGTCTCCATCAGCCCAGAACCAGTTCCATGGCCCCACTTAAACTGCAAAGGGTGGGAAGTGCCCCAGAATGAGAGAACTGAACATAGCAAATGCAAGTAATCTCTATCATAAGGTGATTTCCATTTTGAAGACCATAAAAATGAGTACGCCTGCTAGAACCCAGGCTGCCTGGGTTCATATCCCTACTTCGTTAATGACTATATGACTTCAAGCAAGCTATTCAACTTCATTGTGCCTCAGAGTGTTATCCAGTGAGGATAACAAGGTCGTTGTTCATATTAGATGAGGTTATACACTGATAGGCACAAAAACTGTTCACAAAAATGACCAGGCTAACCTATCCCAGGGCACATGCACACCTGCGATGTGATTTTTCCACTCCTCTCATAAAAATGTAGTTTATCTCCCTGCCCTTGGATCTGGGTTGCACCTGTAACTTGCTTTGACCAATGGAATGTGGTGGCAGTGATGTTGGGACGTCTAAGCCTAGAACTTAACCAGCCTTAAAGCTTCTGCTCTCTCACCTCTTGGAATTCTTCCCTGAAATTCCCACATGAAGAAGCCCAGTCAAGTCTACTAGAGGACGAAAGATCAACAGAGGAGACACAAGCTGTCCCAGTTGAGGCCCCCTTAGACCACCCAGCTAACAGCTACCTCCAAGTGCCAGACATTTGAGAGGGGACAATCAGGCCATTAGCGTGGACAGATAATTTGTAGCCACATGCACAACCATAGGCATGAAAAGCAGAAAAACCATCAGGATGAATCAAACCCAAACAACTGACTCAGAGAATGATGCTGCTAAGTCACTTCAGTCATGTCCGACTCTGTGCGACCCCACAGACGGCAACCCATTGGGCTCCGCCATCCCTGGGATTATCCAGACAAGAACACTGGAGTGAGCTGCCATTTCCTCCTGCAATGCGTGAAAGTGAAGTCACTCAGAGAATGATGAGTATAAATAAAATGTTTGTTATTTTAAACCACTAAGTGTAGCACAGCATCTGTCTCAGCTTCATCACACTGCTTAGCACAGTGCCTGGCGCACAGTAAGTATTTAATAAATAGCAAGTGGTGTTATCATTATCTTCATCTAATTTAAAGCTCATAAGAGTTATATAAGGAAGCCAGAACAGACCATTTCTAATCTCATTGCATAGATGAGGAAATGAAGGATAAGAGATGGCAAATGGTTTGTCCAACATGCAGAGTCCTTAGGAAGTCAATTGAGCATTTAAGATCGACCCTGTGAACGCTTCTCCAGAGTATGCCTATTCTCCACAAATAAACCCCTGATGAACAGGAGCAAGCGACAGTGGAATATTTTCTCCTACAGTTTTCCAATTACTAACTTCCCACCAAAGTGCACAATTGGCCTCCCAGTGCCCAAGTCTTTCCTGCTGATAATCTTCAGTAACTAAAGAATCAAGATGAACTTGTCGACTTGAGAAAAAGTAATTTTTTTTTAATGGCAAAGGAAATTGTTTCCTTGGAGGAGACTTGGAAAAGATAACCTTCTCTGCGAAATCAGAAATGATTTCAAGGAAGCTTCCTTGGTGGTCCAGTGGTTAAGTACCCACTTTGCAGTGCAAGGGACACTGATTCGATCCCTGGTCTGGGAAAATTCCACATCCCGTGGACACAACTAAGTCCATGCACCACAACTACTGAGCCCGCGCTCTAAAGCCTGTGTGCCACAACAAGGAGACCACCGCAACGAAAGCCTGCGCACTGCAAGTACAGAGTAGCCCCCACTTGCACAACTAGAAAAATCCTGCGTAGCAATGAAGACCCACCAAGCCAAATAAATAAATAAATCTTCCAAAAATAAAAATGAGATTGGTGGGGTATCCATGTGCTGATTCAGCAGTGACCAAAATTTTCTCAGAATGATTCCCACCACCTTTTAGTGACAGACCCCACTGACCTATCTGTCAATCGCAGATATTTACAAGTTCCCCACCAACTCCTGCAGAAATATTTTTGGTCATGAATGTATCTCAAGTTATTTTTAAAGTTTCTTGCTCTTTCACAGGTAAATGATGAGTTCTATACCACTGAGGCAACAGAGATTTATTTCTTCTGTATGTAAACATTTCTAATCCTTCCACCTCCCCAAAGGAGAACTGCAAACATAACTAACTCATCTCTTTCCTTTCTTCCTTCATGAAAATTTCATCAGCAAGTCATGTTTGTCCCCACCTTCACATTCTACCCTAAATACATCTGCTTCTCACCATCTCTACTATGACAGCCACTTGTCTCTCACTTGAACCAGAACAATAGCCTTCCAACTGGTCTTCCTGCTTTCACTCTCTATAATAATAGTGTCCAAAAGAACTTTCTGTAGTGCTGAAAAAAAATCTTTATCTACATTGTCCAATATGGTTGCCATTAGCCACATGTAGCTATTTAAATCTGTCTGGTTCAACAGCAGAATTAAATTTTAATTTTAATTTAAACTTGAACAGCCAATTAAGGTTAGTGGCAACAATACTGCACAGCACAGATAAATAACACTCGTCAAATCACACAATTTACCTGCTTAATATCTTTCACTGCAATTAAAATAAAATATAAAGTCCCTGCCTGGCCCACAAGGTCCCTCATGGTCTGGCCTCTGTCTACCTTCTCCCCCTAGCTCAATACACTCCAGGCACAAGTTAAGTTAAGCCAGTCTCTCAAATACATCATGTTCACTATCTCTGGCATTTGCTGCTCCTTCTTCCATGGATCCTCACATAATCAACTCCTTCTTCTCATTCAAATTCCTGCTCAAATGTTACCTCTTCAGAGAGCCTTCTCTGGCAGCACCCTTAGTCTGTCCTAAATCCTATCACATTTAACACATTGTAAGAAATACTTACAACATTTATCATAAACTGAAACAATTTGTTTCCATGTATTTAAGTTTGAGTCTGAGTGGACTCCGGGAGATGGTGATGAACAGGGAGGCCTGGAGTGCTGCAATTCATGGGGTTGCAAAGAGTTGGACACAACTGAGTGAACTGAACTGAACTTGATTGTGTCCTCTAGAAAATAATAATTTTAAAAAGGCCACTACACTCAGGGACTTGGTTTATTTTTCACTCTCCTAGTGCCTTGAATGAATCAGGGACCCATTAGGTGACAGTCCAGTAGTCAGTGTTTCTTAGATGAGGAGAGAATTACATGTTATTTTTTCTATTTCTGAACAATTATTGACCATAGGCAACATGTCCTAAAAGGGAATGAACCGGGCCCTAACTGATGGGCTCAGAATTACTCTGAGAGGTGTGAGAGCTATGGAAATCATTTAGCCTATCTTTCTCTTTCTCCGTAAGATTCTATTTCTTCTCACTGATGACAAAAGAAACAATCTCTAGTGAGAATGAAATGATGGAGGCTCTTTGAAATACTCCTACCTCTCTGAACACAGTGAATGTGAATGAACGATCTCAGGAAGTCTTCACAAAGCTAGTTGCTCACTGACCACCCTTTGGGAAGAATTATGGATTGACCACTGAATTAAGGGGTAAGGTCCATAGAAACTAATGAAGCTTTCAAGGTAAGCCCATGCTATTGGAATGAGGAACTGCTGAGACTCAAATCTGCATCTCAGCACTAACTCACCTGCAAGCTCTTTGATTTCCTGAAAGATCTTTCATGAAGATACGCATGTTTACTAAACCTTTCTTGACCTAGTCCAGGCTGAGGATAAAACCAAAAAGCCTAGGGATTTAGCATTTTAATCATGTCCTTTCACATGTCAGTACCTTTAAGGCAGGCTCACACAGAGTGATCATGAAGTAGTTAAACAGCAAAATCCCCTGACTTCTGTAGTCAGTGAAGAATGTCTGAGATAGGATCTCATAGGGTCAGGACTTCTGTGTGAAGAGGGGGACATTTCAAGGCAAAGACTCATCATTCATTCATTTCCTTCAATAAACATTTAGCAAGCTCCTGATGTGTGCCAGTAACTTAGGAGAGGGATGGGGTAACAGAGACAAATACAATGTAGCCTGTGGTTTTTGACCTGGGACAATGCCCCATCACTTTTCTGATATCAGATAAGCCCTCCCCCAGAACCACAGGGCTGGCCAACAACCGGGCTCCACACCCTGTCCTCAGTCATAGGAATGTTTTATCGGGAACAAATAGAAAAGACTGCCATTTGTCTCTGGGGACGCCTTTCTGGAAACCCAGTACCATCATGGCTAAACTGTCCATCATGTGCAGAACACTGTCTGCAGTAGGAGGCAAGGAAGCCATTACAGAGACTGAAGTAAGGGAGGGAGAAGGGGTGGAAGGAGGGTAAGAGGGAGACCACTGGGAACTGTTTGCCAGTTGGATCCAGTCATGTCAAATACCAGCACCCCCGCTCCCTTTTTAAAAATCACTCTCATGATCTTGAGCCATAAATCCTGCCCTCCCCCACTGCACAGTTCTCTTTTCCCTTATACTGATTTCAGCCACCTGCAGCTGAGAGAATTTAGATAAAGTCAGAGAATATGAAGAGGTCAATTTAGTAGCTGAGCAACCATATATACAAATATCTGCAAAATTATAATTACATAAATTATATATAAATTATGCAGGCAAAAATACAATATACAGTCACCGCATAGAAGAGAGAATGATCAACTCTGCTTGGATGGTTCCCAGTCCATCAGCTAGGGCTTGGTTTATTCTTTTTAGGGAATTCAGTAAACGCTACGTCACAGATAAACAGCACACAGTTGCACTCTGACTCAAGACAGGCTTTGTGATACCATATTCAAGCCTAGAAGAGCATAAATCTGCCAAGCTGAGGAACTGCAGAAGATGCAAATGGAATAGTATTGGAAAAATACACACCTATGGTTCAACAGATATGGTCTACTTGGTGTAGCAGATTAGGAGACACACACAGTCTTTCCTGCTCGTCCTAGTGAGAGGTGGGGTCTACTTCCCCTCCTCTGGATGGGCCTTCCTGACTTGCCTAACCAATAAAATGCAGTAGAAATGATGTTCTAGAGATCTTAGGTCATAAATGGTTGTTTTATGCCACTAAGTTTTGAGATGACTTGTTATGTAGCAATAGATAACCAAAACACTTCCCATAGGAGGAGAGTGGATATTATGTTGGAGATAAAACTAGAAAAACTGGCAGATCTGGAGGGTTTGGATTTTATCTAACAAATCTTGAGGGACCATGAAACACTTGCCATCTTGAACAATCATTTCAGACAGGATTATGGAGACTGGACTGGAGAGGAACCAATCCAGAATGAGGGACACCAGTTACAGATAAGCACAGCCATCTAGGCAAGAGGTGAGGAGGGACCTGGCCTAAAACACTAACAATGGGAACTGAGAGGAAAAAGCAGTAACAGGACGTTATGCGTAGGCAGAAACCAGGTGCCTACTTATCGATTAGATGAGAAGCTTAAAGGAGTAAGGCAAACATCAAGGTCTGGATGACTGAAGTTGCCATTAACCACATTAAAAACTACAGAAAGATGACATGATTAAGAGTTCAGTTTTTGACATAATTAACTTGAGGGAATCTGAATGGAGATACTTACTAGACACTGAGGTCACAACAGCAATTAAATATTCACTCACACAGTGTTTTGTTCAATGTCTATGTTTCCCAGCTAAATTCTGAGCAGAGATTATTTTCCTTACTGATCACTAAATACCCAGCACCTGACTGCCAGTGTGTCTAGGGCATAGCCAGCTTTCAAATAATATTTGTTGAACTAATAAATCAATGAAATGAAGTCCAGCAGGGGACTCTAATCACCATGATTGTCAACTTTAAATATTAAACTTATCTGGATACTTTTCAAAGTCACTGATGCTTGGGTTACCCCTCTCCACACCCCAGAGGTTCTGATTAAATTGGTTTTGACTGCGGCCTTGGATTAGCACTTTTGAGACTACCCAACTGATTTTGACGAACAGTCAATACTGGATGCACAGATCTGGGCATAATCCGCATACCAACAGCTATGACTTTAAAGTTGTTCCTGTCCCAGCAAAAAGCTAAGGTGGACTATAAAACTCTTTCTAATATAAAATTACTTCCAACAGTTTCTGTCCACAAAACACAGAGTAGAGGAGCAAAAATTCAGAGCTCTTAGCAGGAATCCAGGAGGCAGTAGCAAGTATTTTGCCATGTGACGGTTAAAGGAACTAAAACCTCCTTAAATTTCAAAATTACACAGAATTATGCAGTACATAATAGAAACAGCATTAGCCAGACACATAGAAACCACAGAAATATGGTTCTGGGCTTCAAACAATACCATTAAAGAAAATGAAAGAAAATTCACACAGTGGAAGAAATAAAACTCTATCTGGTAAGGGGCTTGTATCCTGAAAACAAACCTTACAACTCAATATTGAGAAGAAAAGTAACCTAATTGTAAAATTAAGCAAATAGTTTCACCTACCTTCTGTATGATAATGACTCCTTTCATCTGTATCTCCAGCCCAGATCACTCCTTGGAGCCTTTCAGGTCATTGCAGGACACCTCCAGTAGGACAGTCTGTGAGACAAATCAAAACTTACAGACTCCAAACTGATTTAATTATGGGTCCTCACCAAGCTGTCCATCTCATAATCTTGAGTTATATTCTGTCCCCTCTCTTCTCTCATCTCCTATATCCATCAATCACTGAGTCTTACTCAATTATGCTCAGAATGACCCACAATGCCACTCCTCCATTGCCTTCTATGCAGAAATTCACCTTTTGTTCTCCCTTTCCCCTAGTCAACTCCTACTGGCTGACTTTAAAGGTTCAGTCATTGTGCTTCATGAAAGCCTTCCTTGAGGTCCCCGTGGCTGTCCCACACAGCTGAGGAGGTGTCCCTGTGCTGCGTTTCTTGATTACAGTATGTTATGCTTTATAGCATTCTTCATATCCTTTTTTTTTTTTTTTTTTTTTTTTGAACACAATCTCCCAATGCCGAAGCCTCCTCCCTCCTCCCGCCCCCACATCCTCTACTTGAATCATCCTGTGCATCAGCCCCATGCATCCTGCATCCTACATTGAACATAGATTGGCGCCTCGTTTCTTACAGGAAAATATACATGTTTCATTGCCATTCTCCCAAACCATCCCACCCTTTCCCTCTCCCTCAGAGTCCAAAAGTCCACTCTATACCTCTGTGTCTCTTTGTTGTCTCACGTATAGGGTCATCATTATTGTCTTCTAAATTCCATATATATGTGTCAGTATACTGTATTGGTGTTTTTCTTTCTGGCTTACTTCACTCTGTATAATCGGTTCCAATTTCATCCATCTCATTAGAACTGAGTCAAATTTATTTTTTTAAGGGCTGAGTAGTATTCCATAGTGTATATGTACCACAGCTTTCTTATCCATTCATCTGCTGATGGACATCTAGGTTGCTTCCATGTCCTGGCTATTATAAACAGCGCCGCAATGAACATTGGGGTACATGTGTCTCTTTCATTTCTGGTTTCCTCGGTGTGTATGCCCAGCAGTGGGATTGCTGGGTCATAAGGCAGTTCTATTTGCAATTTTTTAAGGAATCTCCACACTGTTTTCCATAATGGCTGTACTAGTTTGCATTCCCACCAGCAGTGTAAGAGGGTTCCCTTTTCTCCACATCCTCTCCAGCATTTATTGCTTGTAGACTTTTGGATCGCAGCCATTCTGACTGGTGTGAAATGGTACCTCATTGTGGTCTTGATTTGCATTTCTCTGATAATGAGTGATGTTGAACATCTTTTCATGTGTTTGTTAGCCATCCGTATGTCTTCTTTGGAGAAATGCCTATTTAGTTCTTTGGCCCATTTTTTTATTGGATCGTTTATTTTTCTGGAGTTGAGCTGCATAAGTTGCTTATATATCTTTGAGATTAGTTGTTTGTCAGTTGTTTCATTTGCTATTGTTTTCTCCCATTCAGAAGGCTGTCTTTTCACCTTGCTTATAGTTTCCTTTGTTGTGCAGAAGCTTTTAATTTTAATTAGATCCCATTTGTTTATCTTTGCTTTTATTTCCAGTATACTGGGGAGTTGGATCATAGAGGATCCTGCTGTGATTTATGTCGGAGAGTGTTTTGCCTATGTTTTCCTCTAGGAGTTTTATAGTTTCTGGTCTTACATTTAGATCTTTAATCCATTTTGAGTTTATTTTTGTGTATGGTGTTAGAAAGAGGTCTAGTTTCATTCTTTTACAAGTGGTTGACCAGTTTTCCCAGCACCACCTGTTAAAGAGACTGTCTTTACTCCATTGTATATTCTTGCCTCCTTTGTCGAAGATAAGGTGTCCATAGGTATGTGGGTTAATCTCAGGGCTTTCTATTTTGTTCCACTGATCTATATTTCTGTCTTTGTGCCAGTACCATACTGTCTTAATGACTGTGGCTTTGTAGTAGAGCCTGAAGTCAGGCAAGTTGATTCCTCCAGTTCCATTTTTCTTTCTCAAGATTGCTTTGGCTATTCGAGGTCTTTTGTATTTCCATACAAATCTTGAGATTATTTGATCTAGTTCTGAGAAAAATACTGCTGGTAGCTTGATGGGAATTGTATTGAATCTGTAGATTGCTTTGGGTAGTATACTCATTTTCACTATATTGATTCTTCCAAGCCATGAGCATGGTATATTCCTCCATCTATTAGTGTCCTCTTTGATTTCTTTCATCAGTGTTTTATAGTTTTCGATATATAGGTCTTTAGTTTCTTTAGGTAGGAATATTCCTAAGTATTTTATTCTTTTCGTTGCAATGCTTTTTAAAGCTTTTTAAAGCTTTTTAAATGCTTTTTAAAGCTTGGGCTTTTTTTTTTTCCATTGATTTCCCTCACTGGATTAAAAACTCCCTAAATACAGAATCTGTTCCATTCATCGTGGGCCTCCATTTACACATAGCTCCACAAGCCCAGCATATCATTCTTGAACTCAGTTTCAAGGGCGACTGGAAATAAAGTCCATATTAGTTAAATGTAAGAGCTCATATATAAAAGTCTTCCCAGTGTGCTCCATGAAATGGTACTTCTTTGGAGGTGGGAGGAAATATGATCAAATAAGTTTGAGAAACAAAAGACACTTTTTCTTCCTCTTGAAGATTCACAGTGTTTTCTAGCATATCAAATACTATGAGAAATCCTTCAATACAGAAGTCCTTTGAAATTTTTTATCTGGCTTCCCAAGCATATTGAACATAGGGTCATTTGTTAATATTCTATAGAGCTGTTGGTCTGCCACTTCTCTTAGAATGCCAGACCAGTTCCTCTCATCCTTTTGGAGAAAATTCTCCCCTCCCCTAGATTGGGATGTGTAACATTTTTCTGTCAAGGATCAGAGAATATTTTAGACCTGGCCACATATGTCTGTATTACATATTCTTCTTTGTTCACTTGTTTCCCTCCAATTCTTTAAAAATGTAAAAAAGAAAAAACATCCTTTGCTCAATGGCCTGTGTGCTAGAAGGTCTGCTGCTGCTGCTGCTAAGTTGCTTCAGTCGTGTCCGAATCTGTGCGACCCCATAGACGGCAGCCAACCAGGCTCTTCCGTCCCTGGGATTCTCCAGGCAAGAACACTGGAGTGGGTTGCCATTTCCTTCTCCAGTGCATGAAAGTGAACAGTGAAAGTGAAGTCACTCAGTCGTGTCCGACTCTTTGTGACTCCATGGACTACAGCCTACTAGGCTCCTCCATCACAGTTGCCCACAAATGTCCCAGATTCACATGGGTATCATTTGGATTACCACTCTTTTGGCCACAGTTATTGGTTTTGAGATGGATACATAATCCCAATTGTGAAAATTAGAATCTTTTATATGGAAAAATTAGACTATGACTAAGAAACATCTGATTGCTCTTTTAAAATGAAGAGAGGCAACTTAACAATAATTAGCAATAACTGTGTTCTGCCGTGTGACCTGAAAATGGAATACCAGACCTTGATAAGTGATAAGAATGAGGGCAACTGAGAAGGAGATATAAACAGAGGATAGAGAATTTCCAGGGTATTTTATAGTACCCAGTGTTTGTGTTCAGTGTTTCCTGTGCTTCACAAGTGGTTTCTGTCATTTGCAACCAAGAGATCTAATAAATTCACTTTGAGAAATTAGAAAAAGAAAACAGGGAAAAGATTTCAACAGACATTTCTCCAAAGAAGGACATGCACATAGTCAATAAACATAAAAAGAAGCTCAACATCATTAGTCATCATGTAAACACAAATCAAAACTGCAATGAGATACCATTTCACAAATGTTAGGATTGCTAAAACAAAATAATAATAACAAAATAACAAGTTGGGCAAAACTGCTGAGAAATTACAGCCATTATATATTGCTAGCAGCAATATAAAATGATATCAGCCACTTTTGAAAACAGTTTCACAAAACATTAAACAGAGTTTCAATATGACTCAGCAGTTCCATTCCCAGGTATCAACACAAGAGAAATTAATGTTTCATGCAAAAACTAGTACTTAAATTTGTTCATAGCAGCAAATTCATAACAGCCAAAAAGTGAAAACAATCTAACTGTCTACTAGTGAGTCAATGGATAAATAAAATGTAGTATACATCTATAATGAAACAACATTCAGCAATTAAAAAGGAAAAAGCAGATTAGGGCAATGAAAATTCTCTGTATGATTTTATAATGATGGATATATGTCAATATGTTGTTGTTGCTGTTCAGTTGCTAAGTCATGTCCAACTCTTTGCGACCCCTTCGACTGCAGCATGCCAGGCTTCCCTCTCCTCCACTATCTCCCAGAGTTTGCTCAAGTTCATGTCTATTAAGTAGGTGATGCTATCTAACCATCTGTCAGTATACATGTGTCCAAACCCAGAGAATGTACAGCAGCAAAAGTGACCCTATAAACGATGGATAACTCTGGGTGATTATGTGTCAAAACAGGCCCATCCCTGGTAACATTGTACAATGTACAAAAGTACAATGGTACAATACCCCAAATTACCATTCTGGTGAGTAACATTGACAATGCAGGGACACTATACATGTATGGGAGCAGGAGATATATGAGAAAACTATCTTCCTCTCAATTATGTTGTGAAACTAAAACTTCTCTAAAAAGTAAAATCTTTAAAAAAATACAGAGTTGATGAATTAGATATTTGGGATTACTAAATTGACAATTTGGGGGCTCCAAAATCACTGCAGATGGTTTGTAGCCATGAAATTAAAAGACGCTTACTCCTTGGAAGGAAAGTTATGACCAACCTAGATAGCAAATTCAAAAGCAGAGACATTACTTTGCTGACTAAGGTCTGTCTAGTCAAGGCTCTGGTTTTTCCAGTGGTCATGTATAGATGTGAGAGTTGGACTGTGAAGAAAGCTGAGCACTGAGGAATTGATGCTTTTGAACTGTGGTGTTGGAGAAGACTCTTGAGAGTCTCATGGACTGCAAGGAGATCCAATCAGTCAATTCTGAAGGAGATCAGTCTTGGGTGTTCTTTGGAAGGAATGATGTTAAAGCTGAAACTCCAGTACTTTGGCCACCTCATGCGAAGAGTTGACTCATTGGAAAAGACTCTGATGCTGGGAGGATTGGGGGTAGGAGGAAAAGGGGATGACAGAGGATGAGATGGCTGGATGGCATCACTGACTCGATGGACGTGAGTTTGAGTGAACCCCTGGAGTTGGTGATGGACGGGGAGGCCTGGCGTGCTGCAATTCATGGGGTCGCAAAGAGTCAGACATGACTGAGCAACTGAAAACTGTAAAAACTGTTTTTTTAAGCAGCTTTAAAAATGTACACTTTAAAACAGCAAGTTTATGGCATATTAATTATAATCTCAATAAAGTTGTTAAAATACAGATGAAACAGAAAAATTCCTTGAAAAAG
Organism: Nanger dama; assembly: GCA_917880005.1. Taxonomy (NCBI): domain Eukaryota; kingdom Metazoa; phylum Chordata; class Mammalia; order Artiodactyla; family Bovidae; genus Nanger; species Nanger dama. The sequence continues at coordinate 30,137,102 of CAKJTW010000028.1, forward strand.
ACACCTTACCAAATCTAATACATAAAATTGTTACTATATGCAGATAGCATGACTATATATAGAAAAACATAAGGACTCCACACAAAAACTACTAGATCTAATATATGAATTCAACAAAGTAGCAGGATACAAGATTAACATTCAAAAATCAATTGCATTTCTTGACACTAGTAATGAAATATCAGAAAAGGAATGTAAAAAAATATCTTTTAAAATAGCAACTCCCCCAAGAAAAGAAATTCCCAGGATGGCATATACCTGGAGAAAACTATAATTCAAAAGATACATGCACCTCTATGTGTATAGCCGCTCTATTCTCAACAGCCAAGACATGGACACAACCTAAATGTCCATTGAGAGATAAATGCATAAAGATGTGGTACATATATACAATGTAATTCTACTGAATCATAACATGTGGAATCTAAAATATGACATAAATGAACCTATCTACAAAATATAAACAGACTCACAGACACACAGAACAGCCCTGTGGTTGCCAAGGGGCAGTGGGTGGAACAGAGATGGACTGGGAGTTTGGAATTAGCAGATATGTTTACATATAGGATGAATGAACAACAGGTCTTACTGTACAGCACAGGGAACTATGTTCAATAATCCTGTGATAAATAATGCAAAAATGTCTACATATACATAACTGAGTCACTTTGTTGTACAGCAGAGATTAGTACAATATTGTAAATCAACTATCCTTCAATAAGATAAATAAAATTTCTTTAAAAAGAAATAGAAAGTCTGAATGAAATTAAAGATCAATGACACACATCCTTAAGCAAAAACCTTCCCACAAAGAAAATTTCAAGTCAAGACAGCTTGCAGTAAATTCTTCTAAACACTTAAAATAAAACCAATACTACAAACAAAAACTCGCTCAGAGACTAGAGAAGAGGAATAGTTTCCAACTCATTTTATAAGATTTGCATAACCCCTGGAGTTTCCTTCTATCACTAGATTACTGAGCATTTAATTGTTAAATTTTATATAAAATTTTTTTCTGCCTCTGTTGAGATGATTATATAGGGTTTTCTCCTTTATGTAAAAATGATAATATATTATGACAAAAAGCCTTCCCAGGTGGCTCAGTAGGAAAGAATTCACCTGCCAGCGCAAGAGGTATAGGAGATATAGGTTCAGTCTCAGTTGCGAAGATCCCTGGAGAAGAGAATGGCAACCTGCTCTAGTATTCTTGCCTGGCGCATCCCAAAGACAGAGGAGCCTGGCAGGCTACAATCCATGTGATCACAGAGTCGGACACACCGGTGAGTACATGCATACACGTTACGACCAAGTGGAATTTATGCCAAGAATGTAATCTTAGAATAAGAATAAAAATCACAAGTTATAAAAGACTATTAAATTAGACTTTACTAAATTTAAAGAATTTCTGTCCAAAAAGAAATAACAATTGTTGGCAAGGATATAGGGAAAGGGAACCATGTGCACGATTGGTGGGAATGTAAATCAGTGCAGCCACTATAGAAAACAGTATGGAGGTTTCTCAAAATTTTTTTAAATAATTAGGATATGGATCCACATGATCCAATCTCTCAGTATTTATGCAAAAAAATGAAAATATTAACTAGAAAAAGATATATGCACTCTCATATTCATTGCAGCATTATTTACAAAGCCAAGATATGGAAACAATCCAGGGATCCATCAGTGGATGAATGGATAGAGAAGTTCTTGCCATTTGTGACAACATGGTATTATGCTAAGTGAAATAAGTAAGACAAAGAAAGACAAATATTGTATGATCTCGTTTGTATGAGGAACTGAAATTTTAAAAATAATTTTAAAAACCCCACCAAGCTTATAGATACAAAGAAAAGATTCATGGCTGCCAGAGGTGGTAGTTAGGGAGGGTGGGCAAAATGGGTGAAGGGGGTCAAAAATACAAACTTTCAGTTATAAAATAAGTCAGTCATAGGGATGTATGGAAGTCATGCCTGCCATATATTTACAGAATAGTGAGTAAGCTAATAATACTGTGTTGTATATTTGAAAGTTGCTAACAGAATAAATCTTAAAAGTTCTCATCACAAGAAAAAAAAACTGTAACCAAGACTTCCCTGGTGGCTCAGTGGTTGAGAGTCTACCTACCAATGCAGGGGATTGATCCCTGGTCTGGGAAGACTCCACATGTCATAGGGTGACTAAGCCCATGAGCCACAAAAGCAGAAGCCCACGCATCTAGAGCCTGTACTCTGCGACAAAAGAAGCCACCGCAACGAGAAGCCTACACCCTACAACAAAGAGTAGCCTCTGCTCACCACAACTAGAGAAAGCCCCATAGGAAACAATGAAGATCCAGTAGAGCAAAACAAAAAGAAAAACCAAACTGTAACCATGTATGTTAACAAATATTCACCAGACTTACCCTAGTGCTCATTTTGCAACACATAAAAATATAACAGTATACACCTGAAACTGACATAATATTTTATGTCAATTATACCTCAATTTAAAAAACTAAAAAAAAAAAAAAAAAGAATGAAAAGATATGGAAACAATCCAGGGATCCATCAGTGGATGAACAGATTAAAGAAAATCTTGCTATTTGTGACAACATGGATGGATATACTAAGGGAAAAACACTAACCCTAATAAAAAACCAGTATATCAACATTAATAGCAAACATACACATTTTTTAAAGATCACTAGAAATAGTTGCTGTGTAATAACAAAAGTTTCAATTAATTAGGAAGATATAATATCAATATTATATGTATAACATTATTACATATATAAATCAAGAACTTAACGTATCACAAAAGGATAAATATACCATCAAGTTAAGCAATTTCAGCCTGGCAAATACTACCTCATCCAGTGATATACCATGTTGCCATCATATAACCCTGGTATGATGTGATGAGAAGAGCATTTCACCTTTGTGACCTTCCTCATCAAAACTATAACTCCAATCTATGAGAAAAACATCAGACAAACAGAAATTGAAAGACATTCTACAAAACATCTGATTAGTATTCCTCAAAACAGTCAGTCATCAAAACATAGAAAGACTAAGAAATTGTCACAGAACAGAGCATACCAGGAGACAAGATGACTAAATGCAATCAGGTACCCTGAATGGAATTCTGAAACAGAGTGAAAGACATCAGTGGAAAAAAAAAAAAAAAAGACATCGTTGGAAAATGATTGAAATTTAAATGATTCTAGAGTTTAGTTAATTGTAATGTATCAATGTTGGTTTGCTAGTTGTGACAAACGCACCATGGTAAGTTAAGATGTTAATGCTGGGGGAAACTGGGTAAGAGATATACAGGAAATCTCTGTACTAAATCTACAAGTTTTATGTAAATCTAAAACTATTCTAAATTGCAAGTTTATTTTTTTAATTTCTATTCATCAAAAGACAACATTTTAAAAACAGACCATTAAGGGAAGGAAAAGACAAAAACACTGACTGGGAGAAAATATTTGCAATAAATACATCTAATAAAGAACTCAATTCTTTTAAAAACCATATATAATACATACCATATAGTTCAGTTCAATCGCTCAGTTGTGTCCAACTCTTTGAGACCCCATGAACCACAGCATGCCAGGCCTCCCTGTCCATCACCAACTCCCAGAGTTTACCCAAACTCATGTCCATTCAGTCGGTGATGCCATCCAACCATCTCATCCTCTGTCATCCCCTTCTTCTCCTGCCTTCAATCTTTCCCAACATCAGGGTATTTTCAAATGAGTCAGCTCTTCTCATCAGGTAGCCAAAATATTGGAGTTTCAGCTTCAGCATCAGTCCTTCCAATGAACACCCAGGACTAATCTCCTTTAGAATGGACTGGCTGGATCTCCTTGCAGTCCAAGGAACTCTCAAGAGTCTTCTCCAACACCACAGTTCAAAAGCATCAGTTCTTCTGCATTCAGCTTTCTTTACAGTCCAACTCTCACATCCATACATGACTACTGGAAAAACCATAGCCTTGACTAGATGGACCTTTGTTGACAAATTAATGTCTCTGCTTTTTAATATGCTGTCTACGTTACTCATAACTTTCCTTCCAAGGAGTAAGTGTCCTTTAATTTCATGGCTGCAATCACCATCTGCAGTGATTTTGGAGCCCCCCAAATAAAGTCTGTTACTGTTTCCACTGTTTCCCCATCTATTTGCCATGAAGTGATGGGACCAGCCCAGCGTTTCTCATGATGTACTCAGCTGAGAGGAGCTACCCTACGCCCAAGGTCAGGGGCGGCGGCTGAGAGGAGCTCCCTATGTCCAAGGTATGGAGCGGCGGCTGCGCTTGCTGGAGTAGCCATGAAAAGATACCCCACGTCCAAGCTAAGAGAAGCCCAAGTAAGACGGTAGGTGCTGAATGAGAACATCAGAGGGTAGACAGACTGAAACCACAATCACAGACAACTAGCCAATCTGATCACAATGACCACAGCTTGTCTAACTCAATGAAACTAAGCCATGCCATGTGGAGCCACCCAGGACAGATGGGTCATGGTGGAGAGGTCTGACAAAATGTGGTCCACTGGAGAAGGGAATGGCAAACCACTTCAGGATCCTTGCTTTGAGAACCCCATACCATATAGACAGAGACACAAATGTGTGTGTTGGGGGGAGGGGTGGTGGTGGATGGGTATATGTCTGCTCAGTTGCTTCAGTTGTGTCTGACTTTTTGCGATCCCATGGACTGCAGTAGCCAAGCTCCTCTGTCCATGAGATTCTCCAGGCAAGAATACCAGAGTGGGTTGCCATTTCCTCCATATATATATATATATATATATATATATATACACACACACACACATCCATCCATCCAGTGGTATACCATGGGCAGGGCAGTAGGAAAGTATGCCCTGGGTACAGACAATAAAATGGTGTACTGTTTGTAGAGAATGTAAAAGCAATAATTAAACTGACTGAAAGTCATTCTATACTTTATTACCATGACTAGAAATTTCAAACAATGTCAATAAAATACTCATCTAGAAAATCAAACAAACAAATTTGTTAATGTCCACAGACCTAAAAAGATCCTTTCAGAGAGTCTATGGGGTAAACAATTGTCATAATAGTATAAAACATTATTTGCCTTCTCACTGTGTTAACTACGTGCACTGATGATCCAGAAGCAATGGCAAGTAAAACTGCTCACTCCTCAGCACCAGTCAGGGCAGCGTCACAGACTGAACTGGAACATTGTATTGTCCACCACTAAACACAATTAACAACAACAACAAAAAAAACCTAGTCTAACTGAAAAATAGCCCTAATGAAACAGTAAACATTTTACTAAATCTTGACCCTTGAGCACTCATCTGTTTTCTGTAATGAAATGGAAAACAAAGCATTTCTGCTATCTTAATGGTGCTCATTTGAATTGTGAGCTGATTTATCCACTTTTAAATGAAAATACCATTTGACTTGAAAAGACAACTGAAAGACTATAGTTAATCAGACCTGGTGATTCAGCAGGCATTTTTCTTAAAAATGAACTAAGTGAGTCTGGTATTTCAAGGAAAACAACTTAAATATCTGCTTCTAAGATTTGAGCTTTCAAACCAAATCAAACATTGGAAACACTATGAGCTTGAAAGCTTCTGTGAGAGTATAAACTCTTCTGATGAGATCAGTGGTGATATTAACAAATGTGATATTTTTGCTATTGTAAAACTAAACGTGTCAAAACAAAAAAAAGTAAACGTGTCAACATTTAGAAAAGCTGCATTAACTCCAGGAAGTAAGCAATATCTTCCAAATCACCAATGCATAATGCTACAAAGTCATACACAAGTAAAAGCATTCGTTCAGAATGTAAGAAAGACCAACAGATTTTAATATAACAGTATGCAAAGTTCATTTATGTGATTTCAGAAACATGAAATTAATGTGTAAGAAACTACTTCCTTTGTCAAGGTTTGGTGGAGTATTTAAAAGAGTACTACATTATTTTTATTATTAAATAAAATAAAGAGACTATTAAAATAACTTCTCCAACTATACAGTTGTATAAAGCTAGATTTGTTTCATATACATTAACTAAAACGACATACTGCAACAGATTGGATGCAGAAGCATCTATGAGACTCCAGCTGCATAAATGTAAAATGATATCATTCTTATATTAAATTTTCCTTTATTTTGGGAAATTATTTTTTATGGATGTTGCTATGTATGTTAATATACAGTGGATTTATTATATATATCAGACCTGGTGATTCAACAGGCATTTTTCTTGAAAATGAACTGAATCTGAAGATCCAGTATAGGAGAAGGCAATGGCAACCCACTCCAGTACTCCTGCCTGGAAAATCCCAGGGACAGAGGAGCCTGGTGGGCTGCCGTCTCTAGGTCGCACAGAGTGGGACACGACTGAAGTAACTTAGCTGCAGCAAATATACTTTAAGATGGAAATTTGCTTTTAAAATAATTATTTATATTTTTCTCAGTTTTCATTTCTAATAAGGTCAATGTCAATAGATATAATTCACATAAACAAAAGCAAAGTAGGACTTCCCTGGCAGTCCAGTGGTTGAGACCCCCACGCTCCCACTGTAAGGAGCCAGGGTTCTATCCCTGGTTGGGGAACCGAGATCCTACAAGCCCTTTGGCAAGACTTAAAAAAAAAAGGAGGGGGGCAAAGAACTCAAAAATTTGTAAGAGTGCAATGAAGTCCTGAGACTAAAAGTTTGAGCACTGCTCTTCTAGAACAACTGCTATTAATATTGTTGAATTTTAGTAATACATTTAAGCATTAAATTAGCACATATTTATTAACTCTCTGTAATGAACATTTATTCTACGTGGAGGTTCATTCAAAGAACTTTACTCCTTCAGTTAGCTCACTACACAGACTTGTTACATGCATGTCATTTCAGAGTAAATTCTCAATTCAGAATCATTCAAGCTTACATCATGCAGTTTCTATCCACCGCTATAGTATTACATATTCCTACTTTCAAACAGTGGATTCAAAATAAAGTGATAGAACAGTGATCGTAGAGACAAACAGAACTTAAGTACTTTTGTTTATAACGTAAAACAATGAAATAGTGTAAACTCTTCTGTGTAAATTTTTTAAGAATGAGTTTTTTTCAAGAAATATTTTGCTAAATTTCAATAATGTCTGTAAAACTGAAATGTATTCTTTCCAAATTGTCCATTGTTTTTAACCTGAAGAACAAATCAAGAAAATAATTATTTTTGTCATAGAGAGGAGGGGAACAATATTCTCTTAGGGCATCATATACACTTGGTAATCATTGCTACCGCAACACAGAATGATAAGATACTGGGTATTTTCCCTCCCTAGCTCATTGTCAAAGACCTTTATTAATGATATCCATAGTACCTATATTTATATGTCCTTTTGTTCTGATCTTTATTCCACTAAAAATTATAACTGTGAGATGCATCTGTGTTGTTGCAGACACCAGTAGTTCAATTTCTTCAGTTTTCTCAGTTGGGTGTCATTTTTCACAATCTCAATCATGTCAACTTGAGTGAATCCCTCTCAACTCCTGGCAACTAAGGTGCTCCTTTTCATCTCACAGCACTTTATAGGTTTGCAACTCGACTAGATCACTTATCACATTGAAGTTAGTCTACTATCTCTTTTAAGTTAGAGAGCTGGGGAACCCCTCTCCTAGCCCAGGGCCTGACACATAATAGGATCTTCTTTATACTATTCAGGTTTCTCCATCGAAGCAGAACCAGTAGAAATATAGCTATATCTATTCATATCTATGTCTACAGCTGTCTATCTGGGCTGACCTGGTGGGTCAGACAGTAAAGAATCCTCGTGCAACGCAGGAGACCTGGGTTCGATCCCTGGGTTTGGAGAAGAGAACATCTCTGGAGAAGAGAACAGTTACCCATCCAGTATTCTTGCCTGGAGAATTCCACTGACAGAGGAGCCTGGCAGGCTCAGTCCATGGGGTGGCAAAGAGTGGGACACAACTGCATGACTTGCACTTTATAGCTATCTGTCTACACACATGCACACACACCCCATATAGCTGGAAACACAGCCAAGCTGATGATGAAGTCTGGAAGCCTAACAAGGACCAAGACAGGTAATAGTGTAGTCAAGGCCAAATGCCAACAGGCTCAAAACCCAGGAAGAGCCCAGCTTTCAACCCCAAAGGCAGGAAAGAACAGCTATTCGAGTCCGCTCTTATTCAGCCTTTTGTATTATTTGGGCCTTCTACTAATAGGATGGGGTCCTCCCACAAACTGTTAAAGTCATGCATAAACATCCTCACAGAAAAACCCAAATAATGTTTAACCAAATATCTGGGCATCCTGTGGCCAAATCAGGCTGACACATAAAATTAACTATTAATTAATGCTTTTCTGGAATGCTAAAGTAGGAAGTCCAGAAACACCTGGAGTAACAGGCAAATTTGGCCTTGGAATGCGGAATGAAGCAGGACAAAGACTAATAGAGTTTTGCCAAGAAAATGCACTGGTCATAGCAAACACCCTCTTCCAACAACACAAGAGAAGACTCTACACATGGACATCACCAGATGGTCAACACCGAAATCAGATTGATTATATTCTTTGCAGCCAAAGGTGGAGAAGCTCTATACAGTCAACAAAAACAAGACCAGGAGCTGACTGTGGCTCAGATCATGAACTCCTTATTGCCAAATTCAGACTGAAATTGAAAAATAGTAGGGGAAACCGCTAGACCATTCAGGTATGACCTAAATCAAATCCCTTATGATTATACGGTGGAAGTGAGAAATAGATTTGAGGGCCTAGATCTGATAGATAGAGTGCCTGATAAATTATGGACGGAGGTTTGTGACATTGTACGGGAGACAGGGATCAAGACCATACTCATGGAAAAGAGATGCAAAGAAGCAAAATAGCTGTCTGGGGAGGCCTTACAAATAGCTGTGAAAAGAAGAGAGGCGAAAAGCAAAGGAGAAAAGGAAAGATATAAGCATCTGAATGCAGAGTTCCAAAGAATAGCAAGAAGATATAAGAAAGCCTTCTTCAGCGATCAATGCAAAGAAATAGAGGAAAAGAACAGAACAGGAAAGACTAGAGATCTCTTCAAGAAAATTAGAGATACCAAGGGAACATTTCATGCAAAGATGGGCTCGATAAAGGACAGAAATGGTATGGACCTAACAGAGCAGAAGATATTAAGAAGAGGTGGTAAGAATACAAGGAAGAATTGCACAAAAAGATCTTCATGACCCAGATGATCATGATGATGTGATCACTAATCTAGAGCCAGACATCTTGGAAAGTGAAGTCAAGTGGGCCTTAGAAAGCATCACTACGAACAAAGCTAGTGGAGGTGATGGAGTTCCAGTTGAGCTATTTCAAATCTTGAAAGATGATGCTGTGAAAGTGCTGCACTCAATATGCCAGCAAATTTGGAAAACTCAGCAGTGGCCACAGGACTGGAAAAGATCCGTTTTCATTCCAATTCCAAAGAAAGGCAATGCTAAAGAATGCTCAAACTACCGCATGATTGCACTCATCTCACACCCTAGTAAAGTAATGCTCAAAATTCTCCAAGCCAGGTGTCAGCAATACATGAACTGCGAACTTCCAGATGTTCAAGCTGGTTTTAGAAAAGGCAGAGGAACCAGAGATCAAATTGCCAACATCTGCTGGATCATGGAAAAAGCAAGAGAGTTCCAGAAAAACATCTACTTCTGTTTTGTGGACCACAATAAACTGTGGAAAATTCTGAAAGAGATGGGAATACCAGACCACCTGATCTGCCTCTTGAGAAACCTATATGCAGGTCAGGAACCAACAGTATACTGTCACCCTGTTTATTTAACTTATATGCAGAGTACATCATGAGAAACGCTAGACTGGAAGAAACACAAGCTGGAATCAAGATTGCCGGGAGAAATATCAATAACCTCAGATATGCAGATGACACCACCCTTATGGCAGAAAGTGAAGAAGAACTAAAGAGCCTCTTGATAAAAGTGAAAGAGGAAAGTGAAAAAGTTGGCTTAAAGCTCAACATTCAGAAAACGAAGATCATGGCTTTTGGTCCCATCACTTCATGGGAAATAGATGGGGAAACAGTGGAAACAGTGTCAGACTTTATTTTGGGGGGCTCCAAAATCACTGTGGATGGTGACTGCAGCCATGAAATTAAAAGACACTTAGTCCTTGGAAGAAAAGTTATGACCAACCTAGATAGTATATTCAAAAGCAGAGACATTACTTTGCCAACTAAGGTCTGTCTAGTCAAGGCTATGGTTTTTCCTGTGGTCATGTATGGATGTGAATGTTGGACTGTGAAGAAGGCTGAGCGCTGGAGAGTTGATGCTTTTGAACTGTGGTGTTGGAGAAGACTCTTGAGAGTCCCTTGGACTGCAAGGAGATCCAACCAGTCCATTCTGAAGGAGATCAACCCTGGGATCTCTTTGGAAGGAATGATGCTAAAGCTGAAACTTCAGTACTCTGGCCACCTCATGCGAAGAGTAGACTCATTGGAAAAGACTCTGATGCTGGGAGGGATTGGGGGCAGGAGGAAAATGGGACGACAGAGGATGAGATGGCTGGATGGCATCACGGACTCGATGAACTTGAGTCTGAGTGAACTCCGGGGAGTTGGTGATAGACAGGGAGGCCTAGCGTGCTGCAATTCATGGGGTCGCAAAGAGTTGGACACGACTGAGCGACTGAACTGAATGCTTTTTGTCTGCACTAGACTTTGCCATCCATATTTCAGAAGGATAAACACACAAAGATCATATTTATAAAGCAGAATAAAATAAAGCTAATGAGGGGTGTTCAGGATTTGCATTTTACTTCCCTAAGAGTTCACTTTTTACTTGAGGAATGAGGGATGGATAAGATTCAGGTAAAAGAAGGTTATGTTATTTGGGGGCAGCATATTATAGGCAGAAGAAGCAACTTCAACCCAAAAGGCTCTTTTCTGTTTACTTTCAGATCACATTTGTAAAGCAAAGTCTTTGTCTAAAGAAGAGTCCTGAGACTGGTAACCAGATAACTGAGCATACAAGGAGCTAACCAACCTGAGAGAAATCCAAAAATTTCTCTAGTGCTAGAATATCCATTGCTGTTATCCTTAAGGATCAGTCTTGGCTCTGAATTAGTTACCATGGAGACCATCTAAATCTTATGATTTTCCTTAGAGATGTCCAAGGAAACTCAGATACCTATTCAGAAAATATTCTAATACACGGTTTCACACCAAAATGAAGGACTAGGTCCTTTGCAGAAAACAAAAGCAATGGTGTTGATGCAAGAACGTGAAAGCTTGTTTCATCTGAAAGTGCAAATCTTGCTAAGTAACTATAATCACTATTTGTGTTCTATTTCACTTTTCTGATATCTAAGTAAAACATATTTATTTTAGAAAATACATAAAAACACGAACAAGAAACTTAAAATTATCCATAGTCATTTTTCTCCTTTTATGGTGAGAAGAGTATAAAGTAAGACATGAAAGCTTTTTCTTCCTCCCCTCCAATCTCACCAACTCCTTCCCCGAGATAACCATCTTTACTGATTTGATCCTTATCGACCCCTGCCAATTTTTCTCCTGCTTATTCATTCATTTTTGATTCCAGCAAATATTACTGAGTGGGCACCCTGGACCAAGACTCTAAACACCAGATTTAAATGCCAGTGACACAGCTGTAAAATCTCTGTTCCCAGGGGTTATATCATAGTGAGAGAACTCACAATAAACCAATAAAGAAATACATAAACAGAAAAATACCAGCTAGTAATAAATGTTATATAGAAAATGAGATGGCATTATTATACCTGAGATTAAATACAGTGAAGATAAAATCAGCCAAGTGAAGACTAGGGAGATCAGGGGAGGGGGTAGGGAGGATGCAATTCCTTAAAGAAATACAAAAGGCCGGTGTGGCTCCATAACTTGGAGGGAGGGAGAGAATTAGGAGATGCTGTTGAAGACGTGAGCCAGGGAAACATCATGGAGGATGTGACATCATCCTTCCTTTGGGAAGAAGAATGTCAAAAGAATTCAGCCTTTAAGTGCAAGGGGGAAGACACTGAAGAGCTTTAAGACGGGAGTGATATGCTCTGATCTGTATGTTCTAAATCCTTACTCTGGCTTCACTGTGGAGAATATACTAAGAGCAAAGATTCCCAACATGAGGTCATGAGGTACACAGACACTCCCAAGAAGTCCCGCAGATACAATCAGGGTGTTCATTACCTTAAATGGGAGAAAATTACCGGGCCCGGCCCCATAAAGACATAAAACCTCTCAACATGGTTCTATTTTTGTCTGTGCTCCAATTCCTCTTTTCGAAATATCCTCTCTGGTTTCGAGTGCCATAATGGCAGGATTCCCTGTTTTATAAGCAGGCTCTTCCTTTTGTCTGGTTTTTCCCTTAAGATAGTGTTTAAATCTAAACCCTAGTGGAGGCCCACTAACTTAAAAGGCTTAGATTCAAAGACAAACCTAGTCTTACGTCAAGTAACCAGACTGAGAGTGACTCTGGGGTCAGGGTAAGAAGAATCACCAGAACTTGAACTCAGCATGTCCACAGTCCAACCCAATTCATCTCAGAGTCTGGTTCCCTGTGAACAACTGCAGAAGAGTCGCAGATTTTTTTTTAATACCTTGTAATAAGATAGGAAAATGGGAAGGACACCTGTAGAGGAAGAAGAAATCAAATGGCTCTTAAACTGTTTACTTAGAAGTTATTTCCCAAACATGGACACTAGTTAAATATACAAATTCCTGTGCTCCACCCCAGACATACTGACTCAAATTATCTACAGGGTGGGCCCCAAAATCACCTCTAGTGATAATAATCAGCCAATTTGGAAAACACTATATATTTGTGGAGAATAATCTAGAATACCCAAAGAATATGATACCTATCCAAGCCTAGACTGAGAAAACGCAACCTTACTCCTTTACCCCTTGTACATGGTTTTTGGCTTAAATAATTGTGGGTATTTTCACTGGCATATTATTTAGAAGGGTGACTAGCATATTAATAAGTGAAACAATTTATATTTAATAAAACCACTGAGATTACTGACACTGAAAAAAGAGAATGACTTAATTTATCTTCCATTGTACCCTTCAAGATGTAAAATTATTTCTTTTCATGCTACCAGAACAAGTGGACTCCATTTAGCGTGGCCGAGGACCATACAGTTTATTAAATGACACTTGGAAGCCCTCCTAAAAGTGATTAATATATGTGCATTCAATTCGAGTACAGTCATTTTTCAGACAGTCTATTGTTTCTGTACTCAGAGAAACAACTTTTTGTGTGTGTGAGCTTTGTAGGAGAAAGATCTGTTTTTCAAAAGAATCATAGAACATTAGAGAATTAGATTTGGTGATCTCATCCAGCTTCAAGGCTTTAAACCCTATATATTTACACTGCTAGCTCCAAATTCTACCTCGAGCCCTGACCTCTCCCTGAACCTCACATTATTATATCCAACTGTTTACATGACATCTACACTTTAATAAGCATTAAAAAAACCAAAGAAAGACAATGCCAAAGAATGCTCAAACTACTGCACAATTGCACTCATCTTCAGTTCAGTTCAGTTCAGTTGCTCAGTTGTGTCTGACTCTTTGCGAGCCATGAATTGCAGCACGCCAGGCCTCCCTGTCCATCACCAACTCCTGGATTTCACTCAAACATCCATCGAGTTGGTGATGCCATCCAGCCATCTCATCCTCTGTCATCCCCGTCTCCTTCTGCCCCCAATCCCTCCCAGCATTAGAGTCTTTTCCAGTGAGTCAGTTCTTCACATGAGGTGGCCAAAGTACTGGAGTTTCAGCCTCAGCATCATTCCTCCAAAGAAATCCCAGGGCTGATCTCCTTTAGAATGGACTGGTGGGATCTCCTTGCAGTCCAAGGGACTCTCAAGAGTTTTCTCCAACACCATAGTTCAAAAGCATCAATTCTTCGGCACTCAGCTTTCTTCACTGTCCAGCTCTCACATCCATACATGACCACTGGAAAAACCATAGCCTTGGCTAGAAAGATCTTTGTTGTCAAAGTAATGTCTCTGCCTTTCAATATGCTATCTAGGTTGGTCATAACTTTCCTTACACACTAGCAAAGGAATGCTCAAAATTCTCCAAGTTAGGCTTCAACTGTAATGTGAACCATGAGCTTCCATATGTTCAAGCTGGATTTCAAAAGGCAGAGGAACCAGAGATCAAATGGCCAACATATGCTGGATCATCGAAAAAGCAAGAAAGTTCCAGAAAAACATCTACTTTTACTTTATTGACTATGCCAAAGCCTTTGACTGTGTGGATCACAACAAACTGTGGAAAATTCTTAAAGAGATGGGAATACCAGACACCTTGACCTGCCTCCTGAGAAATCTATGTGCAGGTCAAGAAGCAACAGTTAGAACTGGACATGGAACAATGAAGTGGTTCCAAATAGGGAAAGGAGTATGTCAAGGCTGTATCTTGTCACCCTGTTTATTGAACTTATATGCAGAATGCAAAATGCATCATGCAAAATGCCAGGCTGGATGAAACACAAGCTGGAATCAAGATTGCTGGGAGAAATATCAATAACCACAGATATGCAGATGACGCCACCCTTATGGCAGAAAGTAAAGAGGAACTAAAGAGCTTCTTGATGAAAGTGAAAGAGGAGAGTGAAAAAGTAGGCTTAAACTCAACATTCAAAAACTGAGATCATGGAATCCAGTCCCATCACTTCATGGCAAATAGATGGTGAAACAATGGAAACAGTGACAGACTTTATCTTTCAGTTCAGTTCAGTCGCTCAGTCGTGCCCGACTCTATGCGACCCCATGAATCTCAGCACGCCAGGCCTCCCTGTTCATCACCATCTCTCGGAGTTCACTCAGGCTCACGTCCATCGAGTCCGTGATGCCATCCAGCCATCTCATCCTCTGTCATCCCCTTCTCCTGCTGCCCCTAATTCCTCCCAGCATCAGAGTCTTTTCCAATGAGTCTACTCTTCGCATGTGGTGGCCAAAGTACTGGAGCTTCAGCTTCAGCATCATTCCTTCCAAAGAAATCCCAGGGTTGATCTCCTTCAGAATGGACTGGTTGGATCTCCTTGCAGTCCAAGGGACTCTCAAGAGTCTTCTCCAACACCACAGTTCAGAAGCATCAGTTCTTCGGTGCTCACCCTTCTTCACAGTCCAGCTCTCACTGGAAAAACCATAGCCTTTACTAGACGGACCTTAGTCGGCAAAGTAATGTCTCTGCTTTTGAATATACTATCTAGGTTGGCCATAACTTTTCTTCCAAGGAGTAAGTGTCTTTTAATTTCATGGCTGCAGTCACCATCTGCAGTGATTTTGGAGCCCAAAAACATAAAGTCTGACACTGTTTCCACTGTTTTCCCCATCTATTTCCCATGAAGTGATGGGACCGGATGCCATGATCTTCGTTTTCTGAATGTTGAGCTTTAAGCCAACTTTTTCGCTTTCCTCTTTCACTTTCATCAAGAGGCTTTTTAGTTCCTCTTCACTTTCTTCCATAAGGGTGGTGTCATCTGCATATCTGAGGTTATTGATATTTCTCCCGGCAATCTTGATTCCAGCTTGTGTTTCTTCCAGTCCAGCGTTTCCCGTGACGTACTCTGCATATAAGTTAAATAAACAGGGTGACAGTATACAGCCTTGATGTACTCCTTTTCCTATTTGGAACCAGTCTGACTGCTGCTTCCCTGACCTGCATACAGATTTCTCAAGAAGCAGGTCAGGTGGTCTGGTATTCCCATCTCTTGAAGAATTTTCCACAGTTTATTGTGATCCACACAGTCAAAGGCTTTGGCATAGACAATAAAGCAGAAAGAGATGTTCTTCTGGAACTCTCTTGCTTTTTCCATGATCCAGCGGATGTTGGCAGTTTGATCTCTGGTTCCTTTGCCTTTTCTAAAACCAGCTTGAACATCAGGAAGTTCACGGTTCACGTATTGCTGACACCTGGCTTGGAAAATTTTGAGCATTACTTTACTAGCATGTGAGATGAGTGCAATTGTGCGGTAGTCTGAGCATTCTTTGGCATTGCCTTTCTTTGGAATTGGAATGAAAATGGACCTTTTCCAGTCCTGTGGCCACTGCTGAGTTTTCCAAATTTGCTGGCATATTGAATGCAGCACTTTCACAGCATCATCTTTCAGGATTTGAAACAGCTCAACTGGAATTCCATCACCTCCACTAGCTTTGTTCGTAGTGATGCTTTCTAAGGCCCACTTGACCTCACATTCCAAGACTTATCTTTGGGGGCTCCAAAATCACTGCAGATGGTAACTGCAGCCATGAAATTAAAAGACGCTTGCTCCTTAGAAAAAAAAGCTATGACCAACCTAGAGAGCTTATTAAAAACCAGAGACATTACTTTACCAACAAATGTCCATCTAGTCAAAGCTATAATTTTCCCAATAGTCATGGTTGGATGTGAGAGTTGGACCATAAAGAAAGCTGAATGCCAAAGAAGTGATACTTTTGAACTTTGGTGTTGGAGAAGATTCTTGGCAGTTCCTTGGACTGCAAGGAGATCCAACCAGTCAATCTTAAAGGAAATCAGTCCTGAATATTCATTGGAAGGACTGATGCCAGCTGAAACTCCCATATTTAGGCCACCTGAGGCCAAGAACTGACTCATTTGAAAAGACCCTGATGCTGGGAAAGATTGAAGGCAGAGGGAGGAGAAGGGGACGACAGAGGATGAGATGGTTGGATTGCGTCACCAACACAAAGGACATGAGTTTGAATCGGCTCTGGGAATTGGTGATGGACAGGGAAGCCTGACATGCTGCAGTCCATTGTATCACAAAGAGTTGGACATGACTGAGTGACTGAACTGAACTTGGCCTCTATATGCTAGTAACGGCCTCCAGTAGTGACAACCAAAATTGTCTCCAAACACTGCCAGTGTAACTGAGTAGGACCTAATGAGGGCTTCCCAGAATAGACCCCCACCCATGTCCTCTTATTGCTTTTTGTCTGTAGAAAAACTTCAAAGAATAAATTTAATCAGAAAAGTGAGAAAATGCAGAAAAGAAAACAGGCAAGCAAGACAAAATAATAATACTTTAGCCATTAAACAAAGTCAAAGCTCTTTAGTTCTTCCTCAAGGACTATAGATAATATTCTGAGCTGTCCTCTGAATTGCAGATACTGAAACTCCTACTAGGTGAAAGAAGTTAATGGTATGCCACCCAGAAGCATGTAGATCCCAGACCTGTTGGAACCAGAAGTTTAATGACCCTGACTCCCAATAACCTCACCACCAATCAGTCAGAGGGAAGTCCACAAGCTGATCATGCCTTGCTATTTGAAGACTGTAAAACTCCTCACTATCATTTCCAGGGGCAGGACACAGTTTTCAGGGGATTAGCCCACTGTGACCCCCTTTGCCTGGCAAAGCAATAAAGCTGTTCTTTTCTACTTCACCTCAAAATTCAGTCTTTCAGATTTAATCTGGCACCTTCCAGTGTATAGAGGTCAAATTTCAGCAACACTGAGTGTCACCTGGGAATAAATCACCCCTGGTTAAGAACCCCTGATTGGTCTTTTGCCACATATTGTTTTTATTTAATTCTTGTAATTCAGGTAAGAGGTAGGTAAAGTTGAAATTGAAACCAAAGCTATCTGATTCTGAGTGCCAAGCTCTCATCAAAATAAGACTAAGAGATAAATGTAAATTCCTGCACTTTGAGCCAAACAACAAAAGTATAAACCCAAGCTGAGAGAATTAGGAATTAGCACTGGTGGAAGAAAACGTATTTAGATGAGCAAGGTCTAAATAATCCTTGCCGACATTTGTCAAGGCCTTACACCTTTTTCAGATGTGCTAGGTACACAAATGCATTTAATCCTCACAAGTAGCTCCACAAGATAGATATTATAATCCCTGTTTTGGAGTACAATAACACTGAAGTTTAAGGACATAACATAACATAGTGGCAGAGGTAAAGTGACAGTGCCATGTTTTTGAATTCAAGAAGTCTAACTCTAGAGTCAATGCTCTGAGCTACTAAGTAATATTTCTCACACACACACATAAAGGAACCATCACAATAATGTGTCTGGGAGAAGAATACTAGAGTATGTATGTTACCCAACAAAACTAGGTCAGCTCACCTGTGCACAGTAAAGCCAATCTACTGACCTCGGGTTGTGATGGAAAAAAAGTGGTGATAATGCTCAAAAATCCTTAACTCCTGCATAGGTTTGGGTAAAGAGTTTTATAGATAAAATCTAGGGTTGGCGGGGGAGGGGGTGGGGGGAGCGGTCTGCAGGGTATGTGACATTCCTCTGATTGGTTGATAGGGAAGTTACAGGATGGTGTTCCAGGAATATCAATCATTAGTCTTCTGGTTCCAGCCAGTCTGAAGGCCTTGAGTTTATGCACAATCTGGAAGTTACCACCCTCTGGCTGGGGTGAGGGTGTGTGTGGCGGTGGGGGGTCACCTAGTTCCTGTAGAATAACTCAGAAATGTATCTGATTGTTATGTATATCTCTTGAGGAACCAGGAAGCTGCTCCATTGCTGCACTATTATTTCCTTTCCTTTGTTTCTGAATTCCCTCACTCTGATTAGTAATTATTTGCATCTGCCCTTTGGAATTCAGGGAAGGTCTGCTGCTGCTGCTGCTGCTGCTAAGTCACGTCAGTCGTGTCCAACTCTGTGTGACCCCATAGACGGCAGCCCATCAGGCTCCACCGTCCCTGGGATTCTCCAGGCAGGAACACTGGAGTGGGTTGCCATTTCCTTCTCCAGTGCAGGAAAGTGAAAAGTGAAAGTGAAGTTGCTCAGTCGTGTCCGACTCTTCGCGACCCCATGGACTGCAGCCTACCAGACTCCTCCATCCATGGGATTTCCCAGGCAAGAGTACTGGAGTGGGTTGCCATTGCCTTCTCCGCAGGGAAGGTCTAGGAGGCTGAAAACTTTTTCCTCTAAACAAGATATGGGGGACACGGCAGTGCTTTTGTGCCCTTGTGTCCCACAAGGTCCTTCTCAGATTCAACCCCTTTCTTTGATACTCCTCAATCTTGAGGGGAACAGGTGCTGGACCAGAAAGGGAATAACATTTTGGATAGAGAGGTTAATCATTAACTTGAGAAAGGAACTCAGTTTTAGGGGACCTGGGTTCGATCTCTGAGTTGGGAAGATCCCCTGGAGGAGGGCATGACAACCCACTCCGGTATTCATGCCTGGAGAATTCCATGGATAGAGGAGCCTGGCGGGCTACAGTCCATAGGGTTGCAAAGAGTTGGACATGACTGAGTGACTTAGCATGCACAGTTTCATATTTCATATTTTCATCTTCTGATGGTTAAGATGCACATAATATACAATTGTCAGCTGGAATTGCACAGGTCCTTAAGTACTTGAGCTGATTGGAGTCCACATCTCAAGGGAATGTCAAAGGAAAGCTCTGTAGACTTCACAGTCCCCAGGCTCCAGTGTGTACAAGTTGTTTGTATTTTTGCATTGTATCAACTCAGATGGTGAACTGAGTTCCTTTCTTAAGTTGGCAAATCATACAGTCTGACCCAAAGCTTTCCAGGATACAGTAAACTTCACTGAGATCTGTTATACAGTAAGCATGGCAGCAGATTCTATAATCACATATTAGGTATTTCTGTACTGAAATCCCCTTCAGACAGGAAAACAGGATTTCCTGGGGTAAGCATCTTTCCTCTCTTCATCCTGTCCTTTCTAAACTACAAATAATCCTTTATTATGGAGAGCAACCTGCTCTTCCCAAAGTGCAAAGGGCTTTTTGTTTCTCAAAAAGAAAGTTTAAAATCTTTATTACACTTGAAATTTCTTCTTTGTTCTTCTCCACTGGCTAGACCAGTATTTCTCAACCATGGCTAATTTTGTCCCTAGGGGACATTTGTAGACAATTCTGTTTGCCACAACTGCGGGAGGGAGGTGTTATATTACTGACATCTAGTTCATAAAGGCCAGTGATGGTGCTATACTACTGGCAACGCACAGGACAGTCTCCCACAGCAAAGAATTATCTGATCTAAAATGTTAGTAGTTCCAAAATTGAGGAACTCTGGGCCATTGAAGAACAGAAAGATTTTCCAGAAGAAATGCAAAGATGGTAATGAAAGAACTGAAGACTGTACCAAATGAGGAATGGCTGGCGGAACCGTAATGGTTTAACATGGAAAAAGGGACAACATGGGGGAATTTAAAGATAAAATTTATTTTTGAGTAGGCTCCAGTAGCTTCCCTGGTGGCTCAGCTGGTAAAAACTCTGCCTGCAATGCGGGAGACCTGGGTTCTCTCTGGGTTGGGAAGATTCCCCTGGAGAAGGGAACAGCTGCTCACTGCAGTATTCTGGTCGAGAGAATTCCATGGGGTCTCAAAGAGTCGGACACGACTGAGCGACTTTCACTTAACAGGCTCCAGTAAGGAGTTATTCTGGGGAATGCTGTATGGCTTGAAATTATGAATATATCACAATAAAAAAAAAAAAACCCTACATAACTGAATCTCCTATGTCCGTTTGGTACCTTTTCTTGGACTGTTTCATTTCTTCCCAAATTACAGAAATATGAAGAAAACTTTCTTTATACACTTCTTACTGTAAGGAAATACTGTGCTGATATTGCCAACATTAAATATTTTATTATTATTTTGCTTGTGGGGGAATAGAGAATTCAAGGCCCTTAAAATTTTTGATTAGTACTTTCCTGGACAGAAGAAATTTATTCCTAAGTGGTGAGCTATTCCAGAGAACCTTAGAAAAATTCTTTTAAAAATGACAACTGGGAATTCCCTGGAAGTCCAGTGGTTATAACACAGATCTTTCAATACCAAGGACCTGGGTTCAATCCCTGTAGGAGGAACTAAGATCCCACAAACCGCCTTGGCATGACCAAAAAATAATAATAATATTAACCTTTTGGACATATAATCTTTCCAGAGTAGGTGTAAGTTGGGTGACTGATCATGCTCCCCTTGTTTTTCGATGTATATTCTTAGTTCTACTTGAAGGGAAGGTGAAGATGCCCTTTGCCATTCTATCAGTTTTGCTGTTTAACACTTGCATTAAAAATGAGAATTTAATCCAGTGCAATTGATTTCTTAGGAAATGATTTGAGCATAATGCAGATTTGGAATTTGTAGGCAATTTTGTCTGTGAAAACACTGGGTGAATTAGAAAACTGCACGCAGCTGAACTTACTCTGAAATTACCAGTTTACACCTCAGCTGTGCTTCTCAGGGACTATTTACGGACAATGATTGAGTGCAGCAGAGAGTAGAGATCTAAAGCAGACCAGTTTCTAGGAGATGGGGACTCATCTGACATGTCACCTTGGCTCAAAATTCCACACTAAAAATAAAATTTTAAAAAAATTCCACACTAGCTTTGCTGAAAGTTTCTTAAAGTTGCACCAAGGTCTAAGACTTTTCCTACCTAACCTCCCTTCTCTTCTCCACAGGGCTTAGACCTTGCACTGCAGTCTGGCATTTCTAGCCTCCTCTGGCTCTCTTCCACTTTTCCCTCAAGTATTTTCCCCAATAAATCCTTTGTTCATCTTATTCTGCCTTTACATTTGTTTGTCAGAGTACCAAACCTAACACAAGAATCAAAGGGGACATAGGGCGAAAAAAATGGCCACATAATGATGGCAATTGTTGAAGGCAGATAATGGGTCTGGTCATCCACTATACTCTCGAATAGATAGGAAGTCCATTATACTCCAGTTTTGAATCTGTGTTAAAACTTCCACAGTGAAAAATTCAAAATTGAAGGAAGGAAGCAGGGGATGGAGGAAAAGAGGAAGGAAAAAAAAGAGTGAGTGACAAACCCAAATGAGATGGTCACTCAGGCTTAAAAGACCTTGCTTTGTGACCACTGATTCATGACATGAGAACAGGCATTTTATTCTTATCATTTTTATTATTTTTTAGGCTGAATGGCATGTGGGATTTTAGCTCCCTGATCAGGATTGAACCCTCAGCCCCTGCAGTGGAAGGAAAGAGTCTTAACCACCGGCCTGCCAGGGAATTTCCCCAAATGAGTATTTTAAAAGCAAACGAACTGTGGGGACTTCCTGGTGGTCCACTGGTTAAGACTGCTGGCTTCCATTGCAGGGGTCATGGGTTCAATTCCTAAATGGCAAACTAATATCCCTCAGGCTGAGAGCCATGGCTTAAAAAAATGAACTGTGAAGTCTTGTATATGTGGCCTTGAACAATACCGTTTAGCAGGCGTCCCTCATTTCTCCCTTCCCCAGGTCCTTGGAAGTCACTAATCTACTTTCTTCTCTGTAGAGCTCTCTAGTCCAGACACTTCATGGAAATGGAATCGTAAAATGCATGCCTTTTACGTCTGGCTTCTTTCAAACGTAATGTTTTCAAGGTCCATGCATATTGTCTCCTGTCTTATTCCTTTTAATGGCTGAATGCTATTCATTGTATGGATATACAACTTTAATACATCTATTTATTAGTTCATAAACATTTGAGTTGTTGTAATTTTGGGGCCATTATGAATATTGCTGCTGTGGACATTTGCATCCAAGTTTCTGTGTGAAGATGTTTTTAGTTCTTTTCAGTGTATACCTAGGAGTGGAATTGCACAGAGATATGACAGCTTGCACCTTTCTTGGAAATATATGTCATAATACTTAAAATTAAATAAGTTGATTCTTATTATTCATGGTAATGATGATCTATACTGTCTCCAAAATAATTAGCTGTTGAGGCTCAGAGCAGGCCACCCCAAGATATGTATGCCTCAATGGGATATTGACTATTTTGATTAAAGTTACTTGAGATACAGCTTCCAAAGTGATCAATGCATAGAGGAAAACAATAGAATGGGAAAGATTAGAGATCTCTTGAAGAAAATTAGAGATACCCAGGGAATATTTCATGCAAAAATGGACACAATGAAGGACAGAAATAGTATGGACTTAACAGAAGCAGAAGAGATTCAGAAGAGATGACAAGAATAGAGGAACTATACAAAAGATCTTCATAACCCAGATAACCACAATGGTGTGATCATTCACCTAGAGGCAGACATCCTGGAATGCGAAGTCAATGGACCTCAGGAAGCATCACTACTAACAAAGCTAGTGGCGATGATTGGATTTCAGCTGAGCTACTTCAAGTCCTAAAGAATGATGCTGTAAAAGTGCTGCACTCAATATGCCAGCAAATTTGGAAAACTCATTGGCCACAGGACTGGAAAAGGTATTCCAATCCCAAAGAAGGGCAGTGCAAAAGAAGGCTCAAACTACTGCACAATTGCACTTATCTCACACACCAGCAAAGTAGTACTCAAAATTCTCCAAGCCAGGCTTCAACAGTACATGAACCATGAACTCCAGATGTTCAAGGTGGATTTAGAAAAGACAGAGGAACCAGAGATCAAATTGCCAACATCCATTTGATGATAGAAAAAGCAAGAAAATTCCAGAACATCTACTTCTGCTTTATTGACTAGCGTTCAGTAAAGTTAAAGCCTTTGACTGTGTCAGTTCAGTTCAGTCATTCAGTCATGTCCAACTCTTTGCAACCCCATGAATTGCAGCATGCCAGGCCTCCCCTGTCCATCACCAACTGCCAGAGTTCATTCAAACTCATGTCCATCGAGTTGATGCCATCCAGCCATCTCATCCTCTGTTGTCCCCTTTTCCTCCTGCCCCCAATCCCTTCCAGCATCAGAGTCTTTTCCAATGAATTAACTCTTTGCATGAGGTGGCCAAAGTACTAGAGTTTCAGCTTTAGCATTATTCCTTCCAAAGAACACCCAGGACCGATCTCCTTTAGAATTGACTGTTTGGATCTCCTTGCAGTCCATGGGTCTCTCAAGAGTCTTCTCCAACACCACAGTTCAAAAGTATCAATTCTTTGGTGCTCAGTGGATCACAACAAACTGTGAAAATTCTTAAAGACATGGGAATACCAGACCACTTGACTGCCTCCTTTGAAATCTGTATGCAGGTCAGGAAGCAATAGTTAGAATCGACATAGAACCAGGACTGGTTCCAAATAGGAAAAGGAGTATGTCAAGGCTGTATAGTGTCACCCTGTTTATTTAACTTATATGAAGAGTACATCATGCAAAATGCCAGGCTGAATGAACCACAAGATTGCTGGGAGAAATATCAATAACCTCAGATATGCAGATGACACCATCCTTATGGCAGAAAGTGAAGAACAAAAGAGCCTCTTGATGAAAGTGAAAGAGGAGAGTGAAAAAGTTGGCTTAAAGCTCAACATTCAGAAAACGAAGATCATGGCATCCGGTCCCATCACTTCATGGGAAATAGATGGGGAAACAATGGAAAGAATGACAGACTTTATTTTCTTGGGCTCCAAATCACTGCAGATGGTGACTGCAGCCATGAAATTAAAAGATGCTTGCTCCTTGGAAGAAAAGCTCTGACCCACCTAGACAGCTTATTAAAAACCAGAGACGTTACTTTGCTGACAAAGATCCATCTAGTCAAAGCTACAGTTTTTCCAGTAGTCATGTTTGGATGTGAGAGTTGGACCATAAAGAAAGCTGAGCATTGAAGAATTGTTGCTTTTGAAATTTAGTTTTGGAGAAGACTGTTGAGAGTCCCTTGGACTGCAAGGAGATCCAGCCAGTCAATCCTAAAGGAAATCAGTCCTGTATATTCATTGGAAGGACTGATGCTGAAGCTAAAGCTCCAATACTTTGGCCACCTGATGCGAAGAACTGACTCATTTGAAAAGACCCAAATGCTGGGAAAGACTTAAGGCAGGAGGAGAAGGGGACGACAGAGGATGAGATGGTTGGATGGCATCACTGATTCAATGGACATGAGTTTGAGCAAGCTCTGGGAGCTGGAGATGGATAGGGAAGCCTGGCGTGCTGCAGTCCATGGGGTCGCAAAGAGTCGGACATGACTAAGCAACTGAATTGAACTGAAGCCAGCCCATTTCTGGAGTCATCTCCCCATCCTCTCTGTCTTGCTCCTTGAAGTCAAGTGGGCCTTAGGAAGTATCAGTACGAACCAAACTAGTGGAGGTGATGGAATTCCAGTTGAAATTCCAATTTCAAATCCTGGAAGATGATGCTGTAAAAGTGTTGCACTCAATAGGCCAGCAAATTTGGAAAACTCGGCAGTGGCCACAGGACTGGAAAAGGTCAGTTTTCCTTCTAATCCGAAAGAAAGGCAATGCCAAAGAATGCTCAAACTACTGCACAATTGCATTCATCTCACATGCTAGTAGAGTAATGCTCAAAATTGTCCAAGCCAGACTTCAACAGTACGTGAACTTTGAACTCCCAGATGATCAAGCTGGATTTAGAAAAGGCAGAGGAACCAGAGATCAAATTGCCAATATACACTGGATCATCAAAAAAGCAAGAGAGTTCCAGAAAAACATCTGCTGCTGCTGCTGCTAAGTCGCTTCAGTCCTGTCCGACTCTGTGCGACCCCAGAGATGGCAGCCCACCAAGCTCCTCTGTCTCTGGGATTCTCCAGGCTAGAACACTGGAGTGGGTTGCCATTTCCTTCTCCAATGCATGAAACTGAAAAGTGAAAGTGAAGTCACTCAGTCGTTCCCTACTCTTAGCGACCCCATGGACTGCAGCCCACCAGGCTCCTCCGTCCATGGGATGTTCCAGGCAAGAGTACTGGAGTGGGGTGCCATTGACTTCTGCTTTATTGACTATGCCAAAGCCTTTGACTGTGTGGAACACAACAAACTGTGGAAAATTCTGAAAGAGATGGGAATACCAGACCACCTGACTTGCCTCTTGAGAATCTGTATGCACTTCAGGAAGCAACAGTTACAACTGCACATGGAAAAGAAATAAAGATACTTTAAAAGTATCATAAATAAATAAGATACTTAAAAAGTGTATATACCATATAATTAAGCATTTATCCCCTATTTCCAGTAGGAATTGTGTTGTCAGGGCAACTAAATCATCTCAGGGCAACCAAATAATCTCAGCTAATGAGAAAAGTCTCATCTTTACAAAAGAATGACCACTAATACAAATGTAGAAGAAATGACAGAGCTAGACAATAACAATTTTAGAACCCTTAAAGAAAAGACTACTTGAAACTAGGTCATCCATGAATATTGAAACCATTAGGTCAAGTAATGATAGAAAACAGGATGACAACATATCTGCTGCCAGATTACCACCCACCAACTATTTGCTGGAAAAAGGAAAAGGTAAACCGTAGCATTGCAATAATGGAACCTGAGTGTCACCACTTGAACTCAGTGGTTAATCTTAGCATTCTTTTTAGTCAACAATCAGACATGATGTGTTTCCTAATGTGTTGGAATGTGAAGCACATAAAATTACTTATGAAGTGTTCTAGCTTAAAATATTTAACCTGAATGTAAATAAGCTGTTGACCTGAATCTAAACCAGCTTTAGACCTACATTCTGGTTTGCAGCATTCACAAAAAGTAGAGAAAAATGTTAAAACAGTATATGAAGAAAAAATTGGGCAAATCTAGAAACAGGATATTCTACATTTATTGTTAATATTTTAATGACATGAAAAAGTGATGGGAGGGCTTTATTAAGATAAAAGAGACTAAAGAGACACACACACACAAAAACTCAAATGCAAAGCAATGAGTGGTTTTTTAAAATTAAATCTTACTTTGAATAAGCCAGCAGTAAATGGCATGCTGAAGACAACTGGAAATTTTTTGATATCAATAGAATATTCTATGATATTAAGGGAATTCCAGTTAATTTTATTAGGATAATGATTGTATTATGGTTATGTAGGAAAATTATTTGTAGTGAAGCATTATGATGTCTCTTTTTATTTTATGATCAAACAATCACTTTCCTCCTTAGAAAGAAAAAAATCAACAGTACTGATTTATTTCCTACAGGATAAAATTCAGACCCCTTCCTGTGGCACAGAAAAATGCTCAAGCTCTGATCTCAGTTTACATCTCTAGTCACTTGCTCTCACATAGCTTATGTTCTGAAGTCACTAAATCTCTCAATTTTTTTTTGTCTATACCACAAGTCATTTTTTTCTATGCAAGTTGCCCTTCTTTACCTTCTCCATGAAACTGAGACCCATGTATATGTGTACATTCGCACATAAATACATGGTCACCAAAACCAATATTAAATATTTTAATGGTGTCACATATTGGCCATTATAAATTTATAAAACACATAAAGCCAGAGGATTCACATATATCAAGAGATTGGAAATCAAACTGTGAGTGGTTGTTAAAGAGGACTTAACTGTAAGGTTTCTGTATCTTTTGAAAACAAATAATATACTAGAAGAAAAATGACCAAATAGTAAAACTTAGATCAATTCAGGGTGCTTAGGATGCATACTTGCATGTATCAAATTTTCTCTTTTTAAAAAAAATTGCGTATCTGCAGACTACATTAGTTTGAACCACAATCCAATTTATCAGTTGATAAATTCAGGCAATTTTCTTGATTTCTTTTTAGCCTCAGTTTCCTCATCTTTACCATGGGGATAATAATAGTAGCAACTCCAGTAGGCTTATTGTGAGGATTAAAGTTAATATGTATGAAGCACCAAAGCATTTAGCCAGTGCCTGACATAGAATAAGCACCTAATAAACATGAGCTATTATGTGTTGAGACATGCTTTGTGACCTAGTTCACTGTCAGTGTTGATTAATTGTGAGCTTGAATAGGATGCTTGTTTTATTTGTTCTAGGTGCAGGTGTATACACACACACTTGATCAAGTTATTCAATTGTGTTCACATCTTCCATATTTTTTCAATTTTTCATTTGCTTAATCTTTCAATAGAAAGATGTGCTGTGATCAATGATTGTGGATTTGTCCATTTATATTTATATTAATAAATCTTAATTATTTCTAATTCTCTCTAATTTTTATTACATATATTTGAGGCTATGTTAGTAGGTACAAAAACATTGTAACTGTTAAATTTTCCTTACTATTTGTTTCTTTGGTTATTAGGTGTCTGCTTTCTGTTATAGTTTATAGCACGTATTGCCTTTTTGGTTTCTTTGAAGGGCTTATTTTAACATGGTTCTTCAGTTGTTTTTTTTTTTCAGTCAGTTCAGTCATTCAGTCTTGTCCAAATCTTTGCAATGCCATGGACTGTAGCATGCCCAGCTTCCCTGTTCCAGCTCCCTCAGCTTACTCAAACTCATGTCCTTTGAGTTGGTGATGCCATCCAAACATCTAATCCTCTGTCACCCTCTTCTCCTCCTGCCTTCAGTCTTTCCCAGCATCAGGGTCTTTTCCACTGAGTTGGTTCTCGCATCAAGTGGCCAAAGAAAGAAAGTGAAGTCGCTCAGTCATGTCCGACTCTTTGCGATCTCAAGACTATAGCCTGCCAGGCTCCTCCATCCATGGGATTTTCCAGGCAAGAATACTGGAGTGGAATGCCATTGCCTTCTCCAGGGCACCTTTCTGACCCAGGAATTGAACCCAGGTCTCTCACACTGCAGGCAGACTCTTTACCATCTGAGCCACCAGGGAAACCCCAGGTGGCCAAAGTATTGGAGCTTCAGCCTCAGTACAGGACTGATTTCCTTTAGGATTGACTGGTTGGGTCTCCTTGCAGTCCAAGGGACTCTCAAGAGTCTTCTCCAACACCGCAGTTCTAAAGCATCAATTCTTCAGTGCTCAGCTTTCTTCACAGTCCAACTCTCACATCCATACGTGACTACTGGAAAAACCATATCTTTGACTAGACAGACCTTTGTTGGCAAAGTAATGTCTCTGCTATTTAATATGCTCTCTAGGTTGGTCATAACTTTTCTTCCAAGGAGTAAGCATCTTTTAATTTCATGGCTGCAGTCACCATCTGCAGTGATTTTGGAGCCTAAGAAAATAAAGTCTGTCACTGTTTCCACTGTTTCCCCATCTATTAGCCATGAAATGATGGGACTAGATGCCATGATCTTAGTTTTCTGAATGTAGAAATTTAAGCCAACTTTTTCACTCTCCTCTTTCACTTTCAACAAGAGGCTCTTTTAGTCCTGGCATGTGAGATGAGTGCAATTGTGCGGCAGTTTGAACATTCTTTGCATTGCCTTTCTTTGGGACTGGAATGAAAACTGACTTTAACCATTCCTGTGGCCAATGCTGAGTTTTCCAAATTCTACCATTTCCAAATGGTGGTCACACCACTATGGTTATCTGGGTCATGAGATCTTTTTGTATAGTTCTTCTGTATATTCCTGCCAGCTCTTCTTAATATCTTCTGCTTCTGTTAGGTCCATAACATTTCTGTCCTTTATTGTGCCCTTTTTTGCATGAAATGTTCCCTTGGTATCTCTAATTTTCTTGAGGAGATCTCTAGTCTTTTGCATTCTTTTGCTTTCCTCTATTTCTTTGCATTGATCACTGAGAAAGGTTTTCTTGTCTCTCCTTGCTGTTCTTTGGAGCTCTGCATTCAGGTGGGTGTATCTTTCCTTTCCTTCTTTGCCTTTCACTTATGTTCTTTTCTCAGCTATTTGTAAGGCCTCTTCAGACAACCATTTTGCCTTTTTGCATTTCTTTTTCTTGGGAATGGTCAGTTTTCTTTTAGTAAGTTTTAATATAATATATATTTTTTCATTCTTTTCAGTTTAAGTCTTTAGTTTTAATGTTTTATAGTTTTATTTTTAAGTGGCTGAGTTTTCCTTTCTATTATTTCCAGTGTGATTATCTCTGTCTTTTTATAGGTAAAATCAATTACAGTTATTATACATCTCATATTTTTGCACAAATTTCTCTACTTTTTGTGTTTATGTGTGTGATTTCTATTCTGATTTTCTCTGTTCTCTTTTCTCCTTTTATTTTAAAAATCTCCTCATGAATTGATCAAGCTTTTACTGTTCTCTTTTATTTCCCTTGACTGATTTGAAATTTTAAAATTCCATTTCTATTCCTTTAATAGTTTCCTTACGTTTTTAACATGGGTTACTCTAATTAACAGAAACACAAGGGAGTCATTATCTCTGCTCTCCTATTGAACATAAAGTTTTTAGATTGCCTTAACTCTAATTCTTCTCTACTAATTTTCATTGTTTTCCAGGATTTTAGTTCTCCGTTAAATAGTAACTATTGTTACATTGGTTTTTACTCCCATTATTCATTATCATTATTATACACTTACGTAGCAGTTATTCACTTAAACTTCCCAGCTCCTTTGCTCACGGTTCTTCCTTATATCTTGATCCTTTCAGTAGGACATCTAGAAATTCTTCACCTATACTTTGTTAGTAGTCTGTTTTTATTTTAAAATGTCTTTAGTTGAGTCTGTTTATTTTTTTATTTTTTTGGCTGCACCAGCTCTTAGTTGCAGCATGTGGGATCTAGTTCCCTGGCCAGGGATCAAAGCCAGACCTCATGTATTGGGAGCATGAAGTCTTAACCGTTGGACCACCAGGGAGGTCCTGAGTCTTATTCTGCTTTGCCAGCTCTCTCCTCAGCTATGTCAACCTGCTCAATATTGATAATTTAATTCCTTGAGGGTTTTAAAATTTAATCACTGAAAACCTGAACAAGTGGCAGTTCAGGTACAGCAGTGGCCACAGGACTGGAAAAGGTCAGTTTTCATTCCAATCCCAAAGAAAGGCAATGCCAAAGAATGCTCAGACTACCGCACAATTGCACTCATCTCACATGCTGGTAAAGTAATGCTCAAAATTCTCCAAGCCAGGCTTCAGCAATACGTGAACCGTGAACTTCCTGATGTTCAAGCTGGTTTTAGAAAAGGCAGAGGAACCAGAGATCAAATTGCCAACATCTGCTGGATCATGGAAAAAGCAAGAGAGTTCCAGAAGAACATCTCTTTCTGCTTTATTGTCTATGCCAAAGCCTTTGACTGTGTGGATCACAATAAACTGTGGAAAATTCTTCAAGAGATGGGAATACCAGACCACCTGACCTGCTTCTTGAGAAATCTGTATGCAGGTCAGGAAGCAACAGTTAGAACTGGACATGGAACAACAGACTGGTTCCAAATAGGAAAAGGAGCACATCAAGGCTGTATACTGTCACCCTGCTTATTTAACTTATATGCAGAGTACACCATGAGAAATGCTGGACTGGAAGAAACACAAGCTGGAATCAAGATTGCTGGGAGAAATATCAATAACCTCAGATATGCAGATGATTCCACCCTTATGGCAGAAAGTGAAGAGGAACTAAAAAGCCTCTTGATAAAAGTGAAAGTGGAGAGTGAAAAAGTTGGCCTAAAGCTCAACATTCAGAAAATGAAGATCATGGCATCCGGTCCCATCACTTCATGGGAAATAGATAGGGAAACAGTGGAAACAGTGTCAGACTTTATTTTTGGAGGCTCCAAAATCACTGCAGATGGTGACTGCAGCCATGAAATTAGAAGACGCTTACTCCTTGGAAGAAAATTTATGCCCAACCTAGATAGTATATTCAAAAGCAGAGACATTACTTTGCCAACTAAGGTCTGTCTAGTCAAGGCTATGGTTTTTCCTGTGGTCATGTATGGATGTGAGAGTTGGACTGTGAAGAAGGCTGAGTGCCGAAGAATTGATGCTTTAGAACTGTGGTGTTGGAGAAGACTCTTGAGAGTCCCTTGGACTGCAAGGAGATCCAACCAGTCCATTCTGAAGGAGATGAACCCTGGTATTTCTTTGGAAGGAATGATGCTGAGGCTGAAACTCCAGTACTTTGGCCACCACATGCGAAGAGTAGACTCATTGGAAAAGACTCTGATGCTGGGAAGGATTGGGGGCAGGAGAAGGGGACGACAGAGGATGAGATGGCTGAATGGCATCACCAACTCGATGGACATAAGTCTGAGTGAACTCCGGGAGTTGGTGATGGACAGGGAGGCCTGGCGTGCTGCGATTCATGGGGTCGCAAAGAGTCGAACACGACTGAGTGACTGAACTGAACTGAACTGAAAGAAAATAATGCTAACAGAGTAAAAACAAAGACTAGGTAAACCCCTCCATCTAAGTGTTTGGAACAAAACCGAAAGAAGGACCCTCTGCAGCCACAGAAATAACATAGCATCCTTGACTAATATGAGTGACTAGTGCTTCTTTGCCAGTGATAATTCCAGTCATGCCTTAATACTCCTGCTTTTCAGATTAAAATTATCAAGATACTCAATCGCCAAATTTCCTCCACTTCTTGATGACATCTGATTCAGAACCAACCTCTGCTTTCTTAAACCCTACATATTTCACCTAATTCAAGCATTTATTCTATAGTAAATCCCTCTCACGACTGCTCTGGTGTATCTTCTCCTTTGCCCCAACAAGCTAGATAAAGTGAGTGTTTTTGACTACAGTTGTGTTCCTGGTTAATGTGTTTTCCCGTACTGTTTTTAAGCTCTAAATGTTCTCGTTAATTATTTTGTGATTTTGACTGTTCTGTCTTCAATTTTGATCATATCTTTTCTGTCTTATGCTTTCTAATTCCTTCTCTTATGGGGCTAGTTATTTTAAACATGCTTAATTTTATCCAATTCAACTCTATCCAACACTTGTCTTTTTAAATATTTGTTTATGTATTTGGCAATACCAGGTCTTTGTTGTGGTGAGTGGGGTCTTTGATCTTCATTATGGCACAGGAGATCCTTAGTTGCAGCACGTAGGATCTAGTTCCCTAACCAGGGACTGAACCTGGGGTGAGTGCATTGGATGTTTGGAATCTTAGATGCTGGACCACGAGGGAAGTCTACTGTCTAATACTAGTCTTAACTGAAGTTGTAGGGACAGTAGTATCATCCTGTTGTTTATTATATGCTAATTTTTGTTCAAAATGGATTATTTCTCTATGTGTTTTGTAATTTTCACTGTAATCCCATCTTCATTTTGAAACTGCTTCCAGAGTGAGTTTGAGTTTGTTTCTACCAGGTTGCACTAGGAATATTACCATCTCTATGCCAACTATTGTTTGGCATAAAATCCAAAACAGTTTATTTTTTTGGTAGGATTTTACACAGAATACAAATACCTTTTTAAAGTGTGTTTGATAAGATTTGACAAATGTATACGTTTGCATAACTATCACTACAGTCAAGATATAGAACCTCTCTATCACCCAACAAATTTCCATGCCAGCCTAACTTTTAAGATATTTGGGGGATTTCAGGACCATGTAGTAGTATGAGGTATATATGTGAAGTCCTTAACTCCATGAGGCTTGGGTCTAGATTACAAATTTTCCAAAGAGATTTTCTTTTAAACTCTGAACTCAGTTTAAGGCAAACAGTCTTCCTTGTTATCATCCTGTTTGCTGGTAGGAAGACTCCTCCCCAACCCCACCCTACTGCCATCCCTGCAATCCAGCCTTTCAGTGTGGTGTAGCTCTTTGACAGGCTGCCATTTTATAGGTATCTTAGTTACATCTTCCTGCTTTATAAGGCCCAAGGCCTCAAAGTCCTATCCCTGATGGACATTAAACTCAAATATCATTGTTAGAAAGACTCATAGTGCTACTGGTCCTGTTTCAGCTACTAGGTCACTACTCTGGCTTATAGTACTCTGCCCTTCCCCTTTTTTGATTTATACGTTTTAGTGAAGTATAACATACATATAGAAAAAGATACAGATTATAAATACATAGCTCAATATCACAAGTGAATATACCTCACAAGTGAATATACCTAGGTAACAAGTACCCAGATAAAGAAAAAGAAGGTTACTAGGAATTTCCTAATATTCTTTCCAACCAATATCTCCTCCCAAGAAGAATCATTATTCTGACTTCTAACATCATAGATTACTTTTGCCTACTTTTGAATGTTATATAAATGCAATCATATAGCATATATTCTTTTGTGTCTGGTTTCCATTGCTTATCGTTGTATTTCTGTAGTTCACTCATGTCGTTTCACGTACTTGTAGTTTATTTTCGTTGCTGTATGTTATTTCATTGCATGAATACAACAGGATTTATATTGTAGGTGGGCATTTGGTTTGTTTCCAGTTTTCCTCTTTGCTTTTGGAGCCTGGGATTTCCCTTTCTTTCTTTCAAGCTCTGCTGTGTATTTAGTAGGATTTTAAAAGCATTTCCTGCTCAGTAGTCCTGTATGATCTGTGTCAAGACATGTTTTAGGTTTTGTAGATTGCCAAATCTTCAGACATATAAGTCATATATTTCATTTTTTATTGTTGAAATCCTTGATTCTCATCTGATTTACTTAGGCTGATGACTCATTTCTTTAGACTGCTGTTGGAAGAAATAGTCTTGATTCTTGTGACAAATAATGAATAGAAATAGCTGGATACAGATGAGATATGTAATTAATTTTTAGGTTTGATCTGTTGCTTGGGTGGATTACATATGCAAGGCTAGATAAATGTTGCTGCTGCTAAGTCGCTTCAGTCATGTCAGACTCTGTGCGACCCCAGAGACGGCAGCCCACCAGGCTCCCCCGTCCCTGGGATTTTCCAAGCAAGAACACTGGAATGGGTTGCCATTTCCTTCTCCAGTGCATGAAAGTGAAAAGTGAAAGTGAAGTCACTCAGTTGTGTCTGACTCTTCGCGACCCCATGGACTACAGCCCACCAGGCTCCTCCGCCCATGGGATTTTCCAGGCAAGAGTACTGGAGTGGGGTACTATTGCCTTCTCCATGATAAATGTTACTAAGTATAAAATATTGAAAAGGCATGTTAAATAAATGGGTAATTAGTGTGGATGTAGCTATTTGAGTACAGAATCTCTTGGCTAGTTGACACTGGGAATTTGAAATAAGAGGGAACCTCTCTTAATGGCTCAGTGCTATGTTATAAATATGTTACCAGAAGAGCCACTCCAAAGTGGGCCTGCTTTTTACCCTCCAAAAGTGATTGTTTCACAAGATCAGTGTTTTTCTACTGTGGGCATTTTCCCCCCTCAGGGAATATTCTGAAATGTCTGGAGATGCTTGGTTGGCACAGTACTTGTATCTAGTGGGTAGAAGCTGGGAATGCTGCAAAACATCTTACAGTTAATTCACAGGACAGCCCCTCTCCCCATGCCCCCAATGAAGAATTTTCCAATGGATATAGAGATTATCATACTCAGTGAAGTAAGCCAGACAGAGAAAGACAAATAACATATGATATTGCTTATATGGAACCTGAAAAAAAAAAACAAACAGATGGGAGGAGGGGAAATTGGGAGAACAGGATTAACATATATATACTACTATATAATCAAAGACCTACTGTATAGCACAGGGAACTATACTCAATATTTTGTAATAATGGATAAGGGAAAAGAATCTAAAAAACAATACACACACACATATAGTTATAACACATCTAATTATAACTAAATCTTTGTGTTATACATCTGAAACTAACATGATATTGTAAATCAACTATACTTCAATAAAGCAAACAAACCAAAAGAATTTTTCCAGCTCAAAGAGTAAATAGTGCCAAGAGTGAGAAACTCTGTTCTAGACCTAGGAACTAGTTGTTGTTAAGTCACAAATTTGTATCTGACTCTTTGCAACCCCATGGACTGCAGCATGCCAGGCTTTCGGGTCCTTCACCATCTCCTGGAGTTTGCTCAAATCCACGTCCATTAGGCCGGTAATGCCATCCAACAATCTCATCCTCTGTCGCTGCCTTCTCCTGCCCTCAATCTTCCCAGCATCAGGGTCTTCACAACAGGCAGGCAAAGTATTGGACCTTCAGTTTCAGCATCAGGCCTCCCGGTGAATATTCAAGGTTGATTTCCTTTAGGATGGACTCATTTGATCTCCTTGCTATCCAAAGGACTCTCAAGAGTCTTCTCCAGCACCACAGTTCAAAAGCATCAGTTCTTCAGTGCTCAGCCTTCTTTATGGTCCAACTTTCACATCCATACATGACTACTGGAAAAACGATAGCTTTGACTTTACGGACATTTATTGGCAAAGTGATCTCTGCTTTTTAATATGCTGTCTAGGTGTGTCATAGCTTTTCTTCCAAGGAGCCGATGTCTTTTAATTCCATGGCTGCAGTCACCATTCTGCAGTGATTTTGGAGCCCAAGAAAATAAAATCTGCCACTGTTCCCATTTTCCCCTTATCTATTTGCCATGAAGTGATGGGAGCAGATGCCATGATCTTCATTTTTTGAATGCTTTGTTTTAAGCCAGCTTTTTCACTCTCCTCTCTCATCTTCATCAAGAGGCTCTTTTGTTCCTTTTTGCTTTCTGTCATTATGAAGGTATCATCTGCATATCTGAGGTTGTTGATATTTCTCCCAGAAATCTTGATTCCAGCTTGTGATTCATCCAGTCCACATTTCAAATGAAGTACTCTGTATATAAGTTAAATAAGGAGAGTGACAATATACAGCCTTAAGGACTCCTTTCCCACTTCGGAACCAGTTCGTTGTTCCATGTTGATTCTAAGTGTTGCTTCTTGACCTGCATACAGGTTTCTCAGGCGGCAGATAAGGTGATTTGGTATTCTCATCTCTTTAAGAATTTACCACAGTTTGTTGTGGTCCACACAGTCAAAGGCTTTAGTGTAGACAATGAAGCAGAAGTAGATGTTTTTCTAGAATTCTCTTGCTTTTTCTATGATCTAATGCATGTTGGCAATTTGATCTCTGGTTCCTCTGCCTTTTCTAAATCTGTCTTGAACACCTGGAAGTTCTTGATTCACATACAGTTAAAGCTTAGCTTGAAGGATTTTGAGCATTATCTTGCTAGCATGTGAAATGAGTGTAACTGTACAGTAGTTTGAGCATTCTTTGGCATTGCCTTTCTTTGGGATTGGAATGAAAACTGACCTTTTCCAATCCCGTGGCCAGCTCTGAGTTTTCCAAATTTGCTGGCATATTGAGTGCAGCTGTATCATCTTTTAGTATTTGAAATAGCTCAACTGGAATTCCATCACCTCCACTAGTTTTGTTGGTAGTAATGCTTCCTAAGGCCCACTTGACTTCACACTCCAGGATGTCTGGCTCTAGGTGAGTGACCACACCACTGTAGTTATCTGGGTCATTAAGACACTTTTGTACAGTTCTTCTGTTTATTCTTGCCACCTCTTCTTCACCTAAGAAGGCTTTCTTAAGTCTCCTTGTTATTCTTTGGAACTCTACATTCAGATGGGTATATCTTTCCCTTTCTCCTTTGCCTTTTGCTTCCCTTCTTTTCTCAGCTATTTGTAAGACCTCCTCAGACAACCATTTTGCCTTTTTGCATTTCTTTTTCTTTAAGATGGTCATTTCTTCTTTTTGGTCACTGCATCCTATGCAATGTTACAAACCTCCGTCCATAGTTCTTCAGGCACTCTATCTCTCAGATCTAATCCTTTGAATCTATTTGTCACTTCCACTGTATAATTTTAAGGGATTTGATTTAGATCATACTTGAATGGCCTTATGGTTTTCCCTACTTTCTTCACTTTAAATCTGAATTTTCCAGTAAGGAGTTCATGATCTGAGGCACAGTCAGCTCCTGGTTTTGTTTTTGCTTATTGTATAGAGCTTCTCCATGTTTGGCTGAAAAGAATATAATCAATCTGATTTCAGTATTGACCATTTGGTGATGTACATGTTAGAGTTGCCTCTTGGGTTGTTGGAAGAGGGTCTTTGCTATGAACAGTGTGTTCTCTTGGCAAAATTTTGTTAGCCTTTGCCCTGCTTCATCTTGTACTCCAAGGCCAAAATTGCCTGTTACTCCAGTTATCTCTACTATCAGTTACCTTTCAAGAAATAATAGCACCACGGTGGCACAGTCTATGATTCTATCCAAATTCAGGCACTCTGTGAAAGTCAGGTCATGTGTAGCTCACTCTAATTATTATTATTTTTTCATATGTAAGAGGTAGATTTGAGAGAAACACATTCAACAGACAGATTGTAAGCTATCTCAGAAGGCAATAGCCCACTCCAGTTCTTTTAAAAACTGTATTGATGGATTCTGGGGACTTCTTTAGTGGTCCAGTGGCTGGGACTTCATGTTTGATCCCTGATAGGGAACTAGATCTCAAAGGCCGCTCAGACTTGCTGCAGCCAAATAAATTAGAAACAAACAAACAAACAAACAAAACAACTGTAATGACAGGTTCTGCAACCACCAAGTCTATTCAGAGCTTGAGTGAAATCACTTGTATTTAATACTAATGTATAGCAATTTATTGTTAGCCATTAAAAATTAAACAAAAATCACCAGTGATTTATGTCTATATTTTAACTTTATTATTATTATTGTTTTATTTAATTCTTTTTTAAAATTTTATTTTTACTTTATTCTATGTTACAGTCAGCCACAGGTGTACATGAGCTCCCAATCCCTATGTTTTAAAATTTAAAATTGTATTTGTTTATTTAGGCGGGACTGGGTCTTTGCTGCAGCATGCAGATTCTTCATTGAAGTGCGCAGACTCAGTTGCATGTGGTGACTAAGGCTGAACCCGCAGCCCCTGCACTGGAAGGTGGATTCTTAACCACTAGACCACCAGGGTAGTCCCTTAACTTTATTATTGAACATTCCAAGGCCACAGAGTAAATCAGCTGAATAAATGGCATTAGACAAAAAGACATTGTACCTTGCAATTAGACTATATGTATTCTTTTTCTTTGTTGTTATATTTTTGCAGCTTGCATTTTGGACAAAGGTAAATCTTATTTGTCCAATGGAACTGATGGTCTGTATTTGTTTCTTCTTCCTTCAGGCAACACATACTGCCATTTATTCTTTTGATTCATTTCCCGGGGAAAGCTGAGAAGAAGTTTTATAATGATATTATTGGTTTCATAACTAGTGTTTTCATTGTAATCCTATTACTGAACCAATGTTGTGATAAATGGTCTGTTTATAAGGGGAACCACTTTTACATGAAGTAGAAAATTAGACATGCTTCTGCTTTGCAATAACAATAAAAACCACAGTGAAAAAATACTCTCCAGTTTATTCCCATCTGTATCAGCAGGGAAGCTTTAGAAGATGACTTTCTCCCTAAGGCCTTCTAAACACAGTGACTGCCTGTGAGTATCATGTTGAAATGCAGTGTTCCTCCAAATCCAATTGAAAACCAATCCATTTTAAATTACAGTAACTGTGGGCCCTTTAAGAAAGTCAAGCACTTTAAACCCCACCCCTCTGCCGACTGGTAGCAGTTAAGTCCTCTCTTTGAATGCAGTTGGTGATAAAGCTAAGAGAAAGGCAACTTGTCTCCTGAGTGTTTCTAAGTAAGCTCTAGAGGTGGAAACTTTAAGATACTACTGGATAGGGAACAATGGAAACTTGTGAAGAATGGAAGCCAGACTGGCTCTTAAAAGATTCTATCACAGTGCTGGATAAAGTGGAAAGAATGTTAAGTCTGGGTTTCCCCCTGTGGTGCTGCTCCCTGCTAGCTTTACTCCTCCATTTCACCTAGCAAGTGAGTTTTCCAGGAGCTGTTTCCCGTTTAACGAGCTGTTTGTTTCCTCTAGCAGATTCCCACAAGGAAAAGTCAGAGAGACGAGCAAATTTCAGTGATAATTAATCTGGTCACTTCTAACAGTTATTTACATTGGCTGAACGTTTCTGAAGAGCAAGGTCGACTCTTTTGTTGTTGTTGTTCCTGCTACACCAACAGTGACTAATTCAGAAGTCCTTTAGTATTAAACTAAAAAATAATAAGAAATTTGGGGTTTAATTGCGGTTGGGATTTTGGAGCCGGCTGCCAGAAAGCAGCCATCTTGGTAAAGGATAATGTCATTTGGAACACTTGGAGGTTTCACTTTATTCCTGGGTACCAGTTTTCATTAGCCATTAAATAACTAATTATTAGGCTAAATTTAGTTTTAAAGACAATGGAAGAGCTGAAATAAAAATCATTAAAGCCACTTCTTTATCCTTCCTAACACATTATAAACTTTCCCCAAAGTTCAAAGCAATAGAAAAAACTTCACCCTATTTTCCCTCTATATTTTATTTCCATGTTCTTCTGTTGCCTAAGCTTGGGTAATAAAACTAGTCTGGTCGGTTTCATTTTCTGATTTTCATACATAAGTGAAAGCAATTTTCATACATAAGTGAAAGCTGTTTTGTGTCAACAGTGTAAAGTGTTAAGAATCATCTCACCTGCTGGGCCAATTTCCTGTAAGCCTTTGTTTGGGAGGGGAGAAGGGGAAATGCAAGTTTTGATTCTGAACTACTTATGCTTTAAAACTAGAACCCCGAATTAGACCACCAACATAATTAATCTGTGTTTAGTTTTGACCCACTTAAGTTTTCTAGGAGTGGGCAAGATGATGGGAAAGAAAATGATGGTTATGTTGCTTTTCCACTTGTATTCATCACTATTCGTATAGCAGAATGCTCTGCCTGCAGTTGCTTTGGAAAACTGGCACTTAAAAGAGATGTTTTAATCCACAAAAATTGTCTTTTTTTTCTTTTTGGATGGGATAAATGTTACTGTCTTAATCCTATTGCCCAACAGGTCCTGGCATTGTCTGCAAAATGCAGAGAGAAAAGAAAAACCTTGCACCTTGTTTAGACAATTGAACGCAGGGTGGTTTATGGGATTATTAGGAGGAGTAAAGAGGGCGGTGTGTCTCTTCTGCAGATCTGTTCTTAACGAGGTTAACCTGTGGCTCCTGTCTCGTCGCCCTCCTCCGCTCCTTGCAGGGGAACTTTCTGTTCTGCGAGCGCTATCCGAAGCTTCCCAGGCAAGCTCACTGAGAGATCAAACTACAAGGGCTGCGTGTCTGTTTGAAACAGATAGAGGGAGACAGGAGCACACACGGTCAGCGGAAGATGGGGCCACGGAGTCGGCGGGGGCTGAATGCCCGAGCCGGGCTGACCTTTCCACGTGTCCCCAGCACCTGCGAGGCTAGTGGGGCATTAGGTTTCTTTTTCCCAGGAGCGGGCGAGAGCCCGGAAGAGGCTGGGCGGCCGCGGGCTTAGGTCAGGGGGCTGGGAGGCCCTCCCTCAGAACACGTGCGGTTGGCGAGCGGCTGGTGCGGAGGCTGGCCTGGCTTTCCCGCCCCGGTCCGGCCAGCGCGTCCCCAGCCAGCCGGCGGACGCCGGGAGGGGCGGCGGCGGGCGAGTTTCGGAGCTTTCCGCCGGCTTAGCCGAGCGGCCTAGCGAGCGCGCCAGGCCCGGCTGGAGCGAGCCCCAGTGCAATACTGCCCGAGCCCGGGCGGGGTCTCTGTTCTCTGGCAGAGGAGGTCCCTTGGCAGCGGGAAGCTCCCTCTCTTTCTCTCGCCGCCGCTCCGAGTCTGCGCCCTGGTGCCAGGCGCCCAGCTCGGCGCTCCCCTGTGCTCGCCCCGGCGCCCACTCATTCGCAGCCCAGCCTTCGCCGCCGCCGCCTCCCTGCTCCTCCTCCTCCGCGTCTCCCTAGCCCGCCGCGGCCATGGCGGACAGCGCCAGCGAGAGCGACACGGACGGGGCGGGGGCAACAGCGGTAGCTCGGCCGCCATGCAGTCGTCTTGCTCGTCGACCTCGGGCGGCGGCGGCGGCGGCGGTGGCGGCGGGAGGCGGCGGCGGTGGGAAGTCGGGGGGCATTGTCATCTCGCCGTTCCGCCTGGAGGAGC
Organism: Nanger dama; assembly: GCA_917880005.1. Classification (NCBI taxonomy): domain Eukaryota; kingdom Metazoa; phylum Chordata; class Mammalia; order Artiodactyla; family Bovidae; genus Nanger; species Nanger dama. Next base: position 30,178,532 of record CAKJTW010000028.1, read on the forward strand.
TCACCAACCGCCTGGCCTCGCTGCAGCAGGAGAACAAGGTGCTCAAGATCGAGCTGGAGACCTACAAACTCAAGTGCAAGGCGCTGCAGGAGGAGAACCGCGACCTGCGCAAAGCCAGCGTGACCATCGTGAGTGCCCCCGGGGTGCCCCCGCGGTGCTGACCTCCGCCCGCCCCTGGGAGATGCTGCCTCCCGACCCGGGGCAGCCCCCAGGCTCTTCGAGGCTTCCGAGGACCTGCAGCGAGCACACTCGCTGCCAAGACCCGCCGGCCCCAGAGGGTGGAGGGAGTGGGAGGTGTCCTTTGGAGCCGCGCGGGTCTGCCCCTCCCCGGGGTCCAGGCCCCTCGCGGGGTGCGGGAGGAGGCTGCTGGGATCCCCCGCCCCACCAGCGTTCCCTTGTCGCCCCTGGGAGGAGGCTCCTCCGGGAGGAGCTGGAAGCTGGCGGCGTGGCTGGGGTGGGGGGCGGGGGTGGGACTTTTTTCAGTCCTAGTTTGCTTGAGGGGTGCGTCCAGAATCGGGGAGTCCTAGGCTGAGGGAGAGGCAGGAAGCCGGGGCCTGTTCCGGGGGCCTGGCCGGGGGTGCGGGGGTGTGCAGCTGGGCTGGGCACTTGGTTGGCATCAGGACGGCGCTAGCTGGATCGCCCGGGGAGGGGACGGGAGAGAGTGGCCGGGAATCCGGGAAGTGCAGTTTTTCTGGCCAGGATCGAGAGGGAAGGGCGGGTACCGGAGCTGATGCTCCCACCTCCGTTGAAAGTCCTTTCCCTGGGTGGGGGGTGGCGGAGGCCGTGTACTGCTGGGAGAATGCAGCATCTTATACCGGCTTGGAGGGAGCGAAGGGTATGAAGCCTGGACCGGCAAACCAGGGTGAAGGGGATGGACCGACTCCCTCGCCGATCAAGAGGGAGTTGTTGTTTTTTGGTGGGTTTTTTTTTTGTTTTTGGGGGTTTTTTTGCGTGTGTTTGCTTCTTTGGCGGTGGAGTGTCTATCTGGGGGATATTTTGGTTCGGCGTCTAGATACTTGACGGGAGAATGGGCTGTCTGTTATGTTTCCACCTGGTCCCCGGAGGCTCCCCCAAAGAGGATAAGATTAGGTGTGTAGGTCTCCCTTCTCGTGTAGCAGGCCTTTAGAAAGGCCACTGTTAGCTGTGATGAGGCGAAACATAACTGGGAAAAGTACAGCGTGTGCTCTCACCTACTATCCCTGCCGGCTAGCCACATCATTAACATGCAGAATCCTCATACAGACAACCCTGTTGAGATCAAAACAGTTTCCCAGCCAGGAGGAGAGAGGAAAATGTCAAGAAAGCAAGGGGATGAAGTGCCATAGTTACTCCACAATAGCTGATTAGGTTGAACCCTCAGATGGAGGAAAAATTGTGCATTCGGGGATGGATGGAAGATCACAACTCTGCAAAGGAAATGCGGCAAGTTTAGGATGCCCCTGTACCAGAAAAAGTCTTCAGTGGAGGATGGCCTGTGTGTATCCACTGCCACCCCCCCACCCCCCAACCCCGCCCTGTGCTGGCTTGCACTTGGGGACTGGATGGCATTCTGAATTTGCTTAGAAAGCAGGTTTTCACCGAAGTTTCATTGGGATGGGCAGCCTAAATTGCTGAAAAGACATTGCTGAAAGACACCCCGCATGCTCCGATCCAGCTCTGGTGAATGGCATTGGAGCAGTATTCAGACCGTAAAGTTCTTGAAGTGCCCTTTTGGTAGGATGGGGAGGAATTTGCAGAGGCAGCCACTTCAAGCCTCTTCTGGAGCCTTCTTGGCTGAGAGAGATGTCTTTGGTGAGTGGAAGTTTAAGAAGAGGGGAAGTTGGTGGAAGCAGTTTATTTAAGATTGGAGTTAGCAAATGAGAGGGTGAGTCTGGTCTCTTGGAGAATGTGAACCACCGAAAGTTGTAAAACTTGCATAAAATGGAATCTCTGGCTTCTTGCATACTGTGAGCAATTCAGGCTGTTTTTGTTTGGGAAGGAGGATGGCGGGGTGGAGAGACTATGAAAAGGTTAGCTGTTTGACACTTGACCATATTAAAAGTAGGTCTGTAAATTGTACACAGACACATTCATTCCTGGTGTGTAAGATCACAGGCCACTGAACACTTGGCATGAAGAGTTGTGCGAGGTGGTGGCTTCCTTGGAACTTCCCTCAACTAAAACTGACATCTCACCAAATATGCTTTGTGAAAACTGTTGCGGCCTCACTGAGTCAAATTTTAAAATTGTTTTGGATGACAGCCTATAGGTACCAGAAGCCTCTCCATTCTTTAATCTCTGATGACTATATTCAGGGAGATAAAAAGTGCTTGTGGTTTATTGAGTTCCCTAATACTTGGCAGGTGTTACTCAGGCAAATACAGAGGAGAGATTCCTTTGAGCGTTCTGTTGGGTTGACTAACGTAGGACGCAGATAGTGGTGAGTGGGTTTGACTTTTAGGGTTTGTAATTTGGGAGGAAAAATGTGTGTGACTACATGAAGTAAGTCTGTGGATGTAAGGATTCCATTGAACAACACTTCCATAGTCTGTGTCAAGGTTAAGCTGCATGAAATTTGCTGCTAGCAATCCAGGAAGTTTGTGAAAAGACTTAAATATTCAGTTAAGTGAAGGCCTTGGTAGATTTCTCACTAATTTTATTTGAAGAGAAGATGGTACCAGAAGCCTATATTTGTCTTCATGGCTCTTACTAGTTCCTCTAATTATGATATTAACTTTAATATTTTTGAGCACAGAAGGTGATTGTGGATGTCTTTTCCTTGAACGTATTCAACAAGGTACCTTGCTGATCAGCTACACCCTGGGAAGAGAGAGATGTTGCTTTTTTGGGGGTGGGGTAGTTTTAGGTTAGCAGCAAACTTAAGCAGACGATACCAGGATTTCCTAAATACTCCTGGCCCTTCTTCCCCTCCATTATCAACATCCCCTACCTGAATGGTACATTTGTTACAACCAGTGAACCAACATTGAAGCAACATAATCACCCAAAGTCTAAAAGGGTTCACTCTTGGTATTGCAAATTTCTATGGGTTGGGCAAGTGTACAATGACATGTAGCACCATGATAGTGTACAGAGCAGCTCCAGTGCCATAAAAATCCCCTGTGCTCAGCCTTTTCGTCCCTCACTAACCCCTGGCCACCACCAATCTTTTTTCTGTCTTCCATCAGTTCAGTTGCTCAGTCGTATTCGACTTTGCAACCCCATGGACTGCAGCATGCCAGGCTTCCCTGTCCATTACCAGCTCCTGGAGCTTGCTCAAACTCATGTCCATGGAGTTGGTGATGCCATCCAGCCATCTCGTCCTCTGTCGTCCCCTTCTCTTCCTGCCTTCAGTCTTTCCAGCATCAGGGTCTTTTCCAGTGAGTCAGTTCTTCATGTCAAGTGGCCAAAAGCATAGTTTTGCCTTTTCCAAAAAGTCATATAGTTGGAATCATACAATCTGTAGCCTTTTCAGATGGACTTCTTTCACTTAGTAAGAAGTGCATCTGAGTTTCCCTCCCCTGTTTTTTCATGGCTTGGTCGCTCATTTTTTTCTCTTTTGGCTGCACTGAGTCTTTGTTGCAGCACGCAGGCTTCCCTAGTTGAGGTGCAGGCTTAGTTGCCCTGCAGCATGTGGGATCTTAGTTCCCTGACCAAGGATTGAACCCATGTCCTGTGCATTGGAAGGCAGATTCTTAACCACCGGACCACCAGGGAAGTCCCTCCTTTCTTTTTAACATCCATTGATATTTCTTTGTTTGGCTGTACCACAGCTTACTTATCCATTTACTGAAGGACTTGACTTGGTGGCTTCCAAGTTTTGGCAGCTGTGGATAAACCTGCAGTAAATTTCTGTGTGTACCTTTTGGGGTAGACAGAAGGTTTCTGCTCATTTGGGTAAGTAGGGAGGAGCTAATTGCTGATAGTATGGTGAGAGTATTTTCATTTTGTTAAGAAACTGCCATGGAGGAGGAAATGGGAAACCCACTGCAGGATTCTCCCATGGAGAGAGGCGCCTGGTGGGCTACAGTCCGTGGGGTCACAAAGAGTCGGACGCAGCTGAGCACACATGCACAGCCTACTTGGGTGGTGGTACATCAAACAGAAGCAGCTACCACACTGTATCACACCCAAGATTCATGTCCCAAGAGCACAATCAACCTGTGAGTCTGGCCTCTTTCTTGATGAGCAGGACTCATAGTGAGCAAGATCCAGACACTTTGATTTTCCCCAGCAGATGTGACCAAATTCACAAAATATCTAATTATGTTGCTACAAAATACGCTGTCTTTTTATGTATCATATTCTTTTAATCCATCAGATTTTTGTTAGTGGTTACATAAAGAGTCTGACACTCCTGTAGAAATAACTGTGACAAACAATAAAATACAAAATGAAGAAAGACCAAAAAAAAACCTGCCAAAGTTTTTGGAGTGATTGTACTGTTTTGCATGCACACCAGCACTGATGAGAGTTCCTGTTGCTCCATATCCTTGCTAGCATTTGGCCTTGCTAGCATTTGGGTGTTATCTGTCTTGGATTTTGTGCATCCTAATAGGTGTGTAGTGATATCTCATTATTGAGCCATCATTTTTTTAAGCCAAGTCCAAAGGCCAATAGAAGTTCTTAACCAGCAGTCATTTCTGTCTTTTTTTTGGTATGTATGTGCTTATTCTAGTCAAGCGACCCTTTTAATAAAGGATTGGTTTCGTGGTCTGTATTCTCCACATCTGTATGATAGAGGTAAACATCATCTGTGGGGAAGAATCAACTGTACAAGGCCCTTCATCCTTGCCTACAAGTGTCCACTGCCACAGCTTTCCCCTGGTGTGTTTTATTTGGGTTAGTGATGGAATGGAATGTTTTGAGTGATTATCCAGTTTCTCCCAGTAAATCAGCAGTGGAGCCAGACTGCTGATTATCAATCATAACTTCTTTGGAGTGGAGAAAATAAACAAAACAAAACAAAAAATGCTCAGTTACACTGTTGAGTAGCTTTTAGATGTTAGGTTTGATCTTTCTGACTTGTCCTGTGGGTTAAAATGTAATAGGAGATTATCTGAGTCAACATAGTGAGAGGAATCCAGGGGTCGTGGTCTCTGAGAAGATGAAATGTAATTGTGGGCAGTAATTGGATGGCTTCTAAGTTCTGGACTAGTTTCTCCAAGTATAAGCGGGGTCTTATTCTTGTGATGCTAGTTCACCAAGGTGTGTTTTCTGGACCAGCTCAGACCTTTGCCACATGTTTGGTTCGGAAGTAAAGGCCCATGACAAATTACTAGAATTTAAGTATCTTTTTCTATCTATAAAATTAGTCTTTCATTATAGAAGTTGAGGGAAATAGAGGAATACAAAGATTTTTTGAAGTTATAGAAGAAAAATGGATTGGTATTGCATTTAGATTACAGAACTTGGCTATTTTAAATATCAACAGTGTAACAGTTTCATTAACCAATAAAAGCCACCATATAGTTAATGTTGTGGATTTCGGATTATTTACTCTGGATAGCCTGATAGACTATTTTCCATTTCTTAGGACTTTGTTTTGGCAGATGATGAAGCTGTCAGAGCAACATTGCCCTTATAAAAAGGGGTGGTGTGTGACTTTTTTTTCCTTGCTTTAATTTTTTTTTTCCCCCTTAGATTCTAGTGAAAGCACCCAACTTGAGATGCAACTTTGAGAAAAGTATGACCTCACAGTTAGGTCTGATTATACACAAATCCAGCCTTCTTACAGAGGCTATTCTTAGATTTCTTCTGTGTGTTTCATACAATCTCTTTGTATTTGATTTTTAAAAAGCCCTACAAAAGTGTAGAGGAGGTCAAGACAGTCTTTTCTAGTGCTTTTATTTGTTTTGCTGAGGATGGGGAATAGTTCAGAGAATCACCAGTATCTGGTTTGCGGTGACTCTTGTTCAAGACCAGAGACACTGGTCTGGAGCAAAAATCTGAAGGGACTGTTGCTTTCTCAGACTTTCACTGGCTTCCATTGCCCTCTGGCTTCAGGTGAACTTTTTGTGGTTTACCAGGCTCTTTGTGATCTGGCCCCTGCTTGCTTCAGTGACACACCCCTCACATTCTCAAAGCTCTCACTTTGCTGAACTGCCGGCTCCTGAATCTCAGTAGGTTTCTCTGGCTTCTCTAAGATGTGCCTCCTGCCCTTAAATGTCCTTCCCTACCCTTCAACCGGTAAATCCAAACAGACTGTACTTCCCTCTGGCCTCAGTGTGCACTAATACTGCCTCTTTGCCAGCCACATGCTCGGTTAGTTGCCCATTCGTGAGATCACTTCCTCTCTAGGCCTCCAGCATGGAGGTCTCGACCCTTTGGGAGCAGAATTTGCCTTGTTCACTTCCATTCTTCCGTGCCTGGCATGCAGTAGACACTCACGGGTATGTTGGGCTGACCTCAGAGGCATTAAGTGATGAGGTTTTGTTTTGTTTTCTCCTGGGCGAGGGAGCCAAGACTGTCTCCAGTCCTGTGCTCCTAGAGCTGCTCTCCTAACTGTCAGCAACAACAGCAAACACCATCTTCACCATCCTTATATGGATGAATGGATACACTCTCTACTTTGGGGGATCACCTCAACTAGTGTGTGTTCCAAACCTTTGCCTTCTGGTTAATGGGTGATATTGTAGGCAACCTTGGAGCTCATACCTAGGCATTCGTGATACGTTTTCACCTCTGAAAGGGGACACAGTGTCTTTGGGTTCACTTTTCCAAGAGTTGTTTGAGCAAGGCTTAGGGGAGAAAGTGGCTCTGTTGGAGGGGTTCAGATTTGCCACTTCTGTCTTGTTGATGGTGACACATCACTCCAGGCATTCCGCATAACCTTATTTGATGTCGAAATGCCCCATGACTGCTTCTGGAAAACAACCTGTGGGCCATCATGGGGAGGAGGTATCAGTGCAAATAGCAGGCACCTGAAGCTCCAACTGGGGCGGTATCCTGCAAACAGGATGGCGAGATTTGTTGAATCCTGGTGGATTTCCACGTGTGGCTTGCAGAGTGGATTTGGGGAAGGAACTAGAAAGCCTCTTGATGAAAGTGAAAGAGGAGAGTGGAAAAATTGGCTTAAAGCTCAACATTCAGAAAACTAAGAGCATGGCATCTGGTCCCATCACTTCATGGGAAATAGATGGGGTAACAGTGGAAACAGTGTCAGACTTTATTTTGCGGGGCTCCAAAATCACTGCAGATGGTGATTGCAGCCATGAAATTAAAAGACGCTTACTCCTTGGAAGGAAAGTTATGACCAACTTAGATAGCATATTCAAAAGCAGAGACATTACTTTGCCGACAAAGGTCCATCTAGTCAAGGCTCTGGTTTTTCTGTGGTCATGTATAGATGTGAAAGTTGGACTGTGAAGAAAGCTGAGCACCAAAGAATTGATGCATTTGACCTGTGGTGTTGGAGAAGACTCTTGAGAGTCCCTTGGACTGCAAGGAGATCCAACCAGTCCATTCTGAAGGAGATCAACCCTGGGTGTTCATTGGAAGGACTGATTTTGAAGCTGAAACTCCAGTACTTTGGCCACCTCATGAGAAGAGTTGACTCATTGGAAAAGACTGATGCTGGGAGGGATTGGGGGCAGGAGAGAAGGGGATGACAGAGGATGAGATGGCTGGATGGCATCACCAACTCGATGGACATGAGTTTGGGTAAACTCCGGGGAGTTGGTGATGGACAGGGAGGCCTGGCGTGCTGCAATTCATGGGGTCACAAAGAGTTGGACACGACTGAGCAACTGAACTGAGCTGATAGTGTCACACAGTGTATACTTGCATTCTTGTTTTCTTCTTCCTCAAATCATGCATTGCAGCATTTACTCCTAGAAATGGTAATCTGAGCCTTTAGATTCATACAGCCAGGTTGAGGAAGGAGTAAGGTCACCTTCTGTGTTCCCTCGTGTACTTTGTCCCTCAGTGGTTAGGTGTTGCTTTTTGTTTTCAATCATAGGCAGTTAGTTGCTTTTATTAATAGATGGATTGAATGCTCGTCAGAGCTGGTGATCACAGGTTCAGGGTGTTCCTGCTCAGTGGTGGTTGAAATTTCCCTGACAGGGAAATGAATGCTCGGGAAAGTATTTCTAATAGTCAGGATCTTGGAGAGGTATTAACTTGCAGACTCTTCCTACCTCCCCAAGGCTATCAAATTTTCTTACCTTTTACGCTTGTCAAGCCCACAGCTATGGATTTTATCCCAGTGCTCCAACTTGTAAATTGCAAATGTCACTTTGTGTAGGTGTTCTCTTTTAGGGAGAACTAACAAAGGATTAATAGTTTGATGGTTGTTTAGAATGAATTCACCCCCTTATTATTATTCAGCCCGAGCTCTGAGGCATGGGGTGCAGATTAGTGCTTAAAATTCATTTTCATACTCTCACTTGTTTAACGCTGGGCAATTTTCACCTCTTCAGTAAGGCACAGAACGGCGTGTCATAAATACAGCCTACAACAGGCAGGATTCAACCTACAAGTACTTGGGAACGGCCTACTGGGTGTCAGATATTCCAAAATACCCAGAAGGAATGTCAGGGCTTCTCCAGCAGGATTGCACTTGACTGCTGTTCAGCTTGGCCCTGGCTGGTTGTGGCAGGGAATTCAGAGCAGAGAGAACTGGCCTTCCCTCTCCAGCACTTTGCAGCCCAGAGAGCTGTGAGGTGCGGAAATGACCAACAGGCAAGTGGAAGCCAGAAAGGCGGTCCAGGCTGACTGGTGCCAAGGTTCCAGGGAGGGCTGGCTTACCTTCCATCTTCCAAAATAAAGTTCATCTCTTTTGGTGAATACCTTGAAGGGAAACAATGTGTCATTCACTCACAGTTTAATTAGCTTAGAGTTTATTTTATAAGGCGGCGATGGAGAGAACTGTTGCTCAGTTTGTCTGTGTCCAGGTGGCACTGAAAGGCTTTTTGTTGGTTTTTAATTTTCTTTTAATGTGGTAATGATTGAAAAGAAATGTCGGTGATGTTTTTAATTTCATAATTTACATCGGCCCATAGACAGAAATTATCTCGGTGGTTTTTTCATCTATTCCTATTACACTCTGGGGCCCATCCACTTTCCTTACACAGACATTATTGGATAGACCAAATTTCTTAAATCTTTAATGGAAACTGTGAAAACAAAGACTTCTTAAGGCTAAAATGGATTAGATATACTAGTTTATGGGCAGTTGCATACTCCAGTTTTGTAAGAAAGCAGAGTTGAAGGATGGGATAATCTTGCACGCATCTGCTCCAGATCAGACCAGCCTCCATCGGTGCCAGGTGTCTGTCCCAAGTGAGCGGGTTAACACCCTCCGGGGCATCTCGGGCCATTCAGTACTGAGGAGCAGAGCTGGGATATTCAGCCAGACAGACATAGCTCATAACTCAAAAAAGTTTTCCACAGAAGGAAAGAGGAAAGTGAAAGAATGAAAACAGCATGGACTGAGGGTGAGCTAAGGAAAGTTCTTAGAAATCTACTACCTGCATTAAACCCTTCATGTGTTTATTTCACTAGTGAACAGAGTCTTGGGCAGTAAAGGATTTTGAGATTGAATTAGAAGAGCTAAAATAGTCCTGAGAGAAAAATTATTTGGTGTTTTAATTATAGAAAGAGCTTCTCAATTTGTGAAATTATTTGCATATAAACAATGTTTGTTTGTTTGTTTTTCCTGTTATCTTAATACACTAACTCAAGTAATAACTTATTCTATTGAGGTTTTTTTAGTTTGGGTTTTTTTGGTTCTTCACTAGGCAGGCCTTAATTTATCTAAACAAAGACATTTGCTAAGAGTCAAAACATTGTGTCTCTGCTTCGTTTAGTAACCTCTGATTATAGAAACACAAAAATTTAAGAGAAAAAAAATCGGCTAGATGATTTTAACATCTTTGTTAAGAGTACAATTTTAAGTGTGTATGCTAAAAAGTAGCAGTTTGGAGTTCTTTCAGTCCAGGTAACTACCTGGTAAGGTGCCATGTCTTTTGAAAAACGTTATTAACTGTTTCACATCATTTTAAACCTTGAGTGCATGCAGCTTATTATTTTGAAGTACTGAGGATACAATGACATTTTTGGTTGTAATATATACACAATATAAGTGTTGCCCCTTGAACCATTTTTAAGTGTGCGGTTCGGTGGCATTAGTTACATTTACATTGCTGTGCCACCATCACCACCATGCATTTCCAGAGCTTTTTCAACATCCTAAGCAGAAACTGTTTACATTAAACAGTAGCTCTTCATTTCCCTCCTACCTCCAGCCCCTGGTAACCTCTGTTTCTACTTTAAACTTTTTTTTTCTTTAATTAAGAAAAAATGGATTCTGGTGTGCAAATGCAGCTAGCTGCTTTTTCTTGTCTTAGTGTTGAAGTTGTGAATGAGGACCTAAAGCTTTAATTAAAATGCTGTTGATATCTTGCTCCAACCTCAGTTTATATTGCCTCCTGGCTAATCCATATCTGGTTCTTTTTGGTCATTCAGCAAACATATGGTACCCTAGCTCTAGGCTCCACACCATAGGTCTGAATCTGCTCTCAGAGTGGGCAGATTGTGCAGAACTGGGGAGAGGCTAATAATGCACAGGGAAAGGTTGTCTTCTGGGAAAGAAAAAGGATTTAGCCCTAGCACCTTGTAGATGATGTTTGCCATTAAAAAAAAATCTTATGTTTAATTTCCTTGATAGCATTGCAGATAAACCATACTTTAAGAAAGTCTGAAAAAGAAAAAATGCTTGAAATTCTTCCTTATCAGCATTGAACTACTTAGAAGTTTTATGTTGCTATGACAACCGCTCATGTTTACCCAATGCTTACTATGGCGTGGGTACTGTTGGGAGGGGTTTATTTATATCCCTGATTTAATCTGCACCACTGATGTGCAGCCTTTACAGATTTGCAAATTTACACCCCGAGCCGTTCTACAACTTGCCTGAGGACCTGTGGCTAGCATGGGAACTCTGACCTCAGAGTCTAAGCACAAGGCTACAAATTTATGAACGGTTGTGTCTTGATCCTGTTGGGGGCGTTTTCCTCTTCGTTGTGTTCCCACACTGTCGTGTTCCTTCATTTAGAGTAGACAGGGCCGCCCCGTTACCACCGCACATTCCCAGGATGCCAGCCCAGGCCTCAGGGAGTGTTTCCAGGGTCGCAAACTCTCTGCTTTGGAAAGGAAACAACGATACAGAGGGTGCCTTCAGTGCATGGGGTGTGCAGACTTTCTGACTGGCCTCCAGTGTTGGGCCTGGGTCCGTTGCCCCCCCTTACCCCGTCTCGTGTTAAACCGCAGAGCGTGCCACCTCTGCTGATAGCTCTGCCAGCGGGGCCCCCCTCCTCCGCTCTCCCGCCTCATCCCAGGCTGGAACCAGTCTCTTTATACTTAAGTTATAACCTCTACTTAAAAATAGTCTGACGAGCACAAGAGGAGTGGACTTTTTTCAGGCACTGTATTGATCACCCGCTGTATGCCAGGCAGTGCGCCATGGATAGCAGCTACGAGGAGAGCTGGTGGAGGGCCCCTGACTCCAGGCCGGGAGAGGGGCCACAGTCACCGAGGGCTCTCTCTCAGGAGCTTTTGCAGAAGTGAGAACCTGAAAGATGAAGTTCATCTAGGCACGGGCGGGAGTGGTGGAAGGAGGAGGCCTTTCGTCAGTGTGGGGAAAGAAAGGAAAGCGGGGGGTGGTGAGCAGGGCCTGGCTGCCTCTGTTCTTGGGTCCCTTCTGGGGGCTGATGACAGAAACGGGCAGGGGAGGGGAGACAGTTAGAATGTTTCCTGATGTTCAGAATCTGCTCTGGCTGCTTAGTGGAGACATTTGTGTTTTCCTTCTACACTGTGTTATTTGTCATCTATAAGATGATCCATCTTATCCCATTGGTAATAACAGCTAGGTATATTGGTCTCGCTCTGTGCCTGGCGCAGTTCTAAAACACCTTACGTTCAGGGCCTCACTTGATTCTCACTGCAACCCCTTTGCTTCCTCTGTGTCTCGGATGAAGAAAGGAGGTGGAACAGCCTCGGCGTCCTGGCGAAGGGTGCAATGAGCGGCGGATCAGTGATTTGAGCCAGGTAATCTGTGATGGTAGCTTGACCAGCATATAAAACCCTGCCGTTCGAAGCATCATTTGCTTTTTTCCACAGTCTTAGGCAATGGCACCCCACTCCAGTACTCTTACCTGGAGGGTCCCATGGACAGGGGAGCCTGGTAAGCTGCAATCCATGGTGTTGCGGAGAGTTGGACACGACTGAGCAACTTCCCTTTCATTTTTCAGTTTCATGCATTGGAGAAGGAAACGGCAACCCACTCCAGTGTTCTTGCCTGGAGAATCCCAGGGATGGCAGAACCTGGTGGGCTGCTGTCTGTGGGGTCCGCACAGAGTCAGACCTCAAATCACTGTCCGCCGCCCAACCCCCCCCGGGGGGGGGCAGAGGCTGTCCACCCCCTTCATCCGAGACACGAGGAAGCAAAGGGGCGGAGTGTGAGCAAGCAGCAGCAGCACAGCCACTGCTCAGTAAAGTTCATGGAATTTATTTGGGGGATGTCCAGGTTGACTTTGGTTAAACTCACTAATGGAGTATAACATACAGTAAAGCAAGGGTCCCCAGCTTCTCAGCCATGGGCTAGTACAGCAGCATTAGATTAGAAATACAGTGCACAGTAAATGTAATGTGCTCGAATCATCCCCAGACCAACCACCCCCAACCTGCCCCAACCCCTGCCCTGGCCCTGTAGAAAAATTGTCTTCCACGAAACCAGTCCCTTGTGCCAAAAAGGCTGGGGACCACTGCAATAAGGTCTCCAAGCTTTGAATGCACAAACTGATGCCCGTAAATCCACCAGTGTAAAATCACTGCCCCACTTAAGATGCATGCTAATATCAGCACCCCCGACACCCCCAAAGTTCCCTTATACTCTGTTCCACTCCACCCACACCCCCAAAGTGACTTGTTCTTACTTCTAACTCTGTGGATTAATTTTTTGCTTCTTTTTGGACTTTATATTGTAAGTAGCGTTATACAGAATGTATTTTGTATGCGCGCAGATTCTCTGATTTCACACCCTAGTTCCTACCTGTGGCAGTGGTCCTTTGTTGCAGCTGCGCAGTCTTCCACTGTGGAATTGCCTTCACTTTAGCTTTGGCCCCTTGGTAGCCCCACCTCCTTCGCTAGTGTTGATCACTGGACGTTGGGAGGCAGCAGCGGGGCCTACAGAATGTGGCTTCCAGTTAGCTGAGTTTCTAGCTACAGTGCCAGTTCGTTATGCTGCCCTCCGAGCCTTTGAGCCTCCTTGAACTTATCTGGAAAAACCATAGTCTCTAGGGTTAATACCAGTCTTGCTTCCACCCACTGTCACTACGAGGATCGGATGAAACAGTGCACGTCAAAGTGTTTTGATAATTTCTGAATTATTCTTGTAGAAAATGATATTAAAAATGATTCGTAAACACCCACCCCACACATGTACATACATACTTTCTCTCGTTCTCCAAAATGTGCTTCAGAATCAAAGGTGTTCTTGATAACCCTGTTTATATGTAATATGACGGTGCAAAAAAATGTCTGAATTGCTGAGAGGGGCGATCTCTTTGGAGACCTCAGGCTGGGGAGCTCTGCCGTCTTGACTTCTCAGGGCCTGTGTTTTTCTGGTGCTTGGGGATGCCTGGGAGCTAGGCTGATTTCCTAGGGTTTGGTGAGTCAGGATAAAACTGACCTGTGTGGCCGTTCATAAGTAATGAGAGGCAACCAAGTTTCCTAAAAGATCCATTTTTTCTTATAGGCCAGTTGCAGGGCTCTTTCCATTATTTCATGAAAAAAGACCCAATGTGTACCTTTGCCCAGTTTCTACCTTTAGCGCTGTGGGCAGCAGGCAGACAGTTTGCTTCTCTGTTGTGTGACTTTTGACCCCTTTTCCATGGGGGTGTGGGTTCCAGAGGGTGGACTTTGATGGTGAGACACGTGTTCCACTGCTGCTTAGCGGCTGCTCTGAAGCACAGAAAGTGCAACAGGACTCTTTGAAGCTGCCCGCCTTTGCAGGCTTGCAGTGCCCTGTGCAGGAGGGACTGCCCGGCCGGGGAGCCCAGGGCGGGTCTGTGGAGGTCTGCGGTGGGACTGCTTTTCTGTCTGTCACCTCTGGCTATCTCTGTAGCAGTAGCAATGGCAGCCTAGGGGTTTCGTGAAGGTTGAAGGAATGTGCTTTTCACTCGGGCACTGTTGGGGTTTTACTGCTCTGGTGTGAAGGGTTTTGGTTGTGATGAGAGGGGCCAAGAAGACAGTCGGCGTATTTCAGGAACTCATAAACAAGTTGAAGTAAGCCTTCTGGGAGCCAGGAGTGCCCTTCCCTCCTTCTCACCTGTCTGCTTCAGCCAAGGCTGCTGGAGTCTCTTGGTTTCTCCCTGCCTCCTTCCCAGACCTCTTGGGGGGCCTGCCTGTCAGATTCTTTCAGGTTGAAAGAGATCAGCATTGATGACTTTGAATCCCTGATTTGTGTGGTTCTTTCTTGGTCCCGTGCCTTGCAGCTCTGGGTCCTTGGAACCCGATGGGGGATGTGAAGAGGCACCTGGAATCCACCTGCCGGCCCACACGTGAAAGGCAGGCTGCGCTGCTTCTCATAAGTCTGGTGCACTCTTGTTCTCCAGATTCCCATGGGTTCCACTGCCCCCTGCCTTCTTTGTTCTTTAGCTTTAAGTTGATGTGTTGCATATTAGCATCCTCCATAAGGCTGTCTGTGTGAATCATCCCTTTTTCCTTTTATTCAGTAACTCCTTTCTATTTTTCCACACCGGGGTTCTTGGAGACAGCTTGGTATAATGAAGACTCAGAAACCAGATAGGGTTGCCACATTCAGCAGAAATACAAGATGAGGAGCCATGTTTAAATTTCAGGTAAATGATGAGTAGTTTCTTAGGGTATATGTGTTCCCACTGTGGAACATATATGCACTAAGTGGAATATATATGTGCTAAAAAACTTATTTGTAGTATTTATCTGAAATGCAAACCTAACTGGGTATCTTGATTTTTTTGTTTGTTTGTTTTTTGTTTTGTTTTGCCTTGCCTCCTGGCATGGGAGATGTTAGTTTCCCAACCAGGGATGGAACCTGACCCTCCTGCATTGAAAGTATACAGTGTTAACCATGGACTGCCAGGGAAGTCCCTGGGCATCTTGTATTTCACCTAGAAATCTTGAAACCCTAAGATTTAGAAAAAAAAATCTCAATTCTGCTCCTGCCTCCCTCTATGATCACATGGCATCTCATGTGACCCCTAAGCCACCGTATCTTCTCTCAGAAGGGCTCATGGTCTCTTAGCACTCAGGTCTGAGGGGTAACTGATGAGGCTCATGAAAGCCCTCAGGACATGTTCAGTATCTTCTTTTTCTGCCTTTATGCAGTGACGGTGGGTTTGCTTCTTGCCCGTCTTCCTTTTCCTCCTCTCCTCCCCGTGAAGCCAGCCCACTGTCCTCTCCTTTAGTGTGGCTGGCTTTTTTTTTGGCTGCCGCTGGCGTGCAGGATTCTAGTTCTCTGAGCAGGGATGAAACCTTGCCTCCTGCAGTGGAAGCGCAGGGTCTGAACCACTGGACTACCTAGTATAGCTTTTTGGGTCTTCTCAGGCTATCACCTCCTCTCCTTCCTCAAGCTGCTCTGAATTCGCTTTCACTTTTTCTGCCCTTCCTCGACCAGCTTCCTTTTTCTTTTTGCTTGGAAGCCGTCTTGGACTGTATGTCTCAAGTAGCTCCTTTATGTGGCCGCATGTTACCAACTCTCTTGTTCAGTTTCTCCTTTCTGAGCCTATTCTGACTCAGGGAGAATGGGACCCTTGGCCTCACTGGGGGGGTCAGGCAGCACACACACACCCTTTCGGGGCCTTGGTTTTCACCTCGGTTTGCTGAGAAGGCTTGTTGAGAATTCAGGGGTTGCACGCTGGCAGGCTGCCTTTGGCCCACAGGTGAGTAGTTTGGCTTCAGATTTTGGAAAGCCCTTGGAAACAGAGGTCTTAGGGAAGGAAAGGCACAGATGCTCTCGCCTGCCTTGGGCAAACCTCCCTGTCAGCTTCCCAGGCTGATTCACTTTGTGCCCTGATGGCACTTGGGTTTGAGACTGCTGAGCTCTGCTGCAGATGACTGATGCCAGCGTGCAGCCCTTCGTTGAGCTCTTGAAACAAAGCCACAGGGCACAGTTGGTGCAAATTTACAGACTGGGAGAGCAGAGGTAGAGAGAACTTACCTTGCCAGAGTCATTGGATTGGCAGCCCTTGTTCTGAACCGCTGTGTTGTATTTCTGTGACCAGGTGCAGCTGTGAGGGTCTATGAAATCCCTTGCAGGAGTTCACGGAAGACTAGGGCACAGTTTGCTTGTCTTTTAGATTCATAATCTCCAGTCCTTACCCTAGATTCTATATTCTTGGGTAGTGAATCCTTAGATTCTGTTTCCTCTCAAGGATCATTCTTTTTTTCATTTCCTAAAAACCGGGTTCACATCTTAGTGGGTGTTGAGCCACAAGACAAAGCCAAGCCGTTGATCCACAGAAGGAAGGATTTATTTGCAGCAAGTAAGGAGAACACCTGGGATCTTCCCCAAAGCAGCGACTCCCCAGTAGCTAAACTGGGGAAGTTATAAGCTAAGGGTACATGCATATTAGGGCTTCCCAGGTGGCTCAGAAGGAGACCCAGGTTCGATCCCTGGGTCAGGAAGATGCCCTGAAAGAGGAAATGGCAACCCACTCCAGTATTCTTGCCTGAAAAATCCTATAGATAGTGCAGCCTGGCGGGCTACGGTCCATGGGGCTGCAAAGAACCAGACACAACTTAGCGACTAAACAACAGCAACTTTTATACTTGTGAAGGGGCTGGGGCAGAGGACTCAGTGTAGAATTGGGGCAAGGTTTAACAAGAGTCTAAGCTTTAGTTGATTGAAGTTGTCAGGGTCAGAAAAGGTCAACTTCATCATTCCATCTTCCACTGGGTTGAGGCCTTTGTTCTTGCAGAACTCAAAGATCAGTTTCAGATTGTAATATATACCCCTCGAGGAGGAACTGGGGTTCTGTATATCGCTGGATTGTTGTTTCTTGACTGCTTTTCCTTTGGTCCTGCTTCCCTCACTTCCCTTAAGATCTTTAATTACTGAGAGCTGTTCAAGTAAGGTAATACATATGGCCAGGCTTAGATCACAGAGTGGCTTAAGCCAAAAATGGCTTTTCATGTCAAGAGAGCCGTGGCTGGTTCTCTTTCTCCAGGAACCCCCTACTCTTATCTGCATACACTGTAAAGATGTTTCCAAGAGTTTTCTCTTCCTGTGCCTGGCATCTTTATAAATGATTAGGTATCCTTGGCATTCGTTTAAGTTTAGTTTGGGGGCACCTACTAAGTGCCAGCTATATGCTTGAGGTGTCCTTTGAGGAGCAAAGCAGGGTATAAGTAGTGAGTGAGTGCCCTGCCCTGGGTGGCGGACATCCAAAGCCCAAGAAGACTTTGTGAAGGAGCTCAGAGGCTGCTAGGAAACTGGAGAGAAAGTGATGGCCATAGCATGGCTGAAGAAAGGTGGAACCCCTTTAGGGTTCACACAGGAAAATAGACCCTGTAGAGTAGGAGGGAGAGAACTCAATCTGGGGAGTTGGTTATCCTACGGGTAGAGTTGCTGAGAATAGAACTTACCAGGAGGTGCAGTGAGACAGCCCAGGGGATTGGAGCAGCAGTACGCCACTCCTCTGGAGGACAAAGAGGGGAAGTGGTGTTATCAGAACCCAGGGCAGGGGTCACTTACAGAGAGAGCTGGAACCACGAGGGCCTTGAGACCAGAATGCTGCCCAAGGAGGGGGAGAAGAAAGGAGAAATTCCCCCATCCTCCCTCCTCCAGCCTCTTGCCTGTGCTTTTCATTGGATGAATTTGGCTGGAAGCCTGGAAGTCTCTGACTTGAGGGAGTGGAGAGATGAAGCCTGCAGAGGTTTCCCCACCTCCCTTGCAGAGCAGGACAAGGGCAGTGCGGGACTCTTGGGCCGACGCAGGACTGGCTCAGCAGAAATGGAAGTGCAATGGTGACGGTCGAGTGGGGTGGTTGCTGAACGCTTCACAGATGACAGGATGCTGGAGAACTCGGAGCTTTTTGTTCCCTCTGGAGGAGGTGAGGGAGCGAAGGGCATTCCGGGGAGGAGGACCTGCGTGGGCCAAGGCCCGGCAGCCGGAATCGCAGGCGGCTCTGGGTGGCTGCAGGGCTGCCTGTGGTCTTGTTCCTGTCCCTCTTTCTTCTGCCTCAGAAGCCTCTTTCCCAGAGTGCTTTCTCCCGTCCATGTTCTCATTTATGACTGACGTGATTTTGACACAGGGAAAGCCTGGGTGGGCAACTCTGCTCCCCAGATATCCTCAAGACCCACTGCCTCCTTCACAGAACACACGTGCTTTCACAGTGCTCACGCCTGGGGTGCTTCACAAGTCCCAGACAGCAGCAGTTCAGGGCCGATGCGAGTTACCTGTGATGCCTGGGACCTGTCATGCCCCCAGGGCTCTGATGAAGTTGCAGATGCTTGGGAGGAAACAGAGCTGATCGTGTTAGTGACTTTCAGTGACTTGTCTCTGCGCCCTGAGTGGCTGGCACTCAGTCATGCTGTTAGAATACGTTTCTCACATCCCCCTGCTGTGAAATTCGTTTTTATGATGATAGAAGATGTTGTTGAAACTTCCTTTATTATGGACAATTTCCAGCATGCAAAAAGTAGAGTGAACGTACAAACCACCCAGCTCCACTGGTGACCATCACAGTCAGTCTTCAAGTGATTTCACCCGGAAAGTTTCATTCACATCTCTGATAAGGGTTTTATAACGACCACACCATTATCTCATTTATTAAAAAAAAAGTATTTCCGCTAGTACATTTATGTTTGGAAAGTCAACAGCAGAGAATTTTCTGGAATCAGATGTGTTATCCTTGCTTCCCCTCTGCTTTGAAGCTTTACCCGTGTGACCCGAGGCTGTTGGCCCCAGATGGAAATCTCTTTGTCCTTAGTGCTGCCGGCAGGCTCTGGGACCTTTACCTGCTGCCCTGTTTTTTCTCGGTACAAGCATCTCAGTCATGCTGCCGCTGCCGCTCCTCAGGAAGGTATGTGGACTGGCTTCCCACACAGGGGTGTGAGTTTCAGGTCACCCACCATCCTTGTGTATGTAGGGTGACCATCTTGGCATGCATTCGCGGCTCTGCTGCAGGAAAATCTCGCAGTCTTCCCCTGGAAGCTCTGAGCTGGGAAGCGTCTGCCGAGCATCCTGGGAGGGGGTCATGCTGTACCTAGCAAGGTGGGCCGGCATCAAGGACTTCTAGAAAGTCTGGCGCAGTGTCGGGTGTGAGGCCACTCAGGGTTCGAGAGCCCCAGACAGGAAGCCGTGGGCAGCGTCTGCAGGCAGATGGCTTCTGGACAGGTAGACAATGAGCTTCCTGGTGCAGAATCTCGTGCAGCATCCACAGAATGGTTCCAACTCGGTTCTTTCTGTGGACTCTCACAGCAGAGTCTCTTCAGTGGGAGTCTCACCTGAAAAATAAAAGGACCTGGGGCTCAGGGGAAACTGAAATTCCCGGCCAGGGAGGAGTGCTGGTAAGTGGGGCAGTGGGATTGCAAGGTACCATCCTGACTCCCAGGCAGAGGTGCTTTCCATGTGGTCAGCGCTTCATCAGAAAAGGGGAAAAAGGGTTCTGTCCGTTCAGCACTTAGAAACAAAGGGAACTGAATGGAGCTTTGACAGTAATTCGTGAAGGAGAGTGAGGTGACCAGTAGCAAGTGTCCTTTTATCAAAAATTACCCAAATACTTGCCAGATCTCTTGCCAGCTAGGACCAGTCCACGTGGGCAATGAAGCCTCAGTGGGGGTTGGGGCAGGATGGTCAGGCCCTTCAGTTATGTGAGTCTAGGAAAAGAAAGGCTGGGCGGTCCCAGCTGTTGACATCCAAGGGATGATCCACATTATTTGACTTGGCTCTTATGTCAGCTAGTATTTAAAGTGGGCCACTGACTTGGGGGGTGCTTGGGCCTCTGGTGACTTTCAGAGCCATTGCCCTTTGTGGGAATCATTTGACCTCTGCAGGCAATAGCCTTTCACTTTTCAGTATGTGATTCCCAGACTTTGCTCTGCAGATAAGTCACCTGGAGAACTTCACACATCCTGATACCTGGTGTCAACATCCTTCAGAGTCTGGGGATCAGAGCCAGGTATTATTTTTCTTGTTGTTTAAGGTTCCTAGGTAAGTTCAAAGTTGCTTTGGACCCAGCAAAAAAATCTGAAAGTATACATTTGTGAGTATATTAATCTCATCTGAGGCTTGAGGAAAAAAAAAATGTGTGTGTGCGCTCAGTTTTGTCCAACTCTTCTTGGCCCTGTGGACTGTGGCCTGCCAGGCTCCTCTGTCCATGGGATTCTCCAGGCAAGAATGCTGGAGTGGGTTGCCATTTCCTACTTCGGGGGTCTTCCTGACCCAGGGATCGAACGTGCATCTCTTATGTCTCTGGCATTGGCAGGCAGATTCTTTACCACTAGCACCACCTGGGAAGCCCTGAGAAAAAATACTGCCCCTTTAAGCAGTTCTTCTGTGTTTTTTCCCTATTGGTTATTTTTTCTCAGCTTTTTGAAGATGGAGTTGACATAAAACATTGTGTAGGTTGAAGGTGTTGATTTGAGAGACTTATATTGCAAAATGATTAACCATCAGTTAACTACCTGCATGGCGTCAGTCATGTAATTACCTAAAATGTTCTTTGATTTTTTTAATTGTGTTTTTTGAATAGCAGAGGCAGGTCATTATATGCTTTCTCCTTTTTTACACAAAAGGTGGTTAATTGAGTCTTTGTTCAGTGCCTCTCCCACTTAATTATATTTTGGAGATTTTTCGTAACAATCCAGTGACTGCTTCCTCATTCTTTTTACAGTTGCATAGTAATCCATTGTATGACTGGCTCTTACTTTTGGGCATCTCACTTGTTTTCAGTCTTTGGGCTCAGAAACAATGTTATGATGACCTTGAACTTGGATCATTTTCTATATGCGTAAGTATTTCCAAGGGGATACATTGCATTAGTTAATGCTTACCTACCACATTACACACTGGCCACTCTCTTAGACCATTTTCTTGTATTGGGTCAGTCCTCACATTTGTCTATGAGGTAACCAGTATTATTACCTCTATTTTACAGATGAGGAAACTGAGTCTTAGAGTAGGTTGGGTGATTTGCTCAAAATCACACCCCAGAGAGTGGCAGAGTCAAAATTCACACTTAGGCAAGTTAATTGCAGAGGAATTCCTTCACTGTGAGATACTGCCTTTCTGGGTAAACTCCCAAACGTGACATTGTGGGGTCAGATGCACTATGCATGTGTAATTTGAATAGATGTTGCCAAATTGCCTTACACTAATTTCTTTACACTTCCACATGCAGGGTATGAGAGAGGGTGTGTGTGGCCTGTACCTCATTTTTATCAGACTTGAATTTTTGCCAGTCTGGTAGATCAAAAATGTAATTTGACATAGTCTCTTTGCATTTATCTCAAGGAAAAATGGGTCAGCATCTTTTCATATGTGTGGAAAAGTATTTGGACTTCCTTTCCTGTAAATGCCTAGTTTCTCATCTATCTTTGGGGGACGTTGGTCTTCCTCTTACCCATTTTTCTCAATACTTTGTTTATTACAGAGAATTGCCCCCCTCTCTTTTTTTTTCTAATTTCCAGTTGCAAGAAATTTCCCACTTGTCATTTTTCTTTTGACTTGGCTTTGATGGGTTTTTTTAAGCCACAGTGAAATATGTTTGTGCTTTCTTAATGCCATTTTTAATCTACAGGAATTACTGTTAAGATATTAATGGTAAAACTACTGTATATTTAAAGAGTAGGACAGATGATTGCGATTTTGTTTCAATAGTAAACAGTACATTTAAAAGGGATTCGGAAGACATCATAGAAGAAAGCATGCTAGATACTCATGAGTTCAATTAAACTTGAATTCATAGCTGAATAATAGAGGCACATCTACTGGTGTGCCTCATCTTTTTTAAAAAAGTTTTTATTGGAGTGTGGTTGATTTAACAATGTTCTCCACATCGTCCTCTACAGTATCATTTTATATTTCATATAAGATCTTGAATTAGGAGAAATCCTCTTCTGTGAGGGACTTGTCAATTCCTGAATTATGTGCATTTTGTATATTATTACTGTAGCCATTTCCTCTCTCCAGAACCTTCTTAAATGACTTGCCATCTAATTGGCATTATTCCTCTCTCCTGGTCAGCTTCAGACTGTTGATCTGGTGGTTTTATTTTCCTCTGCTGTATTTTCCATTTCCCCTGGTTTAAAGAGAGGTTAGAAGCTCTGGACCTTAAATTTAATCATCTTCCATATTGACCAATCAGCAAGTCATCTTTGTTCATCTCCCAAATATTTTTGAGGATAGGCCTTGTGCCAGCTACTTTACTGGGTTTTAGGAGACAGTCCTTGAGTCTTGAAGGTCATATTCTAGGGGGAATCGACATCAGACATCTAACTTTAAGTTATAGAATTAAAATTATGATAGATGCTTTAAAAGATACGCCTGTGGTTCTCAGAGGATATGATAGGGGAACTGAACAAGTGTGGGGCAGCCCGGCAGAGTTCCCCAGAGACGATGTGTAGGCTGCCGTCCTCTGAAAGATGAGTACAAGTTAGCTACACAGAGGATTGGTAAAACATGTTCTGGGCCAAGATAACAGGCCATGCAAAAATCCTGAAAGCAACAGCAGCAGGGTGAGTTTGAGGAACTGAAAGATGTGTGATCAGAGCACTATCTGGATGTGGGCTGAGGAAGGATCTGGAAGAAGGTGGGGCCCACGTTGACGAGGTTGACAGTCTGCCTCCTACGCTACTGAGTTTTCCTTTGAATAAACCTTGACCGCTTAGTGAAATCTGTAAGATGTCCATTTGAAGAAAAGAGAGACCTACTCGTTAGCTTTGTCTTCAAATTTCTGAGCTGGAGAATACCTTCAGTGTTGCTTATTGCTAACCTAACGCTCACTTTTACAGATGAGAGACCAGGGAAAGCCAGTGACTGGTAGGAGTCCACGCTGGTAGCCAGTGTCAGAACTTGAACTTTGGTCTCCTGATTTGTGGACGGTGTTCTTTGTACTCTGCACTTCCTCTTCCCTTAGAGAACATGTGTTCTGTCTAAAAATGGAAATGTGTTTCGATGTGTAGTTTTTTTCTGATTTTTCATGAGAACGCTTATGAAGGTATGAAAAGTAAATCCTTTAAGAAGTTCGTTGACTGACATTTATTTAAAAACACCATGCAAAAGGGGAGACTGCCTTCTAGATGGAGGGATCTACCGAGACTATGTACGTGCCTCTAATCTCACAGTTTCTGTGTATGCTTTATTATCTAGAGCGTCTGCTTCAAGTAGCAGTGGCTGGCATATGTATCTTTTAAATCAGGAATAGGTGTTCTAGGGTCTGTGCCAATCTAGAACATTCTTTGGATGAATGAATTTGGCCTGCAAAAATGGCATTTTAATCCATCCTTTTTAGTTTTTCTTCAGGACATGTTTTTGCCAATCATCTTCATGTTTCAAAGCCCATATGTGGCGAAAAGATTTACTGCTAGTTAAGCAAACCTCCACTTCACTGGAGGACTGAAGAAGCAATACAAATGAACGGACTGTCAATATGTAGCAAATGTGTCCAAAATGGGTTTTGTCCCTCCTCCACCTGGTTCACACTTTAGTATGTCCCCCTTTGAAGTTAAAGGATGGGTAAGCCTGCTCTGTGCTTTTTTGTACAAGGGAAGGAAAAAGGGGAGATGGTCAACGGTATGTTCTTCCTATATCTATAAGAGTCTTAGGTCCTTAGGTGGTGGAGGGCTCTTCTCTGTCCTCAGTGGGATTCCTTGACATCTTATTAATGTGTTGAGGCCTGTAACCTGCACCTTGAGTGAGTCAAAGCCTCAAGACCTTCCCTTATTGAACCCTGTACATTTATCCACCTGTAATGCAGGGGTCGCAGAGGCATAGGTTTGATCCCTGGGTTGGGAAGATCCCCTGGAGGAGGAAATGGCAACTCACTCCAGTATTCTTGCTTGGAGAATCCCATGGACAGAGGAGCCTGGCAGGCTGCAGTTCATGGGATCGCAGAGTCAGACACGACTTAGTGACTTAGCACACACATTTTTATGCTGTCTTTACCTCTGAAGTGTCTCAAGTGCCTGTCTCAGATCTTGGCTGCTTGTGTGGGGAATGGAAAGGAAGTCCGGAAGAAAAGGGGGATTCAGCGGTGTTAGCAATGAGGTAGGCCAGAGGCTGGCACCAGAGGGGAGGTTAAGGTGAGTGGGGAGGAACAATTAATTTTAGGGTCTTAGATAGGCAAGGGTCAGATATAGGAAAGGTCCTTCCTGTTGGGGTCAGCTGCCTGGGGAAGTGAGTGGAAAAGAGTCAGGTTATTTAGGAAGTGGTCTGGTCAGCAGAGGGCACAAGGAGCCTGGACAGGACTTGCTTATCAAGGTGGGAAGGTAGAAAGCTGGTTTTTTTATTTCTGCCCAAGGCTGTCAAATCTCTGCTTCAGTCTGCTTCTTCAGATGAAGACCACCAGCAATGTCCTACTGGCATTTTTCCATTTTGTATTCTTTCTTTTCTCCTTTCCATCATTAAATATTATTATTTTAAATATTATTCTCCATTTTGGCTGTGCTGGGTCTTAGTTGCAAGTAAGACTATGCTCCCAAGGCAAGAGCCCCAGGTTCCATCCCTGGTTAGAAAACTGGATCCCTCACACCTCAGAGACGATGGAGGATCCCAATTGCTACCTCTAGGACCTGTCACTTGGGATCCTTGATCTTCACTGCGGCATGCAGGATCTTCAGCTGTGGCATGTGGAATCTAGTGCCCTGACCAGGGGATCGAACCTGGGCCCCCTGCTTTAGGAGTGCAGAGTCTTAGCCCCTGGACCACTGGGAAAAGTCCTGCATCATTAACTCTTACTAACTGTTCACACTTTGTCCCCAGGGCTGAGCGCTCTACTGCTGTTTGCTTTGTGGAGGTCATCTGAGGCCCCTCTTTCACTGATAGAAAATGCACAGGCTCCATGTTCATTCTGAAAAAACATACATGGTTTTATTTGTTTATTTTTTTAAGAAAGATGGGTTTAAAAAGTTACATAGTTGGTCCTTTTAGAAATCAAGCCACATAAAAATCAAAGCTAGGTCCCCCTGTTGTGGACCCTAGTTTGTCCTCACAGACATAAATGCTGTCACTAGTTTCTTAGGCAGTTTCTTAAGGGTTTTTTTCTGGATATGTTTTATGCAGATGCACCTGTGGGCCTCTGTGGTCCCCCTTAAGCCATACACAGAAGTGGGCGCACGCTGTAATGCTGTTCTGTCTCTGGGAAGAGAGACACAGCAGAGACAGCTTTTTGCACTTAGCAGTGTGTCTCATGAGTTCCTCCCTGTTGCCCATAGAGCCGCCTCATTCTTATAAAGGGCTCCCTATAACGGGTTCCAGTCCATGGGGTCGCAGAGTCGAACACGACTGAATGACCGACCGCACACTCATTCCTAAGGGTTCCATGAAATGGGAGCTCTGTATTTCTGCAACGCTTCCTCTTTCGACTGTTTCCAGTCATTTGCTTTTTTACAAACAAAACCACAGTAAACATTGTTTTCTTTGATTTCTCTTTTTTGGGGGTGCACCTGTAATAATATTTGTTTATTTAGCGACACTGCACAGCTTATGGGGCTTCCCAGGTGGCACTAGTGGTAAGGAACCTGTCTGCCAACGCAGGAGACATAAGAGACCTGGTTTAAGTCCCTGGGTGGGGACGATCCCGTGGAGGAGGGCGTGGCACCCCGCTCCAGTCTTCTTGCCTGGAGAAGCCCATGGACAGAGGAGCCTGCAGGGCTACAGTCCATGGGGTTGCAAAGAGTCGGACATGACTGAGGCAGCTTTAGCATGCTCAGCTTATGGGATCTTAGTTCCTCTACCAGGGATTGAGCCTGGATCCATAGCAGTGAAAGCCCGAGTTTTACCCACTGGACTGCCAGGAAATTCCCTACAGTAAACATTCTTTTTAAAATACATTTGCATAAATCTTACCAATAGTTGGTGAGTATTTATGGAATAAATATCTAGGGGTTGGAATTATAGATTCAAAGAGTATGGCTTCTTCTTTTTTTTTTTTTTTGAGTAGGTTTGATGTTTTCTTATTTATTTAAAATGTTTATTTGGCTGTGTTGGGTCTTAGTTTTGGCACGTGGGATCTTTAGTTGCAGCATGGGGACTCTTCTGTTGGGGCTCACGTACTCTCTAGTTGTGGCAAGGACTCAGTAGTTGCAGCACACAAGCTGTCTAGTTGTGGCACACGGGCTCCAGAGCGTGCAGGCTCAGTAGTTGAGGCATGCAGGCTTAGTTGCTCGGTGGCATGTGGAATCTTAGTTCCTCGACCAGGGGTTGAACCTGCTCCCCCTGCACATCAAGGCAAATTCTTAACCGCTGGACCACCAAGGAGTCCGAAAGAGTATGTGTTCTTTATATGTATATATATATATATATGTAATTTCATATATTTTATTTTTGTCTGTGCTGGGTCTCATTGCTGCGCAGACTTTTCTTTTGCCTTCAGCAGAAGCTACCGTAGTTGCAATGTGTGGGCTTCTCATTTTGGTGGTTTCTCCTGTTAGGGAGCTCAGGCTGAGTAGCTGTGGCGCACGGACACCGTGGCTTCACAGTATGTGCGATCTTCCTGGATCAGGGATCAAACCTGTGTCTTCTGCGTCGGCAGGCACATTCTTTACCACTAAAGCACCAGGGAAGCCCGAGTTCGAGTATGTGTTCCTAAATGCTCTTGTGTATTCACTTGGGCAGTTTTAAGTCACGTTTTGCTGATTGTCATCTCTCTGCACTTGTTATCCTTTCTTCTTTTCACGCCCTTGTGTGTTTTGGCCTTTTCTTTATCTCTTTCCTTTATTCTTTATCGAGTTTTGAAGGGATTGGTTTTTCTTCAGAATAACTGTCATGTTACTTACCTACCTCACCCCCAAACTTAGCACTGAAAACTCTTCTTTTGTCTCAACAGCGTAGAAGTCAGTGAGAGAACAGAGATAAATTGAACACGTGACTTTTATGACCAAACTCTCCTTTTACTAAGAACCTGTGAATTGCTAGATATTGAAAGTTCAAAACTTTCAGTGATTTTGGAATACCACTCAAGGCTTGTCACTAGTGTGACCTGCTTCAAGTGACAGAAAGAGGTGATGGTCTTTGTAAAACGCTAGGAAACATTAGGAAATTTGTTCAGAGTTTGAGGCGCTCTTCAGAAGTTTGAAGGTTTTGAACTCTGACATTGACACATTCAACTTTATCTGGTGTGTAGCGTGTACAAAGTCAGTGGTTGTTTCATTTTTTAAAAATTTGTATCGGCGTATAATTGATTTACAATATAGGTTCAGTTTCACAAAACGAGCTGTACTCCGATCTCCATCAATTCAATGTCATGATAGGAATCTTCTTAAATATATTTTAGGGCATTTTAAAGTGGGTTTACTCATTACATACATAATCAATTGAATTCACTCCAAATTATATAAATCGAACCAGTAAAAGGAACACTCTTAATATTACAGTTTGGTCAGACAGGACTTATAATTTGAGCAACGTCTCAATAAAACTTTCTAATTAGTTAATAATAGTTTCCTATCATTAACTTGGGAGAAGGCAATGGCACCCCACACCAGTACTCTTGCCTGGAAAATCCCATGGGCGGAGGAGCCTGGAAGGCTGCAGTTCATGGGATCGAGAAGAGTGACTTCACTTTCACTTTTCGCTTTCATGCTTTGGAGAAGGAAGGCAACCCACTCCAGTGTTCTTGCCTGGAGAATCCCAGGGACAGGGGAGCCTGGTGGGCTGCCATCTATGGAGTCGCACAGGGTCGGACACGACTGAAGCGACTTAGCAGCATCATTAACTTGTGCTTACACGTGTTCAGTTGACAGAAAAGGAACATGCAAAGAGAGGGAGATGGAAGCCTGGATTTGTAAAAACAGAGCCACGTGAGGTGGCGGCTCCCATAAAAGTGCTAGCCCTGCTTCTAGTATTGCTCGAGACAAGTTGGGTCATCAGCTGCGTCCGAGTGTGTCTGTTTTTGACCCTTTGCAAGGTGTCACTGCTATCCGCTCCCTTGGTGATCATAAAACGGTGCATTTATCTCCCTTCCCAGTCCCCCAGCTTCACTGTCACATTTACATTCATAGCTAGACTTCAGTCTTTTGCAGAACTGATGTATTGTATGTTGCAAAGACTCAGTGTCTGAACTCAAAGCCTAGGATCCTGAGGGCATTGCTGGAACAGAGAAATGGAGAGAGTGTGCCATGTGTAGTGAACCCCGCCAATTACTAACTTGACATGAGCCTTTAGAATCCCTGTTACTCACTGTACTCTGGGGGTAACAATATATCCCTTTTTTTCTTTTTCCTACTGAGTCACTTTTTTTTTTTTTTTAATTAAAATGTAGACAGATCAGGGAATTCCCTGGCTGTCTAGTGGTTAAGACTCTGTGCTTTCACTGTGCTTTCACTGCGGTGGGCCTGGGTCCTATGCATTTCGATCCCTGGTTGGTCCCACAAGCTGTGCGTCCAAACAAAACATGTAGATCAGGGCAATGAACACCTTTATACTGCTCACCTGGGTTTACCAATTTTTAACGTAGGATTCTATCACACAAGCCTCTTCATTCCTCCCTTCCTCTCTCTGTCTGTTTCCTTTTGCCCAGCCATCTGAAAGGAGGTTTCAAATATCAGGCCACTTCATGCCTAAGTATTCCGTGTTGCATGTCCCAGGAGCAAGGACATGAGAGCGAGAATATTTTTGAGGCTGCTATCCACCCAGTCACACTGTGTCCCCTTTCTGGGGACTCAAAGATGACACTGTTTTCTTAGGTCTTAATACCAAGTAAAGCTCTTCAGCTTTCAGGCCAGACCAACTGCTAGGCTGCTAGGACAGTCAGAACTAGATTTTCGAAATGCATAGGACCTGTCGATGAGCATCTGTACAACTTTTAACTTTATTTGACTCTTAAGACTCTTTCCGCGCCCATGACCATTCATATCTCTTTTCCTTTTAAAAATCTTACATATTTATGCAGAGAACCCCCTTGAAGCTGAGAATGAATTGGTGAATAAAAATTAACTTGGGACTTCCCTGGCAGTCCAGTGGTTAGGACTCAGCACTTTCTCTGCTGAGGACCCAGGTTCAGTCCCTGGCCAGAAAACTTAAGATCCTGTGAGCTGCGCAGCAGGGGCCCCCACCCCTACCCGACCCCTGCAAAGCTTAGCTCGGAGTGAATCTGAAATGGCAGTGTGCCCTCAGCCGGTCCCTCCCAGAGGAACAGGCCCTCATTATCCAGCCTCCTCATGCCCCTTCTGGGTCCTCAGGGCAAAGGGGGTGGAATTTCCCCCACCTAAAGTCCCACTACTTTCTTTTTTTCTTTTGAATATACTGCCTCGATGCTCATCTTAAAGGCATTCTCATCTTAAGTGTCACAGAACGTGTCACACTGCAACGCACCCACCTCTCGAGAAATCCCCAGCCCTCATGGTCTATTTGAGAGAGCTCTGCTCACTGGGGCCTGGAGTGAGCATCCTTGGAGGGTTGCATCTGAGAGAAGTGAAGATAGTAGGAAGGGTCTTGACTGTATGGTACAGACAGCGCTGTGCAGTTTTAAGAATGGGGATGGGTGTTACCAGAATGGGTAGAGATGGTCAGAAGGTACAAGCAGCTAGAGGAGCTTGCAGAGACCTGCTGAGCAGGACGAGAGACCCAGGTCAGGGGAAGGGGAGATAAAGGGATTGCTGATGAGGATGGTCAGATCGTGGGGTTGATCTGCTCGGATCTTGCCAGAAGTGACCACCCTCCCTGAGTGTCGGGAGGGGACCCTGGGCAGAGACTGGATGGCAGGACATCAAGTTGGAATCCACTGTGTTTTGTGCACCAAGCTGTGTGCAAGTGTCAGCTCGTGTAGTAGCCCCCACTGGAACCCTATGAAGTATAAGGAGCTTTCCTCATTTACGCATGGAAAAGTTTACACTTAGAGAGGCTCAGAAACTGGCCCTAAAACGTGGACCTGTACTGCCTCCAGAGTCTTAGTTAAGTGGAGGCTGCTCTGTGACATGCTGCTTTATCTTTCCCTTAAAAAAACAAAACAAAACTTACTTTGAAGTATAACTTAAATAATTTGCACATATGCTAAATGTACAGCTTGATGACTTTTCACAGATTGAAGGTTCTTGTATAACATTTTTGACTGCCCTGAGTCTTTGTTGTCACGCGCAGTCTTTCTCTAGTTGTGGCGTACAGGCTGCAGAGTACACTGGCTCAGTTGTTGTGGCTGGGGGCTTTAGATGCTCCACTTGCTTGTGGGATCTCAGTTCCTTGACCAGGGATTGAACACACCATTTCGAGTGAGAGCAGAGTCGAGTCAGTTGAAAGCTGTAATTGGAGAAGCAGCAGCAGTCATTGACTTCAGCCGAAAGAGGGGATGTTAGGTATTTTGTGGGTTTCACAATGATTGTCTCATCTCATTCTGTCGTGGTCTCAGAGTGGATGTTCTGTGAAATTGTTCATGTCCTACGGGAGAACATTATGCCCTGGCTGTGTCACATGGGTTTGTAATGTTAAGCTTTGGCTGTGAGCCTCAGATCAGCTCATGGATCTGGGGGCTGCTGTGTTTTTTTTTTTTCCTCAAGGAAAACTTCTAGGCTTTTGTTTGCCGTAAATCTATACTTTACAGTATGGGTTTTCTTAACATAGGATTGACCTTTGGTAGATACTGATGCCTTAAGATGCCGGATAAGAATTCTGAACAGAAAGTATATTTAGAACATTGCCCTTTGGATTCTTGTTTCCAGGCTTCTTAAGTGACTGGGTTGCCCTATGTGGACTGGTTTTTAGTGGTTTTAGGTAATCCACGTGAAGTCACATGAGCCTTTGGCAGTTGCTCTTTCACACCAGACCCTTCTCTCCTTACCTGTTGAGTGAGGGCAGTTATAACACTGACCCAAATTTCTTAATGGCCCTCTGTGATGTCATGTTCTAGTCTCATGAGTGTATGATACCTGCTAATTTATACCGTAATTAAGTAAAGTCGCACAGTGATGTCCGACTCTTTGCAACCCCATGGACTGTAGCCTACCAGGCTCCTCTGTCCGTGGGATTTTCCAGGCAAGAGTACTGGAGTGGGTTGCCATTTCCTTCTCCAGGGGATCTTCCTGGCCCCGGGATCGAACCCTGGTCTCCAACATTGCAGACAGACGCTTTACCATATGAGCCACCAGGGAGTTTATCCTGTACTTCCCTCCAAAAAGAATTCGAGGTGGCCAAAGTGATATTCCTTCCTCTGAGCATTCCAACCACGTCTTTCCTCCCTTTTTTCTTCCCTTTTCCTTATGGCCTGGCCTAAATAAACAGTAATGATTGTGAGACAGCTCTTTGCCTGCAAAGAAAAAAACTTTTGGAAGTTGGAGTGGTTCTTGATCTAAGAAAACTACATCTAAGGCTATCCCATGGTAGTACTGAAAAATTCATTGTCTTTGCTTTAAAATTTTTTCATACATTTTTAACTTAAGAAAAATTGAAGTGCAGTTGATGTACAGTATCATGTTTCAGGTATACAGCATAGAGGTTCACAACTTTTAAAGGTTATACTCCATTTTTAGCTATTATGAAGTATTGGCTGTGTTCTCTGTGCTGTATAGTGTATCCTTGTAGCTTATTTATTTTTATACGTAGTAGTTTGTGTCTCTTACTCTGCTACCCCTAACTTGGCCTTACCTCTTCCTTCTTCCCACTGGTAGCCACTAGTTCTCCATATGTGTTCTGATTGCTTGCTTGCTTTCTTTAAAAAAAAAAAAACAAAACTTATTTTTATTTGGCTGTAGCAGGTCTTAGTTGCAGCTCAAAGGATTTCTTGGTTGTGGCATATGGGACCTTAGTTCTCTGACCAGGGATCAAACCCAGGCCCCTTGCATTGGGAGCATGGAGTCTTAGCGCCAGGGAAGTCCCTGATGGCTTTTCAAATCAGGAGTGAGCAGAAGTATCTTACTTGGATAAACCCGGCATTCTGGTTGTTCATGAAGCGTTAGGGGCTTGTATGTCACGTGGGATCCTCTTAGACTCCTGCCCTTTCAGTGGGGCAAGGGACGGGGCTTGATGAGGACGTGCTTTTCTAATTTTCTTCTTAACAGAGCATTTTACTTCCTGATCCCTGGCCCCTCCTTTGCTGCTTCAGTGCTTGTGAATGTAGCCTTATCTGTGAGCTGCAGCTGTGTGTGACTTCTCATCTGGTTTCGTGGACCAGCATGGGAAAGCAGCTAGTGCGAGTAGTGAGTTTGACCTTGCATCATCCAGCATGACCATATTCAAGAAAAGGGAGGGAAAAGAGAGGAGGACTTGGAGCAACTGAATAAGAGCCTCAAACCAACGCAAGGAGGTGAAAGAACCAAGAGGGGAGCTAGAAAGCAGATATCTTGGGAGTTGTTACGTCTTAATTTTATTGTTGTCTAAATATATGGCTGTCTATCCCATTGAAATGCCTTGAAATGGTGTCTAAATTCATAAATACCCAGATTTAGTTATGTGTACTTTTCTGATATTTTAATCTCTGTATTCCTGTATTAATAGCTGTTGATTATTATCCTTTTATAGTAGGTTTTACTGTGCCCGATGGCAAGTCCTGACACATCATTTTCAGTACTGTCATGCCTATTAATGACTTTCCCCTCCATGTCACAGCCCTTAAATCCTGTGGGAGTTTTAGTTTGAGGAGAATTAACATCTTAAAAAATCTCCCATTTGTCCATTGATTAAGGTTCATATTTCTTTAATCTGCTAGTGAGGTTTTTGAAACTGTTCTCCTCCTTCATTTAGGTTTTGCAGACTTTCCATCATTTTCCTTTTCAGGAAGGTTCCCTGGAGGAGGAAATGGCAACCTACTCCAGCATTCTTGCTTGGGAAATCCCATGGAGAGAGGAGCCTGGAGGGCTACAATCCATGGAGTTGCAAAGAGTTGGACACAGCTTGCCACACACACACACAGACACACACGCACAAAGTTCTTATTTCTTTACCTCTCCAGTGAGGCTTTCAGAAGTGTTTTCCTTAAGATAGATTTTGCAAATTCATCATCTTTTTCTTAGGTACCTTGTTCTTGCCATTATGAATAGAAATTTTTCTGTTTTACTTTGTCATAGTCAGGATTTTTGTGTGTGTATGTTTTTAGCGTGTTTCTTAACAACTATTGATTGGTTCTCTTGGTTTCTAGGTGGATGGCATCTGAAAATGACAGACTCCTTTCTAGCAACTTCTAATCTTTTACGGTAGAATCAGGCCATACATTTAACTGAACATGTCACCCATTTGGGGCTCCCCAGGTGGCGCTAGAGGTAAAGAGCCCGCCTGCCAATGCAGGAGACAAAAGAGAGACGGGTTGATCCCTGGGTGGGGAAGATCCCCTGGAGGAGGCCATGGCAACCCACTCCAGTATTCTTGCCTGGAGAATCCCATGGACAGAGGAGCCTGGCAGGCTACCGTCTACAGCGTCGCAGAGTTGGACACGAATGGAGCGACTTAGCACGTTCAGCTATTTACACCTAGTAAACAGAAGAGAGTATAGATTTCAACAATACTGGCTCCTCTTACTCCGTGGACATTTCTAGGTCCTTCCCTTGGTTACTGATACTTCCTTGTACCTTTCCACAGGTGCATGTGTTTTTTGTTTGAAACAAACATATCCCAACCGTATCATGATCAAAGGAAAACTGACTTTGTCATTTCCCACTCATAAGCCTACTTTGGAAGATAACCTAAGTGTAAGAGCCCCCCCCCCCCCCCGTATTTCCGGTTTAATTGTGTTAAGATGTTCTGTGCAGAGCTGAATAACACTGATGAGGGCGGCTGCCCTCCTCTTGTTCCCACTTTCAGTGCTTCGGTTGGGAGTGCTTCCAGCGCTTTATTGATGAATACCTTGTCTGACGAGAGCATTTGGGTAGAAGCCTGGACGTAGGATTTTGCTTTGTTTGCTATCTCATGTGAGCTGAATTTTGGGCGAATGTTTTGCATCTGTTAATATCTTAAAAATCTTAATGTAATGAAATACAGTAATATAACACCTCACGTTGAACTATCCACTTGTTCTTGGGATAAACTTTACTAGGTAATATTTTTTATTTTAATACATTGCTGTATTCATATTCATCCTGCTAATATTTTAGTCAAGATTTCCTTACATATTTTATACAGAAATGGCCTTTGGCTTCTTTGTTGTACAGTTTTGGAAGCAGGGTCATTTTGGGTAGCTTTCCTTGATTTTTTTTTTTCAGTTTGTATAACATGGCGGTTATCTTCATCGTAAATATTTGGTGGGACTTTATGTGAAAATAAAATCTGGCATGGTATCTTTTATAGATAGGAGAGACTTTGAGAAACATCAGGCGATTGCATGGTGGGAAAATAGTTGTGGCAAGTAACCTGTTAGGGATGCAGGTGGGCCTGTCACACATCAGTGATGATGCTTTTGAAAAATGACAGGTGTGCCCACACATTCTTGTCTGTAGTGAGATAAGAATGTGCATGTGTTGCTCACACACGGTTGGGGTCATGAACATGCTCCTCAAGGCTTTTTAGTAACCACTGTTTTTTGAGGATTGCAGAATTTACCTCAGTATTTTGGTCGGAGTAAATAGTACCAGGTTGTGTCCACGTGTCAGTGTTCTTTGCATAATTATCCTCAGACATATTCAGAATACCATTTGGCAGACTTGGGCTGGTCAGAGCTTTCAGCTTGGTTGGTTTCAGCCAGTTTAGTGTCTGTGCAGGTCTCAAAACATCCAATTGAGTACAGGATTTCTGTTCTAACATACTAACATGATCTGTGTGTTCCTTAAAAATACTGGATTCTGCAAAATCGCACACCAAAGGTATCAGGGCTTACGGGGATAATAGTGTTAAGGCAGGCCAGTCGCTATGTTTTATAACCGGAGAACTAACCAGACAGTTTTGGTAACTTGGGAGATGTAACTTGGACTTGTGGAGTAGTTTTCAGTAGATCAGCAACTTTCAAGTGCACTGCCAATGCTAGGAGTGCCCACTGTGTGCCCAGGACTCAGCCTTTGGAGATAGAAAGATAAAAAGGTCTTTGTCCTTGAAGTTCACCTAGACAAGAGTCTTTGAACTTCTATGGTCTTCTGACCTCTTAGTCCCTCTGCCTGTTCTTTGTCACCCCTTAAAATTTGTCTGTCTCAGGCCTTCCCTGGTTCAGGCGTGAACGGACCTGTTACAGTCACCCTAGATGAACAGACCTCTGCCTATTTTCAGTATTTTCAGGATTTTTTTTTTTCTGGAGGATAAACAACTACTTGTAGAAACTTGAAAAACAGATGCATTGTGTAAAGACTGTCATCAGTGCCATCCCCCAGAACACCCTGTATTGCTCTGGGTTATGTGCTTCTGTCATTTCTAGTGCCTCCAAGGACTGATGTGGATCTTTTCAGCAAGCGAAATGGGGATTGTGTTGTTCATCCCACCCTGTTCTTCTGCTTTTGAGCGCCTGTGACAGTCGTCGCTTGTTCTTAATTATGGTAGTGTAATTATTCCTTTGTTAGAATAAACTAATATTTGTCGGTGCCTATATTTCCTGCTTCTGCAGTAACAGATTATACACACACATGTAGTGGATTGGTGGTGGTATAGTTCTAAAGTTGTGTCCAACTCTTTGCAACCCCCATGAACTGTAGCCCACCGTGTTTGTGGTTTTGGACAACATAAATGCATTTTCTTACAGTTCCGTAGAAGTACAGCACAGGTCTCCCTGAGCTAAAACCAGGGTGTGGCAGGGCTTCTTCACCTTCATTTCTGGAGGTTCAAGAGAATCCATTTCTGCTTGGTCCCACTTATAGAGGCTGCCTCTGTTCTTTGGCTGGTGGTTCCTCCTCCATGTTCCAAGCCAGCAATGGCAAGATAAATCCCTCTCACTTGGCCTCACTCTAACCTCTTCTCTGCCTCTATTTACCATTTTAAAGGACCATTACAATTACACTGATCTCACTCAGATATCCTAGGATAACCTCCTTATTTTAAGGTCAGATGGTTAGCAACCTGGATTCCATCTCTTCCCTTAATTCCCCTTTGTCATGTAAGTTATATATTCACAGGCTCTGGGATTTAGGATGTCTGTATCTTTGGGGCGTGAGGCATTTCTGCCCTTGCTTGTCTCCTGCGGCTGATGAATTGGTTGTTTGTGTTAGTGTGGATGACAACTCAGTGAACACTTTCATATGTCCATCTCTGTGTATCTCTGGTTAATCCATGTACCACCTTCCTGTAAATGGAATATTTCAAAGTGATTATTCTCATACACTTGACAGAAAAAAAAAAAATCAAAATACTAAAACTCCAGTTTTGATTGGGTAGGAGAACAGGAGGCAAGTTTAGTGCTAAAGAAAAATTTTCAGAGCTAGGGGGCGATCATTTTGTCCCTCTGTTGTATCCCACTTAGAGTGTATGGTTCTGTTTCTCATTGTAGCTTTTTGTATTCCCTGTGGCTTCTGACGTATGTTAGACACGTTTATTTGGTATCTATTTGCCAAATAAACAAGGGAAGTTAAACACACGTGCACACACACACACATACACTTCACCATTAAATACCTGTTTTTCACTCCATTCTTTTCAATATTAAATCTTAGTAGATTTACCATGGTTAATTCTTCAGTGTTTTGGACACTGCCAGCTGTTTTGTGTTTAAATGTAGTACTGTCTCAACATCATGGAAATGGGGTACGTTGGTTCTCATACCAAGCATGTACTTGGATGATTTTAATTGTTCTGTTTTGCAATTTTTTTTTTTTTTTTGCCACGCTGTCAAGAATCCAGAATTTTAGTTCCCTGACCAGGGATCAAACCTGTGCCCTTTGTAGGGGAAGCACTGAGCCCTAACCACTGGACTGCCAGGCAGTTCCCCTGTTTGCTCATTTTAAAGGCTAAGCGTGTGTCCTTGTTCTCATTCCCTCCTCCTCCTTTTTTAATACAAAAGTTTATTACAAGAACTCCACAAATTTAAACACCAGTTGTCAGAAAGAACGAATGACACCAAGCATTACTTTGATCTACTCAGAATAAAACAATGCTTGAAATGACCCTTACACAGTCCTTTTTCCTTGGGACCAGATGTCTTTGAGAATTAAGGCTTTTGGGTGGGAGGAATGAATGTGTCTTCATCTCCCAGGGCTGCCATAACAAAGTACCACACACCTGGTGGCCTAAAACTGCAGAAATTTGGGCCTTCTCTGTTGGTCCAGTGGTTAAGAGTCTACCTTCCAATGCAGAGGACACAGGTTCAAACCTTGGTCAGGGAACTACCACGTGCTACAGGGCAGACACCTGCATGCAGTGAAGACCCAGCGCAACTAAAATGAAAAAAAAAACCAACAACAAAAACCCACAAAATGACAGAAATGTATTCTCTCACTGTTCTGGAGGCTGACAGTCTGAAATGAAAGCATTGGCAGGGCTGTGCTCCCCGGAAGCCTTGAGGGAGGATCCTTCCTGCCTCTGCCAGCTTCTGGTAGTTCCAGGCATTCCTGGGCTTGCAGCTGCAGCATTGCAGTCTCGGCCTCCGCAGTCACATGGCATTGTCCCTGTGCGTCTGTGTTTCCCCTTCTTGTAAGGACACCAGTCATGTTGGATGAGGGCCCATCCTAATGACCTCATCTTAATTTCGTTACATCTGCAAAGCCCCTATTTCCAAATAAGGCCACACTCACAGGTACCATGGGGTTAGGCCTTAAGTGTATCTTTTTGTGGTGGGGGCAGGGGGACACGCTTCTCAACCCATAACTGGGTGGGCTGTGGAAAGGTCACAGTGAGCCTCTGCCACATACAGCACGACACCTCCATTGGGCTGGAACAGTGGCCCCTCACACACACAAGCAGGCATGAGCAGCCCGCTCAAGGGCTCATAATGAAGCTGCAGGCAGCCGCATGTGCCCAGAGGGTCAGATGAACGCAGCTCAGGCTGGTTGGCTTCCTGCCCAATGGGTGCAGCTTTCGGTTTTCAAAATCTCTTGGATTTGGATCGACGACCCAATTGATCCTTGACTCCTAACAGCGGGTTCGTGAGCTTTCTGGGCACTTCTGTCAAGGGAGAGTTACTACGCATGGACTAATTTTTTTTTTCCCACTCTCCCTATCTGGAAAGTGACTCAACCTGAGGTATCAAGAAGCTGACTTAGTTTGACCACCACGTCTTCATGTCCAACCAGAATAGAAATTTTATTCTGAAAATTAATCCCTTGTTCCATGTTAAACTTTCTGTCTCCCTCACAGCAAAGCAGATACTCTCCTGACACCAACAACCCCCAAGTCACAAAGCCAGGCTTCTGTTGAACCAAAGCATCGTGCCTCTCCCCTCTCTAGAGGGGTTGGCGTCCACTGAATGTCAGCACAGAAGCCAAACCCCTAGCTACCTTAGAAGAAGCAAGCAGAGCATGAGTGGGAAGTCAACTGGCTTACCACCTCCCCGCCAGCAACAGCAGAGGAAACAGACACAGCTTTGTAGCTGTGAAAGTAGGAAGCAGTTTGCTTACATCCCCACATCGTAACTGCTTACCGAAGGCTGCTAGAAGGAACATCCATCCAGAACAGTATTAGACATTGTTGAAGCCTGTTCATTGTAACGGTCCTTAGGGCAGAAGTATTGAAAACGACTGGAGTGTCAGGGAGATGCCTATCAGTGAGATGG
The DNA here is from genome assembly GCA_917880005.1 of Nanger dama. Taxonomy (NCBI): domain Eukaryota; kingdom Metazoa; phylum Chordata; class Mammalia; order Artiodactyla; family Bovidae; genus Nanger; species Nanger dama. The sequence continues at coordinate 30,217,255 of CAKJTW010000028.1, forward strand.
GACATTCATGATCTCAGAAATCTTCAGAGGAACATTTAGTCACAAAGAATACTTACAATATAGTAAGTGTGGTGAGGGGACACAGTATACCTATGTGGTGAAGTAAAAGTTGCTCAGTCTTGTCCGACTCTTTGCGACCCCATGGACTATACAGTCCATGGAATTCTCCAGGCCAGAATACTGGAGTGGTTAGCCTTTCCCTTCTCCAGGGGATCTTCCCGACCCAGGAATCGAACCAGGGTCTCCTGCATTGCAGGTGGATTCTTTCAGGAAGCCCTATAACATGAACCAGCTTTTATCAAATGTATAAGGTCTAACAGGGATGGATAACAATGCTTTTTGTAATAGACTGCTTATTTACTTCAGAGTCTTCTGTTTCTCTGTAATAAATCTGTTCCTTCTCTCTTTCTTTCCCCTCCTCCCAACTGAGTCCCTTGGTCCAGGGGCCTGCTGTCTTTGCAAGGAAAATTGTATTCTCTTACATTCAGTCACAGCACTATCCTCATTGCAGCCAGGCATCAGCTGAGTTTGGGGATGTCATAGGAATCACTGTTCCAAGCAGGATGCCCGGTACTCCCAGGGCAGGATGGTGATGGAGGAAGCGAACCTGATGGGGAAGAGAGAGATTTGGCTCTGGTTCTTGCTTCCCTACTGAACAGCCTGATTGCATGGCCCCCCGTTCCTCCCATGACAACAGGTTTTGCCTAGAGTCCCTCTTGAGTAGGTGACTGATTTTTCTCAGCTGCTGTGTCATAAAGGATCATCTGCAGTTTTACAGAGGGGGGCTGTCGGCTTAGGGGAGAAGGAAGCTTGCTGAGGTTCATCAGATGTTAACAGCAAAGCCAGGACCAGTTCTGAGGTCTTCCAAGGGCTGCTGCAGTGTCCATTCTTCTCCTCCTGGTTTGCCAACTGGACTGCTGGCCAGAACCTCTGGCCCCCTTCTCAGCGCTGGCCCAGAGTGCTGGGGAAGGGGCTGGGCATCAGTAGTTTTGACTACCATCACCTCCCCTGCCCCTTTAAAAAAAAAAATGATTATTTGGTGATGCTAATGCGATCTTGGGCTTCTCTGGTGACTCAGATGGTAAAGAATCCTCCTGCAATGTGGGAGACCTGGGTTCGATTCCTGAGTTGGGAAGATCCCCTGGAGGAGGGCATGGCAACCCACTCCAGTATTCTTGCCTGAAGAATCCCTGTGGACAGAGGAGCCTGGCAGGGTACAGTCCATGGGGTTGCAAAGAGCTGAACACGACTGAGCGACTAAGCACAATGCAGTCTTGGTACTGGATTTCGGGAATCCTTTGCCGGCAAGGCAGTCCATACCAGGGGTGGCAGTGTGTGTGTGTACATACACACATACAAATGCAAGGTGAATATTTATTTTTATAGTACTTGAGTGCTTAATATGTACAAAGCGATGCTCTCAGACTAGTGGATGTTGTATGACAGATTAGTCACCCAACAACTCTGAAGGCACTTTTAATATTTCTGGGGTGCACTTTTGTTAATTTTTAAAATATTTACAGTGATTTGGATGTGTGTTGTTTATATACATTTATATATTACACTTTTATAATGTTTTACTTTTTATTAAATGAGCGCATTTTACATATCCTTGTTAAAAACCTTTGTTCATGGGATCATAATGCTTATGCTATAGCTTTCTGTCTTTTTAATTCAAGGGAGATTTTCTAAACTTAGACCTGCCTCTCCTCTCATACTGATGAGTTTTCATTTCAGAAATTGTGTTAGTTACAGTAGATGCTAAACTGCTGAAAGGGAGACCGCCCCTCCAACTACGGTGGCTCCGAGTATCTTTTGCTCCCACTTAACAGCCCAGGGCCTCCATGAGGTTGTTCACTTATCAGTGGGCATCGTGAGGGGTGGTAAACCTGGCCTCTGGGGTGGGAACCGGCTCCTCTCTGCCAGGTCTGGTTCCAGCCTGTGGGAAGCAGACGTGAGCCTGGATGAAACCTCTTCCTTTTAAAGATGTGCCTCCAGAGTTATTGCCTGCCACTGCCATTTGCCTCCCGTTGGCCAGAAATGAGTCTCATGGCAGCACTCGCTGGCGGAGAGGCTGGGGGTGTAGTCCAGCTGGGTGGACACACGCTCAGCTCTTCTGTGGGAGGCACTGTTAGCACAAGGAGGAAGGAGAGAGTGCATGCGGGTGGTTCGTCACTTACCGTCGGGTGCAGCGTGAGCATGGTCAGCACCGATGATGGGGGAGCAGGGTGGAAATCCGAGCTGCCACGCACAGGCTACAGTTTGGCAGTGACTGTCTGTGAGAGCCGACATTGGGTCGTGAAAGGCTGGGAAGGGTCTGGAGAAAGTGGACTGTGAGCTCCTTCAAGAGCAGAGATAGTACCTCCATCATTTGTTCTGTCCGGAGGACCTTTTCTAATGCTTTGACCATGAGCTAGCCAACCAAGGAGGGGAGGGAGAAGAGGCCCAAAGATGAAGAGGAGGTCTTTCCTGCCTGTAAGTGCTGATCCAGCGTCTGAGCAGTTGCACTCTGCCAGGTGCTGTTCTAGTTCTAGGCTCTGAGCCCACATCAGGCCCCAGCAGACCCAGCCCTGCCTATAAACCCATACTCTAGTGAGGAGTGACAGGGTGGCAAACAAGAAAGGGAAAAGAAAAAGAAATTCCAGTGGATCCTCTGATGAAAAGAAAGCAAGGTCATGGGGTGGCAGACGACTTAAGGCTGACTCTCAGTCTGGTATAGAGCCAGCCTCTGGGGGAGATGGGAAATGACCGGTGGCCAACCTGCCATGGGTCAGAGGGTCTCGCGTCCAACTCCCACCGTAGGAATCGTGACCGTGGCCTGGGTGGGAATAGGCTTGCTGCCCATGTGTTGTGGGCTTGGGCGAAAGAGGCAGGCAGAGGCCTCATCACAGGTGGGAGGACTGGTGGGTTATGGGAGGAAGTCACTGTTTCTGAGGATGGTGAGAAGTCTGTGAGCTTGAAGCAGGGCAGTGAAGTGATGAGTTTTCTGCCTCGGATGCCGGCTGGAGTATAGATTGTATAACAAGAATAGAAGGATCAGCAGGGCCAGCAAAGTGGCTGTACATGAAGAGAGCTGGTGGTGGCGGCTGGCCCTTAGGTAATGAGAAGACGAGAAAGGAACATTCTGAATCTGTTTCAGTTAGAAACGGGGCTTTCTGAGGGATTGCATGGGCACAGAGCAGGGGAGAAAAGGAAAACCAAGAGATGTGCTTGGAAAACCAAGAGATGTGCTTGGTTCATCGCTTGGAAAACCAAGAGATGTGCTTGGTTCATTTGAGGTGCCTTAATGAGCTCCAGAGTCTGGAGATAGGGGGAGATTTTTCTGGCTAAGTGGTCTCAGGTCCATCTTACGTTGCACTTAAATTCAGGTCTTTGGGTTATAGCTTATACCATTGCACTGAGATCATTAGGGCACAGTAGGTGTGAGGTGTGCTCTGTTCTATGGCTCCCTGTGGCCTTAGAAAGACGAAAGGGCATTCTTTTTATTTTTATATTAAAATTTTTTAATTAATTTTTATTGGCATATAGTGTTAATTTCTACCATATAGGAAAATGAATCAGCTGCACGTATACATATAAGCCCTCTTTTTTTGGATTTGCTTCCCATTTAGGTCACTACAGGGCAGGGGATTTTTTTAGATACGGGGTTATCAAGGGTCTCCAACAGCACCCTCTGGTTTGATGGGAGAACTCACAAGACTCAGAATCTAGTCATATTGTGGCTAAGATTTAGTACAATGAAAGGCCTTAAAGCAAAATCAGCAGAGGAGAAAAGTACACAGAGTGAAGTCCAGGGGAAACCAGGCACGAGCTTCTAGGAGTTTTCTCCTGGGAGAGCTAATCAGGCTGTACCTGATGCCCCAGCAGCAAGTTGTGACAGCACCTGTGAATGCTGTCTACCAGGAAGCTCACTCAGACACAGCACTGACGCTTTGTACTGGGGCCTGGTCCTGTAGGCACCCTCTGCTTAACATGCACCAACATTTTAGACTCCTTCAGGAAAGCAGGTGTTCAGCAGAAACCGATTCTTTTCAGTTTTTTTTTTTTTTTTTAATTTATTTATGGCCACACTGAGTCTTCATTGCTGTGCATGGGCTTTCTCGAGTTGCAGCACGCAGAGGCCGCTCTCGAGTTGCAGCACACAGGTTTCTCATCGTCATGGCTCCTCCTGTTCTGGGGCACAGGCTCTAGAGCGTGTGGTCTCAGGAGCTGTGATACACGGGCTTAGTTGTTTCCTGTGCGTGGAGTCTTTCTGGACCAGGGATGGCATCTGTGTCCTGTGCATTAGCAGGCAGATTCTTAAAGCCCCAGAGACCATTTTGTTTGAAAAGTTTTGACACAGTAGAACCACTTTCACCAACTGGATGGGAACCCACCCCCAAATCCAAGTTCTCAGTCACCAGCCCAGAGCTACTTTTGCAAACAGTCGTCCAGAAGATAGTTCGGCCTGCTGCATGAACTCTTTTCTACACAGCATGTGACTCTTCTTATCCTGCAGTTCTTCCTTGTAGACTTGAATCCATATCCTCGTTGACCTGCTTAAGGCAGACCTGTCCCCCTAGTCTCCTTGACATGTCTTTCTGTAGCCCTGAAAACTACCCCTTTATTCTCTGTCTGAGGGAGGAGGGGAGAAGAGCTTCCTGTCAACACCCAGAAGCGATACATACATGTACACATATGACATGTGTACCACCAGGATATATGTGGGCTCCTTCTTGGAGCAGCAATGGCAGCAGTAGCAAAAAGTGGCTCTTTTGCAGTTCTTAAAGATCACCTGTCACGCACCTAGCATTTTGTTACCTTGTTCAGGCAAGGAAATGACAGGGTATCTCCTCCTGAAGGTGAACTGCTTTGTGATGCTCAGGCGCTGTGTGACAGTGCAGATGATGTTGGTTTTAGGAGTTAGTGGGTTTCGCTTCTGGAGCTTGGTTGGTTCTGCATCTCTTGAACCAGTGAAAGACATTGTTCTTGGATAGTGGGGTCCATAGAAGGACTAGGCGCTTTGGAGCTAGTCCAGGATTGAGGATTGAATTGTAACCCTGATATTTAGTAGTTTGGATCATTGGGCACGTTGCTTGACCACCCTCAGCTCCTCTCTCCCCTTGTATGATGTAGGGCTGAAATGGTGGAGCCAAGGTGTGTATGAAATGAGAGACTGTATGAAGGAGCCTGCTGCAGTGCCAGAAATATAATCAGTGCTTCACCATTGAGTGCTGTTATCATTTATTATTGAAAGAGAGTTAACCATTCATTTATACATTTATATACACACACACATATGTGTGTATAATATTAAATTTGTATCATCATATATGATTATGCTCCTCATTATTCAACAGATGTATGAGTGCTGATGTACCAGGCCATTTCTTCTGTTAACATAGTGGATAAAATACTTAGCTTTTTCTTCTGTGTATCTCAGTTCAGTTCAGTCGCTCAGTTGTGTCCGACCCTTTGCGACCTCATGAACCACAGCACGCCAGGCCTCCCTGTCCATCACCAGTTCCTGGAGTCCACCCAAACCCATGTCCATCAAGTTGATGATGCCATCCAACCATCTCATCCTCTGTCATCCCCTTCTCTTCCTGCCCTCAATCTTTCCCAGTGTCAGGGTGTTTTCCAATGAGTCAGCTCTTCGCATCAGGTGGCCCAAGTATTGGAGTTTCAGCTTGAACATCAGTCCTTCCAATAAACACCCAGGACTGATCTCCTTTAGGATGGACTGGTTGGATCTCCTTGCAGTCCAAGGGACTCTCAAGAGCCTTCTCCTATATCACAGTTCAAAATCATCAATTCTTCGACGCTCTGCTTTCTTCACAGTCCAACTCTCACATCCATACATGACCACTGGAAAAACCATAACGTTGACTAGACGAACCTTTGTTGGCAAAGTAATGTCTCTGTTTTTTAATACGCTGTCTAGGTTGGTCATAACTTTCCTTCCAAGGAGTTAGCGTCTTTTAATTTCATGGCTGCAGTCACCATCTGCAGTGATTTTTGGAGCCCAGAAAAATAAAGTCTGTCACTGTTTCCACTGTTTCCCCATCTTATTTCCCATGAAGTGATGGGACCAGATGCCATGATCTTCATTTTCTGAATGTTGAGCTTTAAGCCAACTTTTTCACTCTCCTCTTTCACTTTCATCAAGAGGCTCTTTAGTTCTTCTTCACTTTCTGCCATAAAGGTGATGTTGTCATTTGCATATCTGAGGTTATTGATATTTCTCCCGGCAATCTTGATTCCAGCTTGTGCTTCCTCCAGCCCAGCGTTTCTCATGATGTATCTGCATATAAGTTAAATAAAGCAGGGTGACAATATACAGCCTTGATGTACTTCTTTTCCTATTTGGAACCAGCCTGTTGTTCCATGTCCACTTCTAACTGTTGCTTCTTGACCTGCATACAGGTTTCTCAAGAGGCAGGTTAGGTGGTCTGGTATTCCCATCTCTTGCAGAATTTTCCACAGTTTCTGTGCATCTCAATCTCATTTTAAATCCCTTGGTTCTTCTACGCTATTTTATACGGCCAAGATTATTCTGAGGCCAGTTGCTAAATGTATGGGTTGTATGTATTAGTCACTCTGTTGTGTTCAACTCTTTGTGACCCCATGGACTGTAGCACACCAGGCTCCTCTGTCTGTTAAATTCTCCAGGCAAGAATACTGGAGTGGGTAGCCATTTCCTTCTCCAGGGGAACTTGCCAACTGAGGGATTAAATCCAGGTCTCATGTATTATATGCAAACTCTTTACTATCTGAACCACTCAATCTCATTTTAAACCCCTTGGTTCTTCAGGCTATTTTATAGAGGTAAGAGTATTCCAAAGGCAACTGCTAAATGCATGGATTAACTATGTTACTTTTCTTTAATTGCTGGAAGGATTATATATCCCTTCAGGGCAGGGGCAACGCCTGTGGTATTCACTGCCCTGTCCACATAGAGCTTACTGTGTAGGAGATGCTGTGTCATGAGTGTTGGATTACATTTTAAGAATCTAATGACTGTGGTTTGCTTTCACTTGTCAGCGGTTCTGGTTGGGAGTTTATTATTGGGGGAAGAGGAGCTTCTAGAAGTAGCGTTGAGGCTGAGACCACTGCTTGTGTCACAACAGTGGGGCATGGTTCGAAACTCGGGTTATACTACAAGATCTGGGAAATGTTGCAGGAGGAGATAAAAAATTTTGAGAGGGAAAAAGAGAAAGTAATACCGAAGAAACTTTTTGGAAACTATCTTGAACAGCAGTCTTTTGCCAAAGAAGGGGCAAGGATGTGAGTATAGTGCCGTACCCCCAAACCTGAACTTGAAGAGAAAGCCACTTGGAAACCAGATAAAGTGGCCAGATTCGCCAAAACAAACACAGGATGAGGAGCTGTGTTTATTTTTTTATTTTTGGTCACACCCTTGGCTTGCAGGATCTTAGTTTCCAGATCAGGGATTGAACCTAGGTCCCTGGAGTGAAAGTGCTGAGTCCTAACCATTGGACAGTCAAGGAGTTCCCTTACGTCTTTCACTGGATTCGGTTCAGTTCAGTCACTCAGTCGTGTCCGACTCTGCGACCCCATGAATCGCAGCACGCCAGGCCTCCCTGTCCATCACCAACTCCCAGAGTTCACTCAGACTCACGTCCATCGAGTCAGTGGTGCCATCCAGCCATCTCATCCTCTGTCGTCCCCTTCTTCTCTCCTGCCCCCAATCCCTCCCAGCATCAAAGTCTTTTCCAATGAGTCAACTCTTCACATGAGGTGGCCAAAGTACTGAAGTTTCAGCTTTAGCATCAGTCCTTCCAAAGAAATCCCAGGACTGATCTTCAGAATGGACTGGTTAGATCTCCTTGCAGTCCAAGGGACTCTCAAGAGTCTTCTCCAACACCACAGTTCAAAAGCATCAATTCTTCGGTGCTCAGCCTTCTTCACAGTCCAACTCTCACATCCATACATGACCACTGGAAAAACCATAGCTTTGACTAGATGGACCTTAGTCGGCAAAGTAATGTCTCTGCTTTTGAATATGCTGTCCAGGTTGGTCATAACTTTTCTTCCAAGGACTAAGCGTCTTTTAATTTCATGGTTCTAGTCACCATCTGCAGTGATTTTGGAGCCCAGAAAAATAAAGTCTGACACTGTTTCCACTGTTTGCCCATCTATTTCCCATGGAGTGATGGGGCTGGATGCCATGATCTTTATTTTCTGAATGTTGAGCTTTAAGCCAACTTTTTCACTCTCCTCTTTACTTTCATCAAGAGGCTTTTTAGTTCCTCTTCACTTTCTGACATAAGGGTGGTATCATCTGCATATCTGAGGTTTTTGATATTTCTCCCGGCAGTCTTGATTCCAGCTTGTGTTTCTTCCAGTCCAGCGTTTCTCATGATGTACTCTGCATCTAAGTTAAATAAGCAGGGTGACAATATATTGCCTTGACGTATTCCTTTTCCTATTTGGAACCAGTTATGAGATATTCTGATTGTATAGAAGCCATCATCTTTTTAGGTATTCTCACTCTTTTTCTCTTTCCTGTTTTTCTTCCTAGAAAAATCTTTCATTTTCCTTCCTGTATCTATTGATGTCTTCCATATTTTTGGCCTTCTTGTTTGTACCTGTTTTAGGTAAAATTATTTTACGGTTTATGAGAATTTGAGGTCTGAAGCCATTGCTTATCATGAAAGTAGGTCAGTTAGTGACTGTGTGGATTGTCAACAGTTTCTGTTAACGGACTTACAGTGTTTTGTGTCCTTGGTATGTGGTTTTTGTTTGGGAGCTCCGTGTAGGGCCCTTCCACCTTTACTTTCTCTGTTTCACTTAACCATTTTTTGCTAGACATCTTTTTTAAATATTATATTTCTTTATTGGGCTGCACTGGGTCTTTGTTACAGCCCTCGGGATCTTTAGTTGTGGTATGTAGGATCTACTCCTGACCAGGGATCAGAGCCAGGCCCGCTGTGTCAGGAGCACGGAGTCTTAACCGGTGGAGCACCAGGGAAGCCCCTAGACACCTTTTATGACAGTCCATACAAACCATATTTTTTTTTTTTAATTCTTCCACTGTATATATTTTTTCTGTGCCACAACTGTGTCCATTTCTCCTTTTTCTTTTTAAAAATTTGATTGGAGTATAGTTGCTTTACAATATTTTGCCAGTTTCTGCTGTATCCCAAACAATCAGCTGTATGTATACACGCAGTCCCTCTTTTCTTGGATTGCCTTCCCATTATGGTCCTCACAGAGCACTGAGTTGAGTTCTCTGTGCTGAACATTAGGTTCTCATTAGTTGTCTGTTTTATAGTGTGTATACATGTCAATCCCAATCCGCCAATTCATCCTACTCCTTCATTCCTCCTTGGTGTCCGTGTGTTTGTTCTCCACGTCTATGTCTTTATTTGTGCTTTTGCAGATAGGTTCATCGCCCCTTTGAGCTAAATGAAGTGAGATTCCCTAAGACTTCACTGTTTTCTCATGAATCATCCTGTACATACCCCCTCTTCAAGCTCTTCTGCTAAATATCTCTCGAGTGCTTACTCATGCAAGGTATGAGCATGATAAGCTCTTGATGTGAATTTATCTTTATAACCAGCCTGGGGGAGGTGCCATTATTTTCACTTTCTAGAAGAGAATGTAATGGCCCAGAGAGGTCCGGTGACTCAGCTGGGGTTACACAGATGGAGGTGGGCATAGGCCCCTTATAAACCAGGCAGCCTGACTCCAGAGTCTGATGGCATGTATGCACCGTCCCCTCTTCCACCCCAAGCCATGCTGTTCAAAGTTTGGCCTATGAACTTGTTCTGTTTGTCACTGGCCCAAGGGGGAGATAAATTCTTAACCCATAATCCACTGTAAACATTTAGTAACTTCCCTAGCAATTTCTCATTGCTCTGTATCCAAGCAAGTGACCAGGGTTCTTACCTTTCCTGAACTGGACATGGACCAGTTTGGGTGTTGTTGAATTCATGGGGCGAAGCACGTCTGTAGAGTGTTTCTGCTCATGTCCAGTAGGACACGCACAGAGGAATGTGTTGTCCCCTGCAGACTGGTGCTGAGGGCTGGTCTTTCGCTAAGCTGGTTTGAGAGGCCTTGCAGATTGATGAAACTGGTTAACCATTAAGGTCCTTTTTAGCATCAAGACATAAGGTCCTTTTTAGCATCAAGACTCTCTGCGTTCTTGTCCTGAAAGTCCCCCTTTGTCGCTGTTTCCGCCCTTGCCCTGCAGCCCTGGGACAATGGCCTGAGCACAGTGTCTGGGGCAGCTTAGCACACTTATGAGGGCTAATAACGACTCCTTTCTGGCCCTTGTGTACTTAGTGATCTGCTGACAATACTGGGAGGAAATAAATAATAGAAAGGCTTTCATCTATCAGTTATTGCTTTTACTGTGGGCTGGTACACAGTGTGTGGAGGAAGCACGAGATAACCTGGTGCCTCCATGGCCTAAGTAGAGGACTGTAATTCTCAGGCATGCAATTGACATCACTTCCTTAGTTCTTCTAATAGAAGAACCACAGATGTGGGCCTTGGGCTTGTTGCATGTCCTCCCTGTCACCCACCGCTGCAGTGTGTGTGTATGAGTTGCTCAGTCTTGTCTGACTCTTTGTGACCCATGGACTGTAGCCTGCCAGGCCCCTCTATCCGTGAATTGTCCAGGCAAGAATACTGGAATGGGTTGCCATCCCCTTCTCCAGGCACTTAAAACATTAGCCCGTGCAGGACCACGGCAGGATAGTAGTTTGTTCTGATAAACCCATGGGTATGACCGATGTCCAGGTTAATCTTGTAAGAGGTGCCAGCCCTCTATCATGAGCTCCACTGAATGCCAAGCATCTCCCAAAACAATCGATACAGGCAGTGGTGTACCTCATAAACGAGAGCCGAGAGAGAACACAGTGTTACTCAGTTTCCTGGCTTGGTATTGGTTCTGCCATCCTGACAATTTGGTTTCAGATGCTTTATCAAACTGAGGTGTTAAGATCGTTAAAATCTGAGTTGTAAGTTACTAAGCAACCGAATAATAAATTTAAATAATTAGAATAATGTATGTAAATAGGTTCCTAAATTTAAGGAATTAAAATAATGAATACCAGCCTGCCTGAATTTTAAAAATTAGAGCTTCAAGGTGTTTTTTTAAATCGGAGGATAACTGCTTCACTGCAGTATGACAACATGAATCAACCATGAGAGTGTGTGTATGTGTGTGTGTGTGTGTGTACCCCTCCCTCTTGAGCCTCCTTCCCAACCTCCAAGGTATCTTAGTATTATGATTTTTTTGTTATTAAAGCAAACAGCATTCAAATTAAAGGTAATTTTGTAAAACAGTTGCAAAATCTTGGTAGGCACTTGAGCTTTCTCTTCATTATATCCTTTACCTGCGCCTGCTGTCAGATAGATAAATGCCTGTGGGTTTTTTTTTTTTTTTGCTTTGGAAACCATCTTTTTCTTACTCTTGACAGATGATGAGCTGCATCATCTTAAATAATTTTGGTCTTGGTACTTGGATTTTCTTGCCAGCAGTGAGTGCTCTTGTTGAGAGTTTTCACATTCTCCTTTCTGTGCTAACCCTTGATCTGCAGAAATATCCCTGATAGAGAACAGAAGCACTAAACAATCAGAGGGGAATCTCCTACCAAATCTGTGCCCTGCTCATAATAGCAGTGGGTCAGAATGATTTCCTTATCAGCAGAAAATTGTGCTCATTTGAGTATGGTTGCCTAAATAAATATGTGGTGACTCAGGAGGAAATAATTGTTTTCTAAGAATTTTTTGATGGATGTTTATTTTTCCCAGTTTGTTGTTTACTCGCTAAGTCATGTCTGACTCTTTGCAACCCCATGGACTGTAGGTCACCAGGCTCCTCTGTCCATGGAATTCTCCAGGCAAGAATACTGGAATGGGTTGCCATTTTTTCCAAAGACCTTGGTAAATTGCTCCTGTGTCTCCCCCTACCCGTCCCTTTCTTTTTTTCATTTTTTTTTTTTTTAATCAGACTTTTGTAGAATGAGTAAACAGTGATGGAGACTGAGACTTGCTTTGTACTCTTTGTGCTCCTCACATCAGCAGAGGTCAAGTGAACCCTGCTGGGTGGGGGGGCAAAGTAGCAGACAAAGTAAATGAATAAGGTAATGCTAGCTTTCACTCAGCTTCTGAACCCAGCAGTTAGAACCTTATTGAATGTGAAAATATAATCACATTTTTAAAATAAAAGTATAGTTGCTGCACAATATTATGTAAATTACAAAGTGTACAATATTGTGATTAATGATTTTTAAAAGTTTATTTATAGTTATTATGAAGTAGTGGCTATATTCTCCATGTTGCATAATATTTCCTTGTAGCTTATTTTATGCCTGATTGTTTGTACCTCTTCCTTCCTTCCTTCTGTAGTTGCTCTCCCCAGTAGTAACCACTAGTTTGTTTTTTATATCTATAATCACAGATTTTTTTATTTCCCCCAGATTTTTGCAGTCTTCAACTCTACAAACATATGCAAAACAAAGAGTTTGTAATTGTTTGGCTCATATTTTCTTTTGAGAGTTTAGGGAGTTATAAGCTAACCTTAATTGATTTTTTTTTGTTTTGAGAAGAGAGTTTGATTTTGAATTTGGATGTGTTTAGGTATGCTGAGATTTTCAAGCATTTCAGATAAAAGGGAAATAGATTGATAAAACTGAGATTTTATGTCAGCCCGTTTTTATCTCTGTTCTGTTTACCTGTCCAACCCTAAGATCCTTGCAAACAGCACTTGGCCTGTTTTGCTCCTAGGCTGTGGTCTACCTAGCTCTTGGCTTCTTTGGGGGAGATAAATTGGAAAAGTGATTGCTTTTACAGCCTAAACGAAAAGGGCTGTTTTGGAATGTGTGTGTGTGCATACATGCTAAGTCACTTCAGGCATGTTCAGCTCTTTGCGACCCTGTGGTCTGGAACCTGCCAGGCTCCTCTGTCCATGGGATTCTCCAGGCAGGAATACTGGAGGCGGTTGCCATTCCCTACTCCAGGGGATCTTCCTCACCCAGAGATCGAACTTCCGTCTCTCTCTTGCATCTCCTGCATTGGCTAGCAGTTTCTTTACCACTAACGCCACCTGGGAAGCCTGTTTTGGACTTAAGGAAAAGAAAAAGATAGGATTTGAGATGAAGATTGAGAAGATAATGCCTAAAGAGTAGGGGAAAGCTTCAGGAAAATCCAAATGGATGCTGCTTGCTTGTCTGTGATGCGTGGTACCTGCTGTGATGATCATGTTTACGCATGGTGGTCAGTACACTAGAGCTGAGTTTTGAAACAATTTTCTCTGGAGCCATATTGGATATAACACCCTGTCTTTTCCCTCGTGAGTTAATTCCTAAAAATGCTCTGTGACCAGTTGGAGACAGGGTAAACTTGTTATATGTTTGGGGACCTGGAGTCTCATCTCCCAGATAGATGTGTTTTTCTCTGTGTGTTTAGATGCTATGGGAAGCAGAGTAACAATCCCTAGTGCAAAAACTTAGTGAAAGGAGGTCTGTGTCAGGCCTGGTTAATCCCTTGTTAAACTAGATAGACTTTAACCAGCCTCTGTAGAACAGTTCCTCGTGTTGTTGGTGGGTCCTTGGAGGGCCTTTTCTATTTCTATTGCCTAAAAATAAGTGGCTGTACTAAAATGGTGACAAGTTTTGTTGGCTAAAACCTGGGTCTCTCACCAACCATCACTTACTTTGGAAGGCACTTACAGAACAGACCTAGCTTGCCCCCAATCCTTTTATTTTTAAACTTTTAGGGCCTGGCCTGTTATTTTCACCTTCTCACTTCTAGGTCCCTGTGCAAAGGGAGGTGTAGTCTGCCGGGCCTTGGGGCCTGGTTCTCTGTTACTGGACTGTGAGTAAATTTACCAGTCATCTAAATAGAGAATGCCAGGTAACACACAAGAAGTTGAGTCTGATCTGATAATGAAGTGAGTTTATGGTAAACATCCTTTTGAAATTTAAGTGCAGAATCACCTGCAAAGGCATTACGGTTCCCCTCTCCACCTTTTGGTCCTGTTCCTTTTAGACTAATCAAATTTCAAATCATATAGAACTTTGTCAGTCAAAACCAGAAAAACAGGTAACTTGAACAGATTGCAGGCTTGGTTGTGTGTGTCATATATGCCCGAAAGAAATGCTTTGGATTCCTGCCCAGTGCACTAGTATGAGATCTTGAAGTCTTAGAGTTTTGAAGCCGAGTTGGGAGTCAATTTAAAGAGGAGAAAAAGTGCCCGTCCTGGGCTATGCTTCCTTGACCAATGGGTCAAGAGCACGACCTTGAGAAGTGCTGATGAATTACAGAGTGTGTAAGGGAACCCTAGGAACTTCCAGCCTGCTCCCTAGGTGTGCTTGGCTGGTCATAAAACCTTATTAGCTGAGTGATGTGTTCTTTGTTGCTTACTTCTCCTGGCCTATGCCAGATGATGTCTTAAAGAACTGGAGAGAGAGCCAGACCTCTTCCCCAAGCTTCCATTTTCTATGTAGCTCTTTTTTAAGTCTTAGTACTACATACACGTGACTTTCTTTGGTAGATTTGCTTGGCAGGCAGTTCCAGGCACTGGCGTCCTTCCTGCCTATGATGGGGAGCATGGAGGATGAACTCCTCAGAAACCAGGGCTCTCCAGGTGGGGGTGGCAATCCCAGCCAGCCCAGCCAGGAGAGTTGGGAGTGACTGTCGGACCTTTTACAATAAAAGGTGGCGATTGTTTCGGGTAGATGCCTTTTCTTCTCTTGCCCTCTGGCTGTCTTTGTCTTGTATAAGTGACAGATGTTAGAGGCTTGGAATTGCTGCAGTTCTTTCCTTGGACTTGGCAGATGAAATAGGACTGCGTTACTGGGGACTCATGCATCAAAATGTTGCAACTTAAAAGATACTTTGAAGAGAGTTGAGTCCATTTGGAACAAGCCCCCATTTTCTAAAAAAATTGGTTTCCTGCAAGGATGACTAGGTTTTTCTGTTTATTCTGTTAAAACACAAGTGGAGAAAGAAATCTATGGGAAAATATTTTCATCTCCATTGAATAATGCCTGACTCCCTTTTCTTCTGTTTTTAACATTTAGTAATGCCTGTCCTTGCCCTTACCTCCAAAAAATTCCCAGTAAGGAAATAAGTGAAAAATGACACTCTTCTCAACCATCCTTGTCTTTCATCCCTGGACTCTGCAACAGCTACTTTTTAGCTGTTTGCTATATTTCCTTCCAATAAGTATTTAATGAACATGTAAATTCATCTATGTCTATCTGTATTGCTTTTCAAATTTCATATCCAAACCTTTTCAGTAACATCTTGAAGAGGTGACATGATTTTACTTTGATAAACGGTACTTCTTTGCTTCAGTAACCTAGGTGTTTTAACTCTGAACCCTTCGAATGAGGAGACTTGTGGAGAGTTGTCATGAATTGATATGCACACCGCAGCATTGGACCCATCTGCCATAGGAGAAGGAGCTTTCTGTATCCTGGTGATTGATTTGGGATAGCTTCTAAAAACTGCAAACCATCTTTGTTAAGTTATTTGAAATATCTCTTTAATAGGGCTTGCCTGGTGGCTCAGACAGTAAAGAATCTACCTGCAATGCAGGAGACCTGGGTTCGACCCGTGAGTTGGGAAGATCCCCTGGAAAAGGGAATGGCTACCCACTCCAGTATTTTTGCCTGGAGAATCCCATGGACAGAGGAGCCTAGCAGGCTACAGTCCAAGGGATCGCAAAGAGTCAGACACAACTGAATGACTGACACACTATCATTTAAGATGATAGTACAGGAAGTCCCTTTGGGGTAACAGATTTATTTTTACGGTTGCTACTCAATTCCTCTGTTTTGTCATCTTGGGGTATATTGGTTCACAGTTAAAAATAGAGCTCTAATTAAGATGGGCGCCCTTTCTGAAAATAAGAACTATATTTCAATTAGTAAATTCCTATTTGCTTAACGTATTTTTGTTTTGTTTTTCTCTTTTTTGAAAATTTTAACAGCAAGCCCGGGCTGAGCAGGAAGAAGAATTCATAAGTAACACTTTATTCAAGAAAATTCAAGCTTTGCAGAAGGAGAAAGAAACCCTTGCTGTAAATTACGAGAAGGAAGAAGAGTTCCTCACTAATGAGCTCTCTAGAAAATTGATGCAGGTAAATTACCTTTTCTCTCCTCTTATCTTCCCTGCCTGTTTTCTTCTCTAGGGGAAAAAAATGACTTTGATCTAGCACTTTGCTTGAAACATTTGCTGATGAGGTTGTAGCTAAAATTCTTTAGAGATTAAAATACCTGAGTGAAGATGGCAGCAGTATAATACTCAAGACTGTGGTTCCCAGCTCATCTGCTTAGGTGAGGTAAGATATTTTATACCCTGACCATTTTAAGAAATTGCTGATGATCCTGAGGCCTTAGTGCAGGAGTCAATGATGTATGCAGTATTTTGGGATTGTGAGAGTTAACGCCAAATGTGAGATTTCTTTCTCCTTTTATGTTGAATCTGTAATGAATATATGGACATTTTTGGCAATCAGAAGTAGGTCTTTTGTACTTATATATGAAGATACAAAGGGAAATGCCACTTTGAGGGGAGAAAATATATGTATCTGTGATAGTTAAAATTGTACACAATCAGTTGTGTTCAGATGGGTGAGTAACATGTTACTGAACAAATAACAAATGTTGAAACAACATCAATGACTAACAGTGTACAGAAGACAACGCACAAAACATATAGAAATTTTACTTTTTCTAGTTAGATTTTTCTACCTTCCCCTCTTGTTTGTTTTGTTTTCCTCTCCTTGAAGCTTACTAGTAAATTACAAAAATAAGATTTGTTTAGGGCAAATATCATGCAGGTTATTTAGTATGAACTTGGGAACAAGTGGGACATTGAGTTTTCATTATTTAACACAACATGTCCAAAATACTGAATAGGTATAAAATTATCCAAAGAGAACTATTATTGGTATTTTTTTCAGATGGCTGTAAAAGGTAGAAATCTTTCCTTGTATTTTCTATTCACTGGCATTACTAACAATTTCACTCATTAATTTGATCAAAATATGTATTCTAATGAGATTATAGCAAAAGGATATTTGGAGCCTTAAAAAAACCTTCCTAAATTCTTCTCTTACCTTCTAACATATCAAATGTTAGAAGAAGAGACCAGAAACTTTAGTGTTAAGACCATGCAATGGTCCAGGCACCTTTTACCCATCTTTTATTCTTATTTTCCTACCTAATTATTGAATAAAGATACCACTATAATCTTGTACAAAATTTGATTTATATGGTAGCTGTTGGAATGTGAAGGATAGAGATCCTCGGTCAGTATTATCTAGTGGAGATTTATGGTGGAATTTCTGTGTTGAAATGTTTTCTTTATTCCTGTGCATTCTGATTTAGGGGGAAAATGAGATAGAAGATTAGTTTGACTTTCGACTCTTATCACACCTTGGCAGCATTGGACTAATTATTCTGCATGTTGCTTTAAGGCTTCCTTTTCTGAGTTTTGTGTGTAATCAGATGCCCTAATTTTTAACACTTCGAGAAACTTTTTTTGTTTTCAACTTGCATAGTCATTGGTATTTGGAATCTTTGATTAAAGTACATTATAAAGCAGTCAATATCCTAGCCAGATCATGCTTTCTTTTTTTCTCTAGAAGGGCTCATTTTCATTGTGAGTTGTTCTGTAATGTGTAGTTTAAACTAGCCTCTCATTAGCTTATTATCATGACCCACCTTCTTTCCAAGGACATTGATGTCCCTTAAAGCAAGCTACTGGATAGAGTGAACGCCTAAGAGCCATGTGCAACAGAAAGACATTAATTATAGTAATATATTTGGCATAAGAAGGTTTGAACTTAAAATTTAAGCTCTGAACATCTTATAAATAAAGCTATAACTTGGAGAAATGTAGGTTTTTTTTTCCGGAATTATTTTTTCCGATTATTATTTTTTCTAGATTATTTTTTCAGAATTCTTACATTAAAAGAAATAGTTTTACTTGGTCAGGAGAAAATTTTTCATATATTAAAAACTTAAATTTTTGAGGGGCATAGATCTTTCTAAAGAGACTGGGTAGTACATTAATACAAACTGGACAATGCGAAAAAATGTTATCCAAAGTAGTTTATAATGTGGAGCCCTGGTCTTCACATAGCTGAGTCTTACACTCACCCTCAGTCAAAACAAAGTGTTCAGTACAAGCTGTGAGTCTGTTGTTTGGGGAGTTCTAGGTGGATCTGTAGCTCATTAGTAATCCCACTTGTAGAACCTGGGCAAATGGATGGTCAGCATGTCTCTGACACATGAATCCCCACTTGGTTCCTAGATTTTATTTTCATATATTATATATATATATTCATGTCTCAGAGACATATAGATATATATGATTCCCTGGTGGCTCAGATGGTAAAGCATCTGCCCGCAATGTGGGACCCTGGTTTGATCCCTGGGACAGGAAGATCCCCTGAAGAAGGAAATGGCAACCCACTCCAGTACTCTTGTCTAGAAAATTCCATGGATGGAGGAGCATGGTGGGCTACAGTCCATGGAGTCGCAGAGTTGGACGTGACTGAGCGACTTCACTTTACTTTACTTTATGTGTGTGTGTGTGTGTGTGTGTGTGTGTGTGTATAGAGAGAGAGTGTGTGTGTGTGCTTAGTCTCTGTATGTCTGACTCTTTGTGACCCTTTAAACTGTAGCCCACCAGGCTCCTCTGTCCATGGGAGTTTTCAGGCAAGAATGCTGGAGCGGGTTGCCATTTCCTCCTCCAGGGGATCTTCCCACCCCAGGGACTGAACCCATGTGTCCTGCGTCTCCTGCATTGCAGGCAGATTCTTTACCCACAGAGCATCAGGGAAGCCCTGTACAAGGGAATTCCATGTGTGTATATAGGAATAAAATGCAGGAGCCTCTGGTTTGAGTTCTGGGTCAGGAAGATCCGCTGGAGAAGGGGTAGGCTATCCATTCTGGTACCCTTGGGCTTCACTCATAGCTCAGCTGGTAAAGAATCCACCTGTAATGTGGGAGACCTGGGTTTGATCTCTGGGTTGGGAAGATCCCCTGGCGAAGGGAATGGCTCCCCACTCCAGTATTCTAGCCTAGAGAATTCCATGGACTGTACAATCCATGGAGTCGCACAGAGTGGGGCACGACTGAGCAACTTTCACAAAAGTATCTATAACATAGACGTAAACCTTGCCGTTGCAGCCAGTTTTGAGAGTGTAATTCAGTGGCATTAAGTACACTCACACTGTTGTGCAACCATTCTCACCACCCATCCCCAAGAACTTTTTCAAACTGAAACTGAATCCATAAGAATCCCCTTATTCCATGCTCCTGGTTCTTCCTAAGACTTTCGAAAAGACACGGATGGCAGGTAGTGTGAGGCTGAGGTCTCTGGCGAGCTCCAGAGCTGTGCCTACTGTGACATGAATAGGGATCCCTCACTTTAGACACCAGGGATCAACTGCACGCCGTTTTGTGGTGAATCCCTGTACCTTTGGCCAGCTGGAAGGCTCTTGTATAACTGCTGGAAAGAAGGGCTGTAGGCCTGCTGCACCCATCCCCTGGGCTTTCCTGGAAGGATTTCAGCCAGTCTTTTGTTGCAGCCTCACATTTTCTGCCACCCAGTGTGGTAGAACTAATCTCCATCTGGAAGATTTTTAGAGTAATTGGTACCAATAGACGTTTCCCACTGTGTAATTACTTTAATATGACTCTCTAAGATGCTTGCTTCTGGATAAGAACTTGTTATGATAGCCTACTAAGAGAAACCGTGCTGCCGGTGACACTGATGGACAGAGGAGTAAATTGACGTGTTCACCAGGGAGGTGTTTAACGTTTTTCACCCAGAGGCCGCGTGGAGGCTATTTATGGAGCAGTTTGGTTTTGTGGCTGGTGCTATGGCTGTTGTCTTTGATAGTGAGTGTTGCTTTTATGTGCATTTCAAAGGAATTCTTTGGTCTTGAGAACAAAATGAGATTATTACTATAAAGGGCTTACCTCCTTTTCCATCTGCTTGTGATACAGATGGTATCGAAATACCTTAAAAACTGAATCAAATGTATTTAAGTAGATGAATAGAAATCTCTTTGCCCTGTTAAAAGATCATGTTTGGAAGATAGGTTCAACACCTCCAAATACGTTAATCCTGTCTAAAGCAAACAAAGACACAGGCACAAACCAGCATGCAGTTTTTCTCCTTTATTTTTGTATGCATCTGCTAGATAGATACCTTGGTTTTGCAAAGACTCTTAATCTGAAAAATCTACTTCCTTCTGAGGCTGGACCATGGGATCGATGACTTGACTGGTAAGAACGAACTGTCCTAAAAAGGAGCCTTCTAGTCTAATGCCAAGCCTGTGCTAGAACTAAATTCAGCTCTGGAATGCCTTGAAGAGATGTTTGTTGCTTAATCATAATTTGTAAATAAAGTGTAGAAGGCATAGTTTGTGATCAAATTCTTCATCAGAATTTGATTCTTAATATCTATGCTAGGAAAAAAAGTCTGAAAGACTATTCTCTGAAATGTTAGCTGTGATTATACTTGGGTGCTGAGCTGAGGGATGTTAATTTTCTTGTGCTCCTTTTCTTCTCAGTTTGTGGAGGCAACATCCATTACTTTTGTAATTAGAAAATATCTTCCTTCCTAAGAAGAAAATTTTAAAAATACCTATTTTGTCCTTATGTTTTGAAACCTCCAGCTGTATCACTGAACTTGAGAGCTCACAGTCTTGCAGTTGTTACCAAACCAGACTGGGATCTGCTTACCTGATCTGCACCGGAGCTGGTCCCTGACGGGGCTGTGGTGAAAGAAAGTACAATGTTCACTGCAGGGCACCAAACAAGGAGAAAGGGCAGCTTGTGCTCAAAAGACAGGAGCTCCTCAATGGCTTTTCGGGAAGGGTTTTGAAAGACATTGAGGGGAGAGAGACACAGGGTGCATGATCAGCCCATGCCCAATTTTCTGATGGGTTGATGGTGAGGAAATAGTGATGTTTCAGGAATCTCAGCCATCAGTCTTCTGCTTCCAGCCAGTCTGGGATTTATGTATACTGGTGGTCAGCATGCAGCTAACTTCTTCCACCTAGTGGGGTTTTAGTATCTGCACAACAACTCAAGGACATGGCTCAGGATATTATTCATAGCCCTGAGGAGGAAATAAAATAAAGGTCTTTGTCTTTGTTGTATGGCTTAACTATTATTATTTTGTCTTGCTTGACTATTTTCTCACTTCTCTAATTAAATCTGCTCTGTAACAAAAGAGCAAATTTAAAGCTTTTCTATAAACAAGAGGCAGGGGCCAAGGCAGGGTTGGGGGTAAGATGGAGGTCTGTCCCTGGGGTGGTCCTGCAGGGTCTCACTCAGTTTCACTATCATAATTGCATCTGTTTATCACGGACCACATAGGCTGCAGTGCACTGGAGCCCCTTGCAAAGTCAGGAAGATTCTGGACTACCCAGATTGTTCATTTAGAGCTAGCATAAACAAAATACTCTTATGATTGGCTTAACTGTCTTGTCAGCTGTGATACGATTCATTCCACTTGCCGCTGTTTAAAAAAAAAACACCCTAGTTCCTCTGGCTAACAGTTAAGCACCATTCACCAATACCAACTGGAAGACCTATTGTTGCTGAGATGGGTAGAGATTTTAGCCCCTATGGATTTTCTCACTTGCTTTTATGTAAGCCCAAAGCATCAGGTTCACTTCCTGCTCTTGGGAAGCCCTGTTCAATTGTTGCCTACACTTTTCTCCACCAATACTACTGCCAAAAGTTAATGAATTTTTTTTCCCCTTTATTTAAAAGCCTGGAATAGGACTGAGATAGGAGTACCGAATATTATATATCTCTCTGAATGTTTTCACTCTAATCCCATTTTCAAACTGTAGACCTTAAAATAACAAATAAGTTTGTAGTCTTGTACTGTAGAGTCACATTTGAAATTGGATCTGGTCCTCAGAAAACAATTCCACTGTAGCTATTAATATAATAAAAATGATTGTACTCATTCTCTGACTGAGGAGACACATTTTTCTTATTGATGGCGGAAAGCACTTAAGAACAAAAGTTTTCTGGATCTCTTGTTAAGTGGCACGACTTATTGGTACTATTATTGACTTGGTCGCTGAGGTGAGAACGCCTCCGGGAGCTGCAGCAGTTGCAGATTCTTAGCATCTGGAGAAAGATGACATATGGAGGGAAGGAAGGAAGCTGTGGGCAAAAACCACTGCTGAAGCCTCCATTGCCAAGTGATACAGAGCCGAGCCATTCAGAAGGCTGTTCTGTAATAGCATTATTCTTCCATCTGTGTTTGCACAGGAATGAAACAGAGTAAGGCTTGCGAGAAGTCCCTGAATCTGCCCGTTGACCTAGACAAAGGCTTACATTCCTGTACCTCCCTCTCTCCCTTTCCCTCAACCCGGAGTGGTAGTTTCTCCCTGCCATTCATGTCTGAACGGAGGCAGGTTTAGTCCCTTCAGGGCTGTGTCTGTGCAGGGCAGGCTTGTCCGCAGGCACTAGAAGTGAGCCTAGATGTCCAGTTCCCTTCTCAAGCCTGTACGCCAGAATCTGAGGCTGCCTTCTTTTACTCCAAGTTCTCCAAGCCACTAAGATGGCAGTGTAGTGATCTTGTTTGTTCAGGCAGCAGAATCACATGTCAGGGTGATAAATATGTATGAAACCTTGTTTAGTTCATTTTAAAGGCACCGAGGCGAACGCTGCTGTCACATCCATTCAGGTGAAGACTTGTTCTCCCGTGGCAGGGGAGAAGAGACCTTGAAATATGTTCTTCATTAAGCTGGCTCGACCAGGGGCCCTCTTGGCTTTTAGTTTTTCAGGGCTATTAATGCTGAGCAGAAAAATTGGCTATCACCTAATAGCTAACAGAACATTTGGGGCAAAGTTGAGTTGTGGGGGTTTTTTGGTCATTCTCGTTGTTTTTCACTCCACATTATCTGACTCTCAGCTGTGTGTGTTCTTTGTTTCTTTTCATGGAACAGGGGCTTATACTTTGTGTTCACGAAACATCTGCAGAGGGCTTCTGGGATGTGTTTATTGCATTTTAAATGCCACAACCACCAGAGGCCAAATTATAAGGCAGAATTTTCCTGTTAGCAGCATGCCAGAAATCTCAGTCCAACGTAATTTGCATTATGATTAGAAAATACAATAAACTTGAGGCAGTTCTTTTAGTCTTCACAAATCACTGAGTTGTTTTTTTTTCCCCAAAATGTGCAAAATGTGTGTAGTATGTTACCGTTATGGCTGGAGTTAATGTGCCAGCCTGGATTCCCCCAAAATACAAGAGCAGGGGTTAGGACTGAGCAGCTTTTCAGGTTGACTTCTTTGACAAAATATGGAGAAATGCAGGTAGAAGGTAAAAGTAGGAGAAGGAAATGAAAAATAATGAGATGAAGCTGGAGTGAGAAGTTGCTTTACTCACTAGGGTAGGGGTAAATAAGCATTGTTATTTCTAGTTGAAAGGTGAATCTTGGAGATTGAAAGATACTTGGCTGCACTGTAGATGGACTTGAACTATCACTGGAAATGCTGTGCAAATGATTTTAAACTTTGCAGTTATAAATGTTGCAGTGTTCTGCATTTCTTGGGTAATTTGTTTTTTCATTTTAAAAAGTTTACAGTCAACCCAATTGGTAATTACCTTAAAATACAGAGATATATTCTACTACTAATTATCTTTACTTTCCTTTTTTTTTTTTCTTTTAATTTATGATAAGGTCTCAGCTTAGAATAAATTCTTTCTTTAGGTTAAATATTCTCTACTCCTCAAATAAGAAAGGGTTAATTTTTACAAAATGGATTTTTTTTTTGCACGTTGAATCCAGAGCCTCAAGAATTCCTTTATCTTATTCATGGAGCATCTTTTTAAAATCTTCCTCCTAATTAGATTTTTTCAAAGGTGTTAACACTTTAAGCAGCATGATGCTATTAGGAATCAAATCTAGGAAGGTCAGACTTAGCCCCTGAGGTATTCTAAATGGGCAGGAAGCCTCAGGTACTGGAGCCCTCCACTCAGGTGAGAGCTTGTCCTCAGTGTTGAGGAGGCTGCCGAAAAAATAACATCCAAAAAAATAATTTATTTTCTGGAAGGGCCTACCAATTTTTTTTTCCTTGCAAAGTTAAATATACTTTTTCCTTTTTGAAAATCGCAATTAGATAATTCAGGCAAGCCTCACTGAAGATAAGTGGAAGAATTAACAAGATCATGAAGAACTGTTGGGGGAGATCTGGGGAAGGTGGAAATTGAGAGGAGACCCAGCACCCAAGGCTCCCCTTTTCCTGAGCACATTTACTATTTATTTGTTACAGAACAGCTAAGAAGCTGAATTGTGCTTTTGGCACTTGCGTAGAGCTGGGGTTTCAGAGGTCAGAGCTCAGTGCTGGCCAAAAGTGGGGACAAAGTTAAATCACACCGCTTTAATCTGGAATCATGAAGAGCTATACCGTCGGAAAAGAGTGAACTTTTTTTTTTTTTTTTTTTGCTTCGTCTGGATGAATCAGAGAACACAAAACTTTGGTTTTGGATTAAGGCAGACTGTGCTCATCCCAGCCTGAAGGAGGGGGAGTGTACATGATGCTGAGCGTGTGTGGGGAGGGCGCTGTGGGAGGCGTGTTTGGAGCCGTCCCAAAGTTGCAGAAATTTGGAAGAAATGGCTTCAGGTACTCCAGGCAGAGGACACAGAATGATCAGGACTGGGCTTGGGGTGCGGTGGCTCTTGTTAGTGTGGTGACCAACAGGACTTGGGGGTCTAGAAGCCCCTGCACCAGAGTGGTCTCCAGACACGTTTGCCCAGGATCATGGGTTTCTTTTTTTCTTTTCTTTCTTTTTTTTTGATGTGGATGATTTTTTTTTAAAAGTCTTTGTTGAATTTGTTATGATGTTGCTTCTGGTTTATGTTTTGGTTTTTTTGGTCCTGAGGCACGTGGTCTTTAGCTCCCTGACTAGGAACCAAACCTACACCCCCTGTGTGGGAAGGCGCAGCCTTAACCCCTGCACTGCCGGGGCAGTCCCTTCAGTTTTTAAAATGTGGGTGTTTTGGTTTTTTTTATCCCTCTAGGACAAGAGTCTTTAGAAAAAGACATGAGATGGGCCTTTGATCATAGCTACCACGACTCTCTGTGCTGAGATTCATCATCGTTTGTCAGGTGCCTGGACCCTGAAGGCATTTGTGTGTGCAAACCTTAGACTGTCACTTGGGCTGAGTGTGAAAGTATGGAGAACTTGCATGGGAACTGGATGGCAGGTGGACTTGAACATCATACCGAGGAGTTCAGGCTTACTCTGCAGGAGTGAGGGAGCCATTATAAGGTTTTGGGCAGGATGTTGAATGAATAGAAAACCCTACTAGTTTAGTATAGCATGAGCTACACTGGACCTGGGGTATCGATTAGGAGCTTTGGCAGTGGCCCAGTGAAGAGGAGTAAAAGATTTGAACCAGAGCACAGAAGGCACAGGGTATGCTGGACAGCTGTTCTGGGGGCTGACTTAATGCCATTTGGTAACTGATGAGATGTGAGGTTTTGACTGAGAATAACAGTACCAGTGACAGAAGGGGGAAGGAGGTGGGCTTAAGTGTGGGCCCAGGAGGCGTTTAGTGGTGATGCACTGAATTGAAGGTGGGAGGTTGACTTTCTGCTCAGCAGAGCTGTTCAGATTGGTTTAGAGACTCAGTATTGTGAGAGACAGTTCTTTTTTTCAAAGCCCATGTTAACTACTTGGAACAGTAAGTCCCCTACACGTGAACCTTTAAGCTGCAAACTTTAAAAGATGCGAATGTTTGTTCACTTGTCCGTTCACTTAAGTTAGTTCTCATCTCGAGCGTACATTGTCACACGCATGCTTCCTGTACAAGTGGTTGTGCTTTTGTGTACTCGCTGTACAGTTCTGTATAGAGTACAGTATCTTTATTTCAAGCCAAAGATGTCTGGAAGCAAGGATAAAAGCACTGTATAGCTGATTGTGTTAGTCAGGTACCTAGGCTTACTTGTCAAATTGGACTTAAGAACACGCTCTTGGAACAAAACTTGTTCACATGTAGGGGGCTTACTGTGTTAACTACATGACAATTATTTTTGGCAATCCAGTGATTTAATGTAGTCACTGTTCTATGATGGCCTTTACTTGGCTCAGTGCAGATGGCTCTAGTTCTTGGTAGCTGTCAATAAATGAGGGATGTTGGTTGCAAAACTGCAGGTTGTACAGACAATGGTTAGCATTGACTAGTGTAAACAGAACTGGGGGCATCTTGGGTTTATCCTTGATTTGAATCGAAAAAAGCTGAGTCCGGGGCTGGTGGCAAGAAGGCATACCTCCCTTGGCTCTGGGTGGACTAACAATAGGCCCAGACTTGCAAACACACTTTGCCAAGCCTGGGATTTGGCAAACCTGCTGCATGCTGGGTGGGTGGGCTGGCCTAGCAGCCAACCTTCACGTGCACCTACAGTGGCACCTGTACCTGCTGGAGAAGGTTTTGCCCGGAATAAAAGCCATTCAGTGAAGAGCTTTTGAATCTCTGATATAAGAAGCCTGGTTCACTGAAGTGGCCCCAGAAAACTTTGGAAATTATGAGAAAGACAACAGTTATTGGTAATTCAATGATGCTTAAGGCTAGTCTGTGTTAGATCAACTTAATGCTATACTCATGTTTTTAATGGGCTGGAAATTGGCTTTGGGACTTCATATGTGAGTGGATACAATGAGAAAATGCTCACATTTGAGTGCTTAGAATTTTCCAGGTTTGTAGTTGTGTTTTTGCTTATGGCTTTTTCACTTATGTTAATATATTTTTCATGCTGAATCCCAAGGAGCAAATCTTTATTTATATAACCCTAATTCCACTGTAAATGTGCTGCTTGTGGATCATCAGTTATGTAATTTCCATTCTACAAGGTTTCTTGTCGTTAATGGTACAATATATTGCACGGTTAAGAGTTCTAAAGCTCTCCCATAATCTGTGAGATTGACTTTGCAAGAAGTATCTTTACAGAAAATGCTGATTCTGACAATAAAGTTTAATCTACCTAAGCATTTTACTTTAGATATATTAAAGGCAAGCAAATGAGGTTTTTTTTTTTTTTCAGACACATTAATAGAATTTACTTGCCTGTTTACTTCTCAGTTTGAATGATTTTTGTTCCAGTTTAGGATCTCTGACCTGATTAGTCAAATTAAGAATTGCTTATGACATTTAGAGCTTTGATTAAAAATTTTAAATCATGTCTTAAATTTTATGCCCATGTTGAAGATGCTGCTCAGAAATGAAACTGGAGTTTAGTTTTTCTGATAGGTCCTGAAAAGTATAAGTGAAAGTGTTAGTCACTCGTTCGTGTCTGACTCTTTGTGACCCCATGGACCGTAGCCCACCAGGCTCCTCTGTCCATGGGATTCTTCAGGCAAGAATACTGGAGTGGGTAGCCATTCCCTTCTCCAGGGAATCTTCCCACCCATAGGATCCAACCTGGGTCTCCTCCACTGAAGGCAGATTCTTTACCAGTGAGCCACCAGAAAATCATCTCTGATATGTCCAGCGTCACCTAAACCAGTCTTCCTTTTACGGTTTTTGTTTATGGTGTCATGGACTACAGCTTTAACACAGGCAGGTGGAGGGAATTCCCTGGCAGTCCAGTAGTTAGGGCTTCATGCCTCCACTGCATGGGGCATGAGTTCTATCCTTGGTTGGGGAACTAAAATCCTGTGTGCCATGAGGTGCAGCCAAATTTAAAAAAATAATAATAATAAAATAGATGGATTCAGGGTGTTGGTTCAAGTCCTGTCGGGGCCAAATAGCTTGAATTTACATGTGTCTGTTTGAAACAAATAATTTCTGAAATTTTCTCAGGTGCATTGTCATGAGGAAAACTCTGTGGCCTCTCTTCTTGCCCATCTTAACTCTCTTCTCATGATTGTTCTGGGGGGTTGTTTTTGTATTTCTTGCTGTATTTCTCTTTTTATTGGCGGTTTCTTGGTTCCAAGGAAGAACCAGATTTTCTGTTTCTAGCGTTCTGTTTGGAACACTAACTCTGCTACCCTGCCCCTAAATTGCCTGTCACCTGAGAGATGGCAGAACAAAACAGGCAGCAAAGCTGTTTGTTCCAGGTCTGTCTTTGGGGGATGTTGAAAACTGTGAGTGATTGGCTGAGTTATATCTCAGGATGGCTTGATATTTTCCAAATGGTTCGTACAACCCAGGACCTCACTTGAGTTCTGGTAACGACAGCTTCACCATCACATTTTCCTTTGGGCATAGCTCTTGATAGGAAAAAGCCTTTTAAAATTGAGAGCTTTTGTAGATTTCATTACTAGCTGAATCAGTATTCTTAAAGGAAATACCTTATCAGTATTGACTGTGTTAGACCATCTGTCTATATGTGAGTCTTTTCCTCTAGGACAATGAGAATCTTACCTTTGCTCAGATTAATATTCTGTGTCAAATTGCTGCCTGGGTCGGGGAGAGATTTTTGACATTAGATTGCATCCTTTATTGTTTGGGGTTTCCCTGGCAGCTCAGATGGTAAAGAATCCACCTGCAATGCGGGAGACTCAGGTTTGATCCCTGGGTTGGGAAGATCCCCTGGAGAAGGAAATGGTTACCCACTCCCTCCAGTATTCTTGCCTGGAGAATTCCATGGACAGAGGAGACTGGCGGGCTATGGTCCATGGGGTTGCAAAGAGATGGACACAACTGAGCAATGGACACTTTCTCTTTATTTTAATTTACTTAAGAGCACAAGTAGAACACTAAAAAAAAGGGAAGAAGGAGGCTCTTTGAAATAAAAGTGGCAGCAGTTGAAAACATATTGGAGAGACTTCCCTGGTAGTCCAGTGGTTAAAAATCCACCCTGCAATGCAGGGGACGCAGGTTCGATCCGTGGTTGGGGAACTAAGATCCCACATGTTATGGAGCAAGTAAGCCCGTGCACCACAACTAGAGAATCCTTGCACAGTGAAAAATCACACATGACGCAGCAAAGATCCCACGTGCCACAACTGAGAATGGCACAGCCAGTATTTTTAAAAATGTATTGGAGGAAAACACATGTAATATTTAAAGAAAACTATGCAAAAGGTTTAAAAGTTTTAAGACAGAAGTTCATTTTTCTAAAACCAGTAGGTATCATTTAAGCTTAGCATTTATAAACTATTTTCGGGCAAAGATAATGTCTTAACTATAGATTTCACTCCCTTCTGCTTCTACTGTGCAGGTGGGAGGAAGACACACCACACAGGTAATTTTTAGAGAATGCAAGAGTCAGATGAAGATGTATTTGTTCTGCCTTTTTTCCCCTCATAACTGATGCCTGTCCCATTGGGGGCCTTTGTGTCTGAAATGCTGAGAACTGTTCTCAGTCTCTGACCATTCCTCTTAGTTCTTTTAATTACTACTTGATCTTCCAGAACCTGAATTTTAATGAGCTGGCTAAAAATAGACTTGTCACTGTAAGCACCTCTTCACACCTGCTTGCTTTCTGAGTTCCTGCAAGGTTGACCAGCTTTTTTGGAGTTGCATATAAAAAACAGTTGGAGGAAAACCAGCATCTGTTTAGTCAACATTTCCCATGTTGAAAGACAATGTCAGATTTTGAACATGTTTGTTTTCTTTTTAAACACCAAGTCTGGTACTTTCAGAGCAATGGAAATTGTTTCAATTGAGGAGATGATTAAGTATAACCTTCTGAGGTTTTTAGGCCCACTGAGCTCTCTCTCTTGTCCAGTGCACCCTCTGTGGGTTCACAGAGAGACATAGCTTTCCTGGGCAAGCATCCATGTCTGTATTTAGCCATTTAACCTTCTGAACGCCAGGGGCGCACTAGGCACTTGTGGATGGAAGAGTGTTTAGCCCGCCCCTCAGATTTGCTCAGGATCTGGCAGGAGGACTCTGGTTTAGAATTTAGAGCATGGTTTGGGCCCCAGGCTCTGCCACGTTCCAGCTGAATTACCTTGGTCTGGTAACCTGTTTTATCACATTAGAGATGGGGGTTGTCATGCCTGCCTAATATGAGCCTGGTATGCAGTGCCTGCCTGAAGAAATTTGGTCATCTTAGACCTCAAAATCAAACCGTGTGCTTCATTGTTTTTAGTAGCTTTTGCTTAATTTGCCTATGGTTCTGAAAATATCAGGCCGTGTGGCTCATTCCTATTAATACCTACTATGAATCAATTGCCCCTCCCAACTGAGAACACTGGAAATAAGGCACAGTGATTCATGAGGACCCCAGCTGTGTGTCATTGAATTTCTTTTATTCTCTTTTGGTTTTGAAGTTTGGAGTACGTTTTGTTAAGATTTCTTTTGCAATGGCCCCATAACCTTATTCTTTAATTGCATAAATAAGAGGCTTTCCCTCTTGGTTTTCAGAAAAGATGTAGAAGGTGTGAAGTTGGTCTCATTACAAGAAGTTAATTATTTGTACTGATTTTTGCCAAGTATGCTTACTAGGACACTCGTAAATAGCATTCAGAATACTTTGCCAGGTATTTTTGTGATTGTAACTTCTCTTCCCTCTCTACATATGTTGTATGAATGCAAGTAAACTGTAATTCGTTTAATAAACACTGACAGTTGCAAATTTTCTATTTTTTAAATAATTTTTATGGCCAAGGTATAAAAATTTTCAAGTCTCCCAAGGGTTATATATTGTGCTGCAAAGTACGTTTCCTTCCTTTCCTCATCTCCAGTTCTTCCCTACAGAGACAACCACTTACATGTTCTTCAAAATTGAAATTGATGTTTAATCATGGTTTGATGTTCTGATATACATATATATACATATACATATATATGTGTGTGTGTGTGTGCACACACACACATATATATGTGTGTATATACATACAGACAAGTGCCTCTGATTATGCACTATAATTTTTGGTTATAAGTTAGAGGAATCAGGAGCGGGTTATTAGGTGTACATTTGGATTTACGAGCAGAAACTGAGTAGGGTAACTTTTATGACGACCTCCTATGCTTGGTTTAACCAGCTTTTAGAGCCAGCATCATCATGGCTTTTGAGTGTCTTGATTTCCACATCTGTGTTTTTTTCTTTTTCATTTTCCAGTTGCAGCATGAGAAAGCTGAACTAGAACAGCATCTTGAGCAGGAGCAGGAATTCCAGGTCAACAAACTGATGAAGAAAATTAAAAAACTGGAGAATGATACCATTTCTAAACAGCTTACCTTAGAACAGGTAAAAATGTGTGGTTCTCTCTCTGTATCCTTAATTAGGATAGTTTTTTTTTTTTTTTCCTCATATCATCGACTGTTCTTTCAAACTTTAAAAGGTCCTGTGGAATATCAGTGAAAAACATTTTTCAACTTCTTCTTCACACAGTGGGGACTTCCTATCTGAAGTGTGCATTGACAGTTCTGCATATCACCTCCTTACTCTCTCATGCTCTTTTGTTCTTTTCAACCACAACTAATAGGGTGTTTCAAAAGATACATTGTGATGTACTGATTTATAGGCAGGAGATGTTAGGTTCCTTTTGCAAAAGAGGGAAGAATATGTTTTGAACCACAGGATCCCTTCTGTGAAAGTTCTTGAGACAGGGGGACTATGGAGCAAAAAGTTCTCTTTCAAGGGTTCTTCAGAACAATTAGCATTTTTGTCTTTGAATTATTAGCAACCTTGTATGAACCTTGTCTTTTCCCACCTAGATTTGTTGATACAGGTATGGAGTCCTAGACTCAGTCACTCATCCTGGTTCAGCCACTAATTAGTTTTGTGACCTTGCATTAACTTCCGGGGGTCCAGGTTTGCCATTTGTAAACAAGCTCCAATCAGGAGTGGCAAGCTTAGACAGGTGCAAAAGGTGGAAAGCACCAGTGCACAGTCCGTCTGTGCATCGCCCTTGGTAGACGTTAGTGTTTGCCTTTGGAGGCCAGGCTGGTCCTTATCTGCCAGCCCAGAATCCTGGCCCACCATCGTCGGTCCTGCCGGGCTGGCGTGCCAGACACAAGTTCCTGTTGTCTCTGGCCTAAGTGCCCCTAATGCTGTTCCCACGCTAGTTTATCTTCCTGAAGTTGGAAGAGACCAAGCATAGTGTACTGCTACCTGGTTTCTGTGTAAAATTCAGTATATTGACATTTTCTAGCTCTTCATGATGTGGACCCCAATTATCACTTTGATTTGGCCAAGGCTTCTGTGCAAAGTTGTCTGATTTATCGCAACTTTAACGTCTTTCATATGTGGAGCTTAGTCCATGCTAACTGGTTTTTTAATCACCCTCAGGACCATTCTCATTTCATCACTGTACTTGAGACTGAATTGTTGTGGGATTATCAGGTGTAAGAGACAGTGAGCATTTATTTTAAACTAATTGAACTGACTTTTATTTTGTATTTTTTTGCATTATTCCTCTATCTACCTATATCAAGGGATGGGTTACAGTGATTTCCAAGACTTTGAATAATGGCCTTGAAATTTTTTTCCATTCCTTCTAGGTTAAAGAATAAAAAGTTCCATTTCCACGGGCTGGCTATTTTGCAAAAAATCCAGAGTAATCTAGTCCTACTATTCCTCTTTGGAATTCAGATGCAGTTTCCAAATTTAGAAGACTCCTCCACCTCTCACAGCTTAAAAACATCTTGTTCCAAAGTTCTCCTGTTTAATTTCCAGGATAGACGGTAGCCAGTTCCATTCACGTTAGTTTTGAAAATTCTTGTGTAAGCCCCTGACGTCCCACAGACTTACTGGTAATTGTTAATCAAGATGTGACCAAGTGGAATTCTCACCCTGGTTGGTACTGTGAGAACTTTACTTGGTCAGCACCTTCTCTATGATGGCTCTCAGTAATGGAAGCAGCTTCTACCTTGTATTTGCTCATAGATTCCAGAGGAGACTTTGGAACCCTGACCCCCAAAGTTGAGCTGTGGCCACAAGGTGGAGGTAGTGGGCTAGCGTCAGAAAGAGAGGGAGAGAGGATGGATGGCTTCCCCGTGTTAAGGCTCATTGGAAACTTCAGAAACTAAATGCTTTGAAAACTAGGCGCAAGTTATACCTTCTCCCCAGTTCATGATTTAGTCCACTGTAAGACTCATATCAGACCTCAACACTAAAGAAGTGGATTTCCACAATGGAACGTGTACACTGTAACGTCCTTAACGGGAAACTTAACTTCAGATGTGGGATGAAGTGAAAAAAGTGAAAGTGTTTGTGGGATTTCAAGTCTGTATTTTATTTTTTTGATTAAAATCTTTTTTATTGGAGTATAGTTGATTTACAATGTTGTGTTTCAGGAATACAGCCAAGTGAATCAGTTACACATAACACATACATCCACTCTTTTTTAGATTGTTTTCCCATAGAGGTCATTACATCAAGTCCTTGTTTTAATTAAGATGGATAAATGTAACATCATCATAAAACATTGCCCCCTTTCTTTTGGGTATGTCTAGGATGATTAAATGTTGAGGATTTCACTCTGTTTTGTTTAGCTACAAGTAATTTTAGTCTGTGTTTGGAGAGAACGTTTATGTTCTATAGTAGAAACGAATCTCTTCTGTGTTTCCGTGGGTATGCTGTGACCCTCTCTCGTGGCCATCTTTTGGGACTGTCATCTGTATTATAAGATTTACTATATATGTCATAGTCTGTATAATATAATATATCCTATATTTAAGTTACTATAAGAAGAGCCAAGACAGGTATTAGATTACTCATTATGAGGATATATATGTGGTCATGTCTTTGCTCTTGTCTCTGACAACACATTTTTAGAACTAAAAGCTATTTGAAGGCATTTATCCTTTGGGTCCGGTGCCTTAGCACTGCTTTGTTGGAAGAGTTTAAATAAAGTGTGGATTTGGACAGGTTATTGGACAGCTATCGTTTGTACTTCAAAAGGCAGTGTAGGGTCGGTTGGTTCAGGGCATGGATAATGGACTTAGATAGACCCCAGGCCAGCCTTGCTGCAGGAGCAAGGAAGTGTGAGGAGACGGAAATGGGAAAGCTACGCAGTAAACAGTGGAGAGAGGTTCTGCATGGCATAGAGGTGCTGAGAACACAGAAGAGATGGTGAAGACGTGAAGTTGAATCCCTCTTCTTTGTTACCGGGCAGGGGAAGAGACGGGGCTTCGGCAGTCTGCACGTGTGGTTTCTTTGAGGGCATGCCCTTGTCTTCACAGTGCGTGTCTTGCAGAGGCAGCCACATAGCCGTGCGACGACTCTTGCAGGCCTCAGTGTTGGAAGGTGCCCAGCGGTTACCTTCAGCCACTAGCCAACGTCAGGTGACTGCAGAGGTTTGAGAAGACCCCAGCTTCCAGGGGCAACAACCACTTCTCCCAGTGTCCATCACCATATCTAACTTTATCCTAGAAGCAAGGCTTTAGAATGAATTTCAGTCCTCAGCAAGTAATTATTTTTTGTTGTTGTTCTCTTTATGTCTCTGTTTATGGCTGCCCTGGGCCGCCTTGCTGCGTGGGCTTTCTCTAGTCGAGGGGAGCAGGGGCTGTTCAGGCGCGGTGTGCAGGCTTCTCATTGCAGCGGCTTTCCTTGTTGCGGCATTTGGGTTCAGTAGTTGTGGTGCATGGGATTAGTTGCTCCATGTCATGTAGAATCTTCCCGAACCATGGTTTGAACCTGTGTCTCCTGCGTTAGCAGGTTGGATTGTTAACTACTGGACTATCAGGGAAGTCCAGTTTTTTGTTGTTGTTGTTGTTCACTTTTTTTAAAGGTAATAAGGAAACATTTTGTGTATTTTAAGTTCCACAAAGAAGAAAGGAACATTGTCACTTTCTAGCTCTTAGTACAGTGGTTCTGAGTTAAAAATATAAGACAGTCTTTCTGCCTTACTTGTCTGGCGGGTAATACAAGCCAGCTGACATCACAAGCAGTCCACATACAGTTCTGATGCTGCCTATTTTTAGTGGCTGCAATGACTAATTCTAGTGAGTTACACAGATCATCTGTTGTCCTTGTGACTTAGCTAATTGAGTGGCTAGTGGCTTGTGTTCAGGTCTGTATCTTTGATTGGTTGATTTTTTTTTAAGTTGGAATAAAATATTTCCTCGGTTCATGGGTAATGTGGGCATACTGGGTTTAGTTAGAATTCCATTCACGCTGGTGGCTGCCCTGGCAGGCTCTGTTGCAGGAGCGCTTCAGAGAACAACCATGTTCCACGAGCCTTAATTTGCATTAAGGAGAGGAAACTTGGGGGCTTCCTGGGTAAAGAACCTGCCTGCCAGTATAGGAGACGCAGGTTCAATCCCTGGGTGGGGAAGATTCCTTGGAGAAGGGAATTGCAAACCACTCCAGTATTCTTGCCTGGAGAGCCCCATGGACACAGAAACCTGCTGGGGTACAGTTCCTACAGTCGCAGAGTTGGACACGACTGAAGCAACTTTGCGCACACACATGCACAGAGGAAACCTAGTGACCCCTGTGCATCTTTTGAAGTTTGATTTCACAGACTCATCTCAAATGGTGGAAGTCTTAAACTTTTAAATTATAAGACTAATCCATTGAGCTTTCAAGAAAATGTGGAAAACCTAAACATGGAAGTACAAACATGAAAAAACTACATGTCCCCCTAGACTACAGTCCCCCACTCCAACTGCTATTCATATTTTTTCATCATCTTCCTTACCTTTGTCTTCTTTTTCCTCCAACAATAGTGTTGTGAACAATGCACACTGTTGTCTAACACTAGTAATAACACTAATAATAATGTCTAATAATAATAGAGAAAATTAGAGATACCAAGCGATAGTGTTGTTAACAATATATAGTGTTGTCTAACACAGGTAATAACACTAATAAGTGTCATCTAACAATAGTAAAGAAAATTAGAGATACCAAAGGAACATTTCATGCAAAGATGGGCACAATAAAGAACACAAATGGTATGGACCTGAGAGAAGCAGAACATATTAAGAAGAGGTGGCAAGAATACACAGAAGAACTGTACAAAAAGATCTTTATGACCCAGATAACCACGATGGTGTGATCATTCACCTAGAGCCAGACATCTGGGAATGTGAGGTCAAGAGGGCCTTAGGAAGCATCACTATGAACAAAGCTACTGGAGGTGATGGAATTCCAGCTGAGCTCTTTCAAATCCTAAAAGATGATGCTGTTAAAGTGCTCCATTCAACATGCCAGCAAATTTGGAAAATTCAGCAGTGGCCACAGAACTGGAAAAGGTCAGTTTGCATTTCAATTCCAAAGAAAGGCAATGCCAAAGAATGCTCAAACTACCACAGAATTGCCCTAATCTTATACACTAGCAAAGTAATGCTCAAAATTCTCCAGGCCAGGCTTCAATAGTACGTGAACCGTGAACTTCCAGATGTTCAAGCTGGTTTTAGAAAAGGCAGAGGAACCAGAGATCAAATGGTCAACATCCGTTGGATCATCAAAACAGCAAGACATTTCCAGAAAAACATCTGCTTCTGCGTTATTGACGCAAAGGTTTTAACTGTGTGGATCACAGCAAACTGGAAAGTTCTTAACTTCCAGTCTGGGAATATCAGACCACCTGACCTGCCTCCTGAGAAATCTATATGCAGGTCAAGAAGCAACAGAACTGGACATGGAACTACAGACTGGTTCCAAATTGGGAAAGGAATATGTCAAGGCTGTGTATTGTCACACTACTTATTTAATTTCTGTGCAGAGTACATCATGCAAAATGCTGGACTGGATGAAGCACAAGCAGGAATCAAGAGTGCTGGGAGAAATAGCAACAACTTCAGATACTCAGATGACTCCACCCTTATGGCAGAAAGCGAAGAAGAACTGAAGAACCTCTTGATGAACATGAAAGAGGAGAATGAAAAAGTTGGCTTAAAAGTCAACATTCAAAAAATTAAGATCATGGCATCCGGTCCCATCACTTCATGGCAAATAAATGGGGTAATAATGGAAACAGCAAGAGACTTTATTTATGGGGCTCCAAAATTACTGCAGATAGTGGCTCCAGCCATGAAATTAAAAGATGCTTGCTCCTTGGAAGAAAAGCTGTGACCAACCTAGACAGCATATTACAAAGCAGAGACATTACTTTGCCAACAAAGATCCGTCTAGTCACAGCTATGGTTTTTCCAGTAGGCATGTATGGATGTGAGAGTTGAACTATAAAGAAAGCTGAGCACCGAAGAATTGATGCTTTTAAACTGTGATGTTGGAGAAGGTCCTTGAGAGTCCCTTGGACTGCAAGGAGATCAATCCAGTCAATCGTAAAGGAAGTCAGTCCTGAATAGTCATTGAAAGGACTGATGCTGAAGCTGAAACTCCAATACTTTGGTCACCTGATGGGAAGAACTGACTGTTTGAAAAAGACCCTGATGCTGGGAACGATTGAAGGCAGGAGGAGAAGGGGACTACAGAGGATGAGATGGTTGGATGGCATCACCGACTCAATGGACATGAATTTGAGCAGGCTCCGGGAGTTGGTGATGGACAGGGAAGCCTGGTATGTTGTAGTCCATGGGGTGACAAAGAGTCCAACATGACTGAGCAACTGAACTGAATAATAGTGTATTGTAATTTGCTGCCCTGCTTTTAATCTTGTAAAGTAAAATATTACAACCTGTGCCTTCACATTTTAGACAAGGTACACAGCCAGACATAATCGTGGTAAACCCTGAGGTCAGCTTGATAGGGATTTGTAGCAAATCCTTGAAGATGGGTGGGTCACCTGAAGCTCAAGTACAGACATCCTGTGCTGTGTTTTGCTTAGTCATTCAGTCATGTCCGACTCTTGTGAGCCTGTAGACTGTAGCTTGCCAGGCTCTTCTGTCCATGGGATTCTCCAAGTAAATAATACTAGAATAGATTGCTATGCCCTCCACCAGGGGATCTTCCCAACCCAGGGATTGAACCCAGGTCTCCCACATTGCAGGCGGATTCTTTACTGTCTGAGCCACCACGGAAGCCCTACCTACTGCTTATTAGGGAGAGGTGGGGAAAAGCCTCAGAACATACTGGAATATAAGTGAGAGTTTGTGCCTTAGTAGTAAACAAACCAGGGGCAGAAGTAGGTGGTACTGAAGGAGCTTCGGCAGGCTCTCTTTTCAGTTGATGTGTGATTGAGGAGCTGTCAGAGTGTGGTGAAGCCAGCTGAGGGGCCTCCCCCTCCATGCCTGTGAGAGCAGACATTGAGCTCTGTCCGGGACACAGATTAAGTCCCTCTGCAGGATATGAAATGAAAGAAGTCCTTCCTTAGGCCTTGTTTCAATTAAGTACCAAGACTATGTTCCATCTTGTCAGGTACTATTTTGAAGCACCCAGATAACATTTGCCTCGTGCATCAGTTTGAACAGATGATGGCAGGGACAAAATTAAAGATGAGTTTTCTTTACAAAGAAAGAGGTACCTCGCCATCATCCAACCATGTATGTTCCTGGTCATGCACTGGTGGTAAAGACCTTGCCTGTGAAATTGTAGGGCATGGGTGTGCTACGTACAGCAAAGGCAATAGAATCCAGAGATACTGTACTGAGACTTTCTAGTTGCTTGTAATTAGAATGGATGAAGTCAGTTCTTTATAACTTTAAAGTTTTTATTTTGATTGAGGTATAGCCGATTAATCACGTTGTGGTACTTTCAGGTGAACAGTGAAGGGATTCAACCATATATATACATATGTCCATTCTCCCCCAAACCCTCCACCCATCCAGGATGGCACATGACATTGAGCACAGTTCCATGTGCTGTACAATGGGTCTTTGTTGGTTATCCGTCTTAAATATAGCAGTGTGTGCATGACCTTCCCAAAGTCCCTGAGTATTCCTTCCCTCCAGCAACCATAAGTTCATTTCACGAAGTCCTTTAAAAAAAAAAAAAAATTTGGTGGGTAACTTAGAAAAGGTATTTTCCTTAGCTAAACATATGTGGCAAATGACTACATTCTGCATCTATATATTACCCACCAATTCCTAATTTATCCTTCCCCCAACCTTCTCTCTTTAGTAATGATAAGTTTACTATGTCTGTGAGTCTGTTTTTGTAAATAAGTTGATTTGTATCCTTTTGAATTCCGCATGATACATGATATTTGTCTCTCACAGAGGCTTATTTTAGATGATGAGCTGAAGGTAGCCCCTGACGTGACAGTGTATTTGCAGCGTGCACTGCGGTATGTGTTCTTTCCGAGGATTTCTCCACTGTGTTCTTGATGTAGCAAAAAAAAATCCTGCATACCCATACCCAAGACTTTTGAAACCTGCTTGCTTTCCACTGATGGTAACTATTTGGTAAAAGAGTCCCCTAGAATTATGAACCCATTATGCAAATTTGTATAATATTGCACTGATGTCAAAGTGATGGAAGCTTAAGCCTGGAAACCGTATAAATATGACTAATTATATGTGTTATCTGCTTCATAAAAGACCTTCATTTTTCAATATCACTGAACAAAAGCAAAATTTATTGAACTGGTTAACTATGAAAGTGCCACTTTTCATATATTAAATATTAATAAGGTATTACTATTGTCCTGAAGTTGTACCCATTTCAAAGAACAAATCTAATTTTTATACAGATGCACAAGCTGTGGTAAAGAAGGTTAATAACTCAAGGCTGTCTGGAAGATTCTCAGTCTTCCAGATAGCTAGCTGAGCCTTCAGTATAATTTCTCCTCTTAGAGTGTATGAATTCATTCTGTGTTTTGGATATGTGAATTAATATCCTAAATTAGGAAATCGTTAATTTGTAAGATTGACTGTCTTCCCAGTTTTTTGTTATAAGCATAGTAAATGTTCATTAAAAATTGTGTGGGGCAGACTTCCCTGGTGGTCCAGTGGTTAAGAATCTACCTGCCAATACAGGGGATGTGGATTTGATCCCTGGGTGGGGAACCAAGGCAATTCCTTAGTTCCCCACGAAGGAATGTGCCATAACGTAGCCAAGCCTGTGAGCTGTAACTAGGAAGCCCCAAACAGCCAAAATACATAAATATTTTTAAAAATTGTGTGGGAGCAGAAAAAGATATGAAGATAAATTACCGCCAATATTATTAATACTTTCACCCAAGGGCCAGCCCTATTTATCTTGCTATTCTTTGTGATTTTTGTGTGTCTTTTTATCAGTACATATGTTTTTTCTGTTCTTTTTTTCTTGGCCACACCACATAGCATGTAGGATCACAGTTCCCTGACCAGGGACCATACTTGGGCCCTCAGCAACACAGTGGAGTCCCAGCCACTGGACTGCAAGGGAATTCCCTTCTCCGTATATTTCTGGTGCACATAGAATGGGCAGTTGTCATTGGCTGTCTGTTACAGGAAGAGCTGTCATGGGCTGCCTTCCAAAACTGGGTTTTTAAGTCAAATGTTTGGAGTTCAAAATATACTTTCACATAGGAATGATGGTAATTTGGTGGTCAGACTAAAACTTTTCAAAGTAGATTGAAATGATCCGCTAAAACCTTTCAAAATTCTGTAGCTGAGCACATGGTCCTGCTAAGGTTCTCATCAGGCTTTTTTGCCACGTATCCCTTCCCTGACCTCTGCGAACATCTGGGTTCTCTCTAAGTGGGAAAATGCTCCACTGAGAGAGAGGTGTGGTAATGTTGGACCTGTCTCTTGGCTGCCCCCTGCTTTCTCTGCTTTTTGGGTGGAAAGTGTCAGCCCACTGAGAAGGGCTGTGAATTCAAAGGAGCCAGCTCTACTTTTATACACTTAAGTTTATCCATTAAAGAAGTTATTTATTTGGGAAACATAAGAACTCTTGGTGTAATGTTAATTAACTTGCAATGGGAGGGAGAGCTACTGAAGATGAGTAAGGAGTTTGGCTGACAGTCCCTTGACCTGACTTAATTACAAAGCTGCCTGGAGAATCCCATGGACAGAGAGGCCTAGTAGGTTACAGTCCACGGGGTCGCAAAGAGTCAGACACGACTGAGTGACTTCACCCTCACCCTCACCACCCTTCAAAGGAATATTCTACAAATCGGCTGTATCCACTGGTGCTGCATGCTCATAGTGTAGTCAGCAGGGGCTTGGGTTTGCCTGAGAATTTGATGTTTGGTAATGAAGAGTGGGTACCTATGGCATGAACACTGAATTTAAAAGGAGATAGGGAAGAGTGTTACAGATGGAGATCAGCATTACAAAAGCAATGAGTGTTGATGTTTGCATTCCAGCAAGAATTTCTGACTCAGTACCCTGTCAGTTTAATACACACTGTCAGATCTGAGGGTTGTTTGATATCACGGCAATGCAAGCACTGAAAATCTGCTTAGGTCGGAAACAGCAGTCCTGGTTTATACTCTTTGGCTATAAATAAAGAGGCTGTGGGATCAGATGGACAGGAGATGGAAGGGCAGCACTGATAAAGAACTTTGGGAGGTTCTGAAGTTCTTTAGGTGGCAACCAGCTATCAATTTACTGCCCACTTCAGTGAGCCAAGGCCTCCAGAGGGTGAAACTTGGGTTTCTACTAACAGGCTTCCCAGGTGTCACTAGTGGTAAGAAACCTGCCTGCCAGTGCAGGTGATATAAAAGACATGGATTCACTCTCTGAGTCAGGAAGATCCCCTGGAGGAGGAA
This sequence comes from Nanger dama, assembly GCA_917880005.1. NCBI lineage: Eukaryota > Metazoa > Chordata > Mammalia > Artiodactyla > Bovidae > Nanger > Nanger dama. The sequence goes on from CAKJTW010000028.1 coordinate 30,258,715, forward strand.
ATAGCAACCCACTCCACTACTCTTGCCTGGACAATCCCACGGACAGAGGAGCCTGGCAGGCTACAGTCTATAGGATAGCAAAGAGCTGGACGCAGCTGAAGTGACTTAACAGACACACACACACACTCTCACACATAGCTCTATTAACTGGTACCAAAAAGAAGCTGAGATTCATGTTCAACTTCTGTTTTTCCTGCTTTCTTATCTGCTCCTGCATACTCTTGGACTCACTAAGGTACACCCTGCTCTACTACTTCCAAGAATTACTGGGTAATTTACCCCAAATCCTATCTGCCCCTCCAGATGCTCTGAACTTGCTGGTTAGATGGGAGCCAGCTTCTCTGGTCGCCATGGTGACTAGTCCCCATTCCTCTGCTGGCAGCATCACTTTCCCTGAATCAGTGGCTCCTCAGCTCTCAAATGAAAGAGTGGACTTAGATGATTTCATTTGCTGCTTCTGTTTCTAAAAATATCAACAGAACTAGCACAGACTGAGACAAGTGCCATTTTGAGATTGACCGAGAATGATAGAATGGGTGGCCCTGGAAGGGACCTCAGATGTCATCGAGGCCAGCCTTCTCATTTCATAGATGAGGGCAGGTTGTGTGCGTGCATCCTAAGTCGCGTCAGTCATGTCCAACGCTCTGATCTTATAGACCATAGCCCTCCAGGCTCCTCTGTCCATGGGATGCTCCAGGCAGGAATACTTGGAGTGGGTTGCCGTGCTCTCCTTCAGGGCATCTTCCCCACCCAGCGATCAAACCTGTGTCTCTTACATCTCCTGCACTGGCAGGTGGGTTCTTTACCACTAACGCCACCTGGGAAGCCTGAGGGTAGGTTAGTACCTCCTTAAAACCACATGCCGAGTCAGTCATATGTGGATAAAGACAGCTTTGTCTTGATTTTGTTTTTTAGAGTTATAGATTTGCATGGTGCATAATTACTCTAAAAATAAGCCGTTGGGCATTAGTTTCTCTACTAGGCATCTCTACTACAAAATGATACCTTGCTTGAATTTTTTCTCACCTAACAAGTACCCCTTGTCATGTTTTAGTTAAACATGGCAATAGGGTCCTTAAAGGGTAAATGACTTGGCATTTTGTTTCTTTAAATAAACAACTGTGAATTGTATCAGTACTTCAAACCTTGCCCCAAAATGTGGTCAGAGGGTCACAAAGATACATAGGAGTTCTGTGAGATGTTCCTGGGTTTTCCTCCTTGCGGGGAAAAGGTGCTGTTTAATATCTTGAGGAGCTTTTGTGCATTAGCCAGCTCCCAGCTTCACTGCACAGGATGCTTCCGGCTTAGTCTGATTACTATCCCTTTGCCCATGCAAAGAAAATACAGTGAAGCTATGTTTTCCGTTGACTGTGTGATCTTGGCTCATTGACTGGTGGAGTAAGGTGTGTCTGCTTCGGTTGCTGTAAAAGGCTGTATTTTGTCCATGGAGTTGGTCTCACTTTATGTCTACATAGGGGTCTTTGCTCAGTGAGGAGCTTGCCTCTCATCTGCTAAAGAAGTGTGAACTCTGCTATTAATACCTGGACAGCTGTGTAGCTGTGCAATCGAAAATAATCTGTTAAGTCAGTGGTTGAAAAGATAAATTCCAGTTGGTTGAAGAGACAGCATGGAGGCAATAATATAACATTGCCCCCTTTTAAAAAATGATTTCTGTTAAAATTAGTTAATATCCCAAGCAGATAGACAAGTATACAAAAAGTGATGCCACACATTTCCTTCTTCCTGATGCTGTGAACTCTGTTGATCGTGGCACTTTCTGTCCCCATCACCAGCCCTCTTTTTCTTCATATCTTTCTCACTCTCTACTAAAACATATAAATGGTTTCTTTTAATGTCTTCACAACTACTAGAATGTATCGGGCTGGTCAGTAAGTTCATTTGAGTTTCCCACAAGCTGTAATGGAAAAACTTGAATGAACTTTTGGCCAACCGAAAAAGTCCCCAGAGGGCAGACCTTTCTGATTCCTCAGCTCTCTGCTACATCCCTATTACCCTGTGTCTGCTGTTGGTCTCGGTATTTGCATGTTGCTCTGTGTTGGCTCAGACAGTAAAGAACCTGCCTGCAAGGAGGGCGACCCGGCTTCGATCCCTGGGTTGGGAAGTTCCCCTGGAGAAGGGCATGGCAACCCACTCCAGTACTGTCTGGAGAGTCCGGTGGACAGAGGAGCCTGGGGGACTAGTGTCCATGGGATCGCAAAGAGTCAGGACTGAGTGACTTAATGCTTTCACTTTCTATGTTAATAGATGAAATTAATTGCTTCCCCAAATTGCTTCTTTTTATGAAGTAACATGCAGTGTGGGGTTCCCTCTGCAACCGTGTGCCTTCCCCTAAATCACATTTTCCTTCTTCCCCACCTCCCCGGAAGTAACTAGTATTGTGAATGTGGTGTTTATCCTTTATGCACATGTTTTTATATCTTAGGACACATTTCTATGTACCCATTAACCACTTGGTAGAATTGTCTTCAGTGCTGGAGTTATTTCTGAAAATGGAAGTATAACCTTTCTGGTTTAATGTTGAAATGTATGAAGGACTAGGGAGACAAATCCACTTATGTCCTGACACAACTGGCAAGCAAAGTTCCTCAGACTCTCTTTAAGGAAGACTTTCCATGTGACTCAGACAGTAAAGCATCTGTCTGCAATGCTGGAGACCTGGGTTCGATCCCTGGGTTGGGAAGATCCCCTGGAGAAGGAAATGGCAATCCACTCTAGGACTATTGCCTGGAAAATCCCATGGACAGAGGAGCCTGGTAGGCTACAGCCCACGGGGTCGCAGAGTCGGACATGACTGAGCGACTTCACTTTCACTTTCCATGTGCCTTGGGTAGCTGCTGAAGCAACCACTGTGATCCACCTACCAGAGAGCAGTTAAGCGTTAACATCAAAGAATGAACGTATCTCAGTTTTCTCAATTAAAGTTTAAGAACTGAATGCACTTAATGTGTCTGTGCCAGAAAATTGACCGTTTCTTTGCAGTTTTCTCCATGGAAAGGGATCCTAGTGTTCCAATCAAAAAATCTAATTAACAAAGTGTAAGTGGCCTACAATTCTCAGTAAAACTTCTTTCTTTTTCTCCAGTTGAGACGGGAGAAGATTGACCTTGAAAATACTTTGGAACAAGAACAGGAAGCACTAGTGAACCGTCTCTGGAAGAGGATGGATAAACTTGAAGCTGAAAAGCGGTTTGTTGAGTCTTGCTGTTCTGTGTAGTGTATATAAATGTGTGTGTGTTGGAGGTGGGGTTGGGGGACCATGCTGAATGTGACCAGGGAGTAACAGTGGGACATTTTAATGCCTTGGTGGATGCACGCTGTTTTGACAAATGGGGAAAATGTTGATAGCCTATCCTCCTGAAAGTAGGGGAAACCACTAGACCATTCAGGTATGACCTAAATAAAATCCCTTACGATTATGCAGTAGAAGTGACAAATAGATTCAGGGATTCGATCTGACAGATAGAGTGCCTGAATAACTATAGACGGAGGTTTATGACATTGTACAGGAGGCAGTGATCAAGACCGTGCCCAAGAAAAAGGAATGCAAAAAGGCAAAATGGTTGTCTGAGGAGGCCTTACAAATAGCTGAGACAAGAAGAGAAGTAAAAGGCAAAGGAAAAAAGGAAAGATAAACACATTTGAATGCAGATTTCCAGAAAATAGCAAGGAGAGATAAAGCTTTCCTTAGTGATCAGTGCAAAGAATAGAGGAAAACAACAGACTGGGAAAGACTAGAGATCTCTTCAAGAAAATTAGAGATACCAAGGGAACATTTCATGCAAAGATGGGCACAATAAAGAACACAAATGGTATGGACCTAACAGAAGCAGAACATATTAAGAAGAGGTGGCAAGAATACACAGGAGAACTGTACAAAGAGATCTTCATGACCCAGATAACCACGATGGTGTGATCACTCATCTTGCCAGACATCCTGGAATGTGAAGTCAAGTAGGCCTTAGGAAACATCACTATGAACAAAGCTACTAGAGGTGATGGAATTCCAGCTGAGCTCTTTCAAATCCTGAAAGATGTGCTGTAGTCAATATGCCAGCAAATTTGGAAAACTCAGCAGTGGCCACAGGATTGGAAAAGGTCAGTTTTCATTCCAATCCCAAAGAAAGGCAATGCCAAAGAATGTTCAAACTACCGCACAGTTGCATTCATCTCACACGCTAGCAAAGTAATGCTCAAAATTCTCCAAGTGAGGCTTCCACAGTACGTGAACCATGAACTTGCAGATGTTCAAGCTGGATTTGGAAAAGGCAGAGAAACCAGAGATCAAATTAGAAAGCAAGAGAGTTCCAGAAAAACATCTACTTCTGCTTTATGGACTATGCCAAAGCCTCTGACTGTCTGGATCACAGCAAATTGTGGAAAATTCTTAAAGAGATGGGAATACCAGACCACCTGATCTGCCTCCAAGAAATCTGTATGCAGGTCAAGAAGCAGCAGTTAGAACTGGACATAGGACAACAGACTGGCTCCAGATTGGGAAAGGAATGTGTCAAGGCTGTATATTGTCACCCTGCTTATTTAACTTCTATGCAGAGTCCATCATGCGAAATGCCAAGCTGGATGAAGCACAAGCTGAAATCAAGATTGCTGGGAGAAATATCAATAAACTTAGATATGCAGATGACACTACACTTATGGCAGAAAGTGAAGAAGAACTAAAGAGCCTCTTGTTGAAAGAAGACAGTGGAAAATTTGGCTTAAAGCTTAACATTCAGAAAACTAAGATCATGGCATCTGGTCCCATCACTTCCTGGAAAATAGATGGGGAAACAATGGAAACAGTGAGAGGCTTTATTTTGGGGGCTTCAAAGTCACTTCAGATGGTGATTGCAGCCATGAAATTAAAGATGCTTACTCCTGAGAATTGGAGGAAAAGCTATGACCAACCTAGACAGTATATTAAAAAGCAGAGATATTACTTTGCCAACAAAGGTCCGTCTAGTCAAAGCTATGGTTTTTCCAGTAGTCATGTATGGATGTGAGAGTTGGACTGTGAAGAAAGCTGAGAGCCGAAGAATTGATGCTTTTGAACTGTGGTGTTGGAGAACATCCTTGAGAGTCCCTCGGACTGCAAGGAGATCCAACCAGTCAATTGTAAAGGAAGTCAGTCCCAAATAGTCATTGGAAGGACTGATGCTGAAGCTGAAACTCCAATACTTTGGCCACTTGCTGGGAAGAACTGACTGATTGGAAAAGACACTGTTGCTGGGAACGATTGAAGGCAGGAGGAGAAGGGGACGACAGAGGATGAGATGGTTAGATGGCATCACCGACTCAATGGACATGAGTTTGAGCAAGCTCTGGGAGTTGGTGGACAGGGAAGCCTCGTGTGCTGCTGTCCCTGGGGTCGCAAAGAGTCGGACATGACTGAGCAGCTAAACTGAACTATCCTTCTGTTGGTCCATCTCTATACTCCCCTCTTACTGTCCTGGTAGAATTTCTTTTCGTTTGATGTTGGAGGCTATGAAGAAATTAGTTAAGGAGCTGTTGTCCACCCCTGAGTTGCAACTGCAATTGCAACATTTTACCATATTAAACTCACTTCCCGTGTTATTTTCTGAAGTGCTTAGGATGTGTGCTGTGTACCATGACTGATCACATCTCTAGAGCATACTTCATGAGGAAGGCTGAGGTTTTAATAACGAAATGATCATCTTTGTGTTTTAAGACTTACTAAAGTCTATAAAACTTTATTAGACTTACTGGTACATATTTAAGGTTAGTGTTTTTACTGTTAAATATATGTACATGGATATGATAAACTCAGCAACACATGTAATCTCGAATCCTGTTGTGCAAGAACTGGGGTGGGAGTGCTTCCCTGCTGGTCCAGTGGTTAAGACTCTGAGCTCTCAGTGCAAGGGGCGTGGGTTCAGTCCCTGTTTGGGGAACCAAGATCCTACATGTTGTGCCTCACAGTTCCCCACCAAAAAAGATCTGGTGGGGCCCTTAGATTTAAGCACTGTGTGCTTTGGGGTGGGTCGAACAGGGCCAATGGCAGGGAAGTTCTGTAGATGAGATGTGTGTTTGGGTGTAGAAAGGAAACTTCTTGAAAATATTCATTCACCTACTTCACTAGGAACTTTAGTTTACTGACCAGATGTATTTGCCATAAATATTTGGTTCGGATGAATAACCATAGATTGAGTTCATCTCTGGATCTGCAAAACAGATTCATGTGTGGGTTGTGTGTTAGTCGCTCAGTTGTGTCCGACTCTCTGCGGCCCATGGGCTGTAGCCCGCCAGGCTCCTTTGCTCATCCGGTTCTCTAGCCAGGAATACTGGAGTGAGCTGCCATGCCCTTCTCCAGGGAATCTTCCACAGGCTTTAAAAAAGTGAAGAGCCAGGGTGCACCTATATGGAACAAGCAGTAGTTGAATCAGTTATGTTTTGCCTTGTTATAGTAGTACTAATAAATTGAATCATGAAAAGTTATTTCATCTAAAAGATGGAGAGACCATTACAATATTTAACCAACTAGTTTTCTCAGCAAGGGATAAACTCAAAGGTAAAAACCAAACTAAACCAAAAACTTCCCAGCAGTTTATAGAAAGGAGACAGAGAGGTCTGTTGCCAGTCAATCTTTCTTTGAAGAAAGCAGTGGAAGGTTTTATATATATACAAATATCAGATTATTGCATGGAACTTTATGAAATTGTCATTTTGTCAAATATTAGAGCTCTGTGTACTTCGGACTAAAAATAATTGATAGAGAAGGTGGCACCACCACTTATTAACCCAGTACTTTTTATTTTTTTGTCTTTAACTTTTGCTGTGGCCAGAAGCAAAGGGCCTTCCATCCAGTTAGCCTTGCCCTTGTTTTTCTTTTTGAAAATATTTATTTTTTAATTTATTTGACTGTGCCAAGCCTTAGTTGCAGCAAGCAGGATCTTTAGTTGAATGTGCGATCTAGTTCCCTGAACAGGGATCGAACCTGGGCCCCTTGCATTGGGAGTACAGAGCCTTAGCCACTGGACCAGGGAAATCTTAGGACTGGTTTTTCAGGAGGGAAGTTGGGAAGTGTATCTGTCTACTTGACACAACCCTCCAAAAAGATTCATGATCTGTAGTTCTAAAGTTTCAACTAAAAGCATTGAGAGGAAATTCCTCCAGGGTCTCCATTCCCTCAAGCCCAACATGTGAACTATTTAGTCAGCAAATCATCCTGACTGCCCAGGGTATGCCCGGCATGATAATCAGAAGCCAGTGTTAGAGATTTTTTATGTAAGGCTTAATTACCAGTGGCCATTTAACAGGAAGAAAGGGAAGGTGGATTCTTCAGCTCTGTCCTTTGACTTTCCAGTACTTAAAAGTACTGGAAGATGGGCAGAGGAGTTAAACAATTTAGTAAATTTTGGTGATTAATATGAGCATGCTATTAAAACAAACCTCCCAGCTAGAATGTATTGTTTTCTCTTTATTTTTCAATTACTAAGAATTTATTTATGTATTTTTAAAATAGATGATGGTGAGCATCAAATCCGTGTTTTATCTTTTAAAGACAAACTGTTTTTCATTGTTGGATTTTTCTTTTCAATGAAGAATCCTGCAGGAAAAATTAGACCAGCCGGTGTCTGCTCCCCCATCGCCTAGAGACATCTCCATGGAGATCGACTCTCCAGAAAACATGATGCGACACATCAGGTTTTTAAAGAATGAAGTAGAGAGGCTGAAGAAGCAACTGAGAGCTGCCCAGCTACAGCGTACGTAGGCTTGCTGTCACTGATCATCTGTCCACAGAAGTAATCCACTTACCAAGGAGAGAGTTTTATTAAATACATGTATTTCCCATTGAATTTGTATAAATTGAATTCATACTGTGTTTCATTGCCAGTACATAATTATAAATCTGTCATCCTAGAATAGTTTATTTTAAAAAAAATTATAATAGGGCAGGGCAAATAGTTAAGAATACTAGAAAATCACATAATTTCAGGAGGGTCCAGGATCAGAGGCACTATTTCTTTTCTTTTAATTAATTTTAATTGGAATATAGTTGATTAACAGTGTGTGTTAGTTTTTGTTATACAGCAAGCGGAGTGAGTCAGTTATCCGTTTATATACACCCACTCTTCTTGGGGATTCTTTTCCCATATTGGTCATTACAGAATATTGAATAGAGAGTTTCCTGCGCTATACAGGAGGTCCCCATTAGTTATCTATTTTATTTTAGAGGCAGTACTGCTTCTCACCAGCTCTCTGGTGTTCATCTCTTAGATGGTGCTAACAGAAGCGATGCTGGAGGCCTCAGTGTACTTTGGGAGCATTAATGCAGAGAAGAGTATTTATCTTTTTACTACCAAAATTGGGCCTAAGCTAACAGTTGTTCATGGTGCTTGACGAATCGATGCTTTTGAAGTATATTCTTTTATTTCTGGAAAGCAAGGGAACTAATTTCTGGATACGTGATTGGTTACTGTGTATTTGCTTGCATTTTTCCTATTTCAGCTTTTAGACTGTTCAGATTTATTTGAATAGATAATACAGTACAAAGTATGCAGGGAAAAAATAAGTCTCTTTCACCTCTGACCCCCAGCCCCCCAAATTTTCACAATTAACACATTTTTAATATAGTCCTCAGATGTGTGTGTGTAGACTTCTTTTATATAAATAGTAGCACAATGAACATACTTTTTTTTTTTGCATTTTTCTCTTTTCACTTACTATCTCTTGCAATTTTTCCCCTGCCGATACATGCAGAACTGCCTTACTCCTCCTTTAAAGGCTGTGTAGTGTTTGATTGTATGGATATACTGTAGCTTATTTAACTCATCCCTTATCAACAGATCCCTTTGAGTTGCCATGTGCAACCACAGAGAACATCTCTGTATACATATTTTGATACCTGTGTAAGAATACCTTCAGGGTAAACTCCAGGGCATGGATTTGCTGAGTCAGATGAAATGCACGTTTAAAATTTCAGTGAATCTTATCTTTATGTTTTCTTCTCTGAAGTGTATTGCAAGCTTTAGTCCAGTACTGTGTCTGGGATGGGACATCAAGGTCATCTTGGGAACCTTTAAGAAATACAGTGTGTTACATCTCCTATTGCTTGCTGTTAACAAGTGAGCACAAACTTAGTCATTTATTTTATTTCCAACAAAAGATCTCACGTATTTATTAGTAAGATAGAGTAAGTACTAGCTGAGAAACACAACAGAAGAGCCAGCCATTCCATCTCTTCTGTAGAACACATGCGGGCTGTTCAGACAGCAGTTGTGTGGTTAAGATGCAGGTGATACGGTAGGATGGAAGTGAGCCTGACAACAGCATAAATGTGTGCCATTCATGTGTGAGGCTCCTTAGACCCAGCTTAGTTCTTCTCCCTTGTCTTCTCTTGGAATTGTACCTGATTTTATTACCAGTTTTCATTCAAATCCTTTGGGGAGTGGGACAATTCTGCTTTTGTTTCTTGGCCAGGAATCGCTTGACCCCAAAAGTCTCATGAGAAGCAAGACATGGGGAGGAGAAAATTCAACCACACTTAGGATGGTAAAGAAGAAAAAAAGAGGCAGACTCACTGATTGAAAACAACACCAATTTATTATGTTGCAGTGTTTGGAGGTCTGGGTTCAAAACAGGTCCACGGGGCTAAAATCAAGGTGTCAGTAGGGCTCGTTTCCTATAAGAGGCTCAAAAGGAGAAACTGCTTGTTTTCTGCAGCTTCTGAAGGCGTGACTTCTCCTTTGCATGGGTACCACTCCCACCTCTACCATCCTTGCCACATCTTTTCACTCTGACCCTCCTGCCTTCCCCTTAAAGACCCTGAGGCTGCATCGGACCCACCCAGATAATCCAGGATGAGTTCCCATTTCAGGGTCCTTAACCTCATCATGTCGACAGGTCTCTTTTGTCAGGCAGCATGGCCACAGGCTTCAGAAAGTAGGATGTGGACATCTGTAGGAGGCCACCATCCTGTCTAACCCTATACAGGCTTCTGGGCTTACTGTAGGGGTGGAGCCTTGTCATCTGTATTTTTTTAAATAAAGGCAATTCTGATCATGTACCCCAGTTTGAGAATCACCATGGATGTGTATTCCTTGAAAACAAGTCAAAGAGTTCTCAAGAATTAGTCGTTTTTGGTTTGGGTATTTTTTGAGTTTTTGCTGTGTTGGACAAGCAAAGGTCTTTTAGCCCCTTTCTGAACTCTTTCAAGTGCTATTTTTCTTTCCTGTGTATACTTGCCTTGTTGTTCCCCAGACAACATTTTTGGAATAAATTTGGGAAGGGTATCTTATTTCCTCTACTTCCTTGCTACTGCAATGTTTGGTCCCTGGAGATACTGGATATCAGCAGAGGCATCTGTAAACGCTGTTTGGATTTTGTGAGGACAGGGAAAGCTGACCTGAAGCAGCTGCGTTTGGCTCCTAGCTGCTCACAGTTGGTTTAGGTTGGGTTTAAAGGATGAGTTCATGAGACTTTGCTCATTCACCTCCATCTGCCTCCTTGGGTCGTATAATCTAGTCCCCTTTGAAAGCTCCTAGGGCACTTGGGCCTTTTTCCTGTAAGTCAAGCTGAGTCTGAGCTTGAACCTCTCTCCAAATGGCTCTCAACTCTGGATGAATGTTAGAAGACTCAGGGGAGTTTTTGTAGACCAGTGGAGAGGCTTCATCCTTGTGGATTTTAATTTCAATGGCTTGGATGGAATCTGGGCAGGAGTATTTTCTTAGCATAAACTTGAAAGGGAATGCAGAAGGTACAGGCTTGGGACTTCCCCGGTGGCCCAGTGTTTAGGTTGCTGCCAGTGCTGGCGACATGGGCTCAATCCCTCGTCCAGGAATTAAGATCCCACATACCGGCCAAACAACAAAAAAAAGCCAGGTACAGGCCACCTTAGGATCATATAGGAACCATCTTTTGGGAGACTAGAAATCACCTTTAGTTGACACTAATTTTGACTGAATTTGTGAGGTGGCTGAAGATGGCAGAAGTATAAGCTGTGACTTCAAAGCTTTAGGGAGCTCAGTGTGGGAGAAAGAGGATGACTCCTGAGAGTCATGTCCGACTCTTTGCAACCCCATGGACTGTAGTCAGTCAGGCTCCTCTGTCCATGGGATTTCCCAGGCAAGAATACTGGAGTGGGTTGCCATTTCCTTCTCCAAGGGATCTTCCTGACCCAGGGACTGAACCCAGGTCTCCATCTGAGCTACCAGGGAAGCCCCAAGAGTAAATCCAGCCCTGTGAAATCAGGTGTGGCGACCTGCCGGTAGAGGGCAGCCAAGGAATGCCACGGTCTCAGCCGTCTGTGCCTGGGTCTTTCACACCCAGAGGCTGTGGGCCTGGTGCCTTCTCTGTGCCTCTGGCTTCTGGGTTAATTGCCAAACTGCCAGGCAGTCTTTCCAGCCATCGCTCCTGGTGACTGATGTTCTTGTCTATAGCTTATTGTTTAAGGATCCCTCCTGCTGGTTTCCCCAGATGCTAAAGGATTGCCATTTTTCTTTGAAAGACAGGGTTTCCTCTTAAATAATTATTCTCAAAGCCTCACGAATCCTCAGTTCTCTTCTCTTTATGGAAAAGAAAGGCAACTTGCTCTGACAGTTGCCCCTCTCGTTCTAGAAACAATAAATATTCCAAGAGGCTGATAGAGCACTTCCTGTAGAACAAGTGAAAAATTCTGTCCCTGAACATATTTGGGATGAAATACCTTTAATCATTTATATTAAAAGTGTACTTTGTAAATATTTTCCCAGCATGCCTTCAATTAAGGAGATTTTTGCATCTGGATTAGACAGCAGGGTTTCTGGTTAGATTGAAAACAGCCGAGAGATTTAGCGTTTAGTGCACATAATAGTGTTTGATAATTTGGATGTTTTCATTTGAATTTCTAAAATAAGGATTTTCAAAAACTTGGATGCATTCTGTCATGATGGTCTCTTGGAAATCATTGAGTACTTACCAAAAGTCATTATTTGCTAAAAATGCCAGACTCCATTGAGTTATGTACAACTGGAACTAATTTGGTAGACTTGGGAGTCAAAATAGGTTCAGTTTATGGGAGAGAAATTGTCAGGGTAGCAGTCACTGCCTGCCTTAAATTTGAACCAGACTGATAATATGCAGTAGTATCCTGTAGGACTATCTGTTAGACGTGGTCACGGCCACTGTAAACTTGTAAGTACTTTTCGGAAAAGAGAAGTAGGTGGAGATTGTACTTTTCCCAAGTTCCTTGGCTGAGACAGGGGGAAATGAAGGAGCCAAGATGAGTAGACACTGAGTTTTGTATGAAGGTTATTTTTGTTACTTAGTAGCAACACATTCTGTCTGGAATAAACCAGGAAAGGGGGGAGGTCTGCCTAGGGTTAACCAGGGAAGGGCAGAGGGTCATGTTTTACCTTTGGTGGCAAGGATGCCACAGAATCCTGCAGAGTCATTCCGGGAGGGCAGACAGCTCAGCAGAAGGGGATTCCAAAGCCCCAGGAAGATATTGGTTGCACATTTCAGATTCCTCCAAGAGATAATCTGGTTGGTTCAGCCTGAGTCTATAGCGTCTAGCCCTGGGGCCGATTAGTTCTGACTACACCACATATGGAACAGCTCCTGCGGGAAGGGGTACTTGTCGTAAGCAAGAGCCATCCCCGGAACCTGGCTGCACGCAGGTCTTGAGTTGCTGTCTGCCTCCAAAACACTGCATCAGTGAGGAGACAGTAACACATACAGCCAAAATTAGACCAATCGGAAATGTTGATCTCATAGTGCTCACTACCTCAGTTTCTGGCTTTACAAAAAGATTTATAACTGTTACCTAGCTCACTGAGTCCTCCATGTGCAGCCCCTCGCCGCCGCCCCCACCCCCACCCCTTGCACTGGGGGTGTGCTAACCAGTGTGATCTCTGGGTGTGCACCCATAGATGACCTGCCCCCGCGTGTCTGGTGTTGACAGGCAGCAGGATTGGTGCCCTGAGGGGAGCCCATGGGCTGAGTTTATTTCCTATCTAGTCCTCTTCCCGTCTCCACCCCAGCAAGGTAGTGAGAGCTCTGGTAGCCACTCAGGCCAGACATAGCTCCAGCATGCCTTCCTCGACATAGGGCCCTTTAGAAGGCGAGGAAGTGGGATCGATGCTGCCTAACCCTTTAGCGCTGCTTTTCACGTTTTTTTTTCCCTAAGTGCAGATCATTGGTCAACCTTGATAGTTGGGATAAACTTGAAATCCAGGTGTCACCTGTGTGTGGGGAGTGAGAACGGCTGTCTTGTTCTTGGTCTGTGGCACAGAGGCTGGACCAGCCCTGTCTTTTTAAGAGCGAACGGTGACTGCACAGACCTTGGTTTAATCGAACTCTGGCTTTTCAGATTCCGAGAAAATGGCGCAGTATTTGGAGGAGGAACGTCACATGAGGGAGGAGAACCTGAGGCTGCAGAGGAAGCTGCAGAGGGAGATGGAGAGAAGAGAGGCCCTCTGCCGACAGCTCTCCGAGAGCGAGTCCAGCTTAGAGATGGACGATGAAAGGTGCGTGTGTCCCGCAAACCTTGTGAGAACAACAGCAACAAAAACCAGCCTCCAGCCCCGCTTCACCTCCTGTGGGATGTGACAGGAGATGGCTGAAACGTTTATTTATTGTCATGATGAATGCTGTCACCAAAAGTGATTGCCAAGAATGGGATAAATGAAGACCATCCTCCTCAAACACAGAAAGATCAAGAAAATGGCCTTTCCCAAATTGCTGATAGGAGAGGCATGGGGCAGCTCATGTGTGGAGAGGCAGCATCGACATGTGCTGTTGAATTCATCTGGTCTTCTCATGTCTCTTTAGAGCGCATGGGTGATTGTTACTTAGTTGTAAGTCACGTCCGACTCTTTAGCGACCCCATGGACTGTAGCCTGCCAGGATTCTCTGTTCATGGGATTTCCCAGGCAAGGATACTCGAGTGGGTTGCCATTTCCTTCTCCAGGGAACCTTCCTGACCCAGGGATTGAACCTGCGTCTCCTTTTGCTACTACTGAGCCACCGGGGAAGCCTTAGAGTATGGGTGCGAGCATCTTAGTTCACAGAAAAAATAAGCAGGCCGTGCATGGTACAGCCTGAGAAAGCAAATGTGTCCAGGCGGTGAAAGAATCTGCCAGAGGTTTTGCTTTAACACCCTTGGTGACTTTTCAGCCTTTTTGCAGCTACTTTTCAAAAATGAAACAAATACATTTATCTGCTCAGGCCTCAATATCAAGACCCTTCATTGTCCCATTGAGAAATGGGTTGGAATAAGAGAGTCATCCTTTGGTTAGCTAGACAGATTTTCCTTTCCTTCCCTACCCGCCCTCCTGCTCTGTACTTTGAAGAGAGGTGATTGTTAAGACAGCCACCATCTGACAGGACTGGGCAGCCAGTGTCTGACCAGGGTCTGCCAATGGCTGTGATGACTCATACTTGCTGTTGACACCAGAGCACGTTGTTTGAACACATGTGGACAGTTCTAGCAGACCAGCACTCCATTTCTCTTATTGAACAGTACCAGAGGGCTAACAGGCATTCTGATTAATTCACTGTGGGCAGTAACAGCATTATCATTTCATGAAAAATGTATGATTTTTTTATAATAAAGATCTACTTTTATCATTTAAAATATTTTAATAAAAACAGACTTAAATCTGTTTTTAAAACTGTCTTCCTTGTTTGAAGAGAATAAAAGTGAGTCTTTTTTTCTCAGAAGTTTATATCCTAAAACTGTCATCCTTAACTCTGAATTTCACTGTTTTTGACAGTGTCTCATTCTTCCTGAAATTCTTATCCTCTGAAAACCGTTTTGACTAAAAACAGCAGCTAGGATGTTAGTTAACTTAGTACTTTAGCAGCTACCTGAAGACATGGAGCAGAGGGTGTGTTCATATACACAGCACCCTGTGCTTGTTTTTTTTTTTTAATTGGGATATAGTTGCTTTATACTGTTGTTCATTTCTGCTGCACAGCTAAGTGAACCGGCTGTTTGTATACATCTATCCCCCGTTTTTGAGTTTTGAACACGCTGCACTCTGAGGGACAGGTTCTCCGACTAACAGTGGCAACACCAAGGCTACTTCAGGCTTCTGGACAAAAATCGTTTTTCCCCAGAATTGGTATTTACTGCAGAAGCTTTGCCTTGCTTGCCTTTTTTTTTTTTTTGACTTGTCCAGCGTACATGGTAGCATCAGAAACAAGGTTTGACTCCCAGCCCCACTCTCCCACTCTTTTTTTCTTTTTTACTTTATTTTACTTTACAGTACTGTATTGGTTTTGCCATACATCAGAGTAGAGTTGATTTACAACGTTGTGTTTGTTTCAGGTATCCAGCAGGGTGATTTAGTTATACACACCCAGATATCTGGGCTTCCCTGGTACCTCAGAGGGTAAAGAATCTGCCTGCAATGCAGGAGCCCTGGGTTCAGTCCCTGGATTAGGAAGATTTCCCTGGAGGAGGGAATGGCTACTCACTCCAGTATTCTTGCCTGGAGAATTTCATGGACAGCAGAGCCTGGGGGGCTACAGTCCATGGGATTGCAGAGAGTCAGACATGACTGAGCGCTAACACATATTCATCTATCTGTTCTTTGCCATATTCTTTTCCCATATAGGCTAATATAGAATATCGAATGCAGTTCCCTGTGCTATGCAGTGGGTCCTTGTTACCTTTTTTAGGTTGGATTATCAGGAGTCAAGTACAGCTGCCCAGTAAAGACGTCTGCAGTCCCTACTGGGGATAATACCACATTTGGGAGAAAGAAAATAGACACTTGAGACTTATATATGTTTAATTCCTTAAAGACCAAGAAGTGGTCTTAGTAGCCTTGCTGGCTGCAGAATTACAAGGCGTCTGGTCTAGCAGCACCATGGTGGGCTACACTAAAGAGAGCAGGGAGAATTGGGGGTGGGCAGCTCACTGACAGGTGCGTGCCAAACTTGGGAGCCTTGTTTTCTTCGCATTGACTAAACCGGCCTAGAAATAACTGTGTTCAAGTTCCTCATGTGAGCTGATTAAACATCTGGGCTAAGACTGCCTCTAGGGTAGACATGTCTGCACGTGTTCCTTCCTTTGGCTGGAAAGCCTGGGAAGGATCGCTCATTAGAGAGTCTCTCAAGAGGAAATTCGCCCTCGTCAGCTCTCTGTGCTTGTTCACCGAGTGAGGTCTAATGTGATTTCTGAATGCAGGAAGAAGTCTGACGCGGACGGTGTGACCTGCTGAGGTACTCACCTGAGTGTCTTTTATTACATCCCCCATTCAAACATGTGACTGTTTGCTAAGCAAGGCCTGCCTTGTAAACAATTGACATCCACTTCAGGGACCCACGTACCTTTAATTTGAGGACATACATCTCAGAGGGCTTGTTTGGGTTGGCCTTTCAAGGAACAATTTACATATAGCCATTAGAGCATTTACTTGCAGCCACTGAACCCCGCTGGTAGCTCAGACCATAAAGAAGCTGCCTACAATGTGGGAGACCTGGATTTGATCCCTGGGTCGGGACAGTCCCCCTGGAGAAGGAAATGGCAACTCACTCTAGTATTCTTGCCTGGAGAATCCCACGGACAGAGGAGCCTGGCAGAAGTCACAAAGAGTCCAACACGACTGAGCAACACACACACACCACATACACTTACAACATGGTTGTGTCTCATTCTTGGGACAGGGGCAGGGAATTCCTACACAACTGTTCTGTGCCTCCATCCTGAGTAAAGACACCCTCGGTTCCCTCACCCGCGCCCCTGCAGAGAGCACTGTGGCAGGCAGTGCCGCAGCGTGGCTCTGGCGCCTGTAGTATACACGTGTCCTCGCTACAGCGGCACCTTCTGAATGTTCAGTTCTGCCTCACGATGTGAGAGTCTGACATTTTCTCAGGGGAGCGTTCTGAGGAACTGCTGGGAGGCAGGAGGTGCTAACCATGTCATCCTGCCTCTTAGGTATTTTAATGAGATGTCTGCACAAGGATTAAGACCTCGCACTGTGTCCAGCCCGATCCCTTACACACCTTCTCCCAGTTCAAGCCGGCCAATATCACCCGGTGAGTATGTGTTCTCGGCTGCCTCTGCAACTCAGTTCTGCTGTATTTATTAGGTACCCCTGAATACGTCCCCTCCCAGCATATAAAAGTCTTGTAAACAGAGAGGGGTCATGTGTTGTCCAGAAACATCCAAAAGAAAAAAAAAGGATCAAGACCATCACAACAGTCTTTGCTTCAAATTTTTAAGCACAAATATTGTAATGCCAGCTGGTGGTTTTCTTCAGTTTTTCTGCAACCAAAAATGTAATTTAACTCTAAAAAACCTTTGTGAAAAGGCTATCTTTGACTATGATTTCAGGTGCCAATGAACTGACAAGAACCTTGGGTAGATTTTTCTGAGATGCATCAAAGTGTATTATAGGTTCTCTCATTATATTCTGTATTGACCGCCTCCTTTTTATCCTCAGAATAATTAATGCAGATGTTGTATTAAAATTGAGAGAGCAGTGATGTGGAGGTTCCATAGCTACTGGTCAGATGGCCAGGAAGTGGCAAGGCAGGGCACATCTTATTTCCAAGGCCTGTGTCCTTCCGAGCACAGGCTGCCTCCTGCTATTTGGAGTGATGGTGAGTGGGCGCACACAGGGTAAGAAGGAACTGGCTTTGCTTCTGTCTCTGGCTTTGCTCCTCAGAAGCCTTCCCCTCAAAGGCAGGCTTATCTTCATCTGACCCAAAAAACTCTCTCCCTGGGGTCCCTGGCTCCATACCCACACAGCGTGGGATTCTCAGGCCAGGAGGGCAAATTAATGATGCAGCAGGGAAGAAAGAGGAAGGCAGGGAGGGAGGGCAGTGAGTGGAGGGAGGAAGGAAAAGGTAACTGGCCAAGGGCTTGTGTCTTGTGACTGAAGCGTCCAGGCTTCTCTTCTTGTGCTCGCTTGTAAACAGATTTTCAGCAGAGTTGGGGGAAAAGTGGGGGGGTGGGGAAGGGAAGGGAGCTGGAGGGACAGTTTCACAGCAGAATAAAGTGCTGCTGCTGCTAAGTCGCTTCAGTCGTGTCCGACTCTGTGCAGCCCCATAGACGGCAGCCCACCAGGCTCCCCCATCCCTGGGATTCTCCAGGCAAGAACACTGGAGTGGGTTGCCATTTCCTTCTCCAATGCATGAAAGTGAAAAGTCAAAGTGAAGTCGCTCAGTTGTGTCTGACTCTTCGCGACCCCGTGGACTGCAGCCAACCAGACTCCTCTGTCCATGGAGTTTTCCAGGCAAGAGTACTGGAGTGGGGTGCCATTGCCTTCTCCAAGAATGAAGTGAGGTGATGGCTTAAAAGGGTGGCAGCAATAAAGGTTTTGTGGTCTGGGACACTGAAGTAGCTTCACGTTAGGGTGTCATCTCATTTTGTCTGTTGTAATAATGGGACGCCAAGGATGGATGCCCTTCAGGTTGACAGAGTGGAAGTGCCGCAGCCAGGCAGGTGGCTGAGGATAGCAGGAGGAAGAAATGGCTTGGTTTTGTTGAGTTTAGGATCCAGCCCAGCACTATGCTGCTACGACTCTTTGTAAGAGGGGTCACACTTCTTGGTTTTTGTTGGTCTATCTGTTTTTGCCCAAGCCATGTGGCATGCAGAATCAGTTCCCTGACTAGGGATCAAACTCATGCCACCTGCAGTGGAAGTTCAGAGTCTTAACCACTGGCCCACCAAGGACATCTCTAGAAGTCATTTTTTAAAAGCCCAACACAAAGTGTGGCAGCTTTTGTCCACCTGGAGCCAGCACGCTCTCAGGCATCTGACAGAGTGAAGAGGGGCTGTTTGCAAATCAAAAGGACTTTCTGTTGTGGATCTTCAGCACAATCATTACTTGTTCTTGCCCCAAAGGATGTTGCTGAGTCTGTTTCTCCTGCTCTTCAGTGGCCTTGAGATCTCTCCAGAAGCTTCTCTCCTAAGCTGCCTCTCAGGTTTCCCCAAGGAGCATGTGGGTTTCACTACCAGGAGGATAAAGGTCCTCTTTGCTTTCTGATTTATTGATGGGGAAGAAAGTTGTGAGTTAGGAAGAAGCAAGAAAGAGAAAGACTTTCATAGCTCATACTGATGCTGATTGACGTTAAGTATAATTTAGTGTTCTCTTTGATTTATTTAAACCTAAATGCATGTGATTTCTAATTCATTAAATGTAGTGTTGTGGTCGCTGAAGAAACCAAAAACAAAAGTGAGACCTTGGTTGGGAATATTAACTTCTATGGTGACAAATACTCTGCAGGCAGGTTTATTGCATGCACAGAATTCTGGCTTTTGCTCTCCCTGTTGCTGTAATGTGGGGCTTCCTTGTATAGACAAGCTAGTTGGTTGTCCATTTATACTACATCATAGTAACAACTAGATTTTTTCTTTTTAAATTTCACTCAGCTTTAGTGAGAACATTTGTACCATCTTTGAAATTCTAGAATATCATCAAAGTAGATTATAAACTCCTCTTGGCAGTGGAATAACTCCTATTCGCTCTAGTTCGTTGCATGCATAATGTATGAGCAACATCTGAATTTTCAAATTCTCTTTTCACTTTATTTTTATTGAAAGAATTTGTGGTTCTCAATATTGTGAATATCTAATCACTTCTTGAGTGCAACTGTGCTATTTGTATAGTTTTCATTTCCATTTTAAGTATTTTGGCTCTTCTTCCCTTACCATTTCTGGTTAACATTGGCAGTCTTGTATTTTCATTAACTTGTTGGAATATTTTGAGGGCTATCTCACAACTTGATTGAAAGGGACATTTCCCAGAACTTACGAAAAATTCTTGCTTATATGTGGACTTGTACATGTGGATTATATAGAGTATTATTTTTTCCAGCAATTTTTTTTGAAGTTGTTCACTATTTTATATAGCCTAAGAAAAAGGCATTCCCAATTAGCACGTTTTCATGTGCTTACATTAGGCATGGGGAATAATGAAGTTTTTAAAAGGATCTGTACTGCAGTAGCAACAAGCATAGCTGCTGCCCCTATCTTGGTTTCTAATTCCATTCTCCAGTTAAAAGAACTGAGGCTCTTCGGAGAAATGTAGGTTTCTGGGGCCTGGGGCAGGGAATATATGAGATGAATGTGGACATTCTGGTAATGCCAACATAGTAAGGAGAAGCGCAAAAGGCGCAAAGATAAGGATAGTTCCAAGAGACACAGGAGCTAGCTGAAAGGGCTCCCAAAGGCCAAAGCTGGAACATTTGAACGATAAATAGTGTAATAGTAGACTGTAACCCAAACAGAAAACAAATATCCGTCAGTTCACACTGATCTAAATAAATGACTAAATAAACAGGGAGAAGAGATAAACCTCTCATTACAGAGGAATTCCAAATAATTGATGGAGATAGTCTGTCCTCATGGAAGTGGAGCTAGCTCTGTGATCTCTAAATGTGGATTGCAGATGAGGACTTGCAGAGAATACGGTGTGAGAAGGAAGGGGAAAGAGTACCTTTATAGTGGAGAAACTTCACAGGTACCGTGCCTCAGCCAGGAGGTCAAGGTCAACATCGACAGTGGTCTGTCATGTTGGCAATATGTACCCTTGATATGAGGTCTTCCCATTTGGCACTAGTGGTAAAGAACCCGCCTGCCAATGCAGGAGACATAAGAGATTCGGGTTCAGTCCTTGGATCAGGAAGATCCCCTGGAGGAGGGCATGGCAACCCACTCCAGTATTCTTGCCTGGAGAATCCCATGGACAAAGGAGCCTGGTGGGCTATAGGGTCTCTGCCCATAGGGTCGCAGAGAATCA
Source organism: Nanger dama (assembly GCA_917880005.1). NCBI lineage: Eukaryota > Metazoa > Chordata > Mammalia > Artiodactyla > Bovidae > Nanger > Nanger dama. The sequence continues at coordinate 30,279,428 of CAKJTW010000028.1, forward strand.
GCCACGACTGAAGCGACTTAGCACATACACACACCCTTGATTTGATGTGATGAGAAGAGCCTTTTACCTCTGCGGTCTTCCTCCCCAAAGCCCATCACCCCACGTGGAAAATGTCAGACAGTAGAGGGACACTCTGTCTGTAAAATACCTGATCAGTACACCTTAAAACTGGCGCGGTCATAAAAAAACAAGGAAGTCTGAGGAACTATCTCAGCCAAGAGGTGCCTAATGAGACATGACAACTATGTGCAGAACATGCTATCCTAAGCGGTTTCCTGAAACAGAAGAGGACAATAGGGAAAACCTCAGGAAATCCAGATAATGTATGAATCTGAGTTGGTAGTAACGTATCAACGTTGGTTTATTAGTTGTGATAAAAGTACCACAGCGACATAAAAAGTTAATAATAGGGAAACTGGTGGAATTCCCCAGCAATCCAGTGGTTAGGACTGCCTGCTTTCAATTCCAAGGTCATGGGTTCAGTCCCTGGTTGAGGAACTGCTGCTGCTGCTAAGTCGCTTCAGTCGTGTCCGACTCTGTGTGACCCCATAGATGGCAGCCCACCAGGCTCCCCCGTCCCTGGGATTCTCCAGGCAAGAACACTGGAGTGGGTTGCCATTTCCTTCTCCAATACATGAAAGTGAAAAGTGAAAGTGAAGTCGCTCAGTGGTGTCCACTCTTAGGAACCCCAGGGACTGCAGCCTACCAGGCTCCTCTGTCCATGGGATTTTCCAGGCAAGAGTACTGGAGTGGGGAGCTAAGATCCTACAAAGCGTGTGGTGTGATCAAATAATGATACTACGGAATCTGAGTGTGTGAAGTGCCGGAACTCTCTATACTGATTTTCGCCACTTTTCTGTAAACCAAAAACTATTCTAAAATAAAAACTCTATTTTAAAGCTACTAAAATAGATAACATCACCTAGTCATGGAAGTAACAGGGAGAAAAGAAAAGCCCTTCCGTCTGATCAAGAAGTGACTGTAATATTTAGAGGTCGTGTACAGGAGGAAACCTGGCAAAGGAGATTGGGAAGTTGGTCCCAGGGAAGGGGAAGGAAAAGCAGTATCTGATATCAGAGGCGAAGACCGAGCCTTTCAGCAAGAACGGAGGGGGTCAGCTCTGTCCCTCATTGCCCCAAGGTCAGTTGCAATAAAGAGCGGAGAACGGGAGTAGCGGTGCAGCTGGCAGCACAGAATCACTGCCTCCCTTGGCAAGAGCAGCCTTGATGGACTGGTGAGGACAGAGCCAGATCAGGGAGAGCTAAAGAGGAAATCATATCTTTAGTGCGTGAATGTTCACAGAGACAGTGTCTTCGTGAATGACTTGGAGAACTAAAATAATCTCCAAAGGAACAGAGTCTTCAGACTTCTGCCTTTTGTTTGGTTGTATGGTGGTTGGTTTTGTTTTTTTTCCCCTCTCAGTTCAGTTCAGTCGCTCAGTCGTGTCTGACTCTTTGCAACTCCATGAATCGCAGCACGCCAGGCCTCCCTGTCCATCACCAACTCCCAGAGTTCACTCAGACTCATGTGCATCGAGTCAGTGACGCCATCCAGCCATCTCATCCTCGGTCGTCCCCTTCTCCTCCTGCCCCCAATCTTTCCCAGCATCAAGGTCTTTTCCAATGAGTCATCTCTTCACATGAGGTGGCCAAAGTATTGGAGTTTCAGCTTTAGCATCAGTCCTTCCAATGAACACCCAGGACTGGTCTCCTTTAGAATGGACTGGTTGGATCTCCTTGCAGTCCAAGGGACTCTCAAGAGTCTTCTCCAACACCACAGTTCAAGAGCATCAATTCTTTGGCACTCAGCTTTCTTCACAGTCCAACTCTCATATCCATCACGTCTTTTTTCCTTTAGCGGAGATGTATTAGAGGGAATTTAGGGGCAGTCAGAAGAAGCAGAAATGTTCATAAAACCATCCAGAATCCTTGTTTCCAAAGTGTTAATATTTTAATGTTGTCAAGTGTCTTCTCTCCCCATGTCTCTCCTCCCCCATGTCTTGCAACTTCCCTTTCGGTAGTTGATTTTCTGTTGGTTATGTACATTGGTATCTTCATTTTGCTTAGTGGTATTTTGTCATGAATTGCTTTTAATGAATCTTTTTTTTAATTCACAATCTTGAGCTACTGGACAATGAAATAAATCTTAAAATTTTTACTCTGGGCAATACATTTCTGTAGTAGAGAAAGAGCAATTTATTCCAACAATAACTTCATAAAGCCACAGTATTCTGTTTAGGAGGTATTTTCTATTTTTTTGGGAGGGGGATTTTTATCCTTTATTATATTCCTGGGCCTGAGCATCAGATGTATGATGATTATAACTTAGGAGAAAAAGAAAATTTGTAAGACATGATCTCTGGCCTCTAATGCTTATGATCAACAACAGGGCCTAAGGAAACACAAGAAATAAGATACTATTAATACAAAGCCAAATATAATGAGTTTTATGTATTTTATATCCCCTAAAATGTTAAGTTGTGGTGCATCCATACTCAATGACATATTACCCAGCATCAAAAAGGAATTAACTTGATATACACAGTAACTTGGAAGGATCACAGAGGCATGGTGATGAATGAAAAACTAATCTCAAAGGATTGTATACTGTATCATTTCATATCTATTAATATAGCATGCTCAAAGAAAATTACAGTGATAGAAAACAGATCAGTCCTTGCTAGGGTAGGATTAGAGAGAGAGGGCATAACAAAGGGACAACACAAAGAAGTTTGCTTGTGGTTTTGTAATGATTCTGTATGCTGATTGTGGTGATAATTACTTGGATCAGCACAAGTGATAAAATTACACCTGTACATGTACACACACACAATGAGTGTGTATCTTAGTCACTTGTTTTGGGCCAATGTCAATTTTCTGTTTTTGACAATGTGCTGCGGTTATGTAAGACATCATTGGGGGAAGCTAGGTGAAAGGTTGACAGAGATCCTCTAGTATTTTTGCAACTTGTTTTGAATCATAAACTATTTCTAAATAAAAATTTATGATAAAATTAGAAGGTATAATTTTAAAAACTAATTTCAAGAGCGTTTCAAAGGAGAGAGAGCTACCAGCTTTAGAGAGCTTTTGAGATGAGCCTTGAAGGAGAGGTGGTGGTTGTTCAGTTGCTAAGTTGTGTCCAACTCTTTGTGACCCTGTGGACTGCAGCCCAGGCTTCCCTGTCCTTCACTATGTCCCGGAGTTTGCTCAAACTCATGTCCATGGAGTCGGTGATGCCCTCTAACCATCTTGTCCTCTGTCATCCCCTTCTCCTGCCTTCAATCTTTTCCAGCATCAGGGTTTTTGCAATGAGTTGGCTCTTTACAGCAGGTGGCCAAAGTATTGGAGCTTCAGCATCTGTCCTTCCAATGAATATTCAGGGTTGATTTCCTTTAGGACTGACTAGTTTGAACTCCTTGCTGTCCCAGGGATTCTCAAGAGCCTTCTCCAGCACCACAATTTGAAAACATCAGTTCGGGAAGTGGTTAAATAAATATCTGTTTCTTTGGGGAGGAACATTGGGATATATAGAGCTTTTTGTTTTCTTCGTTAAATATCCTGAAGTTGCCAAGTTTTCGGTGGTGGCTTTTGTTTGCCTTTGTGGCTCCAACAAACACGGTGGTTTTGTCTTGTTATTATTGGTGTGTCTTTTGACGCCTTCCCTTTTCTTGCATCTGGTCTTTACCCCTTCGCTCTATTTTTCCCCTTTACTCTTATTTCTTCTGTCTTCTACTTTTGAAATGTCTCAGTTGTACTCCTCTCAAGCCTCAACTTTTTCTTTTAGTGGAGATAAGAACACTTAACATGAGATCTACCCTCTTAACATCTTTATAACTGTTCTGTACAGTATTGTTAAATAAGTACAATGTCGTGCAGCATATCTCTGTAACTTATTCTTCTTATAAAATTGAAACGTTATACCCATCAAATAATAGTTCCCCCATTTCCTCTACCCTCTCCCCGTCAACCACTATCCTGCTCTCTGCTTCTGTGAGTTTGACCTAGATCCTTTGTGTATGTGTTGTCGTGCAGTATCCATCCTTCTGTGACTGGCTTATATTAGTTAACATAACGTCCTCCAGGTTCATCACATTCTTTTTAAAAAAAAAAAACAAAACAGTTTTCTTCTTTTTAAAGGCTGAATAATATTCTGTTGCATGTTTGTATCATGTTTTCTCTGTCCACTCGTCTACTGATGAACTTCTGGGTTGTTTCTGTGTCTTGGCTTCTGTGAATAGTGTTGCTGTGAACCTTTGGGTGTAAATTTCTTTTCAAGATCCTGTTTTCAATTCTTTTGGATAAATACCCTGAAGTGGGATTGCTGGATCATTTATGGTAGTTCTATTTTTAATTTTTGAGGAAGCTCCATAATGCTTTCTGTAGCATTCACATCAATTTACATTCTCATCAGCAGTGCACGGAATTCCCTTTTCTCCACCTCCTTGCCGACCTTTAGAAATGTTTATTTTAATTTTTTTAATAGCTGTGCTAACAGATGTAAAATCATATCCTGTTGTGGTTTTGATTTGCTTTTCACTGATGATTAATGATGTTGAGCATCTTTTCATGTATCTCTTGGCCATCTGTTTGCCTTCTTTGGAAAAGAGTCTGCTGAGGTTCTCTGCCCATTTTTTATCAGGTTATTTGTTTATTTGCTTTTGCATTGGATAAGTTCCTTACATATTTTGGGTATTATTCCATATTATTCCCTTATCTGATACATGATTTATAAATATTTTCTCCCATTCCATAAGTTACCTTTGTGTCGATTATTTCCTTCGCTGAGCAGAAGCTTTTAGTATACTGTAGTCCCATTTGGCTATCTTTGCTTTTGTGGCTGTGTTTTTGGTGTCGTATCTAAGAAATCACTGCCAAGACCAAGTCATAAAGCTTTCCCCTGTGCTTCCTTATAGGAGTTTTATGATTTCAGGTTTTATGTGTAAGTCTTTCATTCATTTTGAGTTGATTTTTGTGTGTGGTGTAAGTTAGGACTCCAGCTTCATTCTTTTTGCATGTGGATGTCAAGTTTTCCAGCACCATTTGTTGAAGAGACCACCCTTTTACCATTGCGTATTCCTGGCACCTTCATTGAAATCCTCTGACCATTTATGCGTGACTTATATCTGGACCGTGTAGTCTGTTCTAGGGCTTAACTTGTACATCCTTTGTTATCCATCCATCAGGCCATTTGCCGAGCCCATCACTCCTCTTATCCATTTGCATTTTTGTGGATGAATAAGAACTTCTTTTTTTTTTTTTTTTTTTGGCCTCGAGGCATGTGGGATCATCGGCCTGTGCCCCTTGCATTGGCAACATGGAATCTTGACCACTAGACCACCAGGGAAGTTCTGGAACTTGCCTATTTTTAAGCCTCCTGGATGCCTAAGACACCAGAGAGTTGAGTCCAGAGTAACACTCACAAGCTGTTGTTGTATTCCAGGTCTCTCATATGCAAGCCACACAGTTGGTTTCACGCCACCAACTTCACTGACTCGAGCCGGAATGTCTTATTACAATTCCCCAGGTCTTCACGTGCAGCACATGGGAGCATCCCATGGTATCACAGTAAGTATCCATGCGGGAAGCAGCACCTCATGCCTGATGGTGGTAGCGACTGGTATAGCGACGTGGGAGCTGGTATTGACGCCCTTGGAACTTTATCTTTCTTATTCCTTCAGTTCATCTTGAACTTCTAGATATCTCCCAACAATTTGATGCCGCATTGTGGTGTTGAAACTAAAATCCTTCTCAGGAGGCAAAAACTTGACCTTCACTCTCTTTGAAAAATTGCCCTTCGTGAAATGCAGTTTGAACTCTGGCGAATGCCGTGATTGAACTCTAGCCAGCTCCTTGCCATAGTGAATTATTGTTGGCTGCCGTCACATCTAAAAGTATTTATTGTCTGCATCTTCACAGTTCACTGACCCTCAATATTCTTCCTGAAATTAGATTCATTTCTAGTTTCATCCAGAATTTTCTTTCCTGAATTAGAAGGAACCTTATGTGTATCTGGTTCAGACTCTACTCAGCGGAGTATTTTCTTTAGAGCTGGCTATGTAGTTGAATAAGAGGCTTGTTGGAAATGTCACTAATAGAAGTTTGAGAACGGAGTAGAATGGAGGGTGTTCCCAGTGAGGGAATCTTGAAAAGAAGAACCCTATTCTATTAAAAAAAAGAGTGTGTAAGATATTTCTGAAGCTGTTTTGCTGGTTTGATGAGCTTTACATAAAAGCAGGCATTTTTGGTTGAGCCATAGCTTTCAGGATATCGAAAACTTGTTTGAGGGATGGAAGGAACTGGAGGCCCACAACGGAGAGAAAACATTTCAGGGGAGGATGTGGCAGCTGTCTTTTCATTTTCGGACAGTCTCATTGAAGGCCCCAAGTCCCGTTGTTTGGTCAGTGCACATTTCATAGTGATTTTGTGTAGCCTTTTCCTAAGTGTCAATGCACACTCTAGCTTGTTGAAGTTTTCATGACGAGTTTGAAAACCACTGGGGAAGGACAAGGACACGGCCGGTGTTTTGTCTCCGTGGGTCCGCTTCTGGGCAGCCCTAGCCCCGAGTCAGGCTGGGTGAGGGGTGAGCCTGTATGCCTGGTCTGACCTGCTGTTCCTGTCCTCTCTACAGAGGCCTTCACCGCGGCGAAGCAACAGTCCTGACAAATTCAAACGGCCCACGCCGCCTCCGTCTCCCAACACACAGACCCCCGTCCAGCCACCGCCACCTCCCACCTCCGCCACCCATGCAGCCCGCGGTCCCCTCGGCAGCCACCTCGCAGCCTGCCCCCTCGCAACATTCGGTGCACCCTTCCTCCCAGCCTTAACGCATGTGCTTAGTCCAGACCCCACGTGGGGGGACTCGTTCATACAGTGGAGCCGTCGACTCGACGCCAAAGGCTTCCTCCCCTGGCATATTCGGATCTGACTTATTTGCACTGAGGTTATCTAGGCTTCACTATTCATTGTGTTGTAAATGTGTGTCGGAAACGCAGCCAGTGTTGTGGGTCTACAACACTAAACAGACGACTTTTTTTCCATCGGTGTTCTACTTGAATCTCCACGTGCGTCCATTCCCTGGCTGGGACCTCGGCTTTTCGACTCTTCAGTAGTTAAGCAGCAGTGTGCCACTTTTCGCTTGGCCCCCAGAGCTTCATTTTCCTGGCTTTTAGGTTTGTACAATAAAAGGGATCTCTTTTTACATTTTTTTCCCATGAATTTGCAGAAAATTACTGAGCTGTTATGACTACCCCCCACCTCCCATTATAGTGGTATTTACCAAGCATACCAATAATTCAGCACTACAGTTCAGACCTTTGAAAATCTAGCTCTCAGTATAGACCAGAAAGTTAGCTGGATCAGTGCCCAAGATCATGTTTAACAGAGCTTTCCAACAGATACACTTTGTATGGGGTATGTTCAGCATATCTCAACACCCACATCTCTTGTAAAAGAGGTCACCTAAAGTATTGGCTCACATGGCTGTATCTTTTCCATATACATGGGATGGATAATTATTGTATATCTAGGTGTGATTCTGTCTTTACCCTTGGTGTTAACCTACCCACACTAGCCCCCTCTTGTGAGTTGCTAACTACCCACCGGTGGTTGCGATGGCTGATAAGAACATGCCGTGTGATTTCTGCTGCCAAAGGCAGTGTGATTGTAATAAAAACAGCTATTTTCCCTTTCCATTCTTTACTTGTGTTCCCCTAAAATAGAGTTTGGACAGATATTTTAAAGGTGCAAAAGTACTATTAGAAAATACTGTTTGAAATGAACATTATAGGAATACCTTGGCATAATGGCCATAAAATACTTTCTGTCTTAGCAGGAAAGAGCTATAGAGGCAAGTAGCGCATTAGCCTTGAGGACTGCTTATTTTGCCCAGTAAAAACAAGTGCAGTGTTCAAAGAAGTATATCCTGAATGCGTTATTTTCATTCATTCAGCACAAACAAATTGTTTGGTTTCACTTTAAAGTGGAACACTGTGAGTCACTCTTTGGAATACCTTTATTTTGGCTTATCAGCAGTTACTGTTTTGTACTTTGGTAGTAAAGTGATTTTTACCACCTGTGTTTGCATATTTATATATGCTGTGGACGGAAATAACTTACTAGAGAATGTATATTTTATGATGAGAATGTGTATCTGTTGGATATAATCAGAGAACTGAAAATTAATTTATCCGTAATTTTTAAGAGTCCATGTTCTGTGACTGCCACCTCATAGCTAGCTCTTTACTGAACACACTCCTAAGTATAAGGAACCATAACATTGTAGATACTTAATATTGTACAGTAGAGAAACCTCCATTTTTGCCTTCAAATGCATATTTAAGAGTTACAGAATGAGAAAAAGTCTTGTAGGCTAATAGTGTTTTACTAGCATCTTAAGAACTTGAGAGTAAAAGCAACAATAGGATTTTTTTCAGCTCTGTCAGTTTCCACCCCCAAACTGAGAGCATCACTCCTCAATTGTTTGAAAGAAATCATAAGTCTATATAAATTTTATTTATAATGTATAATATACATAATCATAGTACAGTTCTCAAATATAGGGAAGAAGTTTGGCATTTGATTATTGAGGCTTGAGGTTTTTAATTCAATCAGGTGGGGTCCTGTCTAACCTGGGTATTTCACCAATGGCTCACTGTCCCTCCTGGCACCTGGCCATTTTGAGGAATTCTGAGAGCAGGCAAACAGGTGTTGCATGCATGGTACAGTTCTCAGTTTTTCTTAGAGGAGAAATATGGTCTATGTTTATAAGAATTTTACAAGACTGTAGGTTTCAGTGCTGTTGAATAGAGGGTCTTGCGCTCAAACAAGAGAGTCTAAAATGTAATGATCTTCCCTCTGCTTGGTAGCAGTTTTCTCCGGAAAGCACAAAAGTTAAAACATTGTCCTATGGTGACTGAGGAGCAAACAGTTCTGATAAATGCCTTCTAGAGACAGGTCCTTAACATTCAGATTTCTACAGGAAGGTGATGCCAGTTTCCCTAGACTAGTCATTTCATTGCAAAATAATACACAGCTCCTTCAAATAGCACTTTTTCACTGTAAATCTGTTGCCTCTCCCAGTGGACATTCTGGATTGATAGAACAAACACTACTCTTTTGAACTGATGCCGTCTCGGGTCCTGTTTGACTGTTTTATAACCCTGTGGGGAGCCTGTCACACCTCGGCAGTACCTGCTAGGGCAGCTCCTTGGCAGTTGTTTAGCCCCCAAGGACCCCAAAGATTTCCACCTCAAACGCACAGAGGCAAAAGCCCCTCGTCCACAGGAAGCTGACATACCTGGAACATGTCTTTGGGGGCTGAATGCAGTTTCTGCTATTCCTGTTGCCCACCCGCAACCCTGGACTGACTCCCAGAGGCCTCTGAAGGCAGGTGGGAGGCACAGCAGGTTCAATAGCTTCGTTTTCCTGTCTCACTGACAGAGACCCTTGGCTACCACTGTGCTGCTAATAGAATAAGTACTTGTCGCCAGATGACCATGCCTTTTATACAAAACCAAATTACTTTCCCTAACACCTGATGCCTCTCTGGGCTCTGAACTGCTCTCTGTCATTCAGCATGCTGGCATTCTAGACAGACTTCTAGTGATGTGGCAGACGGTGGAAGTATTTAAGATTTAATTTAACTCACTCCTTTGTTCACCGAAAGGAGTTTGAAATTTTGAGCTCCCGAGAGCCTGACCACAACCATGGAATGAATGTGTGACCAGAATGTGGCTTTAACACCAAGTGCTGCTGCTGCCTCTTTGTAATTGGCTTCTGATTTGACCAGAAATCATGGATAATGTGAATTTTTGTTAACTGTTCAATTGTAGAAAGATAGAATATGTTATCGCCCTTTGTTAGGTAGACATGAACTTTTCCTGCACGAAGCCTTGCTTGTAGAGGATGCCCTTACAATAAGGCAAGAAAAAGCATAGTAACTTGTGCTTGGAGAGCTCACTATTTTTATCTTATCGATACAGAAGAAATAATTTCTGCATAACTTGATTCTTCTATCTAGTACTTGTATTATAGGTAACCAACACTGATAACTTTGTAGCGACGACTACCAAAGAAACGCATAGTAAAACAACCTTTTATTTCCAAATTACTAAAGAGCCAGCCATTGACGCTGCTACGTGAGTTCCATGCTCAAGAGCCATTGTAAGAGATTAAGGGGTTTTTAGGTTTTGGGGTTTTGTTTTGGTTTTGCTTTTTTGTTATTGTTAGGGTTTTTGGTTTTTTTTTTTTTTTTTAGTTTCTTTCCTTTTTCTTTCTCTCTCTCTTTTTTTTTCTTTTTGGATAAAACACACACAGCTGTTAGTATAAAATTATAGAGAGCATGTTCCAGAGTGCTCAGCAGTTGTGGTTAACTGCCAGGCCCTGGTTGCCTCTCGCTAGGCAATGGAAGGAATCTTCTGTTCATGATAGTGTGGGTGATGTGTGTGTGCAAGCGTGTGTGTGTGTGCATTCATGCCTTAACCGGGGTTACTGCTCAACTTTAGTTCTTGACCTAGTCTGCGCTGTCATCTAGATTGTGTTGTACATCTCGATCTGAACTTCATCCTGGCAAAAACAAAGTTGCAGGCACAACAGTTTGAGAATGCATTCCTCCAGCAGAGTGTTGGATCAGGTTGACCCTGAGCCTTCTTTGGACTTCATTTGGAACTAGGCATGGAAAGCGAAAGCGGACTGTCCCAAGGAAAGACGTCAACAAGGAAGAGGAGAGAGCCAAGCGCTAGCATGTCTTTGGCCTCTGCGTATCTGTGCACACTGTATGTCGTTCATAATAGCTTGTCTACAACTTGACTAGGTTGGAGTTCTGCTAATAGTGGCAATCTTGACATTTCTTGGTCAGAATTTAGAGAGATGTAAGACTTCCAATTTATGTCTTATTTACTTCTTTATGTTGATTAGCCTTTGATACATGTGCTGAATCAGAACCTAAATAAAGATAATTTTTTAAAATGAACCTCTTGAGCCTTATACCCTATCTCTTTCTTTCTGGTCTTTGAGTCAGAAAATGCATATTGTTTCCTGTGGCTCCTGATAGACATTCGTCCTGGATTCTGAATACTGAAGGCTGCTTAAGAAGAAAGTGAGCTTAAGAAGAGGAAAAAAAAGAGACTGGTACTGCTCTGTTTCTTAATCAGGATGCTGGTTATCTGGATGTACTGAGGTTTTGAAACTATACTGAACTGTGAGTTTATGATCTGTACTATATAGTGTGTGTGTGTGTGTGTGTGTGTGTGTGTGTGTGGTATTTCACTTGAAAACCATAAACCTGGGAGATTATGAAAAGGAAAGAAAAACCACACTCATTCTGAAAATGTTACCTATAAGCAATAGATACATGTGTATACACACACGTGCTAAGTAGCTTCAGTTGTGTCGGACTCTTTTTGACCCTATGGACTATAGCCTACAAAGGTGATCAGTATACTTGAGAGCAAGGATTTGAATGGGTGTGGCTCTGTAGTGCCTCTCTCTTCCTTGGGAAGATAAAATTTCTGGTCTCAGCAAAAGTGAGGAATGAGGAACCTGCATTGTTGAGCTCCCTGCATTGTAAGTGGAGAGATGGGTGTCCTGAGTCCAAGCAGTCTACTCTGTTAGGGAACCTTTGCAGCACTATGAGCACACAACCTGGTTATGTAATTTCATTACACACACACACAGACACAATATATGTACTCAGTCACTTAAGTCATGTCTGACTCTTTACAACCCCATGGACTATAGCCCTCCAGTCCCCTCTGTCCATGGTATTTTCCTGGCAAGAATACTGGAGTGGGTTGCCATGCCCTCCTCCAGGGGATTTTCCCAATCCATAAGGTTGGCAGGCAGGTTCTTTACCACTAGTACCACCTGAGAATGCCATATACATGTACACGCACATACATAGTCAGGCTTGGGAAAATACATTTGGCATATATTCTTAAATCCATCTGTACGTTTTTCTCTTCCTAGCTATAGGAAGCATAGCTTTAGGGTCAGTTCTAGGTTTGAGTAGCAGTTCCTTCACTGGCTTAGATGATAAAGAATCTGCCTGCAATACAGGAAACTCAAGTTCAGTCCTGGGTTGGGAAGATCCCCTAAAGAAGGAGATGGCTACCCACTCCAGTATTCTTGCCTGGGGAATCCCATTGGCAGAGGAGCCTGGGGGCCTACAGTCCATGGGGTTGCGAAGAGTCGGACACGACTGAGTGACTAAGCAAAAATGATAAGAGTTTTCAATTTGATTGGTCATTTGATGAGTTGACCAAAATCTTCTCGTGGCAGCGAAGTTGTAGTTGTAACTTGAAAATATTGACCAAGAAATTACCCAGGACCTCTGAATTCAGGACTTGGCTTCATTTGCCAGCTTCAGTTTTCTAATCTGCATGTTGGAAATAGCCATCCTTATTTCAGGTAGAATTTGAAGAAAATGGGATTTCAAGCAGAGTACTTTAACAACATGGAAGTTATAAGGTTTAAGCTATATGTGCACTTCTTTATTTCACATGGTGCTTCTAAAATAGAAATGGTTTAGAAACTTTTTTGGTGTTTATGTAAAACTCTACAGGTAAATCTGGGCCCTTGCTTTAATGTATAAGCTATTTGAATTAAAAAAAAATACTTGGGGAAATACAGTTGTTTTCAGTGACTAATGTATTGATACAATTCAGACCCAAACTTTTAAACATTTTCCTAGAAATAGAGAAGGAAGTCAGTGCTTGGTAAATACTTATTGTTCAGTGGCTAAGTCGTGTCCAACACTTCATGACCCCATGGACTGCAGCATACCAGGCCTCCTGTCTTTCACTCTCTCCCGGAATTTGCTCAAACTCATGTCCGTTGAATCGGTGATGCCATCCAACCATCTCATCCTCTGCCACTCCCTTCTCCTCCTGCCCTCTGTTTCCCAGCATCAGGGTCTTTTGCAATGAGTCAGCTCTTCACATCAGGTAGACAAAGTATTGGAGCATTAGCTTCTGCATCAGTCCTTCCAGTGAATATTCAGGACTGATTTCCTTTATGATTGACTGGTTTGCTGTCCAAGGGACTCTGAAGGTCTGGTTTGTGTCAGATGTTTATATCAACATAAACACTGAGTTTCTGTCCTTTAGAACTTTTCTGTCTTTCATATCTCCTCTAATTCCATATTACATTGAATTCTTTTGAACTAAATGTATTAACCCTTTTATAAAGATATTATTTTCTGATACCCTAGTAATGATTGAGTGCAACTTTTAAAGACTATTAATTATCCTAAGGGATTCCCTGGTAGCTCAGATGGTAAAGAATCTGCCTGCAACGCATGAGACCCCAGTTCAATTCCTGGGTCTGGAAGATCCGCTGGAGAAGGGATAGGCTACCCACTCCAGTGTTCTTGGGCTTCCCTAGTGGCTCATCTGGTAACGAATCTGGCTACAGTGCGGGAGACCTGGCCTGGAGAATGCCATGGACTATATAGTCCATGGAGTTGCAAAGAGTCAAACATGACTGAGTGACTTTCACTTTCAATTATCCCAAAAGAGATCTGAGTCATTAATCTGAAGATTTTTCATATTAAAAATCAAGAAAGAAACAGACTCAGAAGTGAAACAGATGATAGAATTAGTAGACAAGGATGTGAAAACAAACCATTATAAACATTCTTCCCGGGTTCTGGAATGCAGACTACATGAGCATGATGAAGAAAATGAAACATATAAAGATTCCAATTGAACTTCTAAAGAAAAAAAAATATAGTATCTGAAATATGTAAAGCAACAGAAACTTGTCTTAACTCTCTTGTGGGTTGTATTTGTGTTCTTTAAATGTTCCTTTGAAAGGCAACTGCTGAAATTCAAGTTAAGTCCAGTTAACCTACTTTTCTTCCACCCCTCTCCCCTGAGATGGCTTTGTCTGGGTGCTGGTTAAACGCTTTGGGAAATTAGTAACCTTGGAAACTACCTGCCTACTGCTGTTCATCACTTTAAAGCTGGGCGAAGACTGAGATTTACCATAGCTAGGTGGAGTAAAAAGTGTCCTGTGAGTTCAGGTCTGGTCTAAATTCAGTTTTCTGGGTTTTGGCTTCCTCACCTGTAAAATAAGAATGAGAATGTATTACCAAGTCCAAGCTCGTACTTCTTACCGAACGACAGGCCAGTGAATCAAGAGACAAGGTGTTGGGCCAAGGAACAACAACTTTATCTGGAAAGCCAGCAAACTGAGAAGATAGAAAAGGATGGATGTGGGGAGAGGGGGTTGCTTGGTTGGTGCAAACTATTTGGTGTCCAGAATCCTTTATTCTTGCAGCTGTCCATGTAGGTCAGGTCACTCTGTTCCTGTAAACCTCCGACAACACAAATATTCTCTATTCTGCAACTTTTCATCTCTGTATGATGAGAAAAGTGGTATACCTTTAAACATCAAAGCCTTGGGAATGGGCTTTCCTATATATTTCAAGCCGTAGATGACATTATTTTTACAGAAGATGGAGAACCAGCATGAGAAAGCATAGGCAACAGAGCCCAAGGGTTTAAGCTAAAGGAATAGACTCAATGTGGAGTCAGATTTGTTCTCTGTTACAAATGGAATTGTTGGGATCCAGTAAACATTGTTAAAACTTGGGAGAATATAAGTCTTCGTGTTGTCACTTCTTAACTCTTTCTAGTATTTCATTCATTCTTGTAGTTGTTCGATTGCTCAGTCGTGTCTGACTCTTGGCGACCCCAGGGACTGTAGCACGCCAGGCTTCCCTGTCCTCTGGTGGTCCAGTGGTTAGGGCTCTGCACTTCCACTGCAGAGGGGCCTGGGTTTCAACCCCTGGTCTGGAAACTAAGATCTTGCATGCTGCATGGTGCAGTCAAAGGGGAAAAGAAAAGTTGAACCATAATTTAATCCATTTAAGGCCTTTTGAAGATAAAACTAGGGTTCAGCTGACAGGGTACTTTCAGTCTTCCACGGAGTCGTGTGTTTCCAGCTCCTCACTGATGTGCTAAAGAACACAGGAATGAAATTTGTGCTATGTGCCGAAGCCTTGGCGGATGACCCTATTTCTCAAGACAATGGAACTGTAATCTATGTTGAAATAACCTTCCTAGAATGTCCTTTGTCCCTTTTCACACCATCTCCCAAAACCCAGCAGCAGTTTTCTCTTTAATCAGTAGATCATTTTCATGATCTTCCTGGGAGTTTGCTTCTTCCTTAGTTAACCTTCCTCACCGCCACTGGGCAGTTACTGATCTGTTTTGTGTCCCTATGATAGGCACCCCGTGTTTGATGAGGGGTGCTGGCAAGGTGTGTGAGGGATCTCAGTAACATGAGGTGAGCCAGAGAGTGCTGACGCATTGCATCAGGTCTGCTACAGGCGGCCTGGGGGCTAAATACCTCTAACCACCTGGTCCCACCACTTCATGGCAAATAGATGGGGGAAAAGTGAAAACAGTGACCAGTTTTATTTTCTTGGGCTCCAAAATCACTGGGGACTGTGACTGTAGCCACAAAATTAGAAAATGCTTACTCCTTGGAAGGAAAGCTATGACAAACCTAGACAGAGTATTAAAAAGCAGAGACATCACTTTGCCGACAAAGGTCCAGATAGTCAAAACTATGGTTTTTCCCGTAGTCATGCATGAATGTGAGAGTTGGACCATAAAGAAGGCTGAGCACTGGAGAACTGATGCTTTTGAACTGTGCTAGAGAAGACTCTTTAGAGTCCCTTGGACAGCAAGGAGATCAAACCAGTCAACTGTAAAAGAAATCATTCCTGCATATTCATTGAAAGGACTGATGCTGAAGCTCCAATACTTTGGCCACCTGATGCAAAAAGCAGACTCACTGGAAAAGACCCTGATGCTGGGAAAGACTGAAGGCAAGAGAAGGGGAATGACAGAGGATGATATGGTTGGATGGCATCACTGACTCAGTGTACATAAGTTTGAGGAAATTCCAGGAGATAGTGAAGGACAGAACAGAGGAGTCTGGTGTGCTGCAGTTCATGGGGTCACAAAGAGTTAGTTGGACATGACTTAGAGAATGAACAACAAAAGTCATTTGATTTGGCCCAAGTATGCATGAAAACCATCCCCCCCCAAACTGGAGAGATGTAATGTGTTTTTTTAAAAATATTTATTTATTTGGTTATCCCAGGTTTTAGTTGTGGCAAGCAGGATCTTTACTTGCAGCATGTGGGATCTAGTTCCCTGCTGCTGCAGCTGCTGCTGCTAAGTCGCTTCAGTCGTGTCCAACTCTGTGCAACCCTATAGACGGCAGCCCACCAAGCTCCCCCGTCCCTGGGATTCTCCAGGCAAGAACACTGGAGTGGCTTGCCATTTCCTTCTCCAATGCATGAAAGTGAAAGGTGAAAGTGAAGTCACTCAGTTGTGTCTGACTCTTAGCAACCCCATGGACTGCAGCCCACCAGGCTCCTCCATCCATGACATTTTCCAGGCAAGAGTACTGGAGCGGGGTGCCATTGCCCTGACCAGGCAGCAAACCCAGGACCCCTGCATTGCGAGTGTGGAGTCTTAGCCACTGGGCCAACAGGGAAGTCCCTGTAATGTCTTTTATTTTCCTTTTTGTCTTTTTCCCCAGCTTCATTGAAAAATAACTGACCCATCACATGCTGTAAGTTTAATGTATATTGCATAATGATGACTACAATAAGGTTGGTGAACACATTGTCACCTCATGTAAATACTTACAGTTCATGAAATTTGGAATACCCTTGGATTTACAATAAGGAGATTTTTCTTTTTAAAAAATCCAGAAAACTCATTACTCAAAAAACTAAGAGCTCAGCAGGGCCTCGCCCCTCCATTGCTCAGTCAGCCAGGCTGAGCAGAAGCTATGCCCAGGGTTCAGAGAACATCTGTCCCTTCAGAGCCACGGTGCGCCCTGCAGGCTTTGAGTTTCTGAACCCTTGGCATAAGGTCCTCTAGGAATGAAGGCTAGAGCTTATGTGTGTGCATAAGAAAGGAGGGGGAAGAGTAGGAGAGTGAATGAGAAGTGAAAGTTGAAACCCTGTTTGGAGAGAGGTTTACACCAGAAGCTCCCAGCAGAAGTCCAGCTAATAGAAGGTGGTTTGTAGACACACAGTGGACTTTGGGAAATTAGTCTTTTACTTATTTATGTATTTTTGGCTGCACTGGGTCTTTGTTGTGGTGCGCGAGCTCTCTAGTCGCAGTGCTTGGGCTCAGCAGTTGGAGCAGGCAGGCATGTTCCCTGTAATATGTGGGATCTTAGTTCCCCGACCAGGGATTGAATCCACATTCCCTACGTTGGAAAGTGGATCCTCTACCACTGGGCCAACAGGGAAGTCGGTCTTTCTTGTGAGCCTCATAGGGAAGATTGGACAGGATTTGAGAAGATATGAACGTATTCCTGGATTCTCGTAGCTGTGGTGCCATCTAATTTGCCCCTTGCTCTCTCCAAATACAACAGACAGCATGGTTTCAGCAGGCTGAGGAGGAGGATGTCCCCGTGGACGAAAAACTGTAGAGGAGATGAGTCAGAAAGGGATGTTGAGAAGTGTAATTGTCTGCCTTCTGGAGAATAAGCCTTGGTTTGTATTGCTTGCCAATGGTCATAGTGTAAATTCTCCCCACTGGGACTGATTTCAAGTCAGCAATATGAAGTCACTAAACTTGGGAGAGAGAGGTACAATAGTAACACTGTTATGTGGTATTTCTACTGTACAGATATATTAGGGGTAAGTAACTGTAAATACATAATAATAGTAAAATTATGCTGAAGCTGAAGCTCCAATACTTTGGCCACCTGATGCAAAGAGCTGACTCCTTGGAAAAGACCCTGATGCTGGGAAAGGTTGAGGACAGGAGGAGGAGAAGGGGGCGACAGAAGATGAGAGGGTTGGATGGCATTATGGGTCAAGGGACATGAGTTTGAGCAAACTCTGGGAGAGAATGGAGGACCTGGAAGCCTGGCATGCTGCAGTCCATGGGGTTGCAGAGTTGGACATGACTTAGCGACCGAACAACAACAAACAGTGAAATAGAGTAAAATAATTAGGAAGTGGGGTGGTTTAAGTGTTTGTTACCTATGTGTTTTTTTTTTTAAGCTATGAATTTTGTGGTTTGGGGGGCCTAGGGCACCTTAGTTCCCCCACCAGGGATCGAATCCATGCCCCCTGCAGTGGAAGCACGGAGTCCTAACTACTGGGCCACAGGGAAGTTCCTTAACCTGTGTTTTTAATACAATCTTTTATCTTAAATAATTGTATTCTAATAGTGTCTGTGTTTAACAACCAGCTCACAAAATTCCTGGCAGTTGAACAGTCAACTCTCGAGATTTTTGCGCTTGCTCTCTGATACCTCTGGGCCAAAGGTCAAAGGAGGCTCCTGTATCAGAGACCTCTCGTGTTTACAAGTCCCATTGCAAGGGGTGATGGGAGAGGAAGTGATTTATTTGGGGGGCTCTCAAAGCCCAAGCACAGGTGCAAGCACCGAGAAAGGCTGGATCTGGAATTGGCAGAGGACCAAAGGTTAAGGCTGAGACTCCCTTTGGAATCTCAAGGCAGCTGCCCTTGTGGGAAAGATTCCAAGATTAGACCCAGGCACACTGGCCTCAGTCACACTCAGGTGGCACAGTCTCTGCAGTCAGTTTCCCCTGCGCTCTGCCTTTACCTCCCCTCCCCACCATCCTAAGTTTCAGCAGGGACAGGAGGTTGGAACTTCATTCTGCAGAAGCAGGGATGTTACCAGAGGTGCTGAGGAGCTCTGTAGGTACCCCCTCGGCTGTACTTGAGACTGGCCTCCCCTTGTCCTGTTCTCTCTGTCTGGGTCAGACTATAAACTGAGCACCACACGTAAAATTTAAATAACTTGCCCAGGGCTTCCCGGATGGCTCCGTGGTAAAGAATCTTCCTGCCAATGCAAGAGACGGGTTCAATCCATGCTCTGCGACAAGAGAAGGCACTGCCATAACACTAATCACTGCAACAGAGTGGCCCCCGCTCCCGGCAACTAGAGACGAGCAGTGAAGATTCAGCACAGCCAAAAATAAATAAAATTTTTGTGAAATAAATAACTTGCCCAGAATCACACAGTAAGTGGCAAGGCCAGACCATTTGGCTCCAGAGCATGCAATCTTCACAACTTGATGGAAAAGAAATGTGGCAGTTGGGTGGGTGTATCATTCCTAATGACAAGAAATTCCAAAGCAGTGGTCGTTTGCAGCTGCTAAAAATCCTTGGGGAGATGTTGGGAATATGAGAGCAGAGAAGTGGGGTTGGGGTTGAGGGTGTTGGTTCAGATTGGAGTGAAGGGAAGCCTATGAACATTGTTTGGTATACCATTCATCTGTGTGTTTAGGTGGGGGGTGGGCTCTCAGAAACAAAGAGGCCTCCTCTCTCCACTTCCAGTAGAGCACCCAAGAGACCAAGGCCACCTAGATCAAAGGAGAAGTAGATCAAA
This sequence comes from Nanger dama, assembly GCA_917880005.1. Classification (NCBI taxonomy): domain Eukaryota; kingdom Metazoa; phylum Chordata; class Mammalia; order Artiodactyla; family Bovidae; genus Nanger; species Nanger dama. Next base: position 30,298,824 of record CAKJTW010000028.1, read on the forward strand.
CACCCCTGGATAGTTGATGTTAAAGGATTATTGTTAATTTCATTTTCCTTTTTAAAATTTTTTATGAATACAGTTGCTTTACAATGTTGTATTTCTGCTGATCAGCAAAGTGAATCAGCCACATGTGTATATATATCCTCTCTTTTTGGATTTTCTTCCTATATTATTGATTTCTTTTCCAGCTGTGATAATGGTATTATATAGCTATTTCTTTTTTTTTTTTTTTTAAGTTTTTATTTTAGCCGATGACTATTTCCCATAGAACCTGGGTCCCAGATCCATGAGAAATATCAGTACCCTGGAATGAAGGTGCTGGAGAGGACCACAGAAACAGAACTCCATCCAGGAAAGATTCCAGATTCACCAGGAGATCTTTCTCAGGGATATGGGTGGGTTAATTACTTGGGGGAGTTTTGCCCATAAACGTTAAGTTCAGAACCTTACTCAGCAGAGCCAGCAGAGATAGCCTGAGAGGTCACAAAGTATAACTGCAAACGGGCAGAATTCCAAGCAACAGAAGATGCAGTTTAGAGACAGACTAACTCTCGCCTGACTCATGACCTCACGGAAGTTCCTAAATCTCTCCATAATTTTCTTTTTTGTTTTCTGTTTCTTATTTATATATAAGATGCATTCATCCTATTTCTTATCTGTAAATATTTCTAAAAGATCTGTGTCTTTTAGAAGTTTATTTATACTTACTGATGCAATGATATGATATTTGGGGTTCTCTTTAAAACAGCTCATGGGGGTTAGGCAGGTTGATGTGTGTATAGAGAAAACAGGATCGGGAGGATACTGAATTAGGTGATGGATACCTGAGAGTTTGTTACACTATACTCTTGTATGTTTGAGATTTTCTTAGTAAATTTTTCAGAAATATAAGAGAGAGGATCAAGAGATTTTAAGGATAGAAAAGGGGAAGGGCAGGCATCTCAGGAAAGACGGTGCTAGAGATGCCACTGTAGAAAATTCTAATTTTTGCAGGAAGGCAGGAGTATTCTGTACCCCACCCCCAATGTGAGAAACCTGGGGGAAGTTGCTCTGAACTGAGTGTGAGTTTCTGGGTTTGGGACTTGTGGACTCTGGGCAACTGGCTTGGAGTGACTGATAACCTAGTGAAATTCATTGCACAAGGATGTCCTCTTTTTTCCCATTTTGTTCTCATATCCGTATTTCCACAGAAAGCAGGGCTGGCTGGTGTGGTGGGGCTTCTGTTCTGCTGGAGAAAGGCCACAGCTTGCAGGTGTGCTGGGGGGTTCTCATTTTTTCTGTCAAGATGTAAGGTTGCTGTCATTACATTTGGGGTTGACCTTATGGAACTTTGGGACCATAAGAGGGTTGGGATAAATTCATGTCATTTGGGAGTCCTGAGGAAAGCACACTTGTAATAAGGCTTCTAAAGAGACAATCTGTACCTGAGTATTGAGTGAGATTCCCATTAGAACACCTGAGCTTATGACTAGATCAGGGGAAGGAAATCACGGGGCTTCCTTTTACTTTGGCTTTTCAATCTCTTTGTGGGACTGTGAGTGTCAACTTCTGGTTGCTTTAATTTAATTTATTTATTTTTGACTGAACCATGCAGCATGTGGGATCTTAGCTTCCAGACCAAGGATTGAACCTTGGCCCCCTGCATTGGAAGCACAGAGTCTTAACCACTGGACTTCCAGGGAAGCCCCTGTAGGTGCTTTTTTAAGTCGCTGAACTTTCCCTGTGGTGGGTGTTTGTGACTCATTGTGTAAGCCTCTCAGGTTATGTAACATATGACCACAGGTTGGGTAGCACAGCTGGGCATAAAGTAAGGTGAGATGCAGAATAAAGGGTTAGTCCTCTGAGAGTCCAGCTCTGAAGTATCCTAATATCCAGTCTGACCAGCTTCATACCTTGGAAGCAGCTTCTGTCTCATCCCACTAGCCCCAGGTCAGTACTTAAGAATAGTCATTTAAAAGATCTAAATGGCCAGATGGGTGTGGATAGCACGTGTCTGATACTCTGAGCTCCTTCTCTGAAGGGATCATCACAGATTTAGTGTTGGCTGTTAAATCCAATGGTTTAATAAAACTAAATGTAAAGAATTTTAGGGTGGGAAGAAAGCTCTTAAATTCTCTACTCTGCTCCTAGTTTCCCCAAGGGTACATTCTGTTCATGTGATTGGGTGAGAGTTTGGGAGAGTGGCACTGAGCCATGGAATCAGCGAGAGTTTGGTTAGACTCTACGTCCCCAGATTTCTAGCCACCTTCCTCCCTGGTGGCTCAGACAGTAAAAAATCTGCTTGCAATACAGGAGACCTGGGTTCGATCCCTGGATTGAGAAGATCTCCTGGAGAAGGGAATGCCTACCCATTCCAGTATTCTTGCCTGGAAAATTCCATGGACAAAGGAGCCTGGCAGGCTTTAGTCTATGGGGTCACAAAGAGTTGTATACGACTGAGTGACTATCATTTTTACTTTCCTCTTCTGAGGAACCCTGTCTTCAAATTCCATTCCCTCATCTGAAATATTTGGCTTCAGATCCTTGGTCTCCTTGATCCTAAAGAAAATACTTTAACATTAGCTCATCTCCAGAGTTGATTTACCAGATGGCAATTGTAATAGCTTAAAAGGGAAAAGGAATGGTTTTATTTGTAAAACAATTAAAAAACCAAGTGCTCTTTAATGTTAATTACTCCCTCTGTGTTAGGAAAACAAGTGCCTTAAATTGTCATTAAGATCCTCAGTTGTTAAACAAGTTTTATTACCATTTAGATGAAGTGCACATTATTCAGACTATTGGCTTTTTAAAACTGCATTCAGCGTCTCTCTCCAAAGGTTAGGTGTGAAATGCCCTTCAAACCTGAGCCCCAGGTTATCTATCTATACGCTTGCTGCTGCTGCTGTTGCTGCTGCTGCTAAGTTGCGTCAGTCGTGTCCGACTCTGCGACCCCATAGATGGCAGCCCACCAGGCTCTCCGGTCCCTGGGATTCTCCAGATTCTCCAGGCAAGAAAACTGGAGTGGGTTGCCATTTCCTTCTCCAATGCATGAAAGTGAAAAGTCAAAGTGAAGTCGCTCAGTCGTGTCTGACCCCCAGAGACCCCATGGACTATAGCCTTCCAGGCTCCTCCATCCATGGGATTTTCCAGGCAAGAGTACTGGAGTGGGGTGCCATCTATAATCTTGGATCAGCCTCTTTATGTCTCTGATGGAAACTTCAGTCGGTGTTTAAAAAGGGTGCTGGTGCTCATCTAATTGATCTCTCTGGTCAGCTGGTGTGAGGTGTGGCTCTTCTCTCCTTTTATCTTTGCATCAAAACATATGCTTTGTGGGAATTCCTAGCAGTCCAGTGACTGGACTCTACACTTTCACCATAGAGGGTGTGGGTTCAATCTCTGGTTGGGGAACTAAGGTACCATAATCGGCATGGCATGGCCAAATTTTAAAAAGTTGCTCACTCATGTCTGACTCTTTGCGACCCCATGAACTATATATAATTCATGGAATTCTCTAGGCCAGACTACTGGAATGGGTAGCCTTTCCCTTCTCCAGGGGATCTTCCCAACCCAGGGATCAAACCGAGCTCACCTGCATTGCAGGCAGATTCTTTACCAGCTGAACCACAAGGAAAGCCCACTGTTGCAGCTACCCATATATATTTTGGAAACAAAGGTGAGAGACTAGGCATTCGTACCTGAGTGCCTGATTAGATATTGGATCTTATATTTAGATCCTTGGACAGTTTGCATAACCAACCAGAGCCCATTTTCTCATCTATATAGAGCTGTGTGGAATAAATATCTTAACTGTAGATGAAGCTCTTAGTTCAGGAACTGAGAACTTAAGACCAGTTAAACCCTCAGTATATGAGAACGGGTATTAAACATTTCTGCATTCCATGACTTTACCACTCTAGTATTGTCAATCATATTAAGTTCTAATGATAGACATCAACTTCTCATAGCTCCAAGTTTTTCTTTTTTAATGTTTTCTTTCTGAAAATGCAATTTTAAGCTGTTTACAACCAGCAAAAATCAAGACCAGGAGCTGACTGTGGCTCAGATCATGAACTCCTTATTGCCAAATTCAGACTTAAGTTGAAGAAAACAGGGAAAACCATTAGAACATTCAGGTATGACATAAATCAAATCCCTTACAATTCTACAGTGTAAGTGACAAATAGATTCAAGGGATTAGATCCGATAGAGTGCCTGAAGAGCTATGGATGGAAGTTCATGACATTGTACAGGAGGCAGTGATCAAGACCATCCCCAAGAAAAAGGAATACAAAAAGGCAAAATGGTTGTCTGAGAAGACTTTACAACTAGCTGAGAAAAGAAGAGAAGCTAAAGGCAAAGGAAAAAAGGCAACATACACCCATCAGAATGCAGAGTTCCAAAGAACAGCATAGAGAGATAAGAAAGCGTTCCTCAGTGATCAGTGCAAAAAAATAGAGGAAAGTAATAGAATGGGAAGGACTAGAGACCTCTTCAAGAAAATCAGAAATACCAAGGGAACATTTCATGCAAAGCTGGGCACAATAAAGGACTGAAATGGTATGGACCTAAAGAAGCAGAAGATATTAAGAAGAGGTGGCAAGAATACCCAGAAGAGCTATACAAAAAGATCTTCATGACCCAGATAACCATGATGGTGTGATCACTCACCTAGCATATTCCACATCCTGGAATGTGAAGTCAGTGGGCCTTAGAAAGCATCACTAGAAACAAAGCTAGTAGAGGTGATAGAATTCCAACTGAGCTGTTTCAAGTCCTAAATGATGATGCTGTTAAAGTGCTGCACTCAATATGTCAGCAAATCCGGAAAACACAGCAGTGGCCACTGGACTGAAAAGGTCAGTTTTCATTCCCAATCCCAAAGATAGGCAATGCCAAAGAATGTTCAAATTACTGCACAATTGCACTCATCTCACACACTAGTGAAATAATGCTCAAAATTCTCCAAGTGAGGTGTCAACAGTACATGAACTGAGAACTTTCAGATGTTCAAGCTGGATTTTAAAAAGGCAGAGGAACCAGAGATCAAATTGCCAACATCCATCAGATCATCAAGAAAGTAAGAGAGTTCCAGAAAAACATCTACTACTGCTTTATTGACTGTGCCAAAGCCTTTGACTGTCTGGATCACAACAAACTGTGGAAAATTCTCTAAGAGATGGGAATACTGGACCACCTGACCTGCCTCCTGAGAAATCTGTAAGCAGGTCAAGAAACAACAGTTTGAACCGGACATGGAACAACAGACTGGTTCCAAATTGGGAAAGGAGTACGTCAAGGCTGTATATTGTCACACTGTTTTTTTAACTTATATGTAGAGTACATCATGAAAAATATTGGACTGGATGAAGCACAAGCTGGGATCAAGATTACTGGGAGAAATATTAATAACCTGAGATATGCAGATGGCACCACCCTTATGGCAGCAAATGAAGAAGAACTAAAGAGCCTCTTGATGAAAGTTAAAGAGGAGAGTGAAAAAGCTGGCTTATAACTCAGCATTCAGAAAACTAAGATTGTGGCATCTGGTCCCATCACTTCATTGCAAATAGATGGGGAAACAGTGGAAACAGTGATGGACTTTATTTTGGGGGCTCCAAAATCACTGCAGATGGTGACTGCAGCCATGAAATTAAAAGACACTTGCTCCTTGGAAGAAAAGTTATGACCAACCTAGATAGCATATTAAAAGCAGAGACATTACTTTGTTAACAGAGGTCCAGACTGTCAAAGCTATGATTTTTCCGGTAGTCATGTATGGATGTGAGAGCTGGACCATAAAGAAGGCTGAGCTCCAAAGAACTGATGTTTTTGAACTGTGGTATTGGAGAAGACTCTTGAGAGTCTTTGTACTGCAAGGAGACCAAACCAGTCAATCCTAAAGGAGATCAGTCCTGAGTGTTCATTGCAAGGACTGATACTGAAGCAGAATCTCCAATACTTTGGCCACCTGATGCAAAGAACTGACTCATTGGAAAAGACCCTGATGCTGGGAAAGATTGAAAGCAGAAGGAGAAGGGGATGACAGAGGATGAGATGGTTGAATGGCATCACCAACTCAATGGAAATGAGTTTGATCAAGCTCCGGGAGTGGTGATGGACAGGGAGGCCTCATGTGCTGCAGTTCATTGTGTCGCAAGGAGTCAGACATGACTGAGCAACTGAACTGAACTTCTGAAAATACAGTTTAAAAAAAAGACAATTGCATTCTTCAAAACTTTTCCTGTAGTGGTATGTGAATGCTGCATCAAAATATGTGAGATTACCTTACTGATTTTTTTCTGGGCTTTATATAGTCTCCTTTGGAATGCTGTAGTGTCTTCAGAATTATTTACGTGAACAGTATAAAAAGGCAAAAAGATAGGACACTGAAAGATGAATTCCCCAGGTCGGTAGGTACTACTGGAGATCAGTGGAAAAATAACTCCAGAGAGAATGAAGAGACAGAGCCAAAGCAAAAACAATACCCAGTTGTGGATGTGACTGGTTATAGAAGTAAAATCTGATGCTGTAAAGAGCAAAACTGCATAGGAACCTGGAATGTTAGGTCCATGAATCAAGGCAAATTGGAAGTGGTCAAGCAGGAGATGGCAAGGGTGAACATCAACATTTTAGGAATCAGTGAACTAAAATGGACTGGAATGGTTGAATTTAACTCAGATGACCATTATATGTACTATTGTGGGCAAGAATCCCTTAGAAGAAATGGAGTAGCCATCATAGTCAACAAGAGAGTCCAAAATGCAGTACTAGGATACAATCTCAAAAAACGACAGAATTATCTTTGTTCATTTCCAAGGCAAACTTTTCAATATCACAGTAATCCAAGTCTATGCCCTGACCAGTAATACTAAAAAGCTGAAGTTGAACGATTCTATGAAGATCACCTGACTTGCCTCTTGAAAAATCTTTATGCAGGTCAAGAAGCAACAGTTAGAACTGGACATGGAACAACAGACTGGTTTCAAATTGGGAAAGGAGTACGTCAAGGCTGTATATTGTCACCCTGTTTAGTTTATTTAACTTATATGCAGAGTACATCATGAGAAATGCTGGACTAGATGAAGCACAAGCTGGAATCAAGATTGCCAGGAGAAATATCAATAACCTCAGATATGCAGATGACACCACCCTTATGGCAGAAAGTGAAGAGGAACTAAAAAGCCTCTTGGTGAAAGTGAAAGAGGAGAGTGAAACAGCTGGCTTAAAACTTAGCATTCAGAAAACTAAGATCATGGCATCTGGTACCATCACTTCATTGCAAATAGATGGGGAAACAGTGACGGACTTTATTTTTCTGGGCTCCCAAATCACTGCAGATGGTGACTGAAGCCATGAAATTAAAAGACATTTGCTCCTTGAAAGAAAAGTTATGACCAACCTAGATAGCATATTAAAAAGCAGAGACACTACTTTGCCAACAAAGGTCCGTCTAGTCAAAGCTATAGTTTTCCAGTAGTCATGTATGGATGTGAGAGTTGGACTATAAAGAAAGCTGTGCACCGAAGAACTGATGCTCTTGAACTGTGGTGTTGGAGAAGACTCTTGAGAGTTTCTTGGACTGCAAGGGGACCAAACCAGTCAATCCTAAAGGAAATCAGTCTTGAATATTCATTGAAAGGACTGATATGAAGCTGAAATTCCAATACTTTGGCCACCTGATGCGAAGAACTGAACCAGGAATAAAAAATGGGTGTTAGAGGTATTTAAGTTTATATGACATGGGTTACGCTAAAATAAAGGAATTTGCGAAGGGAAGGTGGCTTGAGGTACACTTCTATTATATATTTATTTTGGTGTGGAAAGCCCTGATAATTCAAAAATACCCCCTCTCATCTCCCCCAGTGTCGAATTTTCCTTGTTGGTTCCTAAGGGTTAAGAGCTGTGATACGCGAGGCAAAAATCTTATCCCTGGGAAGGACCCAGTTCTCCGACTAGAGTGGGGTGTGTTGGAAAGAGCATAAACTGGGTTTCGGGAGAGAGAGTTTCAGGTCTCGTTTGGCCACTTGCTCTGGCCCTGGATCAGTTCCTCAGCCTCTCTTGGCATCAAGCATCTAGCTAAATGCCTAGCACATAGGAAGCACTTACAAGCTCCTTATCATTCTGCATCTTACCAACTCAAATTGCCTAAACCACACACCTGATGCTTCCTGGGCTTCTCGTAGTCTTTCCCACCCAGTTCCAGCCAGAGGGTAAGTCTGACCAGTTTTACCTGCTAAATGCTGCTGAATCCTGCTTATCCTCCCCACCCCTGCCCCGGGTCAGTTCAGCCCTTATTGTTCACTGGACTCTTGTAGGAAATCGTTCCTCTGCTGGCCACAGGTCCCGCTCCGATAACCATCTCTCACTCCTGCTAAGAATAGGAGAATTAGGCAGATCTTGCCTGTAAAAGAATAAAAATAGCAAGCAATCTTATCATTCTTACTCTATGCTCCTCTATTGATAAAGGTTTCGTGTATGTTAACTCACTTAACCCTTGCAACATTTTTATGTGAGAATGACTTCTGAGTTTTAGTTGACGGATGAAGAAACTGAGGTATAGAGAGATTGAATAACTTGGTTGGAGTTAAACTGCTAGTAAGTGAGGAAGCAGAATACTAAAATTTTATATGTCTCTGGCCGCTTCTGCCTTGTTTTTCCTTTTTTTTTTTTTTTAAATGTATTTTTGCCACGCTGCGTCTGTGCACAGGCTTTTTCTATTGTAGCAAGCAGAGGCTACTCTTTGCTATGGTGCATGGGCTTCTCATTGCGATAGCTTCTCCTGCTGCAGAGCACAGGTTCTAGGGCACGTGGGCTTCAGCAGCTGCAGCACGTGGGCTCATCAGTAGATATGCATGGGCCTAGGTGCTCCAAAGCATGTGTATCTTCCCAGACCAGGGATTGAACCCGTGTCCCCTGCATTGGCAGGCAGATTCTTAACCACTGGACCACCAGGGAAGTCCCTGCCTTGTTCTTTAGTCTTCAGGTGTGCAAGCCCCATGATGTTCTCATCCGACCTATATCCATTCTTCTCCTCCCATATTTTCACTTCCGTTAATAGCTCTGCTTGGAATGCTTTTCCTATTGACTCTTTGGCAAGTTCCTACTTATCCTTTTGATACTGAACAGGGTCCTGTAGGGTTCCTGGGCACAGAGTCTCTCAAAGTTTCTTTGATTATAGGAAACAGCCTTCATTCAGTCTCCATGACCTTCTCTGAGTTCCAGTGGGCAGATTCAAGCAGTTAAGTAGGGAAGGGAAAGGAGGCGAGACCAGAGAGAAACAAACAGCTAAGAGCAGCCTTGGAGCAGGGTCCTGTTTCCCCATCAAGTGATACACACAATATCTTTGAGCTATTTTGCTGATATTGAAACCCCTCCAGGCCGGAGAACTTAACAATTAACAATGGTATGCTGCCCACAAGGGTGTAGACCCCAGACCAGTTGGACCTGAAGGTGGGTGATGCAGACTCCTTCTTACCTCACCACCACCCCATCAGAAGAATGTCCATGAGAGTCAATCACTCCCTCTTTGAACAATTACTATGAAACTTCTCACAGTCTTTCCCAAGTGGGTACATATGCCCTTGAGGGCATGAGCCTGCTGGGTTCCTCTTTGCCCAGCAAAGCAGTAAAGCTATCCTTTTCTACTTTGCCCCCAAACGCTCTGTCTCCGAGATTTTATTCGGCACCAGTATACAGAGAAGCTGAGCTTTTGGCATCACTTTCAGACTTGGCCCTGGCATCAGCTACTCCAGCATTCAGTCTTCCCATCTGGGTTGCCCTTGTGCTCATGCACACCTTCAAATATCTGAGGGGCTGCCTTGTATTAGGAATGAGACAGATGATGGAAACCCAGGATTTCAGAATCATTTAGGGAAAAGAGGCAAAAACCCTGGAGCAGAATAGCATAAGCAATCCTGGAAAGGTGAGCGCAGGTCACTCAGAGGTCTCTAGCCTGGGGCTTGGGGATACTAGAAAGAAATGCACAGTGAGGAACTAGGGGTGAGGAAAGGCCATCCAGACAGAAGGAATGGCCATTTGCAAGCTCAGAGCCAAGACAGCTGCTGGTAGGCCTGGGGAAATCATTGAGTGCATTCACCTATTTGTGTGTTTCTCCCACTTGGCTGAGCACCTTGAGGACATCAAGTCCCTTCTGCACGACTCACAGAGATCTCAGTGGACCTGCCCCTTGCTGCAAACTTATATATAATCTGACTCCTCTCCCCACCTCCTTGGAATAGTTCTCTCAGAGTCCCTTGAGATGCTGTCTCCTGGGCTTGAAGTCCTAAAAATTCCCACCAAATAAAATATAACTCTCAACTTCTAGGTTGTAACTACTTTTAAAAAATTAATTAATTTATTTGTTTTAATTGGAGGCTAATAACTTTACAATATTGTGGTGATTTTTGCCATACATCGACATGAATCAGCCACGGGCGTACATGTGTCCCCCATCTCGAACCCCCCCTCCTGCCTCCGTCCCCATCCCAACCCTCTGGGTTGTCCCAGTGCACCGGCTTTGAGTGCCCTGTCTCATGCATCAGACTTGGACTGGTATCTATTTCACATATGATAATATACATGTTTCAGTGCTATTCTCTCAAATCATCTCACCCTCGCCTTCTCCCACAGTGTCCAAAAGTCTGTTCTTTGTATCTGAGTCTCTTTTGCTCTCTTGCATATAGGGTCATCATTACCATCTTTCTAAACTCCATATGTATGAGTTAATATACTGTATTGGTATTTTTCTGACTTACTTCACTCTGTATAATCGGCTCCAGTTTCATCCACCTCACTAGAACTGATTCAAATGTGTTCTTTTAATAGCTGAGTAATATTCCATTGTGGATATGTACCACAACTTCCTTATCCATTCATCTGCTAATGGACATCTAGGTTGCTTCTATGTCCTAGCTATTGTAAACAGCGCGGTGATGAACATCGGGGTATACGTGTCTCTTTCAATTCTGGTTTCCTCAGTGTGTATGCCCAGCAGTGAGATTGCTGGGTTGCAAGTGACCACCTTTGCCCCCTTCTGTCAGGTAGGAAATTGTAACTACTTTTCAAGTCGACAATACTTTCCCTCCTCCAGACTGGAAGTAGAAAACCTCTTGCCAACATCCCTGGCCTGTGTATAGACTCCTCTGCAGGACTGGTCAGATATCTGAAAGCCTCTTCTAGATGCAGGGTCCCTGTAGAGCCCTGAGAGACTGAACATCCATTAAGGTGAAGGTGGTGAAGGTGAAGTCGCTCAGTCGTGTCCGACTCTTTGCGACCCCGTGGACTGTAACCTACTAGGCTTCTCCTTCCATGGGATTCTCCAGGCAAGAATACTGGAGTGGAGTGCCATTTCCAGACTATAAATAAAAATAGAACCCTGGCCCACAGCTTGTTGCAGTCTGCCCAGGAAGCCAGCCTCCTAACAAGTCTATACACAGGCCGGGAATGTTGGCAAGAGGTTTTCTACTTCCAGTCTGGAGGAGGGAAAGTATTGTCGACTTGAAAAGTAGCCAGTCCAGGCAGCCAAATCTTAATCCCTGTGGCAATTGATCCAAAACAGCCAGGACTTGATTAATAACTGACAGCCTCCCTAATTTTTGTACCTACTTCTGCTATAGGATGGACAGGAGAAAGCCAGAATGCACCCCTAACCAATTACACAGGAAAGCTCCATGTCTCCCTGGCCTATCTACTGCTTCTCCACGCTAACAGCCTCCAGTGAGGGCTTCCTACCCTTTTTATCCACCAGAAAACTGTCACACTCTAACCCCTGCTTTTTTATGTATATAATTTTTATTTACTGACTTGTGCACAGGCTCTTCTCTAGTCTTGGTGAGCGGGGGCTGTTCCTCACCGAGGTGTGTGGCTTCTCGCTGTGGCGGCTTCTCGTTGCAGAGCATGGGCTCTGGGCACATAGTCGTTGCAGCACGTGGGTTCAGGAGCCTTAGTTCCCGGGCTCTAGGGCACAGGCTCAGTAGTGGCGGCACGCAAGCTTCGTTGCTCCACGGCAGGTGGGATCTTCCCGGGCCAGGGATGGCACTCACGTCTCCTGCATTAGCAGGCGGATTCTTTACCACTGAGCCACCGGGGAAGCCCTTCTGCCTGCTTTTGAGCTTCTGTCACATGAAAGTGATGATGATGCTAGAGCAAGCTCTAAATCAATAGCCTTTGCTTGTTCTCATTTGGGTGGTCTTCATTCACTTCCACAGATCAGAAGTTTCCTGAAGCTCAGGGTATTCCATTGATTTTTTTTCACCCTTGGATAAAATTTCCCTTTCTTTAAACATGAGATTGTATTTTAACCAACGCTTTTCAATAATTTCCCCAAACCTACTCTAAATATTACCAGAAGTGAGCATGTTTGTGCTGCGTGGTGCTAGTGGTAAAGAACCCACCTGCCAATGTAGGAGACATAGGAGACGCGAGTTCGATCCCTGGGTCAGGAAGATCCCCTGGAGGAGAACATGGCAGCCCACTCCAGTATTCTTACCTGGAGAATCCCACGGACAGAGGAGCCTGGTGAGCAACTGTCCGTAGGGTCACAAAGAGTCCAACAGGACCGAAGCGACTTAGCCTGCAAGCACGTGCTGGAAAGAGCACTGTTTTCTAGGAGATAAAAAATAACACCTGGATTCCCAAATCTGTGCTCAGTGCTGTGAGACAGCAAGTCTCTTAGACTTCTGCTACCTCCATCTCCTTACCTGTAAAATAGGACTAAGACGTGATTGTCTGCTTAAGTATTTGGACCATACCGCATAGTCCTCCAGCCTTCCCTGATAGCTTAGTCGGTAAGGAATCTGCCTGAAATGCAGGAGACACTGGTTCTATTCCTGGGTCAGGAAGATCTGCTGGAGAAGAGATAGGCTACCCACTCCAGTATTCTTGGGCTTCCCTTGTGGCTCAGCTGGTAAAGAATCCACTTACAATGCGGGAGACCTGGGTTCAGTCCCTGGGTTGGGAAGATCCCCTGGGGAAGGAAAAGGCTACCCACACCAGTATTCCGGCCTAGAGAATTCCAGAGTTGCAAAGAGTTGGACACCACTGAGTGACTTTCACTTTCACTTTCCAAAGTCCTCAATATTTATAACACTGGGTGCACCTCTCAGCACTTTCTTACAGTAAAACAATAAAAATTCTAGAGGAAGATAAGGAGATATTTTATTTGAAAAGACTATGGCAATGGGCGGAGGGGCACTATTGTAATAGAGTTTTGGAGCTGGAGATTTGCAAGGGTCTCCCACAGGTTCCGTCAGGAAGGGCTGCGCAGTATTCTGATGCTGGCTCAGGTTGAAAGTGGGTCAAAGTTCAGGCTCCTCAGGGGAGAGAAGAAGCCAGAGTAAAGTTAGGTCAAGTCATGTCAGCAGGTGTTTTGTCCATAATGGTCAATAGTGTTAGTCGCTCAGTTGTGTCAGATTCTTTATGACACTGTGGACTGTGGCCTGCCAGGTTTCTCTGTCCATGGAATTCTCCAGGCAAGAATACTGGAGTGGATAGCCATTCTCTTCTCCAGGGAATCTTCCCAACCCAGGGACTGGGGTGTCCTGCATTGCAAGCAGATTCTTTACCATTTGAGCCACCAGGGACACCTGATGGTCAGTGGGCTCAAACAATTTAGCTAATCATTGATAGACAAATAAGGGGAACTGGAGTTTGTGCCTGGCTTCGTCCTAGGTAAATGAGGGAGTATCTATGAATCTTATCTAAGTTACATGAAGGGTGTTTTTTCTTCCCATTTTATTGAGATACATTTGACATACAGCACTATGTAAGTTTAAAGTGTACAGCATAATGATTTAACTTGCATATATCATGAGATGGTTGTCCCAGTGAGTCTAGTGACCATCCATCATCATATATATATCATATCATATATAATATCATATATTTATATATGTCATATATAATCATATATTTATATATCATATATATTTATATATATCATATATTTATATATCATATATTATATCATATATTTATATATATATAAAACAGTAGGAAAAAATTTTGTGATGAGTACTCTTGGTTTACTCTCTTAACAGCTTTTATACCTAACATACAACAATGTTTTGTTTGTTGTTTGTATTGGGGCTGAGATACACAGCTAGGAAGAAACTGTAAAAAAAGAATATAAATCATCTATACATTAATTTTAAAAAGTTTATTACAAAAGCAATGCAACTGATGAGGAAATGTGGCTGTTTCTGGCCATGTAAAAAACAAAATAAAATCAATTTGAAATCACAGTGACAAATATTTTTAAAGTAGAAGATCACAATATTGTAAAGAACTTTAGCTCTTCCCAAAGTGAGAAAACTTTGTTCCTTTAAGTCATCAAGGATGTGGTAAAGTCAGCGTAAGGCATAGGAAAATATTCTGGTAAGACATATAATCTTTTGCCTTTTAGGCAGACTGAGAACACTTTTCTAATCTCTTAAGAAGCAGATCAGTAATCCAAGAAAATTTTGTCATTTGGCAACGAGAAAATAGAATTTCAGTTTTTCACCAGTATAATATTTGATACTAGTGATCTTTTAAAGGCAATCTTATAATAAGCTCATTAACTCTTAACAAAGGAGGCTTCCCTCATAGCTGATAAAGAATCTGCCTGCAATGCAGGAGACCTGGGTTCACTTCCTGGGTTGGGAAGAGTCGGACACGACTTAGTGACTAAACCACCAATCCTTAACAAATGTTGACCATGACAACATTCCCTTTCTGTGAACCTTCTACAACTTTCTCTATCCATGCAGATTTTGTCCTCTGCATCCCTGCTCCTCAGTCTCAAACAACCAATCATCTTACTTTAGGACAAAGCTACTCTTCTTCCCCTTAACAAAAGCACATCCTGAGTACCTTGCATACAAATGTATTTTCCTATGCAGTTATTTCTCCCAGAGACTCATTCACATATAATGATCATAACTTTTAACCCCAGCAACTTCTGTTCCACAGAAACTGGAAACTGGAAAGTGGATAATTGTGAACTGTCACACACCGTTTTATAGCAAAGCTTATGAACATACATTTCACAACTTTTTATGGCCATATACATCTTTACAGTACAGCTTCTTGATGTGGCGAAAAACGCATTCACTAACAGATCAAAATATATAATGTCTTAAAATTATGCTTGCTGCTAAGTTGCTTCAGTCGTGTCCGACTCTGTGTGACCCCATAGACAGCAGCACATGAGGCTGCTCTGTCCCTGGGATTCTCCGGGCAAGAACACTGGAGTGGGCTGCCATTTCCTTCTGCGATGCATGAAAGTGAAGAGTGAAAGTGAAATCGCTCAGTCATGCCCGACTCTTTGCGACCCCAAGGACTGCAGCGTACCAGGCTCCTCCGTCCATGGGATTTTTTCCAGACAAGAGTACTGGAGTGGGGTGCCAATATTTCAGTATTTTATCTTATTAGAAACAATGTAGGGTTTCCCTGGTGGCTCAGTGGTAAATAATCTGCCTGCCAATGCAGGAGACACAAGTTTGATCCCTGATCTGGGAAGATCCCACATGTCCCAAAGAGCTAAACCCGTGAGCCTGTGCTGCGGGGAGCCTCAACTGCTGAGCCCACGAGCTGCAAGTACTGAAGCCCGTGTGCCCCAGAACCTGTGCCATGCGACAGGAGAAGCCACCACAGTGAGAAGTCTCTGCACTACAGCTGGAGAGTAGTTGCCACTCTCCACCACTAGAGAAAAGCCCGCACAGCAACGAAGACCCAGCACAGCCAGAAATAAATAAATAAATAAAATTATTTTTAAAAATTGTTATTTGAGGTGGTTTACAGGGAAATTAAAAAAAAAGAAGAAGAAATGATGTATGTAGGTCATCTAGCATAAACCATGACATGCCAAGGACTGCAGGCAGTCACTAAGCTCCAGGACCAGACAAGAAAAAAAATCATCCCTTAGAACCTGCAGAAGGAGGATGGACCTGCCGACACCTCAGTTTCAGATTCTAGCCTCCAGAACTCTGAGACAACAGATTTCTGTTGTTCAAAGCCACACAGTTTATGGCATTTTGTCTGGACAACCCTAGGAAACTCATCCAGCTGGTAATCTGTGGGATTAGATAATCACATCAGACATCAAGACTTTAAAGAAGACAGGAAGGATCATCGCCCTTGTGTTACTGCTCTAATGCTTCTCACACTGTCCCAATGCAAAGAATCCTCCTTCATTCAATCCTCAGTTGAGGAGCTGAAGGAACTTCCTGGAATAATCTCACAAGAGGAACCAAAGAGAAATAGGAGGGGCTTTGCAAAGAGCCAGAGGAAAGTCACCTTGCCTGGAAGAGTCACTGTAACTCAGCATGTCATGTGAGATGGCCGTCCAAAGCCCTGAATGAACGTCCCAGATCCCCAGGACACAGAGGGTCAGAGAAGCCAAAGGGAAAACCTAGGTGAAGACGGCCTGGTCCACGGGAGGGCTGGCATTCAGTCTGAGACATGGCACCAACAAACTGTCCCAGATTTAGGTAAGGGGGAGTATTTGAAAGGACTGTTGTAAGCAGTTGCCAGAGGTGGGAGGAAAGGCCAGCAGTGGACAGTGGCTTTCTGATGGGGATGAGAATTTCAGTTTTGCAAGACGAAAAAGTTCTGGAGATCTGTAGCACAATAAAGTGGGCGTACTTAACATGACCAAACCACACACTTAAAAATGTTTAGGGTGCTAATGTTTACAGTATGTGCCTTTTACCACAACTTCAAAAAATACTCAAAAAAGAGAAAAACTTATAATATGGGAAAGGGGCCCACTGCAAAATAACACATTGACCACAAGATTGCAAGCATCTCAAAGGTCAGGTGGAAAATGGCTTTTTTTTTTTTTATTTTGTAGTTTGTTGTTCAGTCAGTAAGTCATGTCCTACTCTCTGACCCCATGGACTGTAGCACATCAGGCTTCTCTGCCCTTCACTATCTCCCAGAGTTTGCACAAATGCATCTCCATGCTATCTAACTCTTTCATCCTCTACTGCCCCCTTCTCCTCCTGCCCTCAGTCTTTCCCAGCATCAGAGTCTTTTCCAATGAGTCTGCTCGTCACTTCAGGTGGCCAAAGTATTGGAGCTTCAGTTTTAGCATCATCAGTCTGTCCATGAATATTCAGGGTTGATTTCCTTTAAGATTGACTGGTTTGACCTGCTTGCTGTCTAGGGAACTCTCAAGAGTCTTCTCCAGCACCACAATTCAAAAGCAGCCTTCTTTATGGCTCAACTCTCACATCTGTACATGACTACTAGAAAAACCATAGCTCTTACTATACAGACCTTTGTCAGCAAAGTGATGTCTCTGCTTTTTAATACACTGTCTTGGTTTATCATAGCTTTTCTTCCAAGGAACAAGTGTTTTTTAATTTTATGGCTGCAGTCACCATCCATAGTGATTTTGGACCCCAAGAAAATAAAGTCTGTCACTGCTTCCACTTTTTCCCCAAAGGGGAGTAAACAAGACTGGAAGGAGCTGGATGTTGCCTATGGGGTGAACGAGTTGATGGCTGGACCATTGATCAGGGAAGGTCCATGTTCATTGTCAGCTTTTGGGCTGGGGTAAGATGATTAAGGAAGGATTGTTCTGAATTATGCTGATTCAGGTTAAAGGTGGGTCAAATGTCAGGGGCCTGGCTGGAGAGGAGAAGCCCCAGTTGAGTTTGAAAAAGAATAGTTACCAGGCCTGAACCGGGTGGCAGCTGGATCCTTACAAATTGGACATTTGATGAGCATTTGTTCCCTTCAATTCTGTATCTTTATATAATCTAATAACTTCTGTGTGATCCTCAGTTTTCTTTTAACACTTCAGACAGATACAGAACCAATTTAAGTTAGATCATGTAAGTTAGAAGACAGGTAGTTCTTGGTCTGAACAATTTGGTGTCTGTGGTTAGGGAAGGGAGGCATAGACTTAGATTTTTTGGAAATAGTTGATAGTTTTTTCAAAAGGAAGACCCACTGTAAACCAGTAGCCAGGTCAAGACTATTTCCATTCTTTGAACTTGAATTCTACAGGTTTCCCTTTACTATGATGCTGTCACAATGCACCCCTCCTTTTGCCAGGAAAGGTTTTGGGATTATTTGTTGGAGAGAGACTGATATGCTCTCGAGAAGACAAACCTTAACAAATTGATAATGTGCATTTGAAAATCGATGTTTATGTATTTGAAAAACAAGAAATTCAACAGAAAGCAAAAATGTGTAGTTTGAGAAGATATTCAAATATTAATATCCATGGAAAAGAATTGCTCAGAAGAACAAAGGAAAGCTTGACATTGCTTGAGTCATGACGTTTTCCAATAGAGTAAGATAGTAGAGAGTGTTTGGTTAGCTGATGTTGAACTTTGAGCACTTTGACATGAACTTTAGCACCTCACGTGTCACTCCTCTGTGGGCCTAAGGGTATTTTTTGTCATCATTTATCCCACCTGTGTCTGTCTGTTCCTCCCCACTTGCCTCCCCCGTGACAGCCTGGCTCATGCTTCTCCGGAAAGCGCTAAGCCAGTTATTAATAACAGCCCAGTGAGTCTCCGGAGCCACCTAGGAGCAGATGGTGTTTTTCACAAAAGAGAGAGATCATCTCCTTGACTTTGGACTTTGCTTATTGAACCCCTGAACAGTAAGTTGTTTTTTTTTTTTTTTAGTGGCCTTTTAAAATGTTGACAAGAGGAAAGTTTAGCAGAAGTTTTGCTTGCTTCTGGTAGGGGAATACAGGAAGCTCAAAGACTCTGGCCTATTTTCTTCCTGTCTTTCAATATCTCTCCAGTTTTCACAAGGCTAGTTATATGATCTAATATGAATTAGAATTCTATCCCCTCCATTTCCTTCTGGCTTAATAAAGGCAGAAGGAGAAGCAAGGGATTAATATGATCTCAAAGCTTGACCCAGCCTTGTGGTCATGCCAGATATTAATATTTATTATTAATTATTTTATAATATTATTATTATTAACAGTATTTCTGCCTTTCTGTGTTCCCTCCCCAAAGAGAGGACTTCAGTGATTTCAAAGAGAAATTTCACATATGGAAAGTGTCTGCAGGGGGAATATTGGACTGGATGCTTGGGCCTTATTTTTCCACGTTTGAGGTTTGCTGCAGAGAGGGCATCTGTCCTGTTGCTTGAATTTATTGCCGCCTTGAGTGTTTAGCCAAAGGCTTTGTCCTTGCAGTCTTTTTTTTTTTTCCTTTGAAATAATGGTTGTTTCTGAGAGTCCTGCAAAGTAGGTCACTGTGTTTTCGGTCTGGAAAAGGAAGACCCTGAAGCTGGGGCCCTGCCCAGCCCTCTCAGAAAAGATGAAAGCTGACACTCCAGTCCCTCCTCAGGATTACAGACTAAGAGAGTTTTCTGCTTTGGTTACATAGGTTCAGTCCTCTTGAACATGTGCATCAGACTTCTAAATAAGAGAGGCATCACAGGGAACTGGAAGGAAGGAAATGCTGGCTTGGTACTGAGGCCTGGCTCAACATGCTGTGTGACCTTAAACAACTGCTCACCCTCTCTGAGCCTCAGTTTCCTTGTTTATGAGATGAGAGTTATAACCTCCTTGATAAGGTGGTGGGTCTTACTCACCATGTTTCTAAGTGGCCGAGTATAGGAGCATTATTGATGAAGTCCTGCATTTGAATTTTTCTTGAATCTTCTTAACCCAGAACCTCCAACATGGTCTTTGATGGGAAAGTTTAAACTGTAGAGACAATAATTGGCTTTTAGTGCTTTTAGTAACTTCATCCTTAGGATCGTATCAGCCATGGGAATGCTGAGGATGGGGCCATTGGAGGATGCCTAAGCAATTCGGGACATTAGGCTATGGCTAAACTGCAAGAGATGGTGAAGGATGAGGAAGCCTGGCATGCTGCAGTGCGTGGGGCCGCAAAGAGTTGGACGTGACTTAGTGACTGAACAACTACAACAAGATCCACGATGCTGGGGAAACTCAAAACAATTTCAAAGCACAAGCTATTATTTTAATAAACTTTTCTGCTCTTCTATAATCAGCATTCTGAAATTTTTCTTTTGGTTCCATGCTTCTGTGGTTCTGAAAGACTGGTTACCCTGCTTCCTAGCTCCAGTTCTGTGTCTGGATGCGACAGAAAGGAGGGTTGTTTCAGAGAATACCTACTTCCCGAAGTGCTACCCTGTGTGCTCAGGAGACAGGATGAGATTTTTGTTTTCCACTGCAAGCTTTTATTCTGCAAATGTTTATTTAATTCCCACTGTGTGAATACACAGTGCTAGATTAGCAAAGGGTCAGTAAACTCAGAATAAGGTAGGAGAGAGAAGTCATTTCATGAGTAACTGATATAAGTCAGAATGGCTTTGATCCATGGTACATGAGAAGTACAAACAGTGGGCAGACATTCCATAGGGCCATCATTCCCAAGACTTATTCACTGAGGATGGGTATTAGCATCAGACCTCACCTTGGAGAGCTGTGCATTCTTAGAAAATGGCTCATTGCTTTTCAGTGTTCCTCCCTGGGTTTACCTTCTACACAACAAGCTTGGGAGGCACAGAAAAACTCACCATAAGGTCGAATCTCATCCTCCCCATCCCAGTTTGTTTTTTTTTGGAGTGCCTGTTTTGTTCCAAAGCGAAAGTGAAAGTTGCTCAGTTGTGTCCAACTCTTTGGGACTCCATGGACTATACAGTTCATGGAATTCTCTAGACCAGACCAGAATACTGGTGTGTGTAGCCTTTTCCTTCTCCAGGGGATCTTCCCAATCCAGGGATCGAACCCAGGTCTCCCTCATTGCAGGCAGATTCTTTACCTGCTGAGCCACAAGAGAAGCCCAAGAATACTGGAGTGGGTAGCCTATCCCTTCTCCAGCAGATCTTCCCAACCCAAAAATAGAACCAGTGTCTCCTGCACTGCAGGTGGATTCTTTACCAACTGAGCTATCAGGGAAGCCCCAGCCCTGTGCTAAATGCTAGAAATTTAATTTGGCCTTAGAAGAAGTTACAGTCTTTCACTGAACCTGAAATTCTGTTCTCCAACCTGGCCATCTGCCTTCTCAGCTTAACTTGACTCCAAATAACACTTAGCTGGTTTCAGAAATCAAATATTAGATTAAAAAGACAAAACTGCTAGCAATGAATTTAGGCAAAGGAGTGTGTGTTGCAGGCCAAGAATAGTTTAAAGGGTTTTCCCGAATGCTTTTAAGAAGTCAGACAGGTCCAGGGACCTCCCCTCCACTCACCAAACCTGGGAGGACATTTGTTTCGATATGAGAGCTCTGCAGGTAAAACCCCCATAGCCAACAAATAAGCACCTGGCCTCAGCTCCACTCCTGCTTCACCACCCCATGGAAGGCGTCATGTGGCACTGCCCTGTGGGGCTCCGCAAGGAAGCTTTGTAGGGCTGGTCTTCACCACAACTCTGGACAGTTCGTCTGGCCTCGTAAGACTGCACTACAGCTGTGATTCCTGGCAAGGGTTAGGGAACTTGGCAGGGAGAAGGTTGCAAACATTTTGATTGTTTTGGTTCCAGAATCTTTCCTAATGTTAAGTGCCTGTAACTGAGTAATTTATATCTTCTTAGGAGCAATGCAATCTCCTATTTGGTTTAGGAACAGTGTCTCGGAAAATTTCAGCCTTCAGGAGTCTCGATACTGGATGATTAAGAGGAGATGTTTGTTCATAGATAGAAACACTGTTCATTTTAGGGCTAGAATATTTACCCAAATGTGTGAGGCAAGGGACTTCTCTGGTGCTCCAGGGGTTAAGACTCTTCACTTCCAACACAGGGAATACGGGGTCCTCCCTGGTCAAGGAACTGAGATCCCACATGCTGTGTGTGCCTGTGTGCTCACTCAGTCATGTCTGACTTTGCAACCCCTTGGACTGTAGCCCGCCAGGCTCCTCTGTCCATGGGATTTCCCAGGCAAGAATACTGGAGTGGGCTGCCTTTTCCTCCTCCAAGGGATCTTCTTGACCCTGAGTCTCCTGCACCTCCTGCATTGGGAGGCAGATTATTTACCACTGATCTACCTGGGAAGCCCTGCCACATGCTGTGCACATGGCCAAAACAACTAATTAATTAATGTGTTTTTTAATTTAATGTGCCGCTACTGCTGCTAAGTCACTTTAGTCGTGTCCGACTCTATGTGACCCCATAGACGGCAGCCCACCAGGTTCCCCCGTCCCTGGGATTCTCCAGGCAGGAGTACTGGAGTGGGGTGCCATTTCCTTCTCCAATGCATGAAAGTGAAAAGTGAAAGGGAAGTTGTTCAGTCATGTCCAACCCTCAGCGACCCCATGGACTGCAGCCTACCAGGCTCCTCTGTCCATGGGATTTTCCAGGCAGGAGTACTGGAGTGGGGTGCCATTGCCTTCTTGAGGCATGGTCATATATGGCTTGGGAAAGCCCAGATTGGACAGATGTTGACATGGAGAGAAAGCATGAGAACTACAATCAAAGAGGAGGAGAGCAGAGGAATTCCACAGAGGTCTGGGACGCTCTCTGCACTCCTGGGGGTCAGGTGGACCCTCATGGGGCTCTGCCAGGCCAGACAGTGCCCTCTGGCCCACATGTCTGCGTGTCTGTCTCAGCTTCCTGGGGCCTGCCATCTTTTAAGTCCATCTGAGTCCCTCACCTCCCTCCATCATTGTCGGACTGCAGGAAGTGTCCACCTTTTTGACTCCCAAGCTTCATCATTTCAACCATTATTTTATGTTGCCAGGCAACATGCTGGGCTCTTAGCTCACCTTTTTCTTTTGACCATTCCTGAGATGCTGCAGTGGCTAAGGCTTTGAAGCCAAACTGACTTCCATTCAAATCCTGGGTCATCCCCTGGAGTGTGATCTCAAATAGCTCCCTGAGGTTTCAGGTCATCAGTCTCTCCAACTAAGGAAGTAGAAGCATTTGCACTCACCTCACGTGACTTCATGAGATTAAAATCAGAATATGTGCAGGCCCTTCTTAACTACAGTTATCAATAAAATCCTTTCAATCCCATGCAAGACTGGTTATGTCTATCTCCAGATGAGATAGCAGGTGAGGGCTGGTCAATGGCTATCATGCTAATACCAGCCAGAACCAGGATCTCAAACCAGTTCCATCCAGCTCCACAACCTTTCTGATCCCCATCTCTGTAACAGAGCACGTGTTTCTGTCTCCAGGCAAAGTCCGCTTTGTCAATTCTGGCAAGTCTTACCTCCCAAGTTTCCAAGTTCTAGTTGTGGCTTATTTTATCCTGGACATTGGCCTTCCCTTGGCCTGAATCAAAGCAGTTGAGAGGTGTTGAAGGTAGAATATCTTCAAATAGCCAAGTTTGGTGAAATGTAGAATCCAAGTTATCATAAATGTATCAAAAAAAAAAAAAAAGCTGAGGCGATTAATATGGCAGCTCAGAAGAAAAGTAACTATGTGACCTTAGACAAGTTACTGTACTTCTCTGGGCCTCGCTTGTCAAATGAGAAGCTGGAAGAAATCTCAGATTTCTTTGCCAGTGCTAACATTTCTGTCATAGTTGAGATTTTTTCACTACAGTTGTTTTTCTTAGCTAGAGAGAGAAAGGTCTCCTTAAAATCATATTTTAATCAGGAAACAAGGTTTAACAATCATGCTCATAATCACTTTGGTGTAAAACCATATGCCATTTATTGTTATTCTCATTCAAGCTTTCTATGTACAATGCTCATATTATTGATGAGTTAATTTCTGAGATATCTGTTAAATTCTCTTCCTCATATAATTCCTCACACAATTAATGCAGAAAATGCACCTTGAACTCTATTTTGGAAACTTACAGAATGCACAAAATCCTTTTAACTATTGAATATGCCCGACTTTTTAGTTAACTTCTGAATGACTCAAAATTAAGGAGTTGATGTCTCCTATCCTACCAGGCTGTCATCTGTTTCTAGAATCTTAAGGAGACAAATCACCATTATGCTGGAGAAATAGTAACCGTCCCAACAGGACATTTCCATCATGAAACCCTGTAGGCTGGTACAAAAGTATTGTTCTCTTCCAACATTTGACTAGGTCACATGATTACAGGCTAAAATAAAAAACATCAACAAGGTATGATTCCTATATGACTTCTCAGGTTTCTAACAGATAAATTTCATTAAACATAACTTTTGTGGGAGAGAGACATTTTCTGGAGACAAAATTGAAACTACCCAACTTTGGGATTTTATTTTTGAAAATTTGGTGGTGAAAGTAGACTTACTATATGTGTTTTTCTTATTGTAGTTGTCTTTTGAGCAAAAGAACTTTCAGCTTTCCAAGAAAGCTTCTCTTTGATGTACAAGTGGTAAATCAATATTGTTAAAAATGATTAACATCAAATACCGTGATGCAGTGGGATTCAGGATGGGTAAGTCCATCCCCACTTTCTAGGAAGACAGCAACTGCCCATGGGGGTTGCATGCAAACAATAACCAGAATACACTGTAGTGAGTTTCAATATATTACAGATAAGTGGACACTAAATTCTGCCCAAGGACATCAGGAAGGATCACAGAGGAGGTATGTTGGGCTTCAAAGGATAAGTAGATGTGTGACAATTTTGTATGTTTGGATACCTAAAGAGAAACTGAGAAAACTGATTAATTCAAGGGGTACCATCTAGGAGGTAATATGGTAGAGTATAATTGATAATGATAGTTACCCTTGCTTATTAAGTATTTACTCGCTAGGCACAGTATTATCTCATTTAATTCTCACATTGTCCTGCTGCTGCTGCTGCTGCTAAGTCACTTCAGTTGTGTCCGACTCTATGCAACCCCAGAGATGGCAGCCCACCAGGCTCCCCCCGTCCCTGGGATTCTCCAGGCAAGAACACTGGAGTGGGTTGTTATTTCCTTCTCCAATGCATGAAAATGAAAAATGGAAGTGAAGTCGCTCAGTCATGTCTGACTCCTAGCGACCCCATGGACTACAGCCTACCAGGCTCCTCCGTCCATGGGATTTACCAGGCAAGAGTACTGGAGTGGGGTGCCATTGCCTTCTCCAAACTGCCCTAAGAAGTGGCTACTGTCATTATTGGGCTTCCCAGGTGGCACAGTATTAAAGAATCGCCTCCCAGTGTAGGAGACACAAGAGACTAGGGTTCAATCCCTGGTTCAGGAAGATTCCCTTGGAGTAGGAAATGGCAGCTCACTCCAGTATTCTTGCCTGGAAAATTCCATGGAAAGAGGAGCATTGTGGATACAGTCCAGGGGGTCACAAAAGTCAGCACAATTGAGTGTGTGCACACACACACATGCACACACACAGTTATTATCATTCCCTTTTTATAGAAGTGCTAACAAACAGAGGCACAGAGAGTTAACATGACCTGCCCAGGGTCTCAGGGTAAGTGGCAGATCCAAGTTAAATACCACAATCTTATTTCTGACCCATCTCTCAACTACCAAGTCCTGGAAGCATTCTTGTTATTTCTCCACCCAGCTAATGCTAATAAGATCAAGAGGAGAAATTCCCTGGTGGGCCAGTGGTTAAGATTTCTTGCTTCCACTGCAGGGGACATAGGTTCAATCCCTGATTGAGAAACTAAGATCCCACAAGCCACTGGCACAGCCAAAAATAAAAGATCAAGGGGACAAACTTGTCAATCATAAGATGATCAGTGGGTCGATAACAAAACTAATAATAGGAGAGAATAAAATTGCAGAGAGTAAAAGCTCATAAAAAACAGATTTAAAAAAACTGAACTTTCAGCTAATCAGGTTGCTAGACAGTAAGCTTGTAGTAGTGGCCTGTAAAAGATCCGTTTATAAAGAGAAGATGGTTTTGACGTGAACAAAACTGGCTGTTGTAAAAGTATTCCAGCAAATTCAGGGTTATCAGGCCCAGAGGGGTAACTGCAAGACTATCCATCCCTTTGTTCACCCAGCAGTTCACATATACAGAGAGGAGTCAGGACTAAAGAGAAAGAATGGCTGTTGGTAATTACATGTGGATATTTCCATTTTGGTCCATTTCATTTAAAAACATTAATAAATCCACGCAGTTGAAACAGAGTGGCATCTGGAGGCTAAAGTTCTGGGTTACTAGCGTCAAGGCTCTAGCTTCGAACCTTGGGCAGTTGCTCCATGCCCCAGTAGTGCCTAATCACAACTTGCACATACTAGACCCATGATAAGTGGCCATTATTATACTTTACCTAAAAGTAAAAGTGAAACAGGTAGTTGCTCAGTCCTATCCAACTCTTCGTGACCCCATGGACTGAGGAGCCCCC